>CAMZMU010000052.1:46331640-46931640 GCA_947311845.1 Poa pratensis
GAATTCTTAAATATAGAATCCGCGCCCTTATGTCGTGGTGCACGGCAGATGCCATGGGTATTGCTTAAGTGTGGGCTCGCTTGGGCGTTGGGGGAACCGGGGAGGGTTTGCGTGCCTACGAAGCACGCATGAAGACCAAACAAGAAGAACAAAGCAAACCAAGAACAGCGAAGAACACCACGATGTACCCTGCTTCGGGGCCCTCTTGTGGAGGTAACACCCCTACTGCAGCTCTAGCCTACTCTTTATATCTCAAGTGTTTACAAGTACAAAGCGCTCCTTGAGCTGTATGATGAACAATGGAGAGAGCTCCAGGTAGAAGATGAAGCTTGGGGGGGAAATGATGCTCACAATGGTCGATCCTCCACAGGAGGAGGTGGTGTTGCCTATATACAGTAACCGAATTACCCTTTTGCCCCTGGCCGCAGAGGACAATGGCATGGACAAGGAGAACAGGACAAACACTGGCCACTGTCACTCAGCCCAGCTCACCCTCTGTTCACCACAGGCTTATCTTTCCTCTTTGAGCTTAAGGCAGTGTAGACCACAGTAGCCTAGCCACTGCCCCTTTCCCGAATAGGCCGAGTCAGCGCCTAGGGGCTTGTGACCCGGAAAACCTGTGGCAGCACCTTGCTGTCTTCTGAGCCCCGGTCAGCAACCTTACAGTGCCCGTGACTTTTACTGACATTACTTGGCCCTGTGCATCATCCGAGTTGCCCTACCCGGGTCCTTCCTGACCGATCCGGATAACTTAGCCGGCTCTTCTTTCCTGGATCCGGTTAAACCTCACCGGATCCCCTTTGGTCTTTTCTTTCACTGGCTTGAAGTAGGACTGACCGAATCGCCTTGAGATCCGGCCCAAGTGACCCGGCTAACTTAGCCGGCTCTTCTTTCCTTGATCCGGTTAGACCTTAACTGTTCATAACACATCATCTTTGCCCTACCCGGGGGCAGCCCCCCGACAGTAGTCCCCGAAGCTGGTATGGTCCTACAGCCTCGGCTGAAGGGCCGTTCCAGATTCAAAACCAACATCACTAACCGGATCACTTCTAGCTGTCACCGAATTTTCCGGGACATTTGGCAGGAAAAGCCTGTGCAAAGCCGTATAACCCGGGTTGTCAGCTCGTTATCCGGATCCACCGGGTACTTGAGTGTGTTTGACCAGAAGACCACGTCTCCTCGTTTTCTCCGTTGACCGGCACATAGGATCCGCTCCACCGCTTCCAATTCTGCGGCGTGGCCACGTGTGCTTGAAATACACGGCCACAGCAAGCTGCCACAGAGTTCCGCGACGCAAGGGATCTAATCGTGCTCCGGTAACCGCGCGGTAGTGGGGGGCAGTTATCGCTGGAGGCTATAAAGAGGGCGCGGTGGTTTTTCCCCTTCTTCTTCCTCTCAACTCCCACTAACCCGCTCCATCGACGCCGCCGCAACCTCGCCATTCAAGGTTGCCGTGCCAGGGACGCACAGCGTACCAGAGCCCCATCGGAGCCGCGCCTCGCGCCCATCTCCGACGTTTCTCCGTCGAACTCCTCCTTCGAGCGACTCGCACTGTAAGTTCTTCCTCCTCTCGCCATAGCCACCGTGGCGAGTTCATACTCTCGGAATACACACACCTGTTCTTGGTAGATTGATGCGTATCTAAGCCCGTGTTCCTGCCGTAGCACACTCCGCAAATTTTCTGTCCAAGTTCCGCAATAGACTGGCCTAGATACACTTGTCCCCGTTGGAGCAGTTCAACCATGTTTTTACCCGTGATTTTCTTTCTTTTTTACCACCGCTGTAGATCTTCCCAACCCTAGAAACTTGCGGAAAGATGTTTGCGACTTCCAACCGCTTCACCTTCTCCACCGGACCCGGTTAACCCTACCCGGGATAGGATTAGCTGAGTCACCATAGATCTGATTCGGCTTTAATGTCATCCGATTCTTCTTTGGTCCCATGGATTCCGAATTTCCTGACCCGGTTATCCGCCTTTTTGCTGCAGGACTAATTCGGTTATGGCCAAACTTCCCCCTGGCAGATGGGAAGGATCTGATGTTACCAAAAACGATCTGGAATGGCTACGAGCCACCCGGCGTATACCGCCCCAAGCCATTTGCCGCCGACCCGGAAAAGAACTCGCACCGGCGCCCGAACCTGGTGAACGCGTGGTATTCATAGCGCATTTCGAGCGCGGGCTCGGGTTACCTGCCAGTGACTTCTTCCGGGCCTTTCTGGACTTCTTCGGACTGCAGCTTCACCACCTCCCGGCGAACGCCTTTGTCTCTTTATCAGCTTTCTCTTCCTTCTGCGAAGGCTATCTCGGTCTCTGGCCTAGTGTGGATATATGGGCAAAGTACTTCCACCTTCGCAAGCACACCATTCCAGGTACTAAGCCGAAACAGCTGACCGCTTGCGGTTCGGTTAGCATCACGCCAAGGCAGGGATCCGCCTTTCCCCGAGTCACCGGCCTAGACACGGTGAAGAAATGGCAAAGGACCTGGTTTTACATAAAGAGCGCTGAGGGCCATGACGCTCTTAACCTGCCCGAATTCAGGATGGAGCCGCCCGCAGCCGAACTGAACTTCGGTTACAATCCGGCTGAAACAATTGCTGAACTTCAGACAGTGCATACCACTCTGGAGGATTTTTTGAAGAAGGGTATGGTGTCTGACGACCTCGTCCGGACCTTCATCTCTCGCCGAGTCAGCCCTCTTCAAAGGCGTGACCACAAGATATGCCACACGCGTGGCGCACTAGATCCTACCCGGATCAGCAAACACGAGCTTGACAAAGCTTCCGTCTTCAGACGGGTAAACGCCATTGCTGCCAATGAGATGTCGGATAAATGGCGGTGGGGTGTAAAGCCATTCTACCGGGAAAAACTTCCTCCACAGGTTAGCTCACCACTCTCCGAATCCACTCTTACTTCATCCGAATAATCCTGGCCTGATCCGGATTCGCATTGTCTTTTTTGTAGCTGTTTGACCGTCAACTTATTGAAGACGGAGATCTTTCCACCAAGGCATGGACACCGGATCTCAGCCCGCCGCGCGAGGGCGAAGAGGATCCGGATTCGGATGACTACTTGCCAATTCCGCGTGCCAAGCCAGTCCGCAAGGGTAAGCAATCAGACATTCACCACCTTTCCGACGAGGAAGATGAAGATTGCTGCATCTTAGAACCCATCGACGCTATTCCGATTTCATGGAAACCACCTCCTTGTGTTCCAGCCAAACAAGATACTGGAGAGGCCTCTCGGAAACGCGCTGAGGCGCCCGAAACAGATGCCCCACAGACAAAAAGAAGGAAGAAGTCCGGCGACAAGCCAAATCGCGTCAAACCGATGCCCACCACCAAGGGGTAACATTGAGCGAACTTTATTTGCTTTCTTCCTCTATCAACCGAGTCATATCTATCCGAGTTAACCGTTTGCTTTACTTTATGCAGTGATGTCCTCATCACCGCGCAGACTCATTCATCCATCTCTTCTCCTATCCCTCCACTGGATACGGCCATGGAAACCCAATTTCCTGACCGAACTGCCACCTCACCAACGCGTGTCACCACTACCAATATTCCCCAGCCGACTCCCATCTCAGAGCCGGTTATCGACTTGGAGAGTGAGGAAACCTCGGCTCCAATCCGAGATTCAAGTTGGCCACGTCCTCTCAAGGAGCTGGAGAAGGAAAAGGCCAAGACATCGGCTACGTCCTCGCCTAAGCCTGATTCCCGCCCTGCTCCTGCAGCTCAAACTGCACTGAACCAAGAGCAGCAGAAGAAAAAGAAGCAGAAACAGCAACAGCAACAGCAAGTTTCCGAGAAGCAGCATAAGGAGCCACATCCGAAGCAGACTTCTGGTGCGTCACCGCAACCCAAGCCGACTCAAGTTGTCTTTGGCGCAACTTCCTCCACTCCGGATAAGCAAGTGATTGCTGTCAAGCAAACCACCGCTACCTCCTCTGCCATTCAATCCGGCCAAGCCAAGCCTAAGCTCAGTACTGCCAATGACTTTATTGAGGCCTGGAACGCCGTGGACCTTGCACCAGGCTTTTCCGCTGCAACACCGCACCCTGCTGGTCCTAGCCGAATGATGCAATCTCTTCATTCAGTGAAGGTTGCGTTTACTGCATCGCACCAAGTTTTCGAGGTAAGTTTGCCGAATCTTGCTTTTAGTTCGTCATGATCAAATAGTATACACCCAGTCCCCGAGATTCGGGTCGAACGACTGATACTCCTCCGAGTAAGAAAGTCATTCGGCTTGAATCTTTTAAAAAATTTGATCATGATCTTTTTCTTAACTGAAAAAACTGAGACCCCCAGTCCCCGGGTTTCTTTTTAACCGATTCGGTCAGTCTCGACCAATCTCCGAGATTTGTTTTGGCTCCACCTTGTCTCGGGTATCAGTCCCCGAGTCTCTTTTGACGCTATCTACTTTCTTTCAGGAAAGCACGGGCGCTCGCAGCGACCTCTTTAAGCAGCTTGCCAACCAGTACCACAAGCTCCAAAAATCATTTGATGCCTTGGTCCTCAAGATGAATAACAAAGAGGAAGAGCAGAAGCGTGCTTTATCCGAGGAAAAATCAGAAGTGACTCGGCTCCAGCGAGAGCTTGACCGAGTTGAAAAAGTGAAGAACAAGGTTAAAGGAGAGCGGGATACGCTGAAGCGTGAAAAAGATACTATCCAGAAGGAGCGGGATACTTTCAAAGCCGGACTTGAGAAGCGGGCCAAACTGGACCAGCAAATTCAAACGACCATAGCCGAATCTGAAGCCGAAGTCAAAGCGGCTAAAGAAGAACTTAGTGCTCACAAAGCGGCCAGTGCGAAATGGCTTGCTGCACTTGCTAGCCTTAATGATGACATGGATCGTAAGTTCACCGAATCCCTTTTTTCTTTCTGCCCTTAACCGATACATATGCTTGTGTTCCTTCTTGCTGAACTCAGTATTAGCTTATTTGTTTGTAGGAGAGTTTACCAGCATCCGGTTCAAGCCGCCAGGGCTGTGAGAGACGCCCGAGCTGAGAGAGCTAAATTAACCGAGGCTCCATACCAGAGACATGGGACATCGAAGATCATATCACAGCACTCAAGGCTCGGATTGCTCCTTTGAAGGATTCCCATATTGGTCTGCTCAATGCAAGTCTCAAGGCTCACCGGATCTTATTTCCTGAAGCGCGGCAAGTTGTGCCTGTGGAGGAGCTGATCAGAGACCTGGACCAAGCCATGACCCGGCTACAGAAGTGGAGGTCTTCGTCCGCCCGCGCTGGTGCTGATGCAGCTTTGTTATTCATCATGTCTTGGTATGAGCTGATTGATCTTGCCAAAGTGCGCTCCTTTCGCGAGGGTTCTTCATGGGCTTCAGATCCCAATCGGATCAAGATCCGTGAAGAAGCCGCCAACTTTATGGCCGAATTTGCACGCACCAAGCATCTTGATCTGGAGGCTCCAGTCTACTCGGATGGAGAAGACACTGAAGAAGAGGAATCGGACGATGCCTCCGCTGAAGAATACGCCGATTCTGAGGGCGGGTCTGATGAAGAAGAAGAATCCAGCAAGGTACCAGCCTCCGACTCGGCCAAGCTCACCGAACAAACTCCAACCGAGTCTCGTGTGATTCCAGCCACTAACTTGACTGTGATCACTAAACAGGCTTCACCTGATCCGGATATTCCCGAATCCGCCCATCCTTCAAGCTCTCCAGTCAAGATTACTTCCGAAGTGCCACCATCTTCTGAGTCTGCTCCAGCAACAGAACCTCCCGTAACCGCGTCCACTTCAACCGAAGCACCCGTGGCTGAAGCCCGTGCCCCCGAAGCTCCGTTAACCGAAGCTCCTACCACAGGAGTTCCTGCAACCGAAACTCCTATGACCGAGTCCGCCGCGACCGAGTCCGCTGCACCCTGAAGTACTTAACAAAAACATTAAATCCCCGGTATGCCGGGAGCAGATGTAATAGACTATTTTAAGTTCTTTCGAGACTATGTTTATCATGCTTAACGCGATCCGGACAAGGTTTATGTTGGATCATCTCAAACCGAGTCCCCGAGTTTGTTTTCTTGTTTACTACTTTGCCAAATCTTTGCTCTTGTCTACCTCTTTGGGTGTTTTGACAGTCGAGTCACAAGATAGGAATCATAGCATACAATACTTGAAACGCACGAGTTGTGGTTTAGAATCATTCAACATAAACGAAAAAAGAAATAACAGGGGTTAGTAAACGACATGTGCCGAATCGGTTTTGGACCGAGTCCCCGTGTCCATTTTCATGTTTCCCATATTCCTCATCTCTGCTCTTGACTACCATTTTGGTGTTTGTCAGTCGAGTCACGAGATCAACAACACAACATACATTACTTGAAGCTTAGAACAAGGTTCAAAGCGATTCGGCACACGAACGGCAAAAAACAAAACAGTAATAAACAACACATGCATAAGGACGAAGCAGTCTCCGAGTCCAGACTCGGATTACCGCGATTTCATTCATGATAAATTGAAATACATACATTGCGCCCTTTAAGAGTAGAAGGGTCGAAGCAGAGCTACATTCCAAGGTCGCTTGGTTTCCTGTCCGGGTTTGTCCAAGCCATCCTCCCTTGATTCCTGTGCATCTACAAGGTAGTACGAATCATTGTGCATAGCCTTGCTCACAATGAATGGTCCCTCCCATGGAGGTGACAATTTGTGTCGGCCTTTGCTGCGCTGCACCAGCCTCAGCACTAGATCACCCTCATGAAACACTCGAGGACTGATCTTTCGGCTATGATAACGCCTGAGATTTTGCTGGTATATTGCTGTCCGAGACAGGGCCAATTCTCTTGCTTCCTCTAGCAGATCCACTGCATCTTCCCGGGCCTCCTTTGCCTCGGTTTCAGTGTACATTGCCACCCTTGGTGCATCATATTCTATGTCAGTGGGTAGGACAGCTTCTGCCCCATACACCAGAAAGAATGGCGTATAGCCTGTCGACCGATTCGGTGTAGTCCTTAGACCCCATAGAACTGATGGGATTTCATCTATCCAGCACCCTGGAGTTTTCAACAATGGTTCAATGAGACGAGCCTTGATGCCGGCTAACACTAGAGCATTTGATCTTTCCACTTGCCCATTGGACTCTGGATGTGCCACTGAGGCTATGTCTAACCGGATCCCCTTATTCATGCAGAATCGGGCAAACTCTCCGACAGCAAAGTTTGTGCCGTTATCCGAGATGATGCTATGAGGGTATCCGTATCTCAAAATGATTTCTTTCAAGAAGATTACAGCCGAACGGCCATCCACTTTCCGTATTGGTTTCACCTCTATCCACTTGGTGAACTTATCCACCATCACCAGCATATGTGTCATGTTGCCCCTAGCCGGCTTGAAATCTCCCACCATATCCAAACACCACACCGCAAATGGCCAAGTAATAGGAATTGTCTTCAGTGCCGATGCGGGTAAGTGTGTTTGCTTAGCAAATCTCTGGCATCCTTCACACCTGCGGACTATGTCCTCCGCATCTGCATGAGCAGTGGGCCAATAAAATCCATGCCGGAACACTTTAGCCACCAGGGCTCTTGTACTGCAATGATGTCCACATTCACCTTGGTGTATCTCTAGGAGCATCTCCTTGCCCTCTGCTGGCTCCACGCAGCGCTGCAACACCTCGGTTACACTTCTTTTGTATAACTCCTTGTTGATGATGGTATAAGCCTTGGATCTCCTCTGGACACGCCTAGCCTTGGTCTCATCGCTTGGCAAGCTTCCTTCCTCGATGAACTTCATGATCTCTTCAGCCCACTCTGGTACTGGATGCAAAGGGAACAAGTGCTCATTTTCTTCCACAGGTTTGGCCGCCATTATCTCTTCTATCAGCTTCTGTCCATTCCCCACAATCCGGTTAGCATCATCATCTCTACTCCTCTTTCCCAAGACTCGGTTAGCATTTTCCGAATCTGCGTGAGGAGTCCCCGAGTCCGGGCATGCAGTCCCCGGGTCTTCCTCGATATACTCAACGTCAACATTCATAGGAATAGCTTCGGATTCTTGCTTGGGAATAAAAATCGACTCGGAATCAGGCGACGGTTTGATTGAAGGCACCCTTAGATGATTCAAGGATATTCCAGGTGGGATTGCCTCCCTAGACGACCCGAGTTTTGACAGAACATCTGCAGCTTGGTTTTCCAGCCGAGGTATATGCTTGTATTCACAGCCTTCAAAAAATCCCGAAATTTTCTGAACATGAAACCGATACAGTGCCATATTGGCATCAAGAGCATCCCAATTTCCAGAAGATTGCTGTACGACCAAATCCGAATCACCGAAACATTCAATTCGGCGAACGCCGATGTCCCGAGCCACATTAAGCCCATGGATCAGTGCCTCATACTCGGCTACATTGTTTGACGCTGAGAAATGAATCTGCAATACATATCGCAATTGATCCTGTTTTGGTGATGTGAGCACCACTCCAGCACCTAGCCCGATTTTGCATTTGGAACCGTCAAAGTGCAACCTCCAGTAATTGTAATCCGGTTTAGGTGGCTCATATTGCATCTCAGCCCAGTCACAAAGGAAATCCGGCAAAGCCTGAGACTTGATAGCATCTCTTCTCTCATAATGCGGTGTGTAAGGAGACACTTCTATCGCCCATTTGGCAACTCGGCCAGTTGCATCTTTGCACCCAATGATCTCCGCAATTGGAGCTTCACACACCACTGTAATCGGATGCTCTTGAAAGTAGTGTTTCAACTTCTTGACCGCCAGGTACACACCATATGTCATCTTTTGGTAGTGAGGATAATTTTGCTTCGAAGTTGAGATCACCTCACTCAAATAGTACACCGGCCTCTGCACGATTTGCCCTCTTCTCTCTTTCTACCACATACCACACTTACGACCCGGTTAGTGGCCGCAATGTAAAGCACATTGGCTCATTCGGCAAAGGTGATGCCAAAACTGGAGCAGTGGACAACATCTTTTTAATTCGTTGAAAGCCGAATCTGCTGCGGGGTCCACGTGAACCCGGTGCTCTTTTTCATTAATGATACAAGGGCAAGGCTTTTTCTCCTAGCCGACTCACAAACCGACTCAACGAGGCTAAACACCCGGTGAATTTTTGTACATCTTTTAGACATTTAGGCAATTTCATTCTTTCTATGGCTCGGATCTTAGCCGGATTCACCTCAATACCTCGGCTCGATACAAGGAAACCAAGCAACTTTCCAGCTGGGACACCAAAGGTGCACTTGTCCGGATTCAATTTTAACCGATATTTTCTCAAGTTCACAAATGTTTCCTCGAGATCCTCGAGGAGAGTACGTTTTTCTTTTGTTTTGATGACAATGTCATCCACATACACCTGCACATTTTTACCCATTTGAGAATGCAAGCACTTTTGCATACATCTCTGATAAGTTGCACCAGCATTTCTCAAACCGAAACACATGACACGATAGCAATACGCCCCATACGGGGTAATAAAAGCAGTCTTTATTTGATCTTTAGGGTTCAGTGGTATCTGGTGAAAACCAGAGTACGCATCAATAAAAGACAACAACTCACACCCAGCAGTAGAATCGATCACTTGATCAATCCGAGGCAAAGGAAATGGATCCTTTGGACACGCCTTGTTTAGGTTGGTGAAATCGATGCACATGCGCCACACCTTGACCACAGCTGGTTCGTCCTTCTTCTTCTCTACTAGAACTGGATTAGATATCCAGTCCGGATGCAACACCTCCATAATGAATCCGGCTGCCAGCAGCTTAGCCAGCTCATCGAGCACCACCTTTCTTCGATCATCTGAAAGCCGCCTAGTCGGTTGCCTAACCGGTTTCACATCCGGCCTGACAAACAAAGAATGCTCTGCCAACTCCCTCGGAACACCAGGCAGGTCCTTAGCTGACCATGCAAAGATATCCCGATTCTCACGGAGGAAGTGACAGAGCGCGCTTTCCTATTTCTCACCCAGCCCGGCACCAATGATGGCCAAGCGCTCCGGGTTCTCCGGGTCAATGGGGATCTTCTTCGTCTCCTTGGGCACCTCAAATGTTGCACCCGCATCCGGATTAGTCATGGCCAGCACGCCGAGCTGAGCTGACTTCGCCATTGCCACCACCTCGTGCATCTTGCTCTTTTCAGCTTGTATCACCAGTGATTCAGCTAAGTTAGAACCAACTGTAGCACACTGTATGGCCTTCTTGTAGTCTCCCGCAACGGTGATAACACCATTCGGGCCAGGCATTTTCATCTTGAGGTAGGCCACATGAGTAGATATCATGAACTTGGCTAATGCTGGCCTGCCAAGCAGAGCATGGTATGGGCTTTCCAAATCCACCACCTCGAACTCGAGACTCTCAAGCCTGTGATTGTCCCTGGTACCGAACAACACATCTACCCAGATCTTACCCATGGGGGAACAAGATACCCCGGGTACTATGCCATGGAAAGTACAGCTGCTCTGTTGCAACTGATTCGGCGAAATACCCAACTTGATCATTGTGTCCCGATACATGATGTTTATGGCACTGCCATTGTCGACCAAGACTCGGCTAAATTTCACGTTCAGCTTGGGTCCAACCAAAGTTGGATCCACCACCAGTGCATAGTTCCCTGGGCTTGGCATGATCCTTGGGTTATCCGCCCTGCTCCAAGTGATCTCCTGCTCAGACCAGTTCAAGTACTTTGGAACTGCTGGCATCACGGCATTCACCTCCTTTGCTCGTCTCAACTGACTTTTCTTGTCAGTCGGCTCGGTCACGAAAACCACATAACTCTGATGTGCTTCCTTGTAATCATTCCCAGGGTATCCACCTTGCCTACTTGGGCCATCACCATTGTCACTGCCTCCCATGTTCACCAGGTTAACCGGCTTCGTTGCTGCTGGCCTTGGAGTTCCAGCGTTGACCGGGGTCGCATTGGCTCCGGTTAGCGGCATGTTTGGCCTGAAATTCGGTCTAGGAGCACCTCTTTGAGGTGGTCCTCTTTGACCTTCCGCCTGAACGCGGTGATGCCAACTACAGTTCCGGGTCGAATGATTAGCCGGTTTGCGCGGATCGGTGGTGTGATAACAGCAAGGCCCATCTAATCTGGACTCAAAAGTTAGAGGTGGACTTGGTCCCTCCCACACTTTCTTCGGCCAAGCACCTTGATTCGGCCTCCAAGCTGGACCATCAGTTTTCTGCCTCTGCGCATCTCCTCCACCGGGTTGATCCATGTTTACCGCAGCAACTTGATCAGAACCGTATCTGTAATCCGGATCTCTTCTCTTGTAACCGAATTCATGTCGGTCACTAGGCCTTAATGGTCCAACTCGGTTATTAACTGGTTGCCTCCTGTTTGCTCCCACTGCATCCAATGCGGGCTGTGTTGGATCACCCAGCGCATACGTGTCTGCTATCCGGATCATATCTGCCAGGGTTTTCGGCATATCTCTTTGGAGTTTCTGCCAAAGTGGTGTACCATGCCTGCATCCCTGTGCAAACCATGAAATGGCCTGCTCCTCCACTACACCTTCGCAAGAATTGCGCATGTTGCTCCACCGAGTCAAATACTCTCGGTCTGTCTCCCTCTCTTCCTGCTTGCACGCAGCCAGGAGCTGAGGTCGGTTTGGCCTCTTGTAGGTGCTGGAGAAGTTGCTGTTAAACGCCTGTTCCAAATCCATCCAACAATTGATACTACCCGGTGGCAAGTTATTCAGCCAGATTCGGGCTGGACCTTCTAACATATGCGGGAGATACCGGACCGCCCATCGGCGATTGCCCCCCGCAATGTGCACTGATGATACATAGTCCGTCAGCCAATCCTGTGGCTTGGTGCTGCCATTATACGGCTTCGTGTTGCGGCCGAGCTGAAACAAAGGCACACTTGGCTCATTCATTATCCGAGGTCCAAAGCATGGTGGACCCGGTGGGCCCTGCTCTTCCAGCTTCTCGGACTGGTAGATTCTGTCCAATTTGAGACGCTGATCATCCGGATCCAACATCCGAGGCCCCAGTCTCGACGCCAGTGCATTGTCATACGTCTGGTATCCGGCTCGCGCCATAGCCGAATTGCCATCGTCATAATGGTAGCCCACCTGGCCACCACTCTGCTGCTGCACCTGTGCCATCATTTGCTGTCCGGGGTGGCGAGGCGGTTGACCTCGGCCAGCCGAATTCTCCCTTCCAGTACCCGGATTGCCTTGACCACCACGGTTTCTGCCTTGTCCGCCTTTTCCTTGGGCTGCAAGTTGCTTGCTTGCGTATACCGCATCATAAGTTTGCAGCTGCTTGCTCTTACCCGAGTTCACACTTTGGGCTCGGTCAATCCCAACATGCGGAGAGGACGCTTGCCCCTTAGACTTCTGGCTAGCAGCCCTAACCGAGACAACTACCCGGGAACCACCAGCATCCGGATTAGCTTTCCTGTAGGCCTCATTCTGCCTGTTGCACACATCCACTAGCTCATTCACTCTCTCCGCCTGCTTGCGCCAAGCATCCCCGGTCAGGTTACTTAATTCAGCTCGCGCTGCTGCTGCAGCCCTAAGATTCTTAGCCGGGGAGCTATAAACCGGCTTGCCTGTTCCGGACCTATGACTAGTGGCTTTACTTGAGCTCGAACCTGCAGCTCTGGCCAACTCGTCGTTGAGGTCCTTGCCTCTGTTACGTAGCTCGGCTTTCTTGCGCGAGCGGTGCACTACAGGAGTAAAGCCATCTGTGATACCATTGGCAGCATTGTATTCTCTCAGGTCTCTATCAAACTCTTGCCTAGACTCTATCACTAACCGAGCCTCTTTTTGCAACCTCAGGCGCTCTGCCTCTAGCTGAGCTACAGTAAGATCAACATTTGCTCCAGGAGCCACTGGCCGAGCTAGCTTTTCCAAGATACCCTCTAAGGAAGCACCCCTGCTTGACGTGCCAAGGGGACCAACCGGATCGGGTTTCTCCTTAGGGAACTTAGCTGTCCGAGTCGGCATGTCATCCGGATCGACTGGCGTGGCCAGCTCCTCTGGCACGCTCGTGCTGGCACCTCCTTTGCCTGCAGCAGCGTTTGCGGCAGCCACCATGACCTCCACGCTGCTCCCAGGGCGAGCGCTACGCCCTCCGCGAGCTGCGCGGAAAGAGGAGGATCTGCAGCCACGAGCACCTGCGCCGGGTACTCGCGAACTGGCTCGGTGGCGACGTAGGTGACGAAGCTGCCCAGCGTCATGAGGAAGCCATCCGCGGGGAAGGGCTTGTTGGAGAAGCACCCCGCGTTGTCGCTGATGAAGTTGAACTCGCCGAGCTTGCACACGAGCCCGGAGAGGACCCGCTCGCCGGCACCAGTGACGGAGCCCGTCCGGATGGAAACCCCAGCCAACGCCAATGCTTGCCCCACGGTGGGCGCCAACTGTCGTGGTGGTGTCACGGCAGATGCCATGGGTATGGCTTAAGTGTGGGCTCGCTTGGGCGTTGGGGGAACCGGGGAGGGTTTGCGCGCCTACGAAGCACGCATGAAGACCAAACAAGAAGAACAAAGCAAACCAAGAACAGCGAAGAACACCACGATGTACCCTGCTTCGGGGCCCTCTTGTGGAGGTAACACCCCTACTGCAGCTCTAGCCTACTCTCTTATATCTCAAGTGTTTACAAGTACAAAGCGCTCCTTGAGCTGTATGATGAACAATGGAGAGAGCTCCAGGTAGAAGATGAAGCTTGGGGGGGAAATGATGCTCACAATGGTCGATCCTCTCCACAGGAGGAGGTGGTGTTGCCTATATACAGTAACCGAATTACCCTTTTGCCCCTGGCCGCAGAGGACAATGGCATGGACAAGGAGAACAGGACAAACACTGGCCACTGTCACTCAGCCCAGCTCACCCTCTGTTCACCACAGGCTTATCTTTCCTCTTTGAGCTTAAGGCAGTGTAGACCACAGTAGCCTAGCCACTGCCCCTTTCCCGAATAGGCCGAGTCAGCGCCTAGGGGCTTGTGACCCGGAAAACCTGTGGCAGCACCTTGCTGTCTTCTGAGCCCCGGTCAGCAACCTTACAGTGCCCGTGACTTTTACTGACATTACTTGGCCCTGTGCATCATCCGAGTTGCCCTACCCGGGTCCTTCCTGACCGATCCGGATAACTTAGCCGGCTCTTCTTTCCTGGATCCGGTTAAACCTCACCGGATCCCCTTTGGTCTTTTCTTTCACTGGCTTGAAGTAGGACTGACCGAATCGCCTTGAGATCCGGCCCAAGTGACCCGGCTAACTTAGCCGGCTCTTCTTTCCTTGATCCGGTTAGACCTTAACTGTTCATAACACATCATCTTTGCCCTACCCGGGGGCAGCCCCCCGACACCTTACAACAATATAGAATTCGGAGCCCTTACAACAATATTGGACACAACCCACAACTGATTGGGAGCTCTCAATCACCACGAATCTGCCACACAAAAGTAGCAAGCAAGTAAGAATAACAAGATGCTTAGATTTTCCTAGTGGAAACCCTAAACCGCTCAAGTGAATGAGAGGGAAATGAAAAACGCTTTTATGAACTTGTAGATCCGGGTCTTTTCTTTCAATCATCCGAATATCAACAAGTTTGGTTGGAGGCATTGAGAGATCTAGTTTGATGAAGCTTTCATTAATGGAATAGAGACAATCTTGAAATGGTTAGTCTTCATAAGGGAAGAAAACCCTTTAAATACTCTCCTTATAAATGTGCCAGTTGGCTTCTTTCTTCCCGCACCAGCGGTACTTTCGCTCCTTTCAAGGGCGGTACTGCCGCTGGTCAAGCGCCTCAACAGGATATCAACAGTCTTCAGAACACCACACCAGTGGTACTACCGCTGGTAGCCGGGCGGCACTGCCGTCAGATGCTACCAAGGAACCCAACCGCCGGCACCACGAACGATACTGCCGCTGGTGCGTCATAGCAGGGAGCAGCCCTACCGGTACTGCCACCGCCACCAGCACCGGTAGTGCTGCTAGATGATACAAAGGTGGTTTTTGCCGCTGGTGTGCGACAACAGACATGCTGCACAGGCCGCACCAACGGTACTGCCGCTGGCACTACCGCTAGATGCAACCGAAGGTGGTTCTCGGCGGCAGTGCGGGCGGAACTATCCCCGCAGATGGCAGGGCACTGCCATTTGCAAATTAGCGGTACAACCGCCAGAGCCAGAACTCCACCTGTTTACGAACCTGAACCTGTGACAAGGTGACCAAATATTAGATAACAATTGGTGTATTGTTTTCAACTCCAAAATAAGATTAGGTGCAACAAATGCACTTTCACTCTCCTCTTTTTTGGTGTTTGATGACAATACAACAATTGGCCACAATAGGTTCAACAACATTAGACGAATCTTCCCCTAGATATGTGCATCAGTTAAAAAATTGTTCCTGAATACCAAAATGCACATCAACTAGGATCAACACTCCTCCTAAATTTTGCGAGCCAAGCAAGATATGATAGATAAAAAATAAAGCATAATCTTGCAACAAACATAAGCATGGATACATAAACATAACATGAAGTTTAACATCTCTTACAATATGCTTAAAATGAGATTCACATGATAAAGTGAGAAATAGAAGTTCACAAGCTCTTAAAAAAGAAATGAAGCAACACCGAAGCTTGTGACTCAGCCCATGCCACAACCCCGAAAAACCTAATAGATATGTCTCCCCCTTTGGCATCAATGGAAGTTGTTAGACATAGGTTCGAGAACTCTGCTTCTAAATGCATGTCTTCCTCTATTCCTTTGTTTATGTTGCCCTTCTATAGAGTTCATCTTGGTCCAAGGAAGAGGATGGATGTAATTTCTTAGGAGTAGGCTGCTATGGAATGAGAAAAAGGGCATTAGAAAATACCACCTCCTAAACTGGGAAACTGTGTGTTCACCGAAAGATTTACGGGGTCTGCGTGTCCTTGATTTAAACCTAATGAATATTAGCTTGTTATGCAAGTGGTTATGGAGATTTGAAAATGAAGATGGCATGTGGCAGCGGCTTCTTCTGAGGAAAAATATCTTCAGAAAGAGACGTCGTCACACGCTAGGAGCACTACAAGAACGATCTTTAAGCAGACGACCTTTTCCCGTCCGCATATGCACGTATGCCATCAGCACAGCCTATGCCGACGGCATAGGGCCGTGGCGTAGGTGCCCGTAGGCATAGGTCATGCGGTCGTCGGCATACGCAAAACCGTCGACATTTTGTTTTCGAAAATTAGTTTTTCCAATTATTTTTAAAAAAATAAAAATTAAGCTTTTTTCAATTCTACTCCAAATTTTTCCAACTTTTGCTTTCTTTTTCAAATTTCGATTTTCCCACTTAGCCACACACTTAATCTCAAGTCAAAGTACTTACCTTAGTCAACTTCCCGTTCAATCACCCATCCTCAAATTGCTCCAGCCCAAGCACGCTAAACTTTTGAGTTCCTTCCAAATTAGCTTACAAATGAGATGTTAGAAATTACTGATATTAGCATGTTATCGACCATATTAACCCATGGGTCATGATGTTACACTTTTTATTGTTTAAATTTTGAAAATTTATTTGAATAAATAACAATAATTATGTAATATTTTTTTTGAATAAATAACAATAAAATGACGAGTAGCCGGGTTGTTGATGGAGAAGTTCAAACAATGTTACAGAACTGAGGTTTTTCAAGTTATTTTTATAAATATCATTTTTCATTTGTTAATAGTCAAAAATGACATTTTTTGTGAAGCATGTACAAAAAATATGGTGGAAAATGGCACTCATCTAATTATCACACAAAGTAGACCATATTTTATGGAGAATCCAGCAATATTAGAAATTTTCTCGGTTTTTATCTAATTTCGCCTATTTAAATGACTTTATGCCTATTTTCCGGAAGTAATTAAATCTTGAACTACAAGTGTGTGATAGTTTGTGAAATTCTTAAAAAAATCATTTTATGATACACCAGTAGTGGTTATATCACATAATCGTTGATAATTTTGAAAAATGCATCCCCTTTTTTATGAATAGGCACGGTGGTCATTTTGACCGTTTTTTCAACAGAATAAAAGAAAGTGAAAAAATAGTCGAAAAATGAAATCCTTTGGCATGGAGTACTTTCATATGTACTAGTTGGTAGGATAATGATGCTTTTTTGACAAAGTTTACAAAAAACTTCTTCACAAAAAGGTCAACCATCTATAATTTCGAGTCAAATATAAAGTTATGGTCATCCTCGTGCCATAGTTTGTAATAATGTGCCCATATTTGACACGTAGGTGTGTCTTTGTATGGCAAACAATGTTGGCAAACACAATTTTTAAAACATTATTATAAATATCATTTTCCATTTTTTGAGTGCCAAAAATGTTTTTTTATTAAGCAAGTACAAAAAATATGTTGCAAAATGTCATATACATGATGAAAAAGATGATATGGATGTCATATTTGGATTCCTCTCATTTTTCTAATCGATTTAGACATTTTATTTGTTAAATTCGATTTAAGAATAAATATTTGAATTTTTTCATATTAGACGAAAAACTTACGAATAAAACATAGCTATGCCGACGACCATGTTGATGGGCTGACCTCGTGTAGCGGACCTGCACTTAGAAAATGGCAAGGTCCCTGTGTATAGTGCAAACCCTGGATTGTTTCATTTACACACACAGTTTAAGACGAATATCACAACATTGTATCAATTATTACACGAATGATCCAGTACTTAGGAAAATATTCATTACAACTTGCATAGCTCAAGGCTAGCTAAAAAGAGTAAAGCATCGGAAATTTATTCTTCATGGAGTCTCCATCATCTTCATGCGCCACAGGCGAAACATGTTGGTTGCAGACTCGAAACCCTTAACGAAACTCACTCGTCGTCAGAACAATCTGCAACAAATAAAATTTTGGAACAGAGTGGGTCAGAACCATTAAAAATGGATCTGGCAAGTGACACTTTGTGGACACTTAATGGAATAACTCTAATAACATATATGCATATTTGGCTGGTGGAGTTCAAGGCTAATTTGCATAAAGCCAATTTTTCCTATCTCTTTATAAAACACTTTTCTTTTGTCAAAACAGGTATGGCATGAAAACCATCCTCTTGTCTACCTTTGTTCAACCTTCAAAATTTTAAATTAAGAAATTGGAATGTTGGGAGCCTCCGTTGTCGTCCTTGATCAGCTGCTCAAATTGTCCGTAACCGGGGACACGGCTAAGTATACTTAGTTTTTACACTCTCGGGAGGTTGTGCACGTTCACCACAAGACTTAACCAACCCTTCTGTCCTTGACCCTCATGTAGTGAAAAGGAAAGGAGAAGATTAAGACGAGACCTTTGGGTAACAGTCCCTGTTCCTCTGGGCAGACCCATAAGACATTCCTCCGCTGAGACCTGCCGGAATCAGGTTCCTAGAACTTACTTAGTCAAGGCAGAGCCATTATACCAAGTGGCTGCACTGGAAGCATCTTCACTTGGAGAAAACTTTGGTCCCTTTGTTCCCGGGTGGCCATCCACAAGTGAATATCCCTCGGGTAAATCCCCGGGGACAACACTCAACTCATACATCCTCTTATCAAAACCAAATTCACCCAGGTGTTTCATTTTAACTTAGTAGAATTTAGCTTTTCATAAAACAACTTTTGCATAGCATCAATGTTTCTACTAAGTTATAATAGGATTCTAGACACAACTAGTGCAAAGGAGATAGTGGTTTCAGCATAGCAATACTATCCAACACATGCATATAAAGAAATACTCTAAGTCCTGCATAGAAAAATACTTAGGAAATTTATGGGGGTGTGCCACTTGCCTTGGCAACAGGAAGAAGAGCAGTAGCAGCAGTTGCAAAAACCTTCGTCTCTCTTCGGAATTTCTAACAAGTCAAACAAGCCACAAATAAACATACAGGCATAAGTGCAACACTTAGAAAAAGTATGACATGCATGAGATGCATCAAAACACAAGTCAACAAATTTCTAGCTCTTAAATTTGGTTAAGTCATGCATGAGACAAAGTGCACTTTACACACAAAAATTCTAAGTTAAAAGAATACTAAAACAATTCCCTAAAGGGAATAAACACTAAGGACTTAGTCATAAACACTAAGGACTTGGTTTATGTCCAAAGTGAAAGAGGATAGGAAGGGCAGAAAGAGATAAAGAGAGATGTAGTTGGTCTTCCAAAGAATCATCTCCTTGCTTCCTTGTAGCTTTCTCCTTGGTGTGATGATTTCAGTGCAATTTTGTAGACTTGATGGTTCTGCGGACTTGATGATTTTGGTATCACCAGGGCTGGTCTTGGATATAACTTAGCCACCACAAAGTCTAAGTGAAAAGAAAAGAAATGAGAGGAAGACTTAGAGAATAAAGGTGGTTGGTCTTCTTGAAGTTCCTCTTGATTTTCTTCTAAGTGCTTTTACTTCTTGGAGATGCTTCTGGAGTTTGTTTTTCTTGGCTAAGTCCTTCATTGTCGTTCTAGCTTCATGTTGAAAATCCCAAGGATGGCAGAATAATTTCTAAGGAAAGTACACCATTTATAAGGTGCTAAATTTTTCTAAGGAAAAACTTAACCAATACAAGATGCCAAATTTTTCTAAGAAAAAATAGTGGCAAAAGAGTTATCAACATATTTTCTAAGGAAAAAGATATTGATGAGAGGCCAAATAATTCTAAGTGTTTCTAAATGGAGAGGGGATTTGCTAGTCATGGTGGTAGCTACACACCATGGCGTTATACGGCTATGTAAGCCGTATATACTTGTTTTGAATTGATATTCTTGTAGAGAACGGATTGTTGGTGTACAAAACTGGTTTCAGAATTTTGAATTTTTTTTTCATCGTCATTTTTTAGGGTTGACTTTTGTTGACCTTTTTGTTGACTTTTATAAAATAATCATAGCTACCGGGATATGATTTGAAAAAATTTCAAAATACTTTTGGATAATCCTATCAACTATAATATTGAGATCCCCCCACCCCCTTGAGTATTCTGTTTTTTTCCGTGACGTATACGGGTTGGTCAAACTAGGGGTGTGTAGCTACCACCATGACTAGCGGCTATTTTTCCTTCTAAATGCATCTCAACTCTTCTAAATAATGCTAAGTTAAAATAAGTAAAACAATTTTTCAAAAAGGAAGAAATATTATTTCGAAAATAAACCTAAACTAAAAACTTAGCAAAATAGGGGAGAGGTTAAACTTACAAATCCAATGCAATTGGATTTACTCAAAAATAATTTTTATAATAAAAGATATGCCAAATTTACTCAAATAACACATTTGTAATTTGAATAAATTTAAGTTTGGTAAAATTTAAAACTACGTCTGCCAAACTATTCTAAATGTCAAGGGCTTTCCAAAAAGGTTTTATTTGCATAAATTGGACTTATAGACTTAAAGTTATACCAAAATAACACATTTGAAATTTGAATAATTTTTATTTGACAAAACTTAAAACTAAACGTACCAAAAGATTCTACAAGTCCTAAGCTTTTCAAAAATATAAAGTTTGTAAAATTTGGATAAGCCAATAAAAAGTTATGATGATTCTAATCTTCATGGTCTTTTCTGCAAATCTGCCGGTCGGTCTTCAGTTGAGTGTTGACTCTGACCACTTACGTGGAGGTTGACTCGCTAACGTGGCAGGCTGACTGGGCTTTGACTACAAATTTTGACCAGAAATCAAGTTGTTCGGATGAAAAAACAATCTTAATGAAAGTTGTAGAGAATTACACCCTCTTTCTAACTATCACAAATATAACATAAGTGGATTAATAGATTGGTCACAAATCGCAATTTACCTTTCTGGTCCGAAACTTCGAACGTGAATATCTCCTAGCTCGCTCGACCAGTTGAGGTGAGGCTTGCGGCAAAAGAAAGGACTTGATCAGGGGAACAACTTTCGTAATTACGTCCCGAAGATTTGAGATTGTTTTCTTCTCCGAAAATCGTCAGACGCAAACTGTATTGTACAGAAAATTCCGTACGTCAAAACAAAAAGTGTTCAATAGCAAAGTTGTAGATAAGGGTTAGATCTAACTTCTCACCGGCGGAAATTTGATTTGAAGAACCGAGCGCGAAGAGATCTAAGAAATACGACTTCGAATCTGAAGGATGGCGATTCGAAATTCTTGCTCCACGGTTGATGAAAAGAGTTGAGGCCTTCCGGGATGGGAAGGTATTGAAGAGATCTTCAACAATGTTTCAGGTTCTGTCGCGATTCGAGATCGTTTTGGTGGTCAAATCAACGAAATATGATTTCGCTGATTAGGGTTTCGGTGGAACGAAAAGGGGAGAAGAGATGCCGGGGGCTACAGGGGTTTATATAGGTCAAGGGTCGGTGGAATAGATAGCCTCGAAGTTATGAACGCGTAGGATCAAGCGGATCCGGATTCGGAGTTATAATTGTCAAGATAAACGAGTTTAAGAGCATCTCTAGCAGAACCCGCAAAAACAGAAACCGCAAAAGCATTTTGCGGGTCGCGTTTTTCGCGTTTTTGCTCGGTACATCGTGCAGCAAAGAACAACACCCGCAAACTGAACCTGCATTTCTTCGATTTGGAAATTTGGGATTTCGCAGGAACGAAGTAGTTCATATATTCGACAGTAGTTCATATATTCTTACACAAAATGCGGCCTAGGTCACCGCCGATCGAACCTAGCCGCCTACACCTACACCTACACTATCCTAGGTCGCCGCCGATCAAACCCTACTTGTCAAAATGAGGCTCCTCACCGGAGCCATGGGCGCGGCGGCGACGAAGCGGCGGAGGAGCTTCACTCGTCGTCGAAGTCGGTGACGAGGTCGACGACGGGCGGCAGCGTGCTGATGACCAGCGCCGGCTCCAGGAGCCCCTGGTTCACCACCGTGGCGAGCTTGGCGGCGGCGGCCTTCTCCTCCTCCTCGTACTTGGAGCGCATCAATGTCGCCGCCAGCTGCCGCTCCATCTGCTCGTCGGAGACGAAGTCCTCCGGCCCGAGCGTGACCCCAAAATGCTTGGGGTCGTAGTCCTCCGGCGGCGGAGCACCTGGGGCCGCGGAGGAGCTGCCCTCGTCGTGGAGGCGGAGCTGCTCGCGGCGCTAGATCTCAATCTCGCGCAAGCGCCGGAGCCGGTCGAACTCCGGCTACTCGCGGCGGTGGTACGCCGGCGGAACCGGCACCACCGTGTACGCGCGCGAGCCGCGCTTCCGTGCGCCGTCGCTGCGGCTCACCTGCTTGCGCTTTTCGTCGGAGTAATCTCCGCCGAATTTGTCGTCGCCGGGAAGCGGCGCCTCTCTCTTCTGCGCCATGGCGGCTCGGGGACGCCGGATCTGCGGGAGGGGCGGTGGATTGCTCGTCGGAGACGGCGGGAGGGGTGGTGGATTGCTCGTCGGAGGGGCGGCGCGCGCGAGGAGGAATGGGGATTTCGCCCCGCATCAGTGGTCGAAATCCGGCTAAATAGGGTTTCGTCGGTTCGTTTCTCGGGCCCCCGCAAAACGTTTGCGGGCTGGGCCAAATTTGCAGGCGTTGGTCTGGCCCAAAAAACGCACCCAACCCGCAAACTCGCCGGAATTTTGCGGTTATGCCCCTTTTGCGGGTTCTGCTAGTGCTCAGGGTTTGGAAATCTGCAAAAAGCCTGATTCCATCGGGTTCGAACCGGTTCGGTTCCGTCCGGCTGGGATTCGGCCTGCTCGCTGCCTTGTTGGGCCGGCTGGTTGGCCCGTTTCGTTTTTTCTTTCTTTCTTTCTTGTTTCTATCATAACTTTTAATTTAAGAGTCCAAATGACTCCAAACCAAAACCTATGGTTTTGTAAAATCAAAATCTTTGTTTTGAATCTTTCAAGTAAATTTTTCCATAACATTTGAACATACTTATTTTTAAATAACTACAATCAATCACAACCAAACATTAAACCGTACAAATAACCACATAACTTTAAAATAATATATAGGACTTGGTTTGTCCTTTTTATAAGGTTTTTATAAATATGTTTTCAAGTGGAATTATAATTCTCACTTTTGAAATATCCAAATGCAAACAAAGCAAGAAGATGATGAATGCATGCATGATTTTTTCTTTTCAAAGCAAAATACATAATAGTTTTCAAAAGTTTTAAATTTTTCTGATTTTTCAAATTTTTGAAAACTTGGGATGTTACACCTCGTCGGAGTCTATGCCGATGGCCCCGACAAAAAGCCGTCGGCATAGAGGTTGGCCGTCGGCATAGACTCCCATTCCTGTAGTGTTCGAGAGAGTTGGTGTGTCGCAATTTTGGTCGGGTTTAATGAAGGTTAAACCAATTTTCATGAACTTCTGTGAGATGGTTCTGGTTTCTGGAAACAAAACCAGATTCTGGGAAGACGTCTGGCATGGGAGAAGGCCGTTAGCAGCTGTGTTCCCTAGGCTTTATGATCTATCTTTCAGTAAGAATATTATTGTGGATAGAGTCGTAAATTCTAATGGCTCATGTCTTATTGTTGATCATCTTTGCGGTTGAACTTCGCCCTGGTGATGATAAGATGACCTGGAAGTTGGGGAAAAAAGTTTTTACGGTGAAATCTTTGTACAATGCTTTACATCTCAAGCCCATGTGAAAGTTTTCAAACAATTGTGGTGTATGAAAATACCTGCAAAAATTAAGACCTTCCTGTGGGCTGTGATGTGGGGGCGTACTCTAACTAAAGATAACTTGAGAAAGAGAGACTGGGTAGGTTCGGGCAACGTATGTTTTGTGCTTCAGACAAAAGCATCGATCATTTGTTCTTTTCTTGCCCAGTTGCCAGGTTTATTTGGGATGTTTTTCTGTGTGCGTTTCCGACGCCTGTTCAACCATCATCGATGGCTGATTTAAGCAGGTGGATCAATTTATTTTCGGGCTAAGAAAAGGTGAACGTTAAAGTATGCTTAGCTGCTACTTTCTGGACCATTTGGAAGGTCAGAAATAAAGCGTGCTTTGAAAACATTATGCTGAGTGATCCGTGTGATCTTGTATACTCTATATGTCATTGGCTTGACTATTGTAGTGAACTGCAGAAACAAAAGGGACGTGAGGCGCTTCAGCGAGGAACCGAAGTCCTGAAGATGGTGATTCGAGAAGTCTTCAGCAGATCTAAAGGGTAGGCGCTGACATGTCGAAGAATCGCCAGTGGATAGGCTTTGTTCGTAACGCCTGCGTCTGGTCTTTGGTGAAGCTGGGGAAAGGGATTGGCCTTCATAGACTCTTTAGTTTCCCTGTTGTCTTTATTTTGCACTATTTTCTGTGGAAACTGTTAAACACCAAAGGCTCATGTTTGTGTGCGCGCTTATGTTGATCTAAAAAAAAGGAGCTCGTGGCGTGATGGGGAGTGAGGGCTGCCGAAGATGTAGACTGAATCTAGGAATCTGATACCATGAAGGAGCCTAAGCTAGCTACGTAAGGAGAAGATAGGCAATGCAACAACTGATTTCATTGATTATAATCGGTTGCTATATATATCTCATACAATCAGCACATATCTTGCGGTAACAACAATAGCAAGATTAGGCCGGCTGGAGCGTTATCTGTAGTTAGGGATCGTTATATATTTACAAACTAACTGAATATCTGATTTAGCTAACACAGCCCTCTATTCAGACTGAAAAACGACATATACAATGGAGGCCTTGGTATACCCTGCTACTTCGGTTTCCTGTTTATCCTTGCATGTGTGACTGATAAACATCCGTAGGTTCGTTCCATTCTAGACTCACAATTAATTGACAGAAGTCTATTGTCCCCAGAAATACTACCAAAGTTTCACATGGCTTCTTCTCTTCCATTCATGTAATATAGTTGATATCTTCGGTTGCACAATTCATGTCCTCTTTGTGTCCACTTTATATGAGTTCTGGCAATTATGTCCTCACCCCAGACCTTAAACTGCGTTCATGTCTATTGAATTCTGGCTTGACAATGATGATAACATCATCCACTTAGATGGATATTTGATGAACAATATGTTGTCTCGTAGTCTCTGCCACAATGGCATCTAAGCAATCCGTCAAATTTTTACTGTATTGATTATTTCGATTAGATTACGAAACCTTTTTTGTAACCTATTTGGTGGTTGCATCCCGAAGGCCTCCTTAGACAAGAGAAAGTGTCAAATGCTATGTAGCTTCACAACGGTAGCTGTTAATATGCTATGGAGATGAACTCAGATGTTATGCTGCAGATAGGATAGAAAAGAGATTTGGATTAGCTCATGGACTGAAACAAGTAAGGAAACACACCATAAACACAATCGACAAAGAGGCAATATCATGTTAGTATAGTAGGCGCCGTATAGGAGCTAACTAGCCCAAGATGGCAACAAGAAACTAACATCTCTTCTTTCAGAATAAAATAATAACATCTGTCCATGAAGAGGGTATGCACGGACAACAGGACTTTCTACAGTGCACCGCAAAATTTACCCGTTGCACTTCTAAAACTGTGCAGGGGCATAAAAAAAATTAAGCACAATTATCCAGATGATAAACACATAGAAATATGAATCCTAGAAGGTGATATGACAGCACGGGTGAACAGGTGCTCTGCAGTGGCACAAAATGTGAATGGCCATCTACTACAGTATGTCAGTATATAAGGAAATAAGATTAAACACATAAGTAAATAAGATTAAACATATATCCTTAGATGGTAGAACAGTGTCAATAGCAGTGCATATTATCTATTTATTTATTAGTAGCGGGAAGGAATACTAAGACCAGAAGTTGCTTATGCGTGATGGAAGTAGAAACTAATTACAACAAAATCAAATATTAAGTTAGGTGACTGGTCACTGTGAACTAGCTAGCGGGTGCATGTTCATATGCACATATAATAAAGAGGCTTCATTTTCGGTTTACAACCTTAAAAGGATCAACATCTCGTAGGAAAACAAAATACCTTCATAAAAGAAAATGATAACTGGAGAATCTGAAGTACCAACTGACACTTGAAATGGTACAGCCAATACCAATACTAGGCTTATAAGTAGTATTGAGGAAATAACAGCAATTATCTCGCATAACAATGTCCTTATGAACTAAAACCCAGCCAAGATAGTAGTTATTTAGTATATCTGCAGAACTTGTTAACTTTGCATTCCAGTCACCATATCCAGAGCCATACTAATGCCATTTACACTGAAGCCACTAGTTGTCGCACTGCTGAAATTGACTGAAAAAGGTGTTAGCTGTTGTTTCTGCTATTTGTAATCTGTCAATCATTGATCTACAAGACGCCCACTACAGTACCATACTGATGAAATTCCGAAGATCATTGAAAGAATGTACATCAATATCAGGCATAGGAACAAAAGCATTGATACCCTCGCGGACCATTCCAGAATAAACTGACCAGGATCGAAAGTGTTCTGAAAACTCTGTAATGTCCTCGGTTTGGCAGTCAGCTGTTCTCATACGGACAAGAATGTGTTGTCGAAACCTGGGAAACCTCAAACTCTCTGAGAAGCTAACTGCACTCATACGAAGCGGCCCTTCAATATGTGAACCAGGAAACCTCTGTACACCTTTGTAGATCCCAAAAAGTGCAAATTGTCCTAAATTGACATTTCTGAAGCTGGGACCTAATCTGTTATAGTTGCCATCAATGGTCAGCGACCTAATATTTGTTCCTTGAGTCAGACCCTTTTTCTTCATTGTCTTATAGTTATCACTGAAAAGATACCAGTTGACCCTACTGTGAAAGCTAATGCAATAAAGGTTCTCAAACGCAAACAATAGCCTAACAGGTCCAGTGTTGTTATGAGTCCAAGTTGTTGGAGGAAGAATTTCGATGATAAAATGACCCGCCTCTTTTGGTGTCATTAATACTCCTTCAACAAACCCCTGTCCCATCCAAATATGCGTGCTGATGTGTTCAGTAATTGCATTTAACAGATTATCAAAATTAGTTGCCACAGTGTCTGGATCATCATGCAGCTGCAGCTGAAAAACTTGAGATTGCTGCAAGAGGGAACAATTAGCATATTAGAACATCAAAATTAGTTGTCAGGATCATCATGTAACAGCAGTTAAAAAAACTTGAGTGCTGCAAGAGGGAACAATTAGCATATTAGAACATCAAAATTAGTTGTCAGGATCATCATGTAACAGCAACTGTAATACTTTTGAACAGACCCAGAGCTAACCAAAACTGTAAAACAATTAGCAAGTGCAACTGTAAAACTTGAGAGTGCCGCAAGAGGGTGATTAACCAAATTTTGTAAGAGAACTTTCAGGGAGATATTGAGTCGCAATCCCAGAGCATCTCAACTAATGTCCCATTCGCTCACATGTTTAGTTTTTCTTTTAGTATTGAGTAAGTAAATTCTCTACTCGGTGGGGTTTGGCTGAGCTGTGCAGCTGAAGTCGTTAACTTAGCAGCCAAAGCGGCTGAGCTGACGCAGTAACAAGAAGCGAGATGAAAGTGAGAAACTGAAGAGAACAAATTGAGTTTTCGAAGATTGGAAAAAGTTTACTGCTAGCATAACTGTTTTTTCAAACAATATTACAGCGAGACAGTGTAAATAAATACCAGCCTTGGTCGGCGGTAAATACAAGCCAAGCCGTCCCTCTAAACAAACACACCATCGACGGCTTCGGTGACCCAAACCCCTAACGTTTTTTACACGACCTCTCCAACCTTTAACCAATATATGCAGAAAAAGAAGGGCGCACAAGATGAGATATTGATGACAAGAGCCATAAATCTAGTCGCTATTGTTTCTTGAAAACAAAGTTTTTCGGTGATAGGAAGATTAGTACTAAACAGAATCAGTTGTTTCTTGAAGACAAGGTTTCCCGGCGAGAGGAAGATGAGTAAATAAACAACATCAGTTGTTTCTTCAGAAAAAAAAAAGTAGGGAGTGGAAAAACTCGAGTAATGACCACCGTGGGGTTTGAGCATATACTCTGTTTATGCAGGAGCCCAAATCTGTTCCACAAACCCCAGCTAAGATGCCACTAACACATCGACATCTAAACCCTAGCAAATGAAATATCCATCGTGCAGCCTTAGAAAAAGAAAAAAAGAAATCCCCTGTCAAATCCGAAAAGGCGACGATCCCCTGTCAAATCCGAAAAGGCGACGATCCCCTGTCAAATCCGAAACTACGGTACACGAAACATTTATGTCCCCGATGAGGCGATGATCGTACTACTACTAGCACGAGCAGGCGCAGCGGATGCAAGAACCCCCCACCTTCGGCCCGGCGACGATTAGCAAGTGATTAAGGCCCAGGAAGGCGGAGGCCCAGAGAAAGGATGATACTTCTCAAGGCTGCTAAGCACTGTTAACAAGTAAATGAACTAGGTTGCCGGGAGAAGAGATGTCACCTCGAAAGGATCCACCGCCATTGTGGCTTGAAGCAGGCAGGTTTGAAGATGAAATCAGAGGGGGCGACCGGATGGGAAAATGTGTGGAGGGAGGAGCAAGAACAGGGGTGCTTTTCCGTGTTATGTGTTCTTCTTCTTGTTCATGAAGCAAGAGCAAGTGGGGGTTTGGTTTTGGGCGCTCAATCCTCGTGCCGGTGAGCCGAGTGTTACAGTGCAGGCAGAGACGCGCATAATGACGAATCTTTTCTACACCTACAAATGGAAAGGCCGGTGGGCGGAGTAGGTACATTTCCCAGTTTTAGGAGCGTGGCCTGGACAGTGGAGTCGCAGGCCCAGGAACGTGGAGGAAAGCCCCTAGCATTTTCTACATGGTGTGGAAATTGAGACTTGTGTAGGCAGTAGCAGACACAAGACACAACTCGGGGCAACGAAGAGTATTTGCACACTTTCTGTAAAAGGAAAAGAGTATCTACACACTTCAGTTCATGTGAGAACATGCCACGGCATCTAGAGAAGGGCATGTTGCGTGTAAAGATTATCTTTTCAGGTTTTTTTATTACTTCTAGTCTTCTAGACGAGAGTTTACCGAGCTTGCGTGCACCGAGTACACCACAAAGAACCGAGCATGGTAGATATGTGTTTTCCCAATGAGAATTAGTACATGCATCATGCATGCATGCATGCATATTTGTAGGCTAGATGAGTGGTTAGTCTTCCGAGGTTCTGGTACAAGTTGGTGAGTAAACCATGCTTAGTGGCCTGATAATAGAAATGGGAGTTTGTTTGCTTGTAATGCTATTCGGAACTAGGATGGCTTCTTCCTTCCATGGTAGTTTCATTTTTTTTTTCATGCAAAATCTATTATATACTTAAAACACAAGACAAACAACGGATGAGATTTAACCAAGAAAAACAACGGCTGTGATTTAAAAAGATCTCTTAGATCCACGTGGTAGTCGGAAGAGAAAAAAAAATCAAGTTCGAGAGTCCCGATCGGACTGGTATACGAAACATCCTCCAAGCTCACGTAGAATCCATCTACGTATCAAGCATAGATTTTTTTATGGAGGTGGCAACGGAGGACTAGCAATCGTGCAATTAAAAAGGAAAGGGACAAAACTGATCCATCTTTATCTCATTAAGGACTCTTCGTGATTATTTTAGGTAGCGTTTGACCTTGGCAAGCCTGTTCCTTGCCTGCCTTCCCTGCATTTATCGTTGGCAGCAATATATAAGTTCTCCGCGAGCGACAGATCATATATAGGTTTTGCTCGGCAGAGAAATTCTACATGTTGACAATTGATCGATCGGGTCTGGCTGCTAGCGCGAGGATGGCAATCTCACGACGATGAATTAGACGTCAACGAGCTTGATGAATATACAAGGAGCCCTCAGTCTATGACGAATTTTTATGGCGATATTGATCTACGAGAAGAAGCGACCATGGATGATTTGGGTCCATGGTGACCCAATGGGGCAACCACATGCACGACGGACGTACAAGATTTGGCGGACCATGCTAGCGCCTTTGCATCAGTTCGGCTCTGATTATTTTCTGATCACACATGATTACACACGTCGAGTTCAATACGTCGTATCAGGCGGAGACCAGATCAAACATGTGATTCCCTCCGGCGTACAAGTCCGTTGTTTTCCTGAAACTACTGAAGGATTTGGCTGCCACTACCTCATGCTCCGTCATGACCCTCGCCCATGATGCCCAAGCGTAAAAATTTCCTTGGAGGCTATTCTTTCAGGTAGTAGTTTCCTAAGAGAATTGTGTCATCTTAGTCTGCAGCTTAGAAAGTGTTATCTACTTGAAGGCCATACACGTACTAGCTAGGGATTCATATTTACATAAACAATCAAGTCGTTGGTTAATATATGCAAAACGTACTTCACCCATGTAATATGTTTTTTTGGATAAGTAATATTTCCTCAATTGTTTGTTCATCTACCAATAGTTCGTTCAGATTTGTAATTATAATTTCTTTTCCGAATATGCAATAAGAATTCTACCTTTACATGTGTAGGAAAACTAATATACTTTGTTTCTCCAATGGATATGTTACAACAATTAATTCGTTCTTAGTTTATATCGCTAAACGCTAGCTGGAGCATTTATATTAAAAATACTATAGCCAAATTGTGTCATGGGATTATTTATTTTATAGTTTTAGCTCACTCAGTCGTTCATGCAAAAATCTATGCGTATTGAATTTAATTTGGATGTATATAATAGATTAAAGGCAATTCGGATCATATATATATATTGCATCTCTTCGGTCTTTTTTTGGCGATCCCATTATGTATATTTCGCGGATTGATCTCATTATATATGTTGGCTTCCTGAACAACAGAAGATTTCGAGGATCACCATCACCAAGCACATGCCCCACGCGTCGTCACGCCAAAGCTGGCAGGCTACTGCCACCCAAGCGCATGCTCTAGCGGTGCGCGCAGCTTCTCGACTACCGGAAGGCATTTCAACAACGCTCATGATTCGGAACAGCGTAAGAGAATCTATGCCCTCGATTGAGATACAACTCAGGAAGCGTGGTGTCAGTTTGTCACCGTCGATGAGGCAGAGCAGCTGATCAGCCACGTCATGCGCGTTGAGCGGTTTAATTATGTCGTGTAAAAAGTCAAATATTTATTTAAAGAAAATGAGGTGTAAGGTGGTCGACCGAAAACCGAGCAGATTAATCAAGTCATGTAGTAGTATTGTTGTGATCAAGGTCGATTGTTTCAATATTATCATCCGTATCAATAAGCTCTAATTGTGCTGGCTGCATTGGAATATACAACACGAGCTGTCTATAAGCTGACAGACACCACCATCCATGTCAGGTGTGGCACTACATACTAGCTTGCACGAGCTCATGGACAACAGATTCAGACTTATGATGTCGGGTAATCTGTCGAAGTAAAAATGCAAAAGACAAGCTATGATTTTTTTTTTCTGTTTATGATGATAAAACTTGATTAATGCAGAAGGCACGCTAATAGATATTAGGGACAAAAAACCTTAATAGATCAGTTAGTGAATTTATTCATCCATCCATAATGGATTTTTTAACCTTTAGATAATCTATGCTTTGCACGAAAGGCAATTTCATATGACTTGGTTTTTGTCTTTCTATCGTAATAGTAAATGAAATTGGACGATTCTACTAGAGATATTACGACTCTACTATAGCTGATGTACCTGATCTAGGGAAGACAGCGCCCAGATTTTACTCTCCTTATTAAGCGCCTTATGTCTCGCATCAGGTTGAAATTTTATACCTCCAGTAAGCCAGCCTACCCATCAAGTTATGTTTCGATATAAATACTACTATGTCAAGACTCAAGTTATGTCTCGGTATAAATACTTTTCGGTATAAATACTACTATGTCAAGACTTAAGTTATATTTCGATGTTTTTGCACAGCAAACGTTTGATAAATTGCTTGAAGTGGAGTTTATTGTTGCATGTTCGAACTTGGTAAATTCTAATTAATATTTTTGAAATGTTGCAGTACATGGAAAAATCTCTCCACTAGCACCGAGACACAATTGATTGCTGTATACCGTACTTCTCGATAGGAAAATTTGGAAGCCTAAACAATGAAGATATTCAGGTTTTGCATTTTTACATGTACATATGTTATATCACGTAGACTGGAACGTGGATGCAATTGCAGCTCAATAAACCGAGTATCATAAATCATTCTTATTTTAGAATTGTTTTATAATATAGTATCCATCAACGCTAGCCGTGCAATTGTGCGGGCCACCCAGCTAGTTAGTATTATGATAGAGTTCCCGGTGTGTTATTCATGTTTGATTCTCGATATTATTTGTATGCACAAGTTTCCTTTTGTTGAGTGTCTTAAGCTAGTAACAATGAGTCTCAGACGTATATAAATTATGTTATACCTATGCGTCCCTTCCTTAGCCGAGTCGGTTGTCTAGCATGCTTTCTTAATTGATCGATTTTTTTTAATGATTCTCTTTTTTAGCGATACGACATTGGAGATCATATTTAGGTTTTTACCTATTACTTCTAGAGTTGTAAGATAAAATTGTATATACCGACATGTGAAATCTTAAGTTCTTTCTTATTTCTTCACTACAAGAAAAAGGCACGACATGATGATCAAGCTCTTTTAGATCTTGTCAATCGTTACCGTCTTGATTTGAAGTCCAACTCATATGACATGAGATCTAGGTTGAACCGACACGAGAAACTAGATGAAGATGTAAATGTTGAAGAATATGAACTTTGCTGAAACTTTTGATTTGTACATGAAATGTGAAATTACGTCGAGCGATTAATTTTCTTCAAATTATGTTTTTCAGATGTCTGAGGAGTTACTTTGATCAAGCTATTCGGTATTTCCTTTTCATGTTTATGATGTATAAATGTCATGCTTTTATGTTTTTCTTGTGAAATTTTATGCCAATTCAATGTATAAAGATTGTGAGAATGTGTATTTGAATGTTTGGTACACTTGTAATGCAGCCAGGTCTAATAGACTAGTTAGAATGCCCAAGAGATTATGGGAGAAGGGTTAACTGAGGATTAGTGGGGATTGGGTGGTAGGACGTGATCCACCCAATCCCTACCTAGAAATTTTTAACATCTGGATATAATCCCAACGAAATGATTAAATGAACGAGGCCTTATGATCTTCTAGAGTGAGGCTGTGACTACAACATTTATCTAATATCACACATGAATCCAAATATGTACAAATCACATGAAAAAATTAAACGGTGAAAGTAAAAACATGGCGGCAAGGCGGTACGCCTCTGGACTGTGGTATCTTATTTGACACTACTTGAAATTTCAATTCCTCATTTGGACCTGAATATTTTTTCCTATTTGACAGTAGGTGTAAATTTATTTCCTTATATGACACTCTGGTGGCATTTTATGCACAAACGTTAACTCGGGTTGTTAGAAGACCCTTTTACCCCTGATACATTATGTGACAAAAAATAAAGTTACAGGACGGAAGCAATAACATTGCGTGATATATCCGGTTAAGTTTAAATGACGAAATCAGAACCTGGACATATTGGCCCCTTCCTCATCTCCTCTTGGTCGTGCATCTCCGACGTGATGTGTTGATTTCTCAGGTTGTCTTTCTGCATATTTTAGTTACACCAACAACATTGACTTTCTGGAGACATAGTATTCAGACACAGGATGCAAGAGGCCTAGCATGGAAAGATAAATTTGTGCCAGGATTACAGCCAATGCCATGTCAACTGCCTGGATTGCATTGGTTCTAGACAAGGAATTCGTCGCATGCCACATGCTTTTAACAGACAGCTTAAAAGCTACAAATATTAGGTGTAATGGTGAGAGCAAAAAAAATATACATCAACTCTGAATGATTTAGTTCACTAGACTAGTGACATGGATGTACCTGGATGTTCTTGTTCCAAGGGAATTAGACTGTCCATGTTCCGGGAAAGTATTCATATTTGCTATTTCTCTGAATTTAGCTAAAACTGCATTAGCATTCCAATGCACCTGCAAGACGAAACAACACAATTTAAACTCTTTGTTGGTTGACTTCGAATATGCTAATGCTGGACTGCTCTAAATGAATGATATAGCAAAGTGGATTAGCATATAGACATAATATTGGGATGTAATTGTTGGATATATCCTCTCATGGAGATACCATATACCATAAAATATGCAGAAACAATCCCAATTAGATATCCTTATTCATCATAGACTATGATAAAAGGGCTCCGTATTCGAAAGGGCGACGAATGGGGAGCTCGGTGGTGAGCTCGGTGCCAGGCGAACGGGGACATGGCACAAGTCAGGGGCGTCGAGAGGTAGGTGAAGAGGGTTGGCCGAGAGATATTGAGTTTAACTGATAGTGGAGTGCGGGCGGTGGGTCCTATTTTTTTCTTTTTTGATCATACGCGTTCTATTCGAGTACTTGGGTAGGATTTTCGTACGTTCTTTGTTGATTTTTGTATTCCGTCACAATAATTTTGAATAGTTCTATAAGAGGAGTTATAAGATTTTTTGCATACATTGTTACTGAATCTATTCGATGATATAATTAGGCGGGTCACCTTGTGGTATTTATATGTTAAAGTTTACAGAGTACTTGTTTTTTCAACTATCGCTTCAAATTGGTGTTAAAATGCAATATTTGTGCAAATAGTGTTGGAGATATGCCCTAGAGACAATAATAATTAAGTTTATTATTTATCTCCATGTTATTATTAATGTTTATATCTTTATGCTATAACTGTATTGGGTACTTGTATAGCAAATACAACGTATGCAAGAGGAAAACCTCCAATACACGTGTAGAGATATGAACGGTAAAAGAGTTCCTGGTCTTGTCTCTAAGACTAGCCTATCTTGTTGTTTGATAATCATGTTTTCCTGGTCATGTACTTTATATAAGTCATACAACTATAGGAGTATATTACCGGAATGATAGTAGTACTGACCCACCGTCTGATCTTGCTATGAGAAAAATCGTCAACGATGAAGATAGCAATGATCATCTATTTAGTTATCATTAGCTATATTCCTATGCTATGAGAATATCTTGTGACTGCTTATTCGACACTCGAGTTTTGATTGTCACCAACCGTCTTGCAGTAACATGGGACCATGATAGGTGGCTTTTGGGTTTGAACTAGAATAATGTATTGGAACAGAGATCGTTCAAGAATAGCACTTACTCCTCTAGGCGATGGAGAGATACATTCTCTAGGCCATCTCAGTATTTATGTTGTCACCCAATCGTTTGGCCAAACACAGCATGATTAATCATGGGACAACATATATACGGAATGAGAAAAGAGAATGATATTGGTACGAGAATTATAAGTGTTATGATCGAAGGGTTTGATTACACTAGAGCACATTGTCTCAATCTCGAGATATCATTGGTATCGTGTATGTAAGGGGATTAAGCGTAATGAGTAACACACAGGTTCTATCGTTCACTCACAGACACAAGGGTGCCAATACGAATGCCTAACCCACTGCTGGTTATTGTTCGGTAAGCTCCCGAACAATACTTTGTGTTTGTTGAACCTTTCAGGTCACACACTTAAGCTGTAGGTCAATCTTTTATTGAGAGAATAAAGTTGTGGTTTTAGTGGTGATGAGATTGTGTCGGAGTAGCTCCAATGTCACTGGGACTTTTTCCGGTGAATTATAAGTTAGATAGAATGCGGACATCTAATGTCCCGGGATGATAGGAATGGTTTCTATCATCAAGCGGATTTATTCCGAGTGCTTATAAAGAAGGAAATATTGTTCCGATAGTTTTCTCGGCGGATACTAGGTATCCCGGTTCATATAAATATGAATTATATGATAAGTAATTAATTCCAGGAATTTTCTGTAAAAGGAAATATTTATTTAGGTATTAATTAGTCAAAACAATTAATTATTTATTTAATTAATTAATTAAAGGAAAATATGAAACAAAAGATTTTCTTTGTGCCCAATAAAAGGAGGCTGCCTAAGTGGGCCCATGGGGCCCACATGGCAGCCGCACCCCACATGGCATGTGGGGGGTTGGCCGGGTCCGAGTTGGGGAGGGACTCCCCCTCCCCGGCTAGGGCGGGCCCCACATGGCGGCGCCCGAGACGGGCCCCACGGGCGGCGGCGGCGGTAGGCACGGGTGGGCCCCACCCGACCTAGGTCGGTTTGGCCTAGGGTGGGCCCCACCAGGCGGCGGCCACACAAGGAAGGGGAGGGAAAGAGAGGGGAGGGGAGTTGGAGTCCTACTCTAACTCCCCCTCCCAAGCCGAGTTGGGCAAGGGAAGTTTCCCCCTTGCCCAAGCACCTCCACCCCTTGGCCTCCTTTATAAGCAACCCCAAGCCCCTAGAGTTTGATACACAAGTAACACACAAGTTTGCCTCCGTGCAAGTTCTCTCTCTTTCTTGTAGATCTCATGTGTTGAGAATTAGACGTCTCTAATCCTCTCATATAGATCTAATCTAGTTGATTAGATCTACCACCTAAACTACACCGCAAGGCTATCTCTCTTCACCACGTGCTAGTAGCTAGGCGGTGAACGCACGGGCTGGGTTGACACGGTGTATGTTTGGATACCGTTAGAACGGAATTCACGCCAGCAGTTCCTCGATGACGGAACAACTTCATCAACGACTACGTCGACGTACGGCAACAATCTCACCTCCCAGCGTGGACGTGAGATTCTTTATCAGGCTTCACCGACATCTACTTCGACAAACACAAGATCTTCCGCAGCGGTGTTTGTAAGTATATTTATCATCGCATTATGGGGTGCAGCATATCTTCATAGAATAGATCTTGGTGGCAAGGTTACGAATAATTTTTTAAGTTTTACCCGGACCCAATAGTGGTATCAGAGCCGATCTATGCGTTGGTATGATTTGATCTAGAGCATATGTTGGTGCGAGCATTGCATGGTTCTTGCATTAAGTTTATTTTAGTTGCTTCCCAAAAAGTTGTACAACATATTCCATGGCAGCATTAGCAAGATCTTTACGAACTTCTGGCAATCCGCGGACCTTCCGGCTGCTCCTAGTATGCTTGTTGGCACCAACGAAGTGCTTCAGTAGCTTCGGGTCTATACTTCTAGTTGTGGACGTTGTTGTATATATGGATTGGGCCTGAGGGTTGGACGCCTCACGGGGGTCACGCGCACATGTGATCGTTTAGATTGGGGTTTGCAACATTTTCGTAATGTTGGGATCTCAATCACCCCGCAATGTTAATCTAGCAACTAGCCTAAACGTGCTTCAATACGTAGGTAGTGACGGTAACTCCGTAGAGCCTACAGAGCCACGTAAAACAAGCAAACAGGCGTTAGATACGTCTAACTTGGTTTTGCAGGATTGTGTGCATGTGTTTTGGTATAGCTATTTTGTTACTGTATCTTAACATGATGGTGGGAGCCAAAATAGTTGATCGAGTTCGTCATCGACAATCAAGCGAAGAAGAGTTCATCGCGAGTTTCAGAGGAGGCGCCGGCGGTGATGCTGGTGACATGTACTTGGCGAGTTTTCGGAAACGGTAATTTTCCTTCGGGGATTTTATCGTAACCGGGAACGATGAAGATGGTGATCCTCAAGGACGAGCGCCAAGAATTTCCGGAGGAATAACAAAGGCTATACCAAAGCACATGAATTATTATTAATTGCCTGTGATGTTTATCCTTTGTTGTTTGCACCTTGATTGCACAGTAGACGTTTATTAGGGTGAATCCTCAAATAAAAATCAAGGAGATCGTGTTCTTACCAACCGTGGCACCGTCAAACCAGACGCTTGTCACCGTACGACATGTATCCATGCATTATGTGTGCCAAGGGTTTGGGAGGTGCGCGCGAACAGTTCCAGCAGCCAGTGTCGGTTGGTTGTCTTGAAGTCCAAGCATACACAAAAATGAGTTCTGAACACATCCGTTGAAAGACGAACAAGCGTTGTAGCTACTACAATTAGCATAGTGCTTACCGGTTGGCCGACGGACATGACATGTATCCATGCTTGCTTCGTAGGGCAATCGGGTCCTGAATCACTTAGTGTCAATCATGAGGATTATTGGACTTAGTGGGAGCATATCTTAGATTCATGTTTGATTGAATTAAAGTAGTGCATTAAAATTAGTAATAAACTAAAAATCTAAATAAACTTGTTTTTGTTGTAGATAGTGGACCACTTTGAAAAGTTCCATTTAATCAGATGTTGAGTCGTGCACCATTAGCTGCAAATGGAAACAACTTTGGAGAATGGTTTCACCACATGGTCAGTGCTCTCAAGAGCGCATGAAAGCTTGATGTTCTGACTCCCATGGATTCACATGATGAAAATCTTGGTGGACCTCACATGTTCCATGATGAGTGTATTGTCAAAGAGCTCATGCATGCTTGCATTGAACCACAGCTGGGCGGTCTTTTCGAAGACATGCGTCCCTTCTGGTCGATGGAAGTATTAAAAGCAAGGTTTATACATCAAGTACGCACTGAGTGTTACAATCTAAGAAGGGAACTGATAAACATTCAACTTGAGTAGGCTGAACCCATTCAGTTGTTTGAAATCAGAGTTACCAAATTAGAGGAAAAACTTAGACGGATTGGATCTCCAATTGGTCATGAGTTTCTCTGTGACATTATACTAGCGGCACTACCACCTGCATATCATGCCTTCGTGGCGATGTACAATCGCATGACGGATGAGTGGCCGGTTCAGATGCTGTTTGCCTTGCTCAAGGAAGCAGAAGTTGATATTCAGAATGGGGATCTTAACTGGACCAAGACAGGTATAAGAGTTATACATATTGACATAATTTTCAGCAATTATGATCATTGGTATTGGATACTAACGAATGCTCAAACTTGCACCAGTGGCAGGTACTTTGGAAGGAGCTAATGCTGGAAAGAAGAGGAAATTCTGGGAAGACATAGAAGCTACGATTGTTATGTAGCTATACATCCTAGAAGAAGCATAGTGGACGATCGCATTTTATGCAAGAGTGACCACTATGTCTTCAATTCAAGTCAATGAAGAAAATTTACACTAGAACTTCAAATAATAGTTATTTTCAGTTTGATCATTATGTAATGAATATTTTAGATTCTGGAACAAGTCATTGTTCGAATTATAAAGTATGTGTGGGAATTCCAATTTTGAGAATTCAAAGTTTATATCTTCTTTATTGTGATATGTCATTATTTATTTGTTTGTTAAGTCTTTATTGTTTTGATTCAAATATTACTTAAAGTTTTGAGTAATAATTGAAGTTAGTTTAATCTTTAATTTGGAGTTATACTTTTCGTTGGTTCTCTTTGAGACTCTTAAAGTTATCTCTAAATTAAATGGATAAAACTAAAATCACAAAGTGTCATACACTTGGAGAAATTCGAAATTCACAAAGTGCTAGGCATTTGATGAAAATCAAAATCCACAAAATGCTAGGTGACAAACTTAGACGGATTGGATCTCCAATTGGTCATGAGTTTCTCTGTGACATTATACTAGCGGCACTACCACCTGCATATCATGCCTTCGTGGTGATGTACAATCGCATGACGGATGAGTGGCCGGTTCAGATGCTGTTTGCCTTGCTCAAGGAAGCAGAAGTTGATATTCAGAATGGGGATCTTAACTGGACCAAGATAGGTATAAGAGTTATACATATTGACATAGTTTTCAGCAATTATGATCATTGGTATTGGATACTAATGAATGCTCAAACTTGCACCAGTGGCAGGTACTTTGGAAGGAGCTAATGCTGGAAAGAAGAGGAAATTCTGGGAAGACGTAGAAGCTACGATTGTTATGTAGCTATACATCCTAGAAGAAGCACAGTGGAAGATCGCATTTTATGCAAGAGTGACCACTATGTCTTCAATCCAAGTCAATGAAGAAGATTTACACTAGAACTTTAAATAAGAGTTATTTTCAGTTTGATCATTATGTAATGAATATTTTAGATTCTGGAACAAGTCATTGTTCGAATTATAAAGTATGTGTGGGAATTCCAAGTTTGAAATTCAAAGTTTATATCTTCTTTATTGTGTTATGTCATTAATTATTTGTTTGTTAAGTCTTTATTGTTTTGATTCAAGTTATTACTTAAAGTTTTGAGTAATAATTAAAGTTAGTTTAATCTTTAATTTGGAGTTATACTTTTCGTTGGTTCTCTTTGAGACTCTTAAAGTTATCTCTAAATTAAATGGATAAAACTAAAATCACAAAGTGTCATACACTTGGAGAAATTCGAAATTCATAAAGTGCTAGGCATTTGATGAAAATCGAAATCCACAAAATGCTAGGCATTTAGTAGACTCGAATTTGGCAAAGTGCTAGGCACTAGTAAATTTCGAGATTTACATAAAGGAGTGGAATCTACCCATTAATTCAATTCTATTGAGATTAATATGAAGTTGCATATTAATGAAATAGAGTTAATGAAATTATTGAAGTTTCAATGTTTCATATAATTCAGTGGGAGAATGTGAGAATCAAAATAAAGGAATCAAAGGAATTTGATTAAAGTTAAAAGAAAGGACTTAATAAAATATTGTAACATTGTTGACGAAAGAAAGTTTCTTAGTCAAATTACTTATGATGGATTTTGGTAACTCGAAATCATCATGGTAATAAAATCTTTTGCAAGATAAAGATTAAAAGGAAATGTTACAAGTCTTGTTAATGTGTTGTGAAATTAGAATTCCAAATTACCCACTAAAGTAAATAGATTATTTTGTTTGTATCTTGGGATTTGTATCAATTATAACTTAGAGTTATTTTGATAGTAAGTTCCAATTTTTCAATTGTGATTTAAAGTTTGAATTCGAATTGAAAAGGTGTTTTGCAAAAGTCCAAAATTGTTATTTTGGCAAGTGTTTTCCACACATAATTCTAAATGCTTGTTGACTTTAGAATTGGAGAAAAGTGTCTTCTCATGAAGAGAGAGTGGAAATCATAATACTAAATTAAGACTGAGAGTCTTTGGGCAAGTGTTAGAATGAGAAGGGAAACATGCAAATGTTTCCATATCATTACTTTGTCCAGGAATACATGTAAGTTATACATGGTTCGAATTAAGTATTAAAGGAACATGTGAGGAATTTGATGATTAAATCACTAGGTGATTAAAATCATTTAAATGTCCAGGAACATGATATAAGCAAAACAATTACAAACAGAATAAGAACATTCATTAATGACGGCATTTGTCATAAAAGGAGTTCAAGAAAAATTCATGAGACTCCAAGATCCAATCTTGAGAGTAGTTTGGATGTGATGTAAATCATGTGCATGAATATTTCATAAAGAAAGGACATATATGAATATCTAATATTCATAGAGCTAGTCTTGATTAAAATTGTTTTATCAAGGACGAATAACTGATAGTGAGAAGTTGCAATACTTTTCATATCAATTGCTTGATGTTATTGAACTAAAGTAGCAAATTATTGCTAAGGATAATTATTTGGATTATGAAATAATCTAGATAATTATATTATGAATGTTTGAAGTCAGTCGTATTAATGAGTAAGAATTTTATTCTTTTCATTATATAAATCGAAGGGACTTAAAAGACAGTGGGAGCTGATATTATATTTATTGAATAAGGCTAGGCCGAATTAATAAATATATAAATCTCGTGATTTAAAGAGTTTAAATAAAAGGTCGGAAAATGTCTTATTAAAGTTTTGTCTCTAAGATAGAATTTAATAAACATGAGTATGAATGTGCTAAAGTGCAATTCGAAAGGTAATTTCGAATTGTGTCTTGAGTCAAAGAAATTTGATCAAGAATTCATAGCGTGATATTTGCAAGATACCTTGACCTTCGTAGTCCTGGATGAGCGAATAGAGAGGAATAAGATCAAATCATATTTAATGTGATTTTGCTTATCTCATTGCTATATATAGTACATAAAGCCGGAAAGTTTCCAAAGTGCTAAATTTTAAAGTTTTGCCACCGGCGTTAATGAGAAATTCTTAAAAGGATATTCTCATAAGAGCAGTTAATTAAGATTGTAATTGATCATAAAAGGTTTGGTAAAAGAACCTGATGGTGAGATTAAAAAGAAACGACAAGGTGGATTTTGTAAAGCTTCAAATAGTGTGTATAGAGAAGTTACTCGTATACATATTTGTGGTGGAATTATGAAATCAAATTTATTCTGATAAATGTTTTTTCAATTGATAAATACTTGGTGTTTTGATTTTATCAAAAACACTTGTATCTTATGAGTGGATTCTAACAAAGATAGTTCATCTATCGAGGATAGTTGCGTCATTGATGTGAGACGTCATGATAAGCAAGTTATTGGATGAGTCATTACTCAGGTGAGGTTTCAAAAGATGGTATGATAATATCAACCGGGTATTATTAATGCTACTACGGAACCGGAAAGCCTATATCCAATTCCTAATATATCCGACTTACATAGTCAAGTTTGGCATGTGAGGAGTTAAACAAGTTTATGAACTTTGGTTGGATCAAAGTGGACACAGTTTCAGAAGCGCATGCAAAAGCGTGAGTGGCACCTTAGTTCCATTTGGTGTCATGTCATCATGCTAACTAGAATCATTATTGTTTCTAGTGCAAGTGGGAGACTGTTGGAGATATGCCCTAGAGACAATAATAATTAAGTTTATTATTTATCTCCATGTTTATTATTAATGTTTATATCTTTATGCTACAACTGTATTGGGTACTTGTATAGCAAATACAACGTATGCAAGAGGAAAACCTCCGATACACGTGTAGAGATATGAACGGAAAAAGAGTTCCTGGTCTTGTCTCTAAGACTAGCCTATCTTGTTGTTTGATGATCATGTTTTCCTGATCATGGACTTTGTATAAGTCATTCAACTATAGGAGTATTATCGGAATGATAATCGCACTGAACCGACCCACCGTATGATCTTGCTATGAGACAAATCGTCAACGATGAAATAGCAATGATCATCTATTTAGTTATCGTTAGCTATATCCTATGCTATGAGAATATCTTGTGACCGCTTATTCGACACTCGAGCTTTGATTTCACAAACGTCTTGCAGTAACATGGGACTATGATAGGTGGCTTTTGGGCTTGAACTAGAATAATGTATTGGAACAGAGATCGTTCAAGAATGGCACTTACTCCTCCAGCGATGGAGAGATACATCCTCTAGGCCATCTCAGTATTTATGTTGTCACCCAATCGTCTGGCCAGACACAGCGTGATTATCACGGGACAACATATATACGGAATGAGAAAAGAGAATGATATTGGTACGAGAATATATGTGTTATGATCGAAGGGTTTGATCACACTAGAGCACATTGTCTCAATCTCGAGATATCATTGGTATCGTGTACGTAAGGGGATTAAGCGTAATGAGTAACACACAGGTTCTGTCGTTCATCACAACACAAGGGTGCCAGTACGAATGCCTAACCCACTGCTGGTTATTGTTTGGTAAGCTCCCGAACAATACTTTGTGTTTGCTGAACCTTTCGGGTCACACACTTAAGCTGTAGGTCAATCTTTGATTGAGAGAATAAAGTTGTAGTTTTAGTGGGAATGAGATTGTGTCGGAGTAGCTCCGATGTCACTGGACTTGTTCCGGTGAATTATAAGTTAGAGAGAATGCGGACATCTAATGTCCCGGGATGATAGGAATGGTTTCTATCATCAGCGGATTTATTCCGAGTGCTTATAAAGAAGGAAATATTGTTCCGATAGTTTTGTCGGCGGATACTAGGTATCCCGGTTCATATAAATATGAGTTATATGATAGTAATTAATTCCGGGATTTTTCTGTAAAAGGAAATATTCATTTAGGAATTAATTAGACAAAACAATTAATTAATTATTTAATTAATAAAAGGAAAATATTAAATAAAAGATTTTCTTTTGTGCCTAATAAAAGGAGGCTGCCAAAGTGGGCCCAAGGGGCCCATTTGGCAGCCGCACCCCACATGGCATGTGGGGGGTTGGCCAGGTCCGAGTTGGGGAGGGACTCCCCCCTCCCCGGGTAGGGCGGGCCCCACGGCGGGCAGCGGCCAAGGCGGGCCCCATATGGCGGCGGCCGAGGCGGGCCCCACGGGCGGCGGTGGCGGTAGGCGCGGGTGGGCCCCACCTGACCTAGGTCGGTTCGGCCTAGGGCGGGCCCCACCCGGCAGCGGCCACACAAGGAAGGGGGGAGGGAAAGAGAAGGGAGCGGCGCAATCGATCGGGACATGGTGGCGCGTGGAGGATGGTTGTCGGATGCTAAAAAGGTTCGTTCTAATTCACATTTCTCGGTGGTCGATCTGAGTCATATTTCTAATTTGACCTTTTAATCCTCACCGAAGACGGCGGCTAGCAGCAAGGACGAAATCAACTTCGATGAGGAGCAGGAGGAAGAGGAGGATGCAGGGATGGAGATGGATTTGGGGAATAAGAGAGAGAGAGAGCTTGCAGAGCGGCCACCGACGCGCACGGTGGCGTCATGAGAGCACCGGCCGGTGGCTACTGCACGCATCTCTCCTCACATGTTCTGGTACGCTCTCAATCTCCTGCCATCCTCCTCTTTGCTTCATGAACATATTAAGGATGCACGAGATTTATGGATCTTTCATTCTACAGGAACAACAAAAGGAACGAATACCAGATTCAAGGTACACAGCCTTTTGTTCCCTCTTCATTTGGCTTCTCCCCTCCCTCATCCACTCTCAATAATTTCTCCTCTGTGTTCGTGCAGGTGTTTTGTATCAATGCATATAAGGTGTTTGAGGAAAATCCAACTAGACTGTGTGTACAGATTAATTCATGTTTATGTTAACATGTCTACTCAATAAATTTGTTCGCAATTTTACTTGCAATCAATGATGACAGCTGCTCCTTCTGGTTTTTGTGTGTGCAGATTTTTGTGTGGAAGAAGCATGATCAGTTCGAGCTTTAAACCAATCTGATATGGTATGTTCCTTTGTTGAACACCTGCATCTATTTCTTCCTTCACTCATGCATTTCCATTTTTGCTGTTTAATTAAACATGTTAATTCCTGGTACATAGTCTCACAAATATTTATTTCCTGAATTTTTCTTTGCCGCATTTAGGTGTTTCATCTCGATTGGTTCGAATACCATGTGTGAATGACCTTGTTGGTATGGACCTGGTGAGGAGGTGAGGCGTTTGAAGCCTGGGTGTGTGTGGAGGGCCCCTGCTCACCCATGCCAAAGAGCAGCACGGCGGTTCAGAGTGGAAGACGCGGAGCATGCTCAGGCTGCAGTTGAGAGTACCGAGGTTGGCTCCGACAACTTGCCGTTAAGTGCTTCCCGTGTCTCATTTGTGATGTGTGGAGACTAAGCGTTGAATATTTTGAACTGCATGATCTGCAAACATTTCAGGAACTGTTCGAGTAGATGAGATACAAGGAACCAACAGAGTTGGCTGCAGGATCTTCTCACGCTCTTCCGGAACTCTTGATACTGTTGCCAAATTCTAGGTGCCTTTCTTTTCATGTTTCCTATGAAGCTCTTAATGCTTATATACTGGTCCTTTTCTTAAGCTTTTCGTGATAATGTCTGGTAAACTCTGCTTAGTTATCTTTTCTTGAAAGTATTATTGGATAAAAGATCTTTATGTACAAAGAAAATACCATCTTTTTGCATCGTTTCATCTGCTTAAAGCGACCACTTGCTTATTCTGTATTGAAAATTGTTACGTGTTCAGAGAAATTGGCGCCAGCCGTGTGTTCACTGAGTTTGGTTTCCCTCCCTGGTTCGGACATATTTCGTGACAACATTCACCATGGCATTTTTTTTAAAGATATTTGCTAAGTATGACACGTGTTGTTATCTAGGGAAACTTAAATCTGATCATACGAGCACTAGAAGCAGTTCGATGTAATTTCCAAAACTGAACATAAGCACCGGAGACAGTAGATGTGTATTTTTTTTTTTGCCCTTGCGCACTTAGCTTACAAAGCTAATTGAGTGTATAGTATCATGTTTGCTTTCACCATGTCAATCAGTTTGAGTGGGTCGGTTTGAATGGGACTTCATAATCATTATGCAACCCGCTGTTGATTCTTTATTTCTGCTCGCTGATGCATTTCTGTTTCACCAACAATGCGTACAACAGTGGCAGAGCTCGGCTCACTGCTGTGCCGATGGCGGCATGGCCGTCCTGTCTCCTGCTCCAATGGCGGCTACGAGGAGCATGTGAAGTAGGACGTTGGCTTTCGATTAGCCTGTCATCCATGGGATTGAGAAGATGTCACCCCAAGACGTCTCTGCACCACGGGTATGCGAAATGCTTCTGCTGTTCTCCCTGCGCCCTTCTTCCATGGTTGTTATTTTACTAGGCTTGCGTACTGTCAGCAGCTTCAACAGCCCGCATCATGTTTATTTATATACAGCCGATTGAATAGTTTGCGCTGACTCCCTTCGTTCTCATATGAGTGGATTTCTTTGACAGAATGCACTCTTTTGGTTATCGCCGAATGCTGGAATTTTTTGGTCATTGCACTTTCCTCGGAGCTGCTGGCCATGTTTCGACCAACGAAATTGTGGGTACGTACATTAGAGCACTGCTAGCAGAATGGCATCGGCTCTCTCCTCAGTCTTTCATCTCCAGCTCACTTTGCCTCTTCCACCATTGGTACACTGCACTATGTATTTCAGTATCTATTGCTCTGGAATATATTTCTTAGTTTACCCACATTGTTGTGAGATATGGTATATTCTCATGCCTACCGATCTATTTGTGTAGGATTGTCATTCATCTCTATTTTGTTTGATTCAGGTGTTTGATGGAAGAATAAATTGAAGCTCTATAGAAAGATCGTTGAGCTGCCCTTTGTAGCTCACTTTCTTTTTGATGATTAAGTTTGTTCTGAGGTCCTTCGTGTACTGGCATAATGCCCTGAGTTATCTTCAGCTTGCAGGTTCACCTGCTATTCAGAGGTAAAATGGAAGTAGGATGCACTACTTGGATACACTCTAGAAGGTAACAAGTAAAATCTTGGCGCATCTACTTTCTTTACTATGAATTGCAACAATGATATGTGTAGTCTAAAGTTGTTTTCATTGGGTTCAGATAAAAAGGAATGCCACATGCTAATTTGAAAGTAGGAACAAAGAAATGCAGACATAAACTTATCAAGATCTCCATCCATCAGGCAGAACATATTCTGGTAAAACTGAAGCAAGCAAAATTTCTTATTTGGGACTTACCATCGTCTCTCTTCCTCTGTCTTATCTCTTTTATTCTGTTTACTACCAGCTCTTAGTTCTTAGTGTTGCAATTGGTCTATATTGCAAGTTTATTCTAAATAGAAAGTACTAAAGTTGGCGGGTGTATTCATTAATTGTAACACATTGTTGTGACCTGTGAGCGCCCATTAACTGTACCTTTTGTCTATTGTACAGGTACTCCTTTCGGCGTAGTTGCTGTCGTCGACAGGGTCGTGTGCATGGGCATGCTGGTGTCTCTGCCAGATCCATCTAAGGCGTGCGGAGCAATGAACTCAAAAACAAAATGTCCCTATGCTGGCTTGCTGATTTCAAGCATCAGTTCCATACATGGGGCTTCCCCTTAAGTTCAGAACATTAATTAGGGGTGTGTGTGGCTAGGGTTACTTCTCAAGCTGCATTATTAACCAGGCGTTATCTGCAGCCCTGTATTTTAGATTCACTTTTAGCTATTTTTTTACTGCTTCTAATTGTGAGAGGATCATGTCGACTGAGTTTTGTTGTGTTTATTCAGTAAATAGATCAAGAGCACTCAATGAGCTTTTGAGTAGTTCCATTGTTCACAACACAGTATTTCAGCTACATATGTTAAGCTCGTCAATTAATTTACTTGGTTTTTCTGGTTATGTTGTTGAATTAGTAGTTTTTTCAGTTATTTTTCTCAGGGTTGTGTGCTCTTTTCGATGAAGTGGAAATTTCGCAAGTTCACAACAAACCCAATCGACATCGGTCAAAATTAATGCGAATTTGTTGACGGAGTCCTAGGTGTCGCCAATGTTGGAGGGAATGATTATGAGTTTGAACGACACAGATTTTTTCTCCCGTTGCAACGCACGGGCATTTTTCCTAGTATAGGGAAACAAATTTACACTTATGGTCAAATAGGAAAGAAGCAAAATTTCAGAGCTAAATAAGGAATTGAAATTTCAAGTACTTGGTAACAAAATTTCAGAGCTAAAAAGGACACTATTGGTGTCAAATAACGAATTCTCTCATCAAGGAATCAGATTTTTCATGGTTCAAGATCTCAAGATCTAAAATTAACTAACATGAAACCGTAACTAAAAGAGTGTTCTTAACTACAGTCTACACTTTCATGGTTCGAAATTTACAACCGCATCTCAAAACCAAATGCCTCATCAAACCATCTAGGAACCTATACCGAAAGAGCAACCTATCTAGTTTTCTCGATTTTATCCAAAATATATAAAAATATGCTATGTTTGTCAATTTCACTTTTGTCCAAGAAGAAACACTTCACTTCAGTCATCTAAACCTTTGGGGTTGTAATCTCCTTAGTTTGTGTGACTGTGTCACATTCTTCTTAAGTGTTGCAGTAGCTGATCTTAAAGGGGGTAGGTCATCTTTGTAGTTTGAAATGAACATGTTCTCATGTAGAGGAGTTGGCGGTGAAATCTAAGATTACGGAGTGGCGTAGCCTGCAAAGGATAGAAAAAGATACATTAATTTCAATTAGTTTTATGGGAGATTCACCATGCATATGAAATTTGAGTATATTTAAATTTTAGAAAATCATATTAGGTTATGAAGCAAAGTTTTAATCAAATTACTTTTGAGCATTAGCAAAATAATTAATTTAAAAAGATTTATAGAATTATAGATATGATAAAATACACAAATTTTAATTTATAATTTGAACAATTTAAATTTTATAAAAATCGGAACTAAGGGTGTCACTATATTCTAAATCTCTACTATATAATATGGCTTGAGGTGATGGTTGGTACGTTTTTCAGTTTTTCGATTTTACCCCTCTGTTCTATGATGATCTAGGAAATAATTACGTTAACTTACTTGTTCGGTGACGATGAAAATAGAAAAATCCCAGTCTCCTACTTCCAGATCGATCGCCGCCCACCTCACCCGACTGCGCCCCCGCCGCCCGTCCCGCCAGACTGCCCGACTCCGTCCCCGATAGCTCGATCCTGTCCCCGCCAGAGCTCCTCCCCGCTGCCTCAGGACACAGGAGTCCAACTTGCCTACCGGGGAGGACACCATCGTCCACTGCATCTATCAGGTCGAGCGTCGGCCCGAACCACGCGCCGCCGGGGAGTCCATCTGGCGCCGCCCTGAAATCCACGAGACTCCCGGACCCGTTTGTCCGCAGACGAACTAAGATTCGTTCCGCTTCAGTAGAGGTAAGAGGGATTTCGTCATCAAGCGATTCGAGCGGCAGCTCCGTCGTGGCCATCGTTCCTCTCCGATATGCACCTCCCCCATCCAGCAGATCCTCGGGAGAGTCAGGGAGAGAGCGGAGCAGACGGAAAGAAGGTGAGGACGGGGGAGGAGATGTCGGCGCCGGGAAGGGGATGAGTGGGTCGGGGCTGGTAGAGGAGAAGTAAGGTCGACCTGGTGGAGAGATACAGAGAAATTGATTGAGGAAGATGACCACGAGCGCCTCCGCCGCTGTGTACGCGTTTTCTACTGTACAAGTGTTGATTACTTGATTGCGTGGTGTTTTCTAGCGGTTCTGCTTTGTGTGCTTGATTTGTTGCTGTGTGCATGCGGGTCACTTGGTGTGTGTATGCTCTGCTGCTGATTGTCAGAGATTGTGTTTATTTATTTTTCAGTAGAGGAGATATTTTGTTCCTGCTGATATTCTCATATGACAGACCACAATGACAGGAGTTCTTTTTCTGCATAATAGACAAATACACAATATTTGGGGATAATTGTTGTAACATTATTGAACTGAGATAGTCTAACCACCTTATTAGAAAGAAACAATAGCATCAAACCATTTATTCGTCTCCTTTTGTTTCGGGTATGTTGAAAATAAGAACCGATATGTAGCCTCAGTTCATACTCAACCAACCTATCTTCCGCCCTTTTTTTTTTGAGAAAACCTATCTTCCGCCCTTTGTGAGATATTAATGTAACTAGCTTGAGCGTATGTTCTCATTTTGGCTCCTTATTGACGTGGAGGAAAAATATGACCTTTTAAATCTAGCATGAATCACCAAAAATCATCTCACACTTTGTAGCAAATTCAGCCTAGCTACGACGCACGTCTGCTCCTTTGCCGATAGAGCGACCACCAGATGATGACCATCTCGGTCCAAAGGTCGTCAGGAAGGCGGCGCAAAGATTACCTATGCGGTGTATTAGCGCAGTTATGGTGACAATGCTCACACGCATTATCAGCTCCTGCGGCCTGTGATATTCTCACCACTTTTCCATCGGCTGAAAATAAAACCCATCGGAAATATAAGCGGGCCGGCCCAACCTGATCGGCTACTCGGTCGGTTGTGATTATCCTTCTCTTTTTCTTTCTTTCCCCCTCCCACCCATCGATCTCAAACCCTAACATTCCATGGCGGGCGTCGATTCTTCTTCCATGGCGGGCGGATCAACTGATAGGGAGGCGGATGAGCGACTTTGGAAGAAGCAGAAGCAGAAGCAGGAGCAGGAGGAGGAGGAGGAGAAGAAGAAGGTGATGAATCCTCTGGACCCGAGATTCAGCGAGTACGACCCCAAGCAGAAGAAATACATCTACACCCGCTACTTCACTAGCCGGAAGATCGACCTCGACCAGGAATGTGTGTTCCATTACCCATTAATTTTCATGCCGATCCTTGTCTTGGTTACCATACACCTTCAATTTTCATATGGATCGGTCCTTGTTGTTGATGTCTGCTAGTTCATTCCATTCTAGACTCAGCGTCATTACATATTTGTCATATTTGTAGGAAATTTATTTGAAAAGCAAAGAGTACCACTACCCCGTTGTTTTTGCAACGGATCCGTCCGATTTATTCCAATGCTATTTTTCTTCCTTTCCTCACTTTGAAACGATTTTCTCTCTGGTTTGGCAGCACCTATTGGTCCAATGCGATATAACGACAAGATCTACCCAGAAGGGTTCGTGTTGGCTAACTCGGCGAATGTTGTCTCGGTCAAGATTGCGTCCTCTGACCATGGCTACCCACTCAATGTCTATGGTACAATCATAGCCAGGGACTGTATTGATTTCAAACGCATCTATATGTTCCAGCGTGGCAAGGACAATTGCCAGCTCATCACTTCAAAGGTATTGCTATCATTTGCCTTATAGATGTCCACTGCATCTCTACACGCATCTATGCATGTTAGTGCCGTCGATTTTAGGAACATCCAGATTCTTACTGTACCCATATATATTATGTGTAGGGAAATCATTCAAGAGCGTCCTTCATTCTATGAATGATTGGTTCTAAATGTTATGTATCCATGCATCTAATTGTTCTTTTGTATTTTACTAATAACTAGTCTGATTTGTTTACTGTTCCAATATTTTGTTTCATACTGTGTTAATTTTAGTGGAACTGTTAATTCAGTTATTTCCCTTATAGCAATTGATCTTAGTAGGCCTTTGATTTAGCAACTCTGACATGATTCTTCAGTCCTGCTGTACAACAAGTCCTGCACAGTTAGAAAAGGAGTACATGATACGAGAACATGAAATGCACCTGCAATTTACCTTGTCACACAAACAGGAACTCAAACCCCACATCAAGGATTATTCAGACTAGATAAACCTCGAAAACTTCTGTTTTTGCAGGATGATTCATTGATTTTGACTGGCCCTAAGAGAGGATTCATGGTGTGCGATTTTATATACTTTGAAATTGATCTAAAGGTCAAGGATCTGCAGGGAAGGAATGTCAGGGATGAAAGACTCAGTAAAGGCTTGATGGAGGTGGATGGTGTCCGGAGACTACCATATGGACCCATCCATGAGGTTGAAACGGAAACACTTGTCAGCATGCACAGCATATTGGATCTAAGCTACACATTTATTAGAAAGGCGGTGGAGGGGGCTATTGAGGTTAGGATACTTGGTGGACCTGCTGATTTCCATGGGAAAATATATGCCTGCACTACAAGCATTCCTTGCGACATTATGCTACATGACAGTAAAGTGAACGGCGTACTTACCGCTGACGATGAAGGAGTTGTGCAAATGGCGCGCAGCGTAGTAGGGGTCTCTCTGGACGAGATGCTGCGCTTGAGTGTGGCTGCTGCCCTAGGTGGTGATGAGTTTTCTGTCTGCAGTGTTGAGTTTACTCCAAGGCGCAACAGTTACGATAAAGAGGAAATCACATGTAGTAACTATAGGATACTACTGAAGGTCACTTGGTCGATTATCTATTTGTGAGTCAAGTTATGGTTGATTAGTCGTGCTTTGCCAGGTTCTACACTCCATTAGAACCAGTTGATCTGTTATGGTGTTAAGAGACGTGTAATCTATCTACATCGGATTGTATTGTTCATGTGGGAATGTTCTATATCCATCTGATGTCACCAAGTTTATTGGAAACTAGCAAAATGCCCTTGCGTTGCAACGGGCGACGAAATTTAATGATCGACCAAATATGCTGTTACTGCTGGTTGATATTTGATGAATATAAAATTTTAAAATTTGTTTTCTTAGCTGTTGTATGCCCGAAAATGACCCAAAAAAACTGTCTATTGAATGAACCTATCATGAGAATTGAGAACCCTTATGTAAGTCACTCCTCATCAACGTTTGAGTATTCAGTTAAGATCTACGAACTAAAGAATTTCAGTAAATAATTTTCGTAATATCTGATAAATCACCCCTTGATAAATCACCCCCTGACATGACAAGCAAGTGACACGAGTGTTGCAAAGGATAAAAAAGATGAAACATAATAAGAATGACGAATGGTACGTTGATATCTCATAAGACTGTGCTTAGTTTGAAAGAAAGGCGGCGACTAGGGTTTCACCCCCTGACATGACAAGCAAGTGACACGTGTGTTGCAAAGGATAAAAAAGATGAAACATAATAAGAAATGACGAATGGTACGTTGATATCTCATAAGACTGTGCTTAGTTTGAAAGAGAGGTGGCGACTAGGGTTTCAACCCTAGCCGTCGCCGCCGCCGATCTGCATCTTCATCGTCGCCATCGTCTAAGAATTGACGGGTCCTCACCTCCTCTAGGTGCCGCTCTGGCAATAGGAGGGGTGGGGACCTCGGACCTACGCAGGGTGCTATATTAAGGTCCCTAATGTTAGAGTTTGGAGTTTGGTTTTGGTTCTTGTCTTATTCGTCAATAGAGATGGCATCGTCTGTAATAAGTAATCTTCCGTGCTTCGTTCGTCGGCGAGATCTCCTTCCCGACGTCAATGGTGGCTTTGGAAGACTAAGTTTGTCTAGTTATGGTTCTTCAGATCTTGCTTCGCCAGATCAATCTTGGATTGTTTCTCATGGTTGCCGCGAGGAGGTTTGTCCTCGCGTTACCTATCCCGGCTACTACGTCTTCGGCAATGGTGATTCGTTCTCTCGGCTCCCAACGACGTCGACAAAGTGGCTCGGTTATTTGTCCCTGTAATATTAGTGGTGGTGCTCCTGCCGATGTTGCTTGATTAATTTAATGGTTGTGTGCGTGCACAAAGCCTTGGCATTGCGGCTCAAAATTAAAAGGGAGAACCTTCGTCGGTATTCGCAAGTCTGTGGTTTGGAGTTTTCGGCGTTTTCTACGGCTGCCTTCAGAAAAGTACAAGATTATGTCATGGAGAAAGAAAGGGCTTGAAGATCACATAGATTTGCTCGTCTTTTTTAGTATTGTTTTTGTAATCGATGTAATCGTGTACTCTTTGTTGGTTTAATATATATGGAAAAATTCAAAAAAAGACTGTGCTTAGTTTGTTTTTATACAACTTTAGATATTTAACATGGTGACCTATCCTGAACTAATGTTAAATAATTCTGTTTGGCCATTGCTTCAAGATGACAAGCACGATTATGATTTTTTTTTTAATATTGGAATAGGATGAACACATACTTATCAACAATTAATTTTGTTTTTCAAAGTTTCGGTTCTACCCCTGTCTTTTTCAAAGTTCCGGTTCTACCCCTGTCTTTTTGGCGGTGGCAGCGGCTGTAAATTCTCCTAAAACATAAAACACAGGGGTAGAACCGGAACTTTGAAAAACGTACCATCACCTTTTCAAGCCATATTATATAGTAGTAGAGATAATTGTTACGGTGTCAGGATACGTGTAATCTGTCTGTATCAAACTATGTTATATGTTTGTTTGCTACTGTACATCAATTTATTCTGACACTTTTGATTGACCGCGGTTTAGGTTCAAATGTATGAAATGTTGAGATATTTAATATACACTTGAGTTTTGTTATAATGTTTTTCCAAATCCTCCACTCCATTTGTTGTCAGGAGATTAAAATGTCCCACCTTTTTTTCTTTGCTCTTTGCCCCTAGGACCAATTGCTCCCATGAGCTCGGCAGAAGAGAGCGCAAGCTGGCCTCATCAGCCACCGCCGAGCAAACATCCGGGACCAAGCGCAAGCTGGCCTCATCAGCTGCTTCTGCTATGAGATGGAATGGCGTCTCGAGGGTCCGGAGGCATAGGGTGCAGAAGTAAATCCTCTGAAGTCATGTTTATGTAGGATGCAATTCAGGACACACTTAAATCAGGTAAGAATTGACGAAAATGTAAAAACGTGGCATAGTACTAGGAGCATCTGTAAATCTCTAACCCATCATTGTGTCACCGACAAGGTGGACCTGGACTCGCATATAGTTAGCATGCACAGCGACACAAGTGTATACAAGGGATCTGATTTTTTTTTGAAGGAAGTTCGTGTACAAGAGGGAGATCAAGATCAACAAGATCAAGATCAACAAGAAATCGAAAGAACACACGAACAGAGGGAAAAACCACACCACACACGGCGAACACAGATCCACCAAGCAGAGCACCTCCTTCGAGCTCCAGCAGCACGCCGCCGGGGAGGAAGAAGGCGAGCTCACCTCGCACCGCAGCGACCTGCTCGACCAACCTTGTTGAGATGCCGCAGAAGCCGTCTGACGCAAGCACCAGAGTCTGAACGCTGAAAGATCATCGGCGTCGAGCCGCCGCCAGAACCACCCATCTTCCACAGCGCCATCCGCGACCACCGACGATGGTGAGCTCCCCACCTGCAAACTTCCAGAGAACTTTAGCAAAAGCACCACCTTGCACCGAGGTGCAAGGCAAAGGACCCCATGTACAGGAGCTAGCGCCGCCACCACGGCCACCAGCTCGGGGAAAGGCACGCCGCGGCTCCGAGGAGCAGCAGACGCACCAGCAACGGCGGATCTGTCCCGAGCGTCCACCGGAGCACCAAGGATAGAGGAGGGAGCCGCCGCCACCAAAAGCCTCTCCGGCCACGCCGCCACCTCCACAGCGCCGCCGGCAGGCACCCCACACACACCTAAACTATGTACACGCCAGGATCCGGCGATTCCTCGTCTTCCCGCCGCCGGAGCGGCCGCGGAGGGCGAGAAATCGGCCGGATCGCCGGCGGCGAGCTTGGTTGCACGGGCTTCGCCCAAAAATCACCCCTATTCACTGTTGGTGGGGAACGGGGAGGAGGTCCAGGTGGAATGCTTACAAGGGATCTGATTTTCTTTCTTCCTTGGTGAAATGAGGGGCATATGGACCGTTACAGAAATAGTTTGGGATAAACGCATATTGGCAGCAACCTTGCTAAACAATATGAAGCGGATGGTAACAAGAAACAAGTCATCTTGCGGAAAAGAGTTGCAGAACGAATGCTGCAGCATTCAGTGATATAAAGTTCGATTAGTCGTTTGCACATAGCTTTCAGTGATTTAAAGTTCGATTAGTGGTTTGCATGTAGGCCGTAGCACGGAAGGAATTCAACGTATTGTAAGATAATGTTTGGAGCATGAACCTTGTATCTGTGCCTGCAACTGAAAACAAGCACAGGCTATCTGTAGCAGCACACGAAACTGAAAATGGTCTTGCACAGCTTCTGAATACCAAAAGATTTAACACCTGAAAACAAGCAGAGGCTACCTTCAATGTTTTAACTGCCCTTAACAAATCTCAATTCACTGTAATCCTGAGCAGAGTGTGCTCAACGAAACTTCAGATGCTGTAGTAAATGGTTGCTTGATACACTTGGACCATTGGAATCTAGTCAAGGGGGTCTGCTCATGACAATTTTATAAACTGAACTGCATGCATGTCATGCCATCAACCAAGATGTAATGTCTTCTCCAATGATTTTGCAATTGAGCATACAGAAGTTTCAAGACGATATAAACCAAGCAAGAATTCAGATTCAAACTGTAACTGACTACATAACAAATACTACTAAGAAATTCAGTTTTCCGTACAGCATGGAAGAACTGCTAATAATAATAGAGTCTCAGAGTTTACATAGGCTTAAGCACAACGTCAAACCCATATTAAGCGTGCAAAATATGAATAACTTGGAGTTTGACAACTGGTTCCTAGACTGGGTTCTTCTGATAGTAGAAGCTCAGAGTTGGCTGGGTTCTTCTGAATGTGTCTTGGTTCCTAGACTGTGTGCAACTGATCCATCTTCAGTACAGCTCTGAAGCTCTTCCTCGACCACGACAGTTTGTATGCAGTCTAACGACAAGCAACTAGGAAGACCACACTCCAATCTTTTGTCTGGAATCCAAGTTGGTATATCATCTCTGAAGTAGGCTGGTGCAACATTTCTGTAGTCGCGTGAAAACTTGTTGAATTTTTGCTTCCAGGTGCAACCTAGATAGGGCAGGCGGTAGTATGGGGACATGTATGTAGCAGTGCTAACCCCAATCTCACAACAGATGGCAAGGACATGAGAGCAAGGCTTGTGAAGCAGCTGGGGCTTGTTGCATGTACATGTGGCTGTTTTCCGAATTGTGGAACTTTTAGACTTATCCATGCTGAAGGTATTCTCCGACTTTAGGTCAACAGTCACCTCCCTCTTCCTTCCCTTGACTGTATATTTCCCATCCTCTTCCCCACCAAGAACAGTTTCATCATCAGTGTGTTTTTGTCTCGGTCATACAGAGCAAGCCTTGCTCTCATGAGCAACTTCCGAAAAAAATTATGCATCTCAGCTTTCTGCAATTCGGAATTCATGTCAACCTGGACACGTTCAGGGATGTTGATAGGTGGGTTGCCGATACCTTTGTTTGCTGCAGAGCTTGTGTTTTTGAAGTAGTCTACCAAGCGCAGGAATGTCACCTCCACTATTCCACTAAGCGGAAGGCATGTTACCCCTTTCAATATAGGGTCGTTCTTGTATACCTCAGCGGCTCAGCTATATCACTGCCCATGATGCCATATCTTGCTCCATTGTCGTCATATGCCAGTGACCACTTCTCCTTTGGTTTCAGATGGATCCAGACAGAGAACTTTGTTATATTTCAATTGTTGTCATCAAAATGATCTCCTTCCTTCACATTCTCCACTGAATCAGATTGGTTGCATGAGTTTTCTACTTCAAGCTCTGCCACATCATGCTCAGCTGATTCCTGCTGCATTTTCCCAATAGCACAATGTTCTTTCTCCGCCGTATATTTGGACGTCAACTCGTCTAGCTCTTTCCACATTTTACTGAACTTATGGCGTCGATTCTGCTGATAAAGTTTCTTGAACATCATCACCAGCTTCTTGTCAGCAAAATATGCAAAGAAATTTTCAGCAAGGTCTTCCATGCACCACCGGCTTTCTCCTCTATGCCACTGTCGTTGACGAGAAGTCAGAAGGTCCTCCACAGCGTCGTTCAGCTCCCTTTTGAAGTCGTGTATAATGCAAACAGCAGACTGATGCACCACTGCACGCTCCAAATCCCCAAGAAACCACAGCCAGCTTTCCTTGGTCTCGCCCTCAACGATAGCACATGCTACTGGAATGGAGAAATCATTGGCATCAAATGCTACAGCCGTCAACAGCACCCCTTGATATTTCACGCATAGTGGTGTGCCCTTGATGCATAGCACGGGGCGACAAGTACGGAAGGCTCGCAAGCACTGTCCAAATGCCCAGAATATACGCTGGAGGACCCGGAAATCCTTACACCCTGCAACTTGTGCATCCTTGATGTCTACAAAACAACCAGGGTTTTTACGTGATATCTCCTTAAGTAACCTCGGGGCAAAGTTGTGTGCATCATAAAAGGTACCGTACTCCCTCTCAAGAGCAAACTGTCTTGCCCTCCACGCCTCAACAGGACTATTCTGCTCGCCAAAGCCAGCAGTGAGATAATCAGCCATTTCCGTAGCTGTCATTGTCAGATTTTCCATAAGGCCACGGAAGCCGAATCGACTACTTGACAAGCTTTTGGTCCCAGGCAACACAACCGTCACCAGTTGGGAGTAATCATCCTGTAGAGCTTTGAGCAGAATGTCATAATGCCTGATCTCAGAGCATTGCACATACAACATGAACCTCTTTGTCACGTTGTGTTTTCTCTTCAATTTATTGGCAAAGGCACTCCAGTATTTGTCATCCCAAAAATAACAACTCTCCCATGGACAGTGCTCCAGATACCATTCTGGTTCCTCCTCATCATACGAGTCACTTTTGTGTTGTTTCAGGAACCCCTTGATTTCGAGATCTTGTGTTTCTGGGTGGAGCCGAAACAGCTTGAAGATCCAGAGCTGTAGGTCCATCAGTGTCATGGACTGTGGCTGCAGCGGCAGCTCGCCGACTATGTGCTCACATATTTTCTTTGCATAAAGTTCGGAGATATCTTCAACTAAACTTTCGCCACGCACGCTGTCGAACTCTTGTCTACATCCGTAGTAGACAGGCATTTGAATCGGTTCTTCAACCTGCACCACACAATGCCACAACATAGATGCAACAGATTCAGACTAACTGAGCAACTGTCAAGCAATTATGCCGAGGAAAGGGGATGGATGGGCACAGTAAAGTGCAGACCTGCCGCTGGCGAGGCTTCCTCACTGCCACTGCCTTTGCCGTCGCCAGGGTCAGGGCCTTACGCTTCCTTGCGCCGGTGGCGGTACCCTGCGAGATCAAAACACACAGATTTCAGCAAAGCGTGTGGCGGCAGGCGACGAATCCAGGTAACCGGAGGGCGCCGACGAGAACGGACCTGGTTGGGGGCGTGGAGCGCATCGGGACCGGCTAGGGAGGGGGATGCAGCAGAGGCGGAGACGGAGGCGGAGGCGGTGGCGGTGGCGCGTGGTTCCTCCATGGCCGTCGGAGCAGAGCTCGGCGTGAGTTTCCATCTTGGAATTGCGGCTGGGTGGTGGTGCATCTGGGTTTTTTCCCTCCATTTTTTCGTGATGGGCCGCTCGGGAAACAGGGGAAGGCGTTTCGACCTTTACTGGCCTGCTGTGGGGCTTGCCAGCCTTGCCTTGCGGAAGATTGTAAATTAACTACCGAGGGCATCTCCACTTTTTCTCAAAAAAAAAAAAACTAAGGACATCTCCACTCGTGTTCCCCAGCGCCCCTAAGCGGCGGAATAGTGTCGTTTGGTCCAAATAACGATTTTCCAACAGTTGGCCCCCAAGTAGCGTAAATAGTGCCGTTTGAGCGGTAAATAACCCCCAATGGTTTCGCTTGGGAGGAGAAATGGCGCGCAAAAACGACGGGTCAGCGCTGTCACTGAGGTGGGCGAAATTTGGCGCGAAATCAATGCGGCGTCCTCATCCCCGTGGCTCCTGCGCCGGTCAAAAGCCTGCTGCCAGAGTAATGTCCTGCGCTTATGCGCCCACCGGGTGGCCCGGCCTCCTAGGAAACGCACCCTCCTCCCGCCGCGGCACACCCTACTCCCGCCGCCACGTGGAAGTTGAAGTCCCAAGCCTCGGATGGTGTTGATGTTAGAGGTGGTGGTGGTGATGGTGGTGGTTTTTCTCAAACGTCGCATGTGTTGGGTGTTGATCCTTGATTGATTATCAAGTTGGTGGTGATTGCGCGTTCTTTTGGACAAGATGATTACTATCTAGTTGCGCATGATTTTAGTTGGGTAGTAGTTTGATGTAATAGACTATGCAGAACAGATGCGGTAAACCCGTCTTCGGTACGAGTTTAGAGCATCTCCAGTCGGGGCGCCCAAAGTCCTTCTGACGCATTTGGGCGCCCTGGCTCCCCTCGCGCCGCCCAAACAACTTTTATATAATTCGAATTTAGACAAATTTCATTCAAACTTTAGGAAATTTTACAAATTTGAACGAAATTTTAAAATCTAAACCCTAATTCTACTGGTAGCGGCGATCGATGGCCCAGTAGGGGTCCGTGTCCTCCTCCTTGACGCCGCTGGTTCCTGCGCCGCCGTCGTCCTCCTTCTTGACGCGGCTAGGGCCAGGGGCGTTGCCGGTGAGGTCGAGGAATGGCACGCCCGTTTCCTGGGCGTGCATGAACGCCGACCAGGCGCAGGCGCTCTGCTTGTCCATGGGCGGCACGTCGTTGAGCGACACCTCCGCCTGCCGGAGGAGCTCCTCCTCGTCGTGGGCCTCCTGCGCCGCCTTCAGCTCGGCGTAGAGCGACGCCGCCGCCTGCGACGTCCCCGTCTCCGCCTTGATCTTCATCGGCTCCGGCTTCGGCGTGAGCAGCCCGCCGGCGCGGGAGCGGGAGGAGGAAGAGGACGCCCGCGACGAAGATGCCGTCGAGCGCGAGGAAGATGGCGGCGAGAACCGCGGCGCCCACACTTGCGCTGGCTGCGCCGGAGGAGGAGGCGCCGCGTAGTAATAAGGCGTCGCCGGCCACTCCAGCAAGGAGCCGGCGGCGGCGATGTGGTCCATGACGTTCTAGAGCGTGCGGCGCGGCACGCTCCAGAACGCCTCGCGCCCGGCGGCGTTGTTGTCCCTGGGCACCGGGTCGGGGCCCTCCCACCTGTTCATCTCCTCGTCGTAGAGGCGTCGGAACGCCTCCTCGTAGCGGGGGGGGGGGGGGGGGCGTTGCCCGGGTCCTCCGGGTTCCAGCGCAGATCGTCGCGCTGCTCCGGCGTCAGCTCACGCCAGTAGTGCGTGACCTGCGCGGCGGGGAAGTCATTGTTGGCGCGGGTGAGCGGCTTCGCCACTGGGATGCCGCGCACGGAGATCGATGCCCAACGCGCATGTCGGGCGGCACGGGGTACCCGTTCTCCTCGAGCGCCTCCAACTGCTCGCGGAGAAGGGTGCGCGGCGCGAAGCCGTTCGCCGCCGCGCCTCCCGTGCGTCGGTAGTTCCCGGCCATGGCGGCGGTGGTTTGTGTTTAGCACAGAGGGAGGAAGGAGGCGAGGGAGAGAGGAGAGCGGCGAGTGAGGCGAGCGAGCGCGGAGCCATCGCCTTTTATTGCCGCCGGAGAGCGGTGGCCGCATTTACGCCGTCGCCTCAAAAAGGCGCGTCGTGCATTCACTCCGGCGAGCAGTCGAGGCGACGGCTCACTGCCGTCTGCGCCAGGCAGTGAAAACCGAGGCGGCACGCGCATTTGACGACGACTGCCGCTTCGCCGCTTCGTGTCTCACTGCCAGGCGTGGCCCGCGCATCGGGGCGGCAGTTTCATTGTGTCCGGGGCCGCCCCAAGTTGAGGGCGTGGGCTAGGTATGCCGGACACAAATCTGGGCCATGCCGGACCAAAATCAGATTTGGGCAGCGCGAGTAGGAAAAAAAGTGTCCGGCACGCCCCAAAGGCCCTTTGGTACTGCACCTCGGGCTGCGCGGTACCAAATAAGATTATTCCGTTCAACCGGATAGCTTTTATCCAATATGGAAATATCCGGTATCTGTTAGAGAGAATAAAGCAAGTTGACCATCATGTCAGTAACCATCCTTTGCGTTGAAACAAGTGTCAATCTCACATGTAATAATTAACAGATATTCTTCTCTGTTTCTAAATTTTAGATCCCTCACATGTTGAGGTGCAGACCCGACTAAGTGAACATACATGTCTAAATGCATGTAGATACATGTGTGCATGTCTAAAAAACTAAAACATCGGAACGGATGAAGTGCAAATTATCGGGACAAACGATTGGCCACGTTCAACGCCGTATCTCAAGTCCATCAATCCCTAGTTAAACTACCCTGTATGGTGAGATCGTTACATTGTCAGTCAACAGGTGCTCTAAGAAAAACATGAGCAACTTCGCCGAGACTTGAGACCGGTGCAGAAAATTGTGAGCCCACCATTCGGTAAGTCAGTCCCCCTGCAGAAGTTAACATGATTGTAAATGAATTGCTCCAGAAATTCGATAGACAGAAAGTAGGTCAGGGAAAGACCTTACGGACTATGGCAACCGGGTGCGCTGCGGCATCTGTTGTGAGATTTAAGCTAAAGTACTGCAAGGAAACAAGTGAACTGATATAAGCTTGTTTGCATTTAGTCTATTCAGACAGAAGACTGGCCAAATTACCTCATGCAAGGTCAGCAGGAGAGTGGCCGCTGCAGTTGCAATGGTTGCTCGAGCTCGTTACCACCTTCCCTTGAATGCCAGATTTCCACTGGTCGGGCTACGCCACTGTCAATGTGTGTTTGCCTGTAAGCTTCTGATGCTTTACCCCCTTCGAATAGAGGGTATGTAGGCGAAGGAGCGACGCATGAGAGGCGCCGTTCCGTTGGAGAGCCAGAAGAGGATGGCTGCAGTTCAGTAGCAGCAACCCCGTTCAGGTGGCTTGCTTCTGATGGGAACCCCGACTGTGCCGTGTGCAGAGCTATTGGCGTCCCGGTGCTGCTACAGTTCGCCTTCTTGCTCCCTGCAGGACCTGACTGGGTAAATTTTGGAAAGAAAAATGAGTCTCTGCAAGCTACTAAAATTGTTGTGCTATGCCCAAAAAATTCAAGGTTTGGGCACCTACATGTTGAGCGTCCCTGATATGAACAATGATTATTGTTATATCGTCTGTCCTGTTTTCATGCTCTAGCCATAGTTTGTATGACTCTGCAGCGATTGCTGAGCAAGCATCTCGAGGATCTTGATGCACAGCCACCTGTACAATCGTGAAAATGTGTGTGTTACCAAAATACTTTTATGGTGCATAAAATGGCACAAAGACCACCATCTAAAATATCTCGCCAGAATAATAACTACGATATTTTGACCAGTAAAAAATTGGTCAGCTCACACATGGATACACTGCATGGAGATGCTAACAGGGGCAAGGAGGGGATCATGTGCATGAAAGAACTTGGGAGAACATAATAAGGCTGTTACCAGCCTGGTTTCCTAAGGTGCACTGTCATGGTTAGTGGTGGAAAAGGAAAAGAGAGTGTTTACAGGGGGACCATCCCATTAAGGACTCTAGACCATGCTAATCAGAACAGAATTGACAACACGCAAGCACATCACTAGTGATTCAGCAATTAGCAGTCAATTCTGAAATGGGCTATCAGTTTAAGACCAATAAAATTGCCAATTTTTTCCCCTTTTATAACGTTCGCACTGTCATTTACCTATCTTATCCTTCCTTCTGCTGGCCACACTTCGGATTAGTCAATTTGCCATTCCGACTTAGATACTAGTCGACCATTCATCTAGTATTACTCAATAAAGGTACACAGAACTTTAATCAGAGTGATAGCTTTCATAATGACAACAGCAATCAACCTCAAATTCCTGACCATTTCATAATCATTACACCATCCTACAAGTTCAGCTTTTTGAACAAGCAACTTTCTGGTACACATGAATGGAGTACAAATGTGATATTCAGAACTATTCGAACATGTAAAAGTAGACCCCAGTAGTAAATTTTAATTGTTAGTACCCACCGAACTTTCATCCTATTATTCGACTCCCAACATCTGAACACTAATCTCATCACCTTAAATAGTTATATGACTCCATGATAATCTGTGAAAGGCTGAATTATTCAGCGCTCTGCAGAATGTCGAACATTCTCGTACGTGGACGTTTAGGTATCCAAGCATGCATCATGGGATCACCAGAACACTATAGGGACATCCACTGTTCAACGCATTCTAATTTTAAGATTACACTCATCATCCCTAACTACAAGTTAAATGGTTAACATCCATGCACAAAGTTAATAATAATCTCATAAAAGACGTCATTCTTAAAAGAGGAACGATTTCATCTTTTCACTGGGCAGAGCAACTCAATATCATCAAAGGCCTGGCAAATTGATAAAGCCTATGAACTCTAAAGTGTATGACGCATCACACAGATTTACTGCACAGCCATAAAACTTCCTTGTTGTTTTACAACAAGGCACAAATTTTAAAACCTGATCTAAAATGCAATTAAATGTGTTAGCTCATTAAAGGTAGTAGGGAACATGTCAAGAACCTTACAGCTAGTTCTATAATATGAGCAAAGAGATAATAATGACGCGACAATTAAGCATGTGTGCTACTGATGAAATTGGTACATGGTAAGCCAGTTGGTTCACTATTGCTGGCTACTTTCCAAATCCAAAAGGTGACATGAAGGCTCTAGTTCAACGGACAAATCAACAAATATGTGTAAGGCCCCGATTGGTTCAGCGTATTTGAGCCAATACGGGGGGAAAACTTCACAGACCTATCCAGGTCACGCGTCCGGCGTGAGGCGGGTGGAATTTTCCGCTCCGAAATTTGCTACCTGCTATCCAAGCGGGCCCTAACTGGTGTTTTACTGGAAATCTTACTAGCACTAACTAGTAACTAGGTTCACCACACTAGAAGTTTACAAGCAGTAGGTGAGATACTAATTTCGAAATGGGTCAGGTGAGCAAACGCAACAAGGAAAGGGAATTAGAGAGCGCGCAAAGGGGAAATCGTTACCATGTCCACGACTTCCTGGCTTGAGAGGAACTCGAAGACGCCATCGCTGGCGACGACGAAGAAGAGGTGGGACGGAGAGATCTCGACGCTCTTCACCTCAGGCTCTGCGATGACCCCAACGCCCTCGGCGGCGAGGTCGCCGAGGCTGCGCGTGAAGGCGGTGCCCGGGTAGAGCCCGTCGCGCGCCCAGACGCGGGGCGGGTCCCCCTCGTCGGCGAGCCATCCCTCGGCGTCGGGGTCGCGCACGCCCTCCACCTGCTCGACGGACATGACCCGGGCGCCGCAGGCCCTGACGCGCGCGCGCTCGTCGGCGCGGAAGGGCGTCTGGTCCCAGGAGAGGTCCTCGGCGGCGACGCGCCCCTCGCGCCAGACGCCCGCGACGGCGCGCGAGTCGCCGACGTTGGCGACGTGGAGCGCGCCGCTGGACACGAGCGCCGCCACGGCGGTGGTCCCGCTCATGGAGTCGTCGACGCCCGCCGCCGCGTGCATCTCCGCGTTGACCCCCGCCATGGCCTCTCGGAACGCCGCCGCGGGGTCCGCCGCGAGGAGGGCGGGGGCGGCGTCGAGGAGGAGGCGCGGGAGGGCGTCGCGCGCGAAGCCGGCGCAGGCGGTCCCGGAGGCGCCGTGGCCGTCGAAGACGGCGAAGAGGTGGAGGTCGGGGTCCCCCGCGAAGCGCGTGGCGACGAGGAGGGCGTCCTGCGACTCCCGCCCCGGCGAATCCGGGTAGAGCCCGTCGACCGTGAGCGTGGCGTACTCGAGGAGCAGGTCCGCCCCCGGCACCGCGGCGCGGCCGTGGGTGGTGGCGCCGCCGCGCCCGCCCGTTTCTCCTCCGCCGCGGCCGCTGCCGTCCCGGGGCAGGCAGCACTTGCCGTGCGCGCACCCCATGGCTGCTAGGGTTTGGGCGCGTGATGCTCTGGGAGTGGAGTGGAGAAATTGGAAGGGGGAGAGGAAGGAGGAGGAGGAGGTTGAAATCGAATGGAATTGAATGATTCAAACAAACGCGACCTTGAGTCCACCACGGGACTGTGTGTGGGGGAAGGATTGGAACATGGGAAAAGTGCGAGATATTTTGGGTTTTTGCTGCGTGGAGCCCTGTGCTGCTGGTGCCCTACCGCGAACTTGGCGATGGAAGAAAGTGCTCGTGATGTTGAAGGTTTGGGTCACCTGGGGATTTGGTATGTCTGCTTTCGTCGTCAATGTGATCAACATAAAAAAAGAAAATTGATGATCCGATGGTCATGACAAATTAGATGTTACTATATTTTTCTGTGTTGTACTGTAACTCATTTAAATTGTTCAAATTGATGATCTAGATACGCTGGTAAGCTATTATTAGTGAGAAAGATTAGCAAGGGTTATGGAATCACCTGGTTCGCCATGCTCATGGGCTGTCTTTGTTTGTTCACCGTACGTTCGTTCGTTGGGCCCATGCCAGCTCAAAACTCCCGGATCCGGCCTGATAGCCCGATCCTTTTCCGTGCACGCACACGCACGCCTCGTCAGGCGCATTTGGAATCAGAAGGTGGATGATGAAATATTTGTTCAAGGTGGTGCGCACATTCAGGAATTGGCGATCAAGGCCCATGACGAGGCGCAAGGAACCAGGAATCGCATTTGTGGAGCTGGAGATGCTTTGTCAACTGAAGATTGTAACAACAAAAGAAAAACATGCAATTTTGCTTGATATATCTCAAATGTTTAAAAGCACTAGTAATTTTGCAAGCGCAATGCGCGTCTAATTTTTGCGCCCTCCTGGTAATGTCTAATTCAAGAATATATTTCTTCTCTAAAATCGCTGCATTAATTTTCACAATCTTCTCCCCTCTCATAATATCCAAATTTATTGCTGCTATTATGGCAAGTTCCAAAATAGCAACACGGGTATGCAAAAGTTTGGAGGTTTTAATTCCTCTAAAAATCAGCGCCCCTTAATTCTCTTGATTACTCCCCTATTAACTCGGTTGTTTATTTGGCAAGAAAATAAGTGCTCGCTAGCTCTAGCGTTAGACTGTCAAAAACAATGAAGGCTGACAATGTGTTTTAGCGATGACTGGGTCCGTTGGATCTAGCGTTAGACGGCCGAGATCGTTTGGATCCCCACCCTCTGTGCCTTTTTATATTAGTGGTGATAACGTTTTATCTTTACTATTAAATGGCAGTTGGACGTACGTTGGTGAAGCCTCCGTTTTCCACCAAAATTTTCCATCTGCTCTCCCGAGCGTGCCGACAGGTGGGCCCCCACCCACAGAAATTTTCAGGATCCCTCGTGCGCTCCTCCCGTAACTCTCACCTCTCAGTCTAGCTTAGGGTTCCGCTGCCGCCGCCGCCTTGTTGTCAACGGAAGGTCTTCAATCCAGCGCGACGTGGCATGCCGCCAAAGTGCTTTCCGCGGTGACCCGCACGACGTCCTCGTTCTGGAGCCCGCGACATCGTAGGTTGCGGCACCGGTGGCACGGGAGGCGGCGGCAGGAGTGGACGGCCGCAGCGGCGACGCATGGGAGATCAACGGCAAGGTAGGACAGGGACGCGGATGCGGCCGCCATGCTCGTGATATCTCCCGTGGTCGACGACGACTGTTGGGAGCCTTCCGTCTAGTTGGAGGTGGCGGGCGGCCACCGCTGTGGAGGAGACCGTTGCGTCCGTAGTGGAGGCTCGGGGTCCCATTAGCGTGCTACGTGCTCGTGGCCGTGGCTGCCGCAGCAAGGGTCGGCGCCGAGTGTTCTTCCTTGAATCCCTTGTGTTGTGGCGCCGGTGGGAGGCGCTCGCGGCAGCAGGCGGCGTCGTGGCAGTCGCCGCTGCCGCCTCTCCTCGCCGGCCGCCGGCCGAGCTCTTCGCGAGGGCGCCCCACGCGTCGGATCTAAAGCCCTGATGGGCTGCTGTTGTCGGCGTCCACCCGGACCTGCCACCAGTCGTCCTCACTTGGCTCCATGCAGGTGAGACCCACCCCTCGATCTTCATCTTCTCCTTTTCTTCAACGCCATCTATACATGCTAACTGCCTGCCCAAAAGACCTCATCTCGATTACTACCTCTACTCTACATCCCGTGGAGCAGAATCGCAACTGCTCTAGCTTTTTTCTTGTACCAAGTATTATACTATATAGCCTGGATCTCCCAAGTTATGATGATGCATGGTATATTTTGTTTCTGGTGCTCCTTTAATTAGATTAGATGGTGATGGCCCTTGGCAAAGTTACCTGCGTCAAAAGTAAATGGGTTAGGCTGAGACTCCAAGTGCAGAGTGTGTAGTAAGTGGAAGACGCGTTTTCTCCATGAGGGTGACTCGAGGGTTTAATATCGAACTCTCGGGGAATCAGTGGTGAAAGATTTATCTTCCTATCCTTCTTTTGGTCACCTACAAAACAAAGTTAAATGTTTTGGTCCTCAATCTCACATGTGGTTGTCAAGCACAAGGTGTAAAAATGATATCAAGATAGTATGTGATGCAAACAAGAAATAAATATGCAATGATAGTAAATAAATATGCAAGGATGATGATAACAATAATAAATAATATTTTTGGGTTTTTGATGATGTATGCAAGATGTAAAAGTGTTTTTGTATTTTTGGATTTAATAATGGCAGAAAATGTAAAAGTGGTAAAAGTTGTTGGAAAGGTGTTTCTTATGATTAAAAATGGACTGGGGTTCATGGTTTCACAAATGCACTCTCTGTTTAATAAAACGGTAGACAATGGAACACTAGAGTTGCATATGAGATTGCAACACAAAAGTTTAGTGACAAGTTACTAATTATATGGGCATCACGTCCTAACATAGAGACCTTTTGATTATTAGTCTCACTTATACTCCACCAAGATGCGAACTAAATCATAACACCTCAGTAATTAAGATAACTCGTAGTATAGCTTTAAGTATCATGACATGAAGTTAAAATAAGAACATGCTAGATCTAGTCATGGAGTAGTGGCAATGGTCACCCCCACATCTCCGATAACATGGTATTTTTGTTTATCCCTAGTGAGGCAACAAAGTAAGGTAGAGATACCCAAGTGGATCGCAGAACTTTCTCTCACGTTCACTGCACTAGCCACCCCCCGTTACTCCAACTAATGCACACATCACCCCACACACGCTCTCATAAACATGTTTGATCATAACAAGTGAATAAGAACGGGGAACATAATATGCATCTATATTCATAACTGAAACAAAAAATTTGCAATCTCAAACATATATTAACTCATAAAAAGATCCACCACATAGGTATTACAAAGATGATCGTAATCATGTTCGGCAGCTCATACGGTGCTAATTAGTGAAGCTCAAAGAGAGGAGAGATACATAAGTTACTTCGACAAACCCATAGTCCAGAGGTGGACTACTCCCTCTTCATCATGGAGACGGTGGAGAAGTCGATGGAGAAGATGGAGACCACGCCGGCAGCGCCCCGCCGGAGTTTTCCCCCTCCAATCTGCAGCTCCCGGTCTCTGTTTCGGTGTTTCTGTGTTTCGGCGGCGCTCCTTCCAGAGAACGTCGGGGGACTATTTTTATAGACGTTTTTAGGTCAAAACCTAGTCGGTGGAGAAAAGATCAACGGCAGCGGAGCGTCGAGGCCCCAGATGAGGGGTCCCACGCGGCCAGGTACAGGGCCGCGTGGGCCCACCTCTTTTGGGCCTCGGGGCTCCGTTTGTTCGTTTCCTTCGCCCCAAGTCTTCTTCCTTCCAAATATTAATGCTCGTAATTTTGCAGGTCATTTGGACGTCGTTTGGGTCCCTGAAACATTAAAGGAAAGAAATTGTGTTTTTTGCCTGCGCAGGGTTAATTCCATAAAAATAGGAAATAAATATAATATTCCCAAAAATCATTATAAAACATTAATATAACCCTTAGATGATGCAAATATGATTGGAATATAAATAATATAGTGCAAAGTTCATGTATGCATTTTACATGCATCAGATAGCAAGAAAATTTCTTCATATCGTTCAGGTCTTGTTGCTTGACAACTACAAAGATGTGCATAATTTTATTTGAAACAGTGAGCAATTGTTAGAAGTCAGTAAGATTGTACTCACCATGGCCAAACTTTTTGCAGGTTCACTGTTTGGTGTTATCTCAGATGATTCTTCATGAGTTTTAGCATTCTAATCATGGATCCTGGAGCGGGCGGAGCACCTCCTCCCTCTTGACTGAGCCGTATGTGGTGGGTGCTCGTGACACCACCCTTCATTGTTGCCATTGAGGTCAAGGGACTCGACATCCTCAACAACGTCACCTAGGTATCCAATCACCTCCCGCCTCCTCTTTCACTCTTTGATCAGTAAATACCTAGGATGATAGGATTGCTCCAACTTACTACTGATGATTGACTAAACTCACTGGTCAGACAACAAAACGATCTACTGGCCCTCCTGTTGTGACATGTCTCATGGGTTTATTTATGTTGAATCTTGACAGGCAACTCATCAGCAAGACACCCATGTTGTACCTCAAAAAGGTCTACATTGCCAAGCTCGAGATCATAGAGACGTGTTGCAGACAGGTTGAATCAAATATTGCCTTCCTCCTAATTTATCTAATTTTCCATTTCGTTTTCATCCCTCGATGGACCAGTCGACCAGCTAAATGTGCTTCTCACCAGCTGTGTTTGTTTCATGAAAGGAATCAGAATTATATCCAACCCGAAGAGAAGGCTTGATAACACCCGAGCAGGTGATTCACTACATCTTATTGCTGTCATTCTAAATACACACACAAAAAGGTCTATTCATGTGCTTTGAGTGTTCTCTGTTTATGAAAGGGTATATCTGTTCTGATGGTCGGTTTGTACTATTTTTGTCCTTCGTGTTTGCTACATGTGGAACACTTGTAGACACGGGGATGCATGAGATTTGCACTACTTTGCTTTCTTATTCCACTGTTAATTTCCATGTTTGTCTCAGTTTTGCTCCACTGTGCATCTTGCAGTTATTCTGGGATAGGGGTACTAACTTTTTTTCTTTCTATATTGCCCTTTCACAGATATACCAAATACAAGATGAGATCATTGGAGAAAATCTATAGGCCTAAAATGATTTTTGTGTTGCCTTGTGGATGAATCTAATTGATCCCAATTTTGTTTTTCTGTTGACTGTTGTAGGTTTGACGGTTCATTTATCATGGTGAATTTTGATGGAGGTCCTACAACAGATTCATAGCAGTATAACAAGCTAGATAGATCTATATGGGATGAACCTAAATGTCAGGTGAGTTGCATTTCTTCTATCTTTAGCTTTCTAAATTTGTTGTAATCGTATGTTAGCATATTCACATGGATGCGTGTGTACCTAAATTTCAAGGAGAAAGATTTGTGTAAATGTAGCACCCTTGCTTAAAAAGCATAGGTACTTTGCGAAATATACAAGCCCTGGATCAATAGGCTCGTACTCACCAACAGAATTGTAATATCATGCATTAATGTCAAAAGATTATTACAACGCGAGTACGATATGATCCATAAAATACTTTATTAAACTGCGCATAGCCAAAGGCTAGCTTGAAACAATAAATAGTTCAACATTTATTCAGAGTTCACACGCATTATAAATAACACGGAGCTTCATCATCTCCATGTGCCACTGGCGAACATGTTGGTTGTAAGCTCGAAGACAGACGACGTCACCCTTGATCGGACGAACCTGCAACATGTAAGTTGCAGCCCAAAAGTGTTTGGGTCAGATGCCGTGCGACTGGCTGGCAAGTGAATACTAGTGGAATATAAAATGGCGAGACTATTGCTACATGCTTATATGGCTGGTGGAGTTCAAGGCTATTGCATAAAGCCAATTTTGTCCTACTTTTCATAAAGTATTTTCTTTCTCTATAATTAATATGAGACACAACCCTGGAACGCATCCAGTGTCTCATTTACCCGAGTTCACCCATCAAATTTTATTGTGAAAATTGGAATGATGAGATTCTCCATACACTACCATGTTCGAAGACACGTATTGTCCGTAACCGGGGACACGGCTAAGATCTTAGTTTGACACACTGCAGAGCTTGTGCACTTTCACCACTAGACTCAATCAACCCAAACTATCCTTTACACTCATTTAGTGATAAGGAAAAGAAGAAGATCGAGACGAGATTTTCAGGAGTGTTTCCCCGTGGTACTACTAGCGAGATCACCGCCCAACTAACCCGCTACATCTTCAGATCTCACTGACCCAGGTCCACACAACATACTCCGTCAAGACAGAGCCCATATGACTAGTGGTTGCACGTTCGGCAACAAACACAGAGCGACTTTAAATCTCGAAACCCTGGGTGGCAATCCACAAGTGAGCGTAAACAAGACAGCCATAGAAATGACCCATGAATAGCCACTCCACTCACATCATCCTCTATCAAACCAATCCACCCAGGCGGTAAATTAATTTAGTTGAGTTTTCTCTTAGACGTCTACAATAAAATAGTCATCTTTGCAGCATGTACTTCCACTAAATTATAATAGGTCACTACAAGGTGGTCATATGGCTATCCTAAAAGGTTTGCATAGCATAATATAATATAGTAGTACCTATCATGCATACTACTGAAAAAGCTACAAATGCATTAATAATAAAAATAGTAGGTCATTTATGGTATCACTTGCCTTTGATAGTTGATCGATGTTTATCGTGCTCTTCTCAAAAGTACGTTGCACTCCGTTCAATATAAACATAGAAATAACTGTGGCGCCCCGACCCGACTGTTATACAGTGATGCTGCGTGTCACCGGTTAAGCGATACAACCGGAGGTTACGGGTTTACCAATCCCCGGCCAAAACCTTTCGCAGGCGTTGCTCGGAATGGATCATCGGCAACGCAACTCCCCGATTGATGCCTTAACACAGGCACAACCCTCAACGTATAATAGAGAGATCAAGACTTGTGGAACAACTGGCACATCACAGACTCTACGACACAAATCATTATAGTTCAACTCTTATAATAGAGAAAGATAGCAAATGACAACCAGAGGTCACAGACCCAACATTACAACAAGCGGAAGCAAATTAAGTTGTTCTAAACAACAAGATCCAAATATGGCCTAAGAGGCCTACAGATAAACATCCAGCGCCAGCTGATCCGGAATGTCCCAAGCTGCCACCTGGGAACCCCAGACTACTCGTCGATGTCCACAAAGAACCCACCTTCGAGGTCGGTGAAGTCCTCCTCTAAAACAAAACAAACGACGTTGAGTTCGACGAACTCGCAAGATTATATATAGAGCTTTAGCTCGATGAGGCTTTCAAAGTTGTAAGTCTGTTTTGCATAAAGCTAGTTTTCTTTAGAAAAGACATCACTCCATGGCATCGACTAATCATAATATTTTTAAAGAGGTAAGAAGTAAACTCTTTTCATCTGATCATCTTCAACAACAACCACCCTCAATCACTTCACCTGTCTACAAAGGCACCTCCCCGAATCACCCTCGAGGAAGTCAACCTTGCATTCTTGTTAGTACCTTTAGTACTCAGGTTTTAATCATTCCGTTCAGCTTATTCTATGGTCCCTGAATCCGGCACCAAGTCGTCCTTAACCGTGGACACGGCTTTTCGAAAAGATTTACCCTGCAGGGGTGTACAATGTTTACCACGCGTACCGTCCGGCCCATTGCCTACACATTAGCTCTCTTCCATGGAAAGCCGGCTGGGTGGGAGCGGCGTCGACTTCTCCCTCGTTAAGGACGTTCCAGGATCATCAGTGGCGGCAGGACACGAGATCACAGCACCCTGTCCCACGGCCACTCATTTTCCTAATACCACCATCCTCATCCCAGTTCATACCACCATCATCACGCACGCGTAAATGGAAGCCCGAACTAGAGGACCCTGACTAGCCCCGCCCGAGTTATTTAGTCTATGAGGGTTCCTGCAATTGCATAGGCCTCACGCATGGGTGCACGCTCGGTCTTGGCTCGAAGGGGAGAACTCGCACTTAGGCGGCGAGAACGAGACAACCCACCACATTCCATGTGGCCTCTCATCCCCGCCTTTAAACATGTTATTATATGTCACCACAAATTTCCACCATCATCCGAACATTCCACCACAGTTCCAGCAATAACATATCCACCGGACGACTAAGCCTTTCACTAAGCATGGCTAAGCATAAAGATAGCGGTTATAATTAACTCAGGCCAGCACAACAATCCTATGGATATTAGGAGGGAAACAGGTAATGGCATCGGAAAACATAATGCATCTAATAGGATACTCTAATCCAACCAAATTGACATTTTGAACCGCATGCAATATTATAGTGGAGAAAGTATTTGCGGAAAACATAGGAGACATGCTCAGAGGGGGGATTACGCTTGCCTTGTTCAACGGGCTGGTAATACGGGTCGTCAGGGTATTGTGGAGAAACCCCGACTGCTTGATCTATCGATGCATAAGAACACCGGAAAGAACACAATCAAATATCACTCAAGCAAACCAAATGCAATGCTCATACACATGATGTCATGACAAGTTTGATGCACTGAAATTATTATACCCAATGTATCAATTTTAATGGGGTGCAAAAATAATTGGATTGACAAGGGAGAAGAAAGTCCCATATTTGGTTTTAATGCTTTCCTGTGCTATGAATTCATGTAAACATGCATGTAAATGATGCTACTGATTGGGTATTGGTTTGCTGAACATTTATAGCCATTCAACATCATTTTTGGAATTCTTTTGAATTAATCATGAATTTCCAAAGTGGCATTTCAGTACTGCCATTTTCAGTATTTTCTACAAACCGAGGATTTAAATTGTTCAAATATGCCCAAATAAAATATGGATGTGTAGAGGGTGTCAAGACAAATTTTTAGACACCTTATTTGCTCAATTTGGAATTACAGAGCTTAAGTTATGAATTTTCAACGTTTGCCATTTACTCTGCAATTTCTGTAATTAATTTAAAAAGGCAATTTATTTTATCTTAACATGTGCCAAAATGACATGAACATGTAGAGCACACTTTGCTGAACACGTGGAACTTTGAATGACCCTATTTGGAGCATTTTTCAATTTGTTATTGATTTTACAAGTTCATTCGAATTTCTGCCCTTTTCTTTTATTCCAGAGAAATTCTAACCGAAACGTTCTGCCCGCGGGGTGGTCTAGCCACAACCGCTGACCAGTGGGCCCGTGGCCACGCTGGCAGACACGCAAGCGTGCGGGCCCAGTGGCCGGTTTGACCACGACGAGGCGCGGGACGGCGTGGACGGGCGCGCGGCGGCGGCGAGGACCGACGCGTCGATCTACTGTGCGAAGGAACGCGCTACGGATGGCTACGGACTCGCACGGGAGCGTGGAACACGAACACGGCGGCGCCGCTACCTATTGGTCGCTGGAGCGACGGAAACATCCGCGACTTGCGGCGGCCGGCGGCGGTTCAACGGTGAAGCGACGAACGACGGCGAGAGAGGGAGGGAGAAGATGTCCCCGAGGACGGCATGCTCACCCTAGACGCGTGGAACCACCGGCGTGGACGGAGGAGGTCAAGGTTGGCGGCAATGGAGCGGTGGAGCTTCGGCCGGAGAGGAAGAAGACGTGGACGGCGCGGTCGATTCGCGGCTTCCCTCCTCGATTCCTTGCCCGGAGAAGGAGAAGAGGACGTGGCGGAGTGGATGGTGCTCGTCGATTTGCTCGGGGCGGCCTGGAACGGCGGCGATGCGCGGCGGCGACCACGGCTAGGTCACGGCCATGGCGGGGAAGAACGGGAGAGGGGCGAGGAAAATATCGAGGGAGAGAGAGAGCAACGCCTCGGTGGCCATCTTATCCTCCTCGCGTGAACAGCGGAGACCAGGGGAGGGCACGGCGGCAAGCTGGCGCGGCGGAGCCATGGCTCGGTCGCTACAGCGTGAAGGAGCTGATGGTTTTGCAGAAACCCCCTCGCCTGCTCGTTTCTATTTACAACGAAGTCCTCTGTTTCTTTTAAATATCCAGTAGCACTTCAAGAATTTAATTGAGGCACTTAAACATTTTATAAAAATCTGAGAAAAATCATGTAGCCTCCCAATATCATTTAGAAGCACCACAAAAATTGGTTTGGCAAAATAAAAGTTTTGCCACACTTTTGTTCATAGGGTTTGTTTATGGCATTTTTGGTAAAACTAAAATGAATTTACTTTTGAATTTTTGAACCAGTCCAAAGTATTAAATCTTGAACCCTTGGAACTTCCTTGACAAATATGGATTGGCATTTGTATTTGTGTTTGCCAAGAACAAGCACATCTGAATTACAAGGATTGAATTTGATTTGGTGCCCTTGTTTCCATTTGTTTCAATTTGTTTTTATCACTTGATTTCAACTTGACACTGAAACAATGGATGCCATGATGCATGAATAAGAAGCAAAAGTGAAAATTTGGTTCAAATTTTACAGTACCAAGAGTGGGGCTGTTACAATTCTACCCTCCTTACAGGAATCTCGTCCCGAGATTCTAAGGTTGCGGAAGGAAGTCGGGATACTCCTCACGAAGACTAGACTCCCTTTCCCAGGTTGCTTCATCTTCGGAATGATGAGACCACTGAATTTTGAGGAACTTGGTGGTCTTGTTTCGAGTCTTCCTTTCTGCTTCATCCAGGATACGGACAGGATGCTCGCGGTAAGTGAGGTCTGCCTGGATATCCAGCTCCTCATGATTGACTCCATGGATAGGATCCTTGAAACAACGGCGAAGTTGGGATACATGAAACACATCATGCACATCGGGGAAGTTAGCTGGTAACTCTAATTGATAAGAAAGATCTCCCCGCTTGGCCAGGACAGTGAAAGGGCCAACGTAGCGAGGGGCCAATTTTCCCTTAATTCCGAAGCGGCGAACGCCTCGGAGGGGAGAGACACGGAGGTAAGCTTTATCACCAATTTCATAGTGAACCTCCTGATGATGCTTGTCATAATAACTCTTCTGCCTAGACTGGGCAATCTTCAAATTCTCTCGTATGATTCTAACTTTCTCCTCAGCTTCATTGATAATATCCGGACCAAAGAGTGCCCTCTCTCCGGTCTCGGACCAATTCAGCGGAGTTCGGCATTTTCTTCCATACAGAACCTCGAATGGGGCCATACCCAGACTGGCTTGATAGCTGTTGTTATAGGAGAACTCCGCGAAGGGAAGATACTTCTCCCAATCTTTGCCAAAGGAGATTACACATGCCCTGAGCATGTCTTCCAGAACTTGGTTCACCCTTTCAGTCTGACCGTCAGTTTGAGGGTGGAAAGCGGTGCTAAAGTTGACACGGGTTCCCATGGCTTGTTGGAAACTAGTCCAGAACCTGGAGGTGAACAAACTTCCACGATCAGAGATTATCTTCTTGGGAACGCCGTGGAGTACGACGATCCTAGAAGCATACAGATCTGCCAACTTGGCAGCTGTAATGTCAACACGAACGGGGAGGAAGTGAGCCACTTTTGATAGGCGATCAATGATGACCCAGATGGCATCGTTTCCCTTTGGAGACTTCGGCAGGCCAGTGATGAAGTCCATACCAATTTCATCCCATTTCCACTCAGGGACTGCAATAGGGCGAAGAGTGCCGGGAGGCCTTTGATGTTCAGCCTTTACCCGTCGACAGATGTCGCATTCAGCAACATACTTGGCAATTTCCCGTTTCATCCGAGTCCACCAGAACTGTGGTCGAAGGTCTTGGTACATTTTGGTACTACCGGGATGAATAGAGAGAGGAGATTCATGAGCTTCTTGGAGGATCAGCTCCCTCAATTTTCGTTTCTTTGGCACTACCAAGCGGTCACCAAAATAAACAACTCCGGATTCATTGACAGAAACATTTGGCCTTCCCGCTAGCAATGTTCTCCTTGATTTTTCGAATACCCTTGTCACGGGTTTGAGCTTCCTTAATCTGATCTACAAGAGTAGATTTGATCTCCAGATTTGCTAGATAGCCGGAGGGAACAATTTCTAAGTTCAAACGAGAGAACTCTTCATGAGGGCAGGTTGGGCATTTTCAATCATCAGATTGTTGCAATAAGACTTCCGACTTAGCGCGTCAGCCACGACGTTTGCTTTGCCGGGTTGATAGTTCAGACTCACATTATAGTCCGTGATTAACTCCAACCAACGCCTTTGCCTGAGATTTAAATCCGGCTGGGTGAAGAGGTACTTCAGACTCTTGTGATCCGAGAAGATCTCGCAACGGTTACCAAACAGGTATGGTCTCCATTGCTTCAAAGCATAGACCACCGCGGCAAGTTCTAGATCATGAGTTGGGTAGTTGAGCTCATGCGGCTTCAATTGGCGAGAAGCATAGCCACCACATGGCCATCTTGCATTAACACAACCCAAGCCTTGCAGAGAGGCGTCACAGAAGACGACGAAATCCTTGCTTGTGTCCGGCAGGACAAGCACAGGAGCGGACGTGAGTTTGGCTTTCAGTGTTTTGAAGCTCTCTTCAGCTTCGGCCGACCATACAAACTTTTTATCCTTCTTGAGAAGGTCAGTCAGGGCCTTGGCTATCTTGGAGAAACCTTCGATGAATCGGCGGTAGTAACCCGCCAATCCGAGAAAGCTACGATGTCCTTGACTGACATTGGAGTTTTCCAATCCAGAATGGACTGAATCTTGTCGGAATGACAGCCACACCATTAGCGGATATCACATGACCAAGGAAGACAAGGTTATCCAACCAAACTCACACTTGGAGAACTTGGCATAGAGGCGGTGTTCTCGAAGTCGTGTCAGAACCAAACGAAGATGTTCGGCATGCTCTTCATCGGTTTTGGAATAAACGAGGATGTCATCGATGTAAATGACGACAAACTTGTCAAGATAATCCATGAAGATGAGTTCATGAGCCTCATGAAAGTAGCTGGAGCATTGTGAGACCAAAGGACATGACGGTATACTCATATGAGCCATAGCGAGTAACAAATGCCGTCTTTGGAATATCCTCCTTTCTGATCTTGATCTGATGGTATCCTGACCTCAGATCCATCTTGGAGAATACGTTGCACCAGCTAACTGATCCAACAGATCATTGATACGAGGAATAGGATACTTGTTCTTGATTGTCACCGCATTCAACGGTCTATAGTCAGAGACTAGACGAGGCACGGTAGAATCCCTCTTCTTGACAAAGAGTACCGGACAACCCCAAGGTGAACTGCTAGGCTGGATGAAATCCTTCGCTAACAGTGATCAATTTGCTCTTTCAACAGAGCCAACTCTTCCACCGGCATACGGTAGGGCTTCTTGGAAATTGGAGCGTACCGGGAAGTAGATCTATGACAAACTCCACACTTCGGTCAGGAGGCATGCCAGGCAATTCTTCCGGGAACACATCCGGGAAGTCACACACCACGTGTATGTCCTGGATTTCAGGAGGAGATTCGCCTTCCATAAAGCAAAGGAGGATCTCAGGTGAGTTGGGATGATTGAAGATGGAGGTCTTGAGAGTGCAGACCAATACTCAACAATATCGCCGGAAGAAGTGGTCACGGTGATGGTCTTGGCAGCACAGTCGAGATTAGCCCGGTATTTGGTTAGCCAGTTCATGCCCAGTATGACATCAATGCCATTGGACTTCAGAGCTACCAACGAGAATGGGAAAGACGAGTAACCTATGTTAATCTGAACCTCAGGAGTAACACCATCGGTTCGCCATTTAGAGCCAGGGTGGATATCACCAAGGGATGGCTCATCTTCTCGAACGGTATGTTGTGGTCTTTTGCGAAAGCTATAGATATGAATGAATGCGATGCTCCAGAGTCAAACAAAACTGTAGCTGAATTGCCGTTGATTCGTAACTCACCCATAAGAACGCCGGGGTCCTCTTCAGCTTCTTCAGCAGAGACGTGGTTCAGGCGACCACGCACAATAGGTCCAGCCTTGCCAGCTGGAGTGGCAGGGGCTCGTGCAGGTGTCCCCGTGATAGGTGCCTTCTGGGGGCACTCCCTGGAGTAGTGGCCAGCCTGGCCACAGCTGTAGCAAGTGTTCCAGGTGGGACGATAGCTGAGGGCGATACCCACTTCCGCTCGCCCCAGTGTCGAAGTAGTGGGGCGGGAGGTGGTGGCCTGTATCCCGCGGCCCTCGGCATGAATGGAGCACGCGGCACAGCGCTGTAGGGCACGAAAACCTTGCGCTTCTTGTTCCCAATAGCAGAGGAACTCGGGTGGTCCCCTTGTGCGGACCTCTTGGAAACCTCGAATTCCTTCCTTCCCTGCTCAAGAGTAAGAGCCTGGTTGAACAACTCCTGGTAGTTCTGGAACTTGAAGGGCAGCAACTCATAGCGGAGCCTCGGCGCAAGCCCCTTGCGGAACAACTCCTGCTTGTCGGCATCATTGGTCACGTCCCGAGGGGCGTAACGAGAGAGATGGTTGAACTGACAACCATAAGCGCGGAGGTCCATACGTCCCTGTTGCAGATCCAGGAACTCCCTCCTCTTCAAATCCATGATCGGCTGGGGAATGTACTCCGCACGAAAGCAGTGCGGAAATCAGCCCAAGTGAAGACATGGTTGGCAGGGAACAAAGCCACATGGCTTTCCCACCAACAGCCAGCTGCACCAACCAAGAGGTAGGTGGCGAAGTTGACTTGTTCAGCCACTGGGACATGCAGCGCGGAGAACTTGCGCTCCAGAGCACGAAGCCAATCATCAGCTTCCAGTGGCTCCTTAGCATCAGCAAAGGTGGGTGGCTGCGAGCGCAGGAACTCAGTGAGAGTGTTGCAGCCATTCCTCAGTGCATTCTGCTGCACCAACTGCTCAAGCAAGCGCTCATTGCGCCCACGGTTCTCCTCAATGGCCATCAAGACTTGAGCCATCGAGGGTGGTGGCGGCAGATCATCCTCATCATCATCGTGGTTACCGCGACCACCACGGCCTCCACGGCCTCCTCGAGCCATTCTGGAGATTTGACAATGACACAGTTAGTATCTTTCTCCGAATGGTCGAACAATAGCATTAGCGTCTACTCAAGTACACAGACTAGGGACGATAATACATTGTGAACAATAACAAGGAATCAACAAGATAGAACTTGGGTCAAAGATCAGCATCATGTGCTACTAGTGAGAGTTAAGAAATCACAACTTAACACACTCTAGTTGACACAATCCGGGACCTTATGTTCAAGTCCTGGGTTAAAACCCAAAGAAAGGATCAAAGATTTGACTCGGTAGGAAGATAACATGTTCAACATCTGATTTTGGATTACAACGCAGCGGGAGCAACGTGACACATAACACTAAAGGTCGAACCCACCCACGTTTCTAATCATTTTGAAGTAACAGACGAGGAGTAAAACTTTAAACTCAAATCGAGGTAAGATTGCTCCGAGATTAGAGGGTAACCAGATAAGGAGTAAAAAGAATCCTAAGATGGTTTTCACAACTCATTTTTAGGTTAAAATATTTTCACAAACACTAGACTCAACATCGACCAGTAGAAGGGTTTCCTACAGGCAGTACTGCTCTGATACCAACTTGTGGCGCCCCGACCCGACTGTTATACAGTGATGCTGTGTGTCACCGGTTAAGCGATACAACCGGAGGTTACGGGTTTACCAATCCCCGGCCAAAACCTTTGGCAGGCGTTGCTCGGAATGGATCATCGGCAACGCAACACCCCGATTGATGCCTTAACACAGGCACAACCCTCAACGTATAATAGAGAGATCAAGACTTGTGGAACAACTGGCACATCACAGACTCTACGACACAAATCATTATAGTTCAACTCTTATAATAGAGAAAGATAGCAAATGACAACCAGAGGTCACAGACCCAACATTACAACAAGCGGAAGCAAATTAAGTTGTTCTAAACAACAAGATCCAAATATGGCCTAAGAGGCCTACAGATAAACATCCAGCGCCAGCTGTCCGGATGTCCCAAGCTGCCACCTGGGAACCCCAGACTACTCGTCGACGTCCACAAAGAACCCACCTTCGAGGTCGGTGAAGTCCTCCTCTGAAACAAAACAAACGACGTTGAGTTCGACGAACTCGCAAGATTATATATAGAGCTTTAGCTCGATGAGGCTTTCAAAGTTGTAAGCTGTTTTGCATAAAGCTAGTTTTCTTAGAAAAGACATCACTCCATGGCATCGACTAATCATAATATTTTTAAAGAGGTAAGAAGTAAACTCTTTTCATCTGATCATCTTCAACAACAACCACCATCAATCACATCACCTGTCTACAAAGGCACCTCCCCGAATCACCCTCGAGGAAGTCAACCTTGCATTCTTGTTAGTACCTTTAGTACTCAGGTTTTAATCATTCCGTTCAAGTTATTCTATGGTCCCTGAATCCGGCACCAAGTCGTCCTTAACCGTGGACACGGCTTTTCGAAAAGATTTACCCTGCAGGGGTGTACAATGTTTACCACGCGTACCGTCCGGCCCATTGCCTACGCATTAGCTCTCTTCCATGGAAAGCCGGCTGGGTGGGAGCGGCGTCGACTTCTCCCTCGTTAAGGACTTTCCAGGATCATCAGTGGCGGCAGGACACGAGATCACAGCACCCGCCCCACGGCCACTCATTTTCCTAATACCACCATCCTCATCCCAGTTCATACCACCATCATCACGCACGCGCAAATGGAAGCCCGAACTAGAGGACCCTGGCTAGCCCCGCCCGAGTTATTTAGTCTATGAGGGTTCCTGCAATTGCATAGGCCTCACGCATGGGTGCACGCTCGGTCTTGGCTCGAAGGGGAGAACTCGCACTTAGGCGGCGAGAACGAGACAACCCACCACATTCCATGTGGCCTCTCATCCCCGCCTTTAAACATGTTATTATATGTCACCACAAATTTCCACCATCATCCGAACATTCCACCACAGTTCCAACAATAACATATCCACCGGACGACTAAGCCTTTCACTAAGCATGGCTAAGCATAAACATAGCGGATATAATTAACTCAGGCCAACACAACAATCCTATGGATATTAGGAGGGAAACAGGTAATGGCATCGGAAAATATAATGCATCTAATAGGATACTCTAATCCAACCAAATTGACATTTGGAACCGCATGCAATATTATAGTGGAGAAAGTATTTGCGGAAAACATAGGAGACATGCTCAGAGGGGGGATTACGCTTGCCTTGTTCAACGGGCTGGTAATACGGGTCGTCAGGGTATTGTGGAAAACCCCGACTGCTTGATCTATCGATGCATAAGAACACCGGAAAGAACACAATCAAATATCACTCAAGCAAACCAAATGCAATGCTCATACACATGATGTCATGACAAGTTTGATGCACTGAAATTATTATACCCAATGTATCAATTTAAATGGGGTGCAAAAATAATTGGATTGACAAGGGAGAAGAAAGTCCCATATTTGGTTTTAATGCTTTCCTGTGCTATGAATTCATGTAAACATGCATGTAAATGATGCTACTGATTGGGTATTGGTTTGCTGAACATTTATAGCCATTCAACATCATTTTTGGAATTCTTTTGAATTAATCATGAATTTCCAAAGTGGCATTTCAGTACTGCCATTTTCAGTTTTTCTACAAACCGAGGATTTAAATTGTTCAATATGCCCAAATAAAATATGGATGGGTAGAGGGTGTCAAGACAAATTTTTAGACACCTTATTTGCTCAATTTGGAATTACAGAGCTTAAGTTATGAATTTTCAAAGTTTGCCATTTATTCTGCACTTTCTGTAATTAATTTAAAAAGGCAATTTATTTTATGTTAACATGTGCCAAAATGACATGAACATGTAGAGCAGACTTTGCTGAACATGTGGAACTTTGAATCACCCTATTTGGAGCATTTTTCAATTTGTTATTGATTTTACAAGTTCATTCGAATTTCTGCCCCTTTTCTTTTATTCCCAGAGAAATTCTAACCGAGACGTTCTGCCCCGCGGGGTGGTCTAGCCACAACCGCTGACCAGTGGGCCCGTGGCCACGCTGGCAGACACGCAAGCGTGCGGGCCCAGCGGCCGGTTTGACCACGGCGAGGCGCGGGACGGCGCGGACGGGCGCGCGGTGGCGGCGAGGACCGACACGTCGATCTACTGCATGAAGGAACGCGCTACAGACGGCTATGGACTCGCACGGGAGCGTGGAACACGAACACGGCGGCGCCGCTACCTATTGGTCGCCGGATCGACGGAAACATCTGCGACTTGTGGCGGCCGGCGGCGGTTCAACGGTGAAGCGACGAACGACGGCGAGAGAGGGAGGGAGAAGATGTCCCCGAGGACGGCATGCTCACCCTAGACGCGTGGGAACCACCGGCGTGGATGGAGGAGGTCGAGGTTGGCGGCAATGGAGGGGCGGAGCTTCGGCCGGAGAGGAAGAAGACGTGGACGGCGCGGTCGATTCGCGGCTTCCCTCCTCGATTCCTTGCCCGGAGAAGGAGAAGAGGACGTGGCGGAGCGGATGGTGCTCGTCGATTTGCTCGGGGCGGCCTAGAACGGCGGCGATGCGCGGCGGCGACCACGGCTAGGTCACGGCCATGGCGGGGAAGAACGGGGAGAGGGGCGAGGAAAATATCGGGGGAGAGAGAGAGCAACGCCTCGGTGGCCTTCTTATCCTCCTCGCGTGAACAGCGGAGACCAGGGGAGGGCACGGCGGCGAGCTGGCGCGGCGGAGCCATGGCTCGGTCGCTACAGCGTGAAGGAGCTGATGGTTTTGCAGAAACCCCCTCGCCTGCTCGTTTCTATTTACAACGAAGTCCTTCTCTGTTTCTTTTAAATATCCAGTAGCACTTCAAGAATTTAATTGAGGCACTTAAACATTTTATAAAAATCTGAGAAAAATCATGTAGCCTCCCAATATCATTTAGAAGCACCACAAAAATTGGTTTGGCAAAATAAAAAGTTTTGCCACACTTTTGTTCATAGGGTTTGTTTATGGCATTTTTGGTAAAACTAAAATGAATTTACTTTTGAATTTTTGAACCAGTCCAAAGTATTAAATCTTGAACCCTTGGAACTTCCTTGACAAATATGGATTGGCATTTGTATTTGTGTTTGCCAAGAACAAGCACATCTGAATTACAAGGATTGGATTTGATTTGGTGCCCTTGTTTCCATTTGTTTCAATTTGTTTTTATCACTTGATTTCAACTTGACACTGAAACAATGGATGCCATGATGCATGAATAAGAAGCAAAAGTGAAAATTTGGTTCAAATTTTGCAGTACCAAGAGTGGGGCTGTTACAATAACACAACAATAAACAAACAATTCGATAACTCATATCATACCAAAGCAAACATGCATAACAAAGTATTTACAAAAGATTTGATCAAGGATTAACACATAATTCAATATGCAAAAAGAATTAATGTGATCGGGCTTAGGATAATCAACACAAGGACTTGAACATGGTTGGGGGAAGTCCATATTGTACTGGTGGATATGTATGATCACATGATTCACTATTTGTCAAAGGAATCGATTAAAAAGGAGTTGTAGAAATTAAGTTATGACATAATACTCAATATCTCTCATTTGAAATTTGAATATTGTATGACTGTCAAAACTTGAAACTAATGATAGGAACGTGTTCTATATGTTCTAAGGATTCCAGGGATACCAATTTTGCGAAATTTAGATGAGCACAACTAAAGATATGAATTTTGAAAGATTGGTACAATTTGTGTCTAGAATAAACAAAAATGACATGTGGTCGATTCTGGTTAGACAGTACTGGTTCAGCTAGATATAAATAACACAGCCACACTATCAGGTCCAAATGATCACATCGGCCAGGAGTGAATGATCATACCAGCGACTATGTAGGTGGAAGCTGACGGTTTTGAGGATGTGACAGTACACACACGAGAGAATTGATCTTCTGACGACAAGAAGCTGCAGGATCCTATGGGGTTTCTTCAACGTGTTTCTTGACATGGAGAAACAGACGGGCTCTCTCGGTGCTCCTCGACGAAGTTGATGAACATAGCACATGTGGTCGCAAAATTCATCTTGTTAGATCATTAAGTCCAGCTTCTCGTAGCCTGAATCGGCCCTCCTCGTCCTCGGGGTTCTTCTGGCGCAGCAGCTTAGCTTGTGATAGACGTAATCAGCGGAACGCGGGCGGCATTCGTGGATAGTTTTACCAAGCTTCACGAGAACGTTATTAGATCGTGGGGAGAGATGCTGCGGGTCTAGATGAACAAGAAGAACAAGGCGGGGTCGTGTGCGTGCTTTGTGCAGGGAGGAGCGAGGCAGCAGATGAATCCTTGGCTTACTAATGTTTTGGCTGTGTGCCTGTATGAAGAGGAGGCAGCGCGACGTTGTCACGCGGACAGACTGGAAAAAAAAAGAATGATCGAGTAATGATCCGAGCTGCAGTTTCTTGTTGGAGTTTCCGTTTCTGTGTGGCTGTGTAAATGCGTGTGCAGGGCCAAGGAGACAAAGAGGAAACAACGCTAGGTTTGTTTCGGCTGAGCTGCATGTGCTAGTTCGACTGGGCCTGAGGTATGTGCGACTGGTCTTTGGTGCCTGGTGCGATGCACCTACAGGAAAGAGAAGAAAGAACGAGAGAAAAAGAAATGATCGAGGTGCTAGTGTATTGGTAGGAAAACCAAAGGGTGTGTACGTGCATGTGACATGCATGGCTACATCCAAAGTTTGTATTTACAAGTATAGGAATTTGGAAGAAATAAAATAAGCAAGTGATAATAAGAAATATGATTGTTTACAAAGATCCAAAAAATACCAAACGAGTTTATGAAAACAAAATTAAAATCAACAGGGATATTTATATATGCTGACACCAAGAATACGAATCAGTTTTCAAGGACATTAAAACAAAGATTTAAATTCACGTATTTATTAAAACATTCTAAGGCTCCAAAACAAGTCAAGTAAACTTCTAAAATTTAATATAAATAATATATATATCTTTTTTTGACATATTTAAAATGTAGAAAATTTTCAAATACAAAATAATTGCTTAAGTGACATTTTAGGTCAATTTTTAAATAGGGTTTTAACAAAGTAATTTGTGGCTTAATAAATCCATAAAAAAGTACCACAAATAACAGTATATAAAATAAGCTACTTTAAACATATTTTCAAAATCATATAACTGAATCAAAACCAATTTTGAAAATAGAGCATGTTTTAAATAATTTAAAACAATTTGTAAATACTGTTTTGGCGTTTAATAAACACCCAAATATAATATTTCAGATTCATCTTCACTCTTTGAGAAAATATTCTATCCAAATCAAAAGTTTCAAATTTTACTGATTTTTAAACAATACAAAATTTTGGGATGTTACAGTAAATCACCGCAAAAGAGTATTAGATATGTGGATATTCTAATTGAGATGATATATACTACTCCCTCCGTTCGGAAAAGGATGTCACAGAAATGAGCTAGGAGGGAGTATCTGATATCTCCCTAACATAATAGTATTGCAACATGATCATTTATTATGTTAAGGAACAACTTGTAAGGTACTTCTAATACTTTATTTTAATAGACTCGTGTCTTTTCTATTCAGAAACTTGTGTGAGATGTTACTTTAAGCTATCCAATTTGAAGCATATTTGGATTAGCGTGCGTGGTAAATATTCAGGTCATGGATTGTGGAATATGATGTTTGTCGCACTTGTTACAGGGTACCATGCTATAACATTTTGACATGTCTTGATAAACTGCATTAGCATAATAAAACATGGCAAAAAGAGGGGCAATTTAGCAACCTACATGTATATTATGCCATCCTCATTGTCCTCATTAATCTATTCGATAATTATTCAATAGCTTTAAACTAGCTGTACACACAAACCTGTGTTAAATAGAAAATGCACTAGCCTACCAAGAGATATTCATGACGATATACCTGGGCAATTAGGTCTTTTCTTATTTCTGAAGCATCTCTAATGAATGCCATTGTCACCGTGGTATATTTCATTAAATTCAAGATGGTATTTCAATACGCATAAGTGCTTTAGGCTCTACCAAGAGATGAGTGCTTTCATGACCATTAAGTTTTTCAGATTAGCGTAGCAATGGATTACAGGGCACTGGTGGTTAGATCTTAGTGCGGGGAGCTCTTTTGCACCTTTCATTTGAATGGATGTCTGATTACATAAAATCCTTGTCCAAGTCCATCTGGTACTTGCAGATATGGAGATCATACCAGAGCAAGCTTGGTGGCGCCATGGTCAACAGGCTAGGGCGCGAGAGTTTTTGGTGTGGGATAGTGGGAGGGGATTGGGTCATCGACGGGCAGTGCTGATAGGTGGTTGGAGCTATGCGAGTGCTAGCTGGTCATGCAAGCCTGTGAGGGGAAGAGTGATGAACTGAATTTAAGTCAGGCGTGTACTCTTTTCTTTTGGGTTATGTGTGTACTTTCCTGCATTGAGTGACAGTGGTGAGAGTGTGCAACTAAGAAATATTTCCTCTGTACCGAATTATAAGATGTTTTGGATATTTTAATGTGGACCACTTATTGTCTAAAATAAGTTAACAAACGCACTAAACTTTGAACATCTTATAATTTGGAACGGGGAGTAGAATTATGTACATAATTTCAATTAAATTTGCCTTCAATGATGAATGAGATCATTGTTTTTTTTTGCTGGTGAATTTGTGTTCTCCATATTTTCTTGTAACTAATGCTAAATATTATTGTTTGAGATGTGGAGGTATAAAAATGAATTGGAGGGGAATGTCATGGTTGGATTATAAGGGAAGCCTATGCCTATATTTATCACAACTAAATCATAAGCCCATTCAAGCATGCACTAATGTAAATTATGATGATATAATGGCTCTATGTCTAATATGGAGAAACAAATTTAATAATACACCTTTCATGGCAGGCAAGAACATATTTTCGGTGCCCCGTAGCAACGCACGGGCATTCAACTAGTTGTATATCATAATTGAGTTTTACATTTTTTGCTCTAGTGTTTGTAGGTGATTACTATTAGCAATGCTACCGTAGTAAAAGTATGAATCATAAAAAACCGTTACTAAATCCGAAGTGAGTTGGAAGACTTATTTAACCAAGTAAAAAACAATCATGACAATTTGTTTAATTTATATTTCATAAGTTTCTATATATTTTTTCATAACCTTACACTACGCACCACTATAGATATTTGTTTGGATGCATTAAAATATCTACCAAATATTAATAATACTAAAAAAGAGAAGAAAATTCATAATTTATATTTACTATAATTCATCAATTCTAAGAACATCAATGAACCGTGTGTTTTTGGTTTTTTTGTTTTCACAAGATGAATTTGTATCTTCTTAAGGATAATATCTCACAAAGGAAAAAAGATTTTCCAAATAGTAGATTAATTTTTAGTGAGTACATTACAACTATATTATTAATTTTTTAAATATATATTTATAGTTAACAACGTTAACTAATTATACAACATATAGTTGTTAAAACCATAATATGGTAAAATAGGTATAAAAGTTTAGTGTATATATTTATTTAACTCGTCCTGAGTCCAAATTAATTGGAACATACCTGGTTATCAGCTCGAATAGATTTGTACGGAAACAAAGAAAGCACATTATTAAAACTGAAATACCAGCATGTGTCAACATCTTCCTAATTTCTATACTATTTCTTGATTAGTAGGACAATGTAACAAAACCGAAGCTGGCTTTTGCCCATTTTCTTCATTGCTCCGATTTAATGCAGCTGCATTCGTACATGTTCAGGCCAGGGTCAGTCTATTTGTCGGGCAAATTAACATGGAGCGTCAAACAAATTTTCTTTAATCGATCCATTAAAAACTCCCTATTTCTTTTCCCTGCAATGTTGGAGCTAGTCATACTTCGATAACTAGTTATTTTTCGATATTTAGTTGTATTTTTTGGTTGTTGTGGATGCCCTGTGTGAGCTATATTTGATTGTAAACCTGAGTTCTACATTTGAATGTAATGTGCCAAGTTTGGTGGTTTGCTCTTTATTTGTACTACTGTTTTTTGTGTGTTCTAATTTAAATATTAGTTATTATTTAGTGGAAAATTGAAATATGATGAATCACGACACTGAAAATAGGGACCCACTAATCACATCCTGACAACTGAGATATGCTTACAAGTACATGGCAGATGGACCCACTTTCCAGAAGCTGACAAGTGAGACTTATCCCATCTTTATTAAACAAGAATAACTGAAACCGTTGAGCTAAAAGGCCATGGCCCAAAAATTAAAAGGCCAAAATATTCGCGCATAGATGTTAACATTCTATCCGTTTGCAAAATCATTTCGTGGAAAACGATAACTTTTGTGGCATATATACAAAGATAAAATTTAATGCTAAATAATGCTTTTCACAAGGTATTTTTATCTTATGCACACAAGCCACCAGAAAAATATCGCTTTTCCGCGAAATGACATTGCAAACATACAGAACGTGAAGATGAATCCTTGAATTTTTTTTTTGAAACTTAAAATTTTGAAATGTGTTTTCCTTTTTTTTAAACCAGGTGCATATGCATTCGGAAGTCGCGGTCAATTTCACAAAGAAAATCATATCCTCCCCGTCTAAATTTAGCAGTGAAAGTGATACGTTTTGATTCACGCGCCCAAGGAGAGGGTTCACCACGTAGTGATGTGCTGAGGAATTTGTTATGCAAATTACCCAGGACGCATGGTATATTGGTACCCCCACCGTTTGTCTTTGTATTTTTTTTTTGAAACTCACCGTTTGTCTTTGTATGTGCTATGGCGAGCTCGTGATAGCACCATACGTTGGGAAGAAAACGGTTTTTTACAATGCCATGTGCTAGAAAACGGTTTTTTACAATGCCATATGGTGTCAAGGTGAAATCCGGGCCGTCCGTTTCATCCGTCCGACGGCCCAGATTTGGTCCGTTTTGGTCCGTCGGTCAACGACGAATCTCGTCCATCGGACGGACGAAATGGATGGCCCAGATTTCATCCTGGCGCCATATGGCCTTGTAATTATCTTTTTCGCGTTGGGAAGGAGAGACGTGGCTTTCGGGCAAGGCCGGTCCGTTTTCCGGTTCGTCCTTACCGATCTTGCCATCTAGGATCCGGGCCGGCACTCTCTCCACATCTGGTAGCCGTTCGGACACAAAACACCAGAGATCGCACAGTGCTAAAATCTAAAAAAAAACATCTACCCCGTAGCGCAGTACGAAATAATTGGCTGAAAACTACAGCAAGAAGAGGAAAGGCTCGTTTTTTTAACGCATATTGCAGCAGAGAGGCAGCTCACGGTGCGTGTGAGCGAATGGGTAAGGGTGCTCTCGCGACCGCGCTGGTCGCTGGTTAGCCCGCGGCGGCCGCCGCCTCAATCTCGCTGCTCCGACCACCGCCGCCTTCGCCGTGACCAGATCCGGGCTCTAATCCGCGCGCTCGCTCGTTTCCCTTCTGGAGTTCGAAGCTTTCGTGGACAGAGCCTGTGCTGCTGACCTTCATCACTCCGCTGCATCCAGCAGCTCAGGCCGGCTCCTACGGCCATCCTTCTGCACCAGAGCGTCCGCCGCTGGACATGGAGGTCTGTGCGCCGGAATCAGCCCCCGTGCCAGCTGCTCCAACTCCACCGGCCGCCGCCGCCACCACCGCGGCTCTGGCCACGGCTGTCCTAGCCTTCCGCAAGGCCGACCCGACCAATGGGGGCCGCTTGGACTGCGCTCGCCGCCGCCCTAGGTCCGTGCCGGCGGCTGCTCTGGCCCCCCTGCAGCACGACTTCAAGGTGCCGGACTGCCTCGCCCGCACCCTCCAGCCATCCCGATGTCTGTCGGAGGGTGCCAACGGAACTCCCCTGTCGGATGGGCAGCTTGGGTCCGACCCTGCCGTGGCGATGGTGGGCCTTGGGTCCTTGTCGCTGCCGCCGGCTGCCTTGGGCGGTCCAGTCTCTGTGGAGTTGAGGTCCGTCGAGGACGACGACAGCGCCAAAGGTGGTGTTTCTGGCTCGGCTCTCGGCAACGATGTGCGCCATGTTGAGGAGGCCCCCGCGGAGCCTTGTATCGGCCTCTATTCTGCTACTGCTCGAGGTGATGAGGAAGGTTGGGTGCAGGTTGGTCGGGGCGGCCGTCCTGACAGCGCGCCATCGTCTCCGCATTGGGATGAAGGTCTCGACCGTGGTCTCGCTTTCAAGCGTTGGGCGCGAGGGAGGTGTTTTCGGTGCCTTGAGCGTGGCCACCAGGTCAGCACATGTCGAGGGTCCTTCAGATGCATCCGATGTCGTCGTCCTGGTCATCGAGAGTGTTTCTGCCGTGCGCGCTCTCCTGTTGATCGCTCATGCTCTCCGGACGCTCGTGCTCCTTGCCAGCAGAGCCGCTTGCCGTATGCTCAGCCTCGTCGTCCCTCGTCGCCTCAGAGTCTGCCCGAGGTTGTGTGCCACTCTTCGGTGTGTCCTACGGTGCAGTCAAGGCACTCTCCTATGTGCTGCGGGGAGTTCGGTGACTCTGTCTTCCAGTCCCACTTTGCTTTGTTGCGTTTGGAGCTTTGTCAGCTGGTCGCTGATCGCGTTGAGGAGGCCTCTCGCCCTCTTCGTGAAGAGGTGGCATCTCTCAAGTTGTTGTTGGCAGGCGGTGATGGTCCTTTGAAGTTGACTGAGGAGTGTGGTTCTGATGGTCTAGGGCTCGACCAGGGGGAGGATTTGTTTCCGCTCGACTCCGCTGAGCAGAAGCCGTTTGTGGTTGAGGAAGCACTTTGCTTTGGTTGTTTCTCTCCTCGTGGCAGTCCTTGCCCGTCGCCACAATTTGTTGCGACGTCCGCCTCTGTGACTGAGGATAGAGGTGAGATCTTGGCTCTTGAGCTTCAGGAGTCGTGTGGAGATTCGTCTATGGTGCTTCCGTCGGACTTGAGCTTGGTTGAGGATTTGGCGCTGCCCTCGACGACCTATGTGGATAGTGGAGGCGTGTTGGCTCCTAACTCTGCCCCCCTTCTGGCTAAAGAGATTTCCGGCTTGCTCACCTGTTTTGAGGCGACTAGGCCTGGATATGCCAAGGCTATTGCAAGCGTCTTGGCAGGGACTGCTTCAGAGGAACTAATCAGAAAGGTGGAGAAATCTCTCAAGACGGTTACTATCAGGAGCAAGAGAAGAAAGTGAGGAGTTGCAAAGTAACCATCGACGGATCCGTGGCCATAATGTTGTCGTCAGCTTGTGGTTGTTTTTGCTAGGCGGAGGTTGTTGCTTTGGGTGTTGATGGTCTTCGTTGTTGCTCCTTATGGTTGTGTGAGCTCGTGTTGATGTTTGTTGTATGGTTTTCGCCCGGTTTCTTCCACTAATAAACCGGCACCTTCTTCTTAATAAATGGTTGGGGCAAAGCTTTTGCCCCACAGTTTAAAAAAAAAAATTGCAGCAGAGAATTTATATCTTCACTATTAACGAAGAGTCCCTTGTATGATGTCACACGTCAAACAAATCACGGTAAAAATGCCATCGCGCTAGCCACCTCGCCTCAAATCTCTCCCCATCCGCAAGCCCCGCGTATTTTTCCGCTACAGAAATGCAGAATGGTTGGCAATCTCTTTTCTACCGTCTGATTACTCTCCCGAGCACTGTCCATCGGGTCCTCTTCCTAATATCTCGGGTAATTCTATTTCTCTGTTAACTAAGATCGATTTTAAAGCAATTTCTCTTGCTATCAATTCCGTAAAAATCTCACCGGTGCTTACCTAACAAGCAACGTGATGCCGCAAGGACAACGCACGACCATCTCCAGGACAGTGCCGGCGCGCCGCACCTCAAGATCTACAGGAGGCCGATCATGGGCAGCGCTGCCGTTGGCCAAACAGGCCTTGTGCAACACGATCGTGGCGGCTGCTCCGGAGATCACGAGCTAGGTAACTCCAACACCCAGTTGACCCGTTTTATTTTTTTTTACTTTCTGATCATGTTACTCTCCATTTGTCTGTCCTCCGGTACAAGTGTAGATTCCACCGTAGGTCACTGAAAATTTGATGAACTGAAGAACACAAAGCTGAAGGTTGTTTATGTGCTCGGTGCTACTATGCTTCTGTATTTACATGCTTGCAATGAGGAGAAGGAAAAATGGACGTCGGGATGTGCTTGTAGAGAGATAGAATGGGGCAGAACTCAACACACTTTGTTATTCAGTCGAGGTAGTGTTTAAGTACAGGTTAATCCTCAACTGTTTGCTCATCGTGTGTAGCCACGATCTCCTTGACGTGCTGCCTAACTACGGTCGTGGGTGAGAGTGTGGTACGTGTATGTTGACTAGGTACAGGAATACACACGCATGTGAGTACACCATACAATATATCCTAACACCCCCGCGGTCGTGACGTCGGCTGTCGAAGTGTCGAGACACAAAGACTGGAACGAAACTCCTGAAAAAGATCCGTAGGCAAGCCTAACTTATGTTCGGAGTTTAACTTGAGGCTTTTTCCGCAAAAAAAACATGTTGTTTGAGAACTGGTCAACAAAAACTTGTGTCATTCTATTCGGGCGGTGGATACGACCACTTTATAGTTCAGACTGGTCAACGAAATACCACGTTGGGAAAATAGGAGAACCTCCATGCATATTTCATGACCGTACATAGGCATTTTCGAAGTAGGGTGACGAAAGTAAATCACCCGGACATTTTCGTGGACCAACGATGCATTTTTACTCTGAGAAGCACATGCACTAGCCTCATCCATCGAATCTGTGATAACTCAAAATTTTGAATTATTAACTAATTTGATGAAAATAAGTTTTAGATTCTATTTGTTCTAAATTTGCTAACTCTACTGTTCAAATTTGTTTTGAATGAAATTTGCTTGCATGAATTAATAAGAGGCCGAGTTGTAGCTGAATTGTTTGGCGACAATTGCTTCTGTGTCCTGATTCTCTCTAGTTTATCTATTTGTGCCCTACCCGCGTAGTTTCTCTCGTCCGTACCCTGGCAAACTCGCCGATGGCCCGCGGACGGTCAAGACGGCCGTTTCCGTCTGGTCAATCTCGTTTGACTGTCACTTGGCCTGACTTGTGGGGTCGACCTGGCGCGGCTCGGTTGGAATCGCATCGAGTGGGGCCCGGACCGATGGGGCCCAGCTCACGCTGCCCCCTGACTGGTGGGGTCGGCCCAAGCTGACCACGGTCTCCCGCTGTGCTGTTGAATCATATGTGTTGGTGTTGGTGTTGGGTTTTAGTCCCACCTCGCTAGTTGGGTGTGTGCGCGACCTCTTTATATACCACAATATTCGAATGCTATCGTTAGCATTGAACGGAGCGGGGTTTAACCGGGCCCGGACCCCCTTCTTTCAATGCTAATTTTATATCCAGTGTTCAGATCTGCCCCTAAAATAGTAGATAGTTTCGGTACGGATGATTAGTCATTTGTCCAAAAAAAAATATAAGCAATTTCTGGTGTAAAATACGTGTTGGTGTATAGATCTACCCCTAAAATAGCAGATAGTTTCGCTACGGATGATTAGTCATTTGTCCCAAAAATATAAGCAATTTCTGGTGTAAAATACTTGTTGATGTATAGATCTGCCCCTAAAATTGTAGATAGTTTCGGTACGAATGATTAGTCATTTGTCCCAAAAAATATAAGCAATTTCTGGTGTAAAATACGTGTTGGTGTATAGATCTTCCCCTAAAATTGTAGATAGTTTTGGTACGGATGATTAGTCATTTGTCCCAAAAAAATATAAGCAATTTATGTTTATCAATAGTTTGTTTCAATTGGATAATTTGATCTTAAAAAGCGCTTAAAACATAAGCAATTGGTCCAAATGAGACGACTGGTTTATCATAAGCGGTTGGTCCAAATAACATAGAGCTTACATTGCATTAATTATGCTTAGATCACATTAATTAACTACGACTGACAATCAGCGGATAAACAAATCGTAGAGCAACTATACAGAGATAAAATCCTGCAGCTATCAGATTAGCCTGCTTCTTCAGATCATTCATCTGCCTTAAGTGCTTGTTCAACTTATTCAGTTCACCTCTCACTTCCGCAACCCCTATCGGAGGAGAAACCATGTCAGACCCTATCGGCGGAGCAACCATGCCCATCGGCGGAGCAGAGGGCGCAATCTCCACATCAGACGGCAGAGGAAGGTCGTCGCTGGGCGCGTGCCACCTCGCATCCCGTCTAAGTTGCGTAACTTATTCATCCAACCACTCAAAATGGTTGCATGGTGGCAACCCCTGAAAAAGTTAACATGAACCCTAAATCTCAGATCTGAGCAAAAAATTGAAAACACTGGAGAAATCAAAGCAAAAAGATGCGAGAGAAAGATCTTTACATCCTGTGGCAGGCTCAGGCATTTCAAATACGCGCGCCCCTTGTTGGGTGTCTCCGCCCTACTAGCCTTACGGAGCAGTCGCTCCTTGCGTGAGCATTTAGGACATGGCGGCAACGGCACCTCAGGCTACTTTGGCCAAATGGGGCGAAGGGATGAACTGGAGGAGCTCAACATATCTCGTCGACGTTGTTGCTGCCCTTCGTCGCCGGAGAGGAATAAGAGGAAGGAAGAGGAAGAAGAAGATGATCCAAAGAGGATGGATGCTCTGTCTGTGAAGAGGAGGCAAATGGTGGGTCCGCGGTGAGCGTGTAACGGTCACATGCGGCTGTGCGGCTGTTGCGAGTTCACCAACCCTTTTTGCTGAGAAATGGAGTCGTTTACCCTACCTTTAGAGCTCATTTGAAACACATCGAACAGGTTGTGCAGAATGAGCTTCTCACACGGGTTACAGCCAATCAGATCGCAGAATGAGCCTCTCCCGGATCGCCCCGAGTTTGACAGATTCCTTCTAGAGGACGATCGAACGGCTCCAGTTCAGCGCTAGGGTTATATCGACGGTCATTGTTCAAATGGGGTTTGGAGGCACTCAACAAGGTTTTGAAAAGTTTGATAAAGTGCCCAAGTTTCATTTTGAAGTGACTAAGAAGGATCGAGGCTTCGTTTTTCAAATTTCATGTTTAAACTTGTTCAAATGTTGGTCAAAGTTAGGTTTGACCGATATTTGAAATGAGCTTCAAATATTAAAAAAAACAAAAAAAGGAAAATCCTGCGCACATAGTCGTCTTATGTCATATACTAACGATTCAAGTTGATAAACAAGATCTATACACATTCAGATGAATAATTCATGTATCTAAGGTGATATCCTCGAACTATGCCGTATGAACTCAAGATTGAAATGAGCTTCAAATATTAAAAAAAATAAAAATAAAAAGGAAAATCATGCGCACATAGTCGTCTTATGTCATATACTAACGATTCAAGTTGATAAACATTATCTATAAACATTTCATATGAGAAATGCATGTATCTAAGGTGATACCCCTGATTATGTCTTATGAATTCAAGGGTGAAGAGAAAGGGGTTTTGCATTTCCAACATGAAAGTTCAAACACCTCACCAAAGTTTCATTTTGGAGTGACTAAGAAGGATCCATGCTTAGTTTTTCATTTTTCATGTTTTAAACTTGTTTAAATATCGGTCAAAGTTAGTTTGACCGATATTTGTAATGAGCTTCAAATATTAAAAAAACAAAAAAAAGAAAATCATGCGCACATAGTCGTCTTATGTCATATACTAACGATTCAAGTTGGTAAACAAGGTCTACATACATTCAGATGGGAAATGCATGTATCAATTGTGTTTCTCAAACTATGTCGTATGAACTCAAGAGTAAAGAGAAGTGTTTTTGGACTTGTAACATAAAAGTTAGAAACAAATGACCGGAGGCAAGCTTATGCCAGGGCACGCCCATAAAAGTTATTAACAAATGACCCAGAGCGCGCCAGAGCGCGCCCAGAGCACTCCCATAAGGTGTTCGACCAAAATACATCCGACCAAAATACAACTCATACTAATATTAATCACTCTCTTCTTTGACGTCGTCAAAGCCGGACATCATCTCGTCAACCCACTGCTCGATCTCTTCGCTGGTGTCGTTGAAGTCGTCAAATTCGGACATCATCTCGTCATCCGACTGCTCGATGTCATCGTCGGGCCCCTCGACGTCTTCGTTGACCTTCTCAAATTTCAGCTCGATGTACTCCTCCTTGACGATCACCTTGATAACGTAGAGATCACCAAAGTGAATCTGCGCTTGCTCCCAGAATAGATCCCAGTTCTCCGTGAACTCGATGTAATCTTCGATCACTCGATATGATCCAAAGATCTCGACATCGTCTCTCGCCAAAAGATGAGATTCTCCGTGGACTTGACGAAATCCTCGATCACGCGATGGAATAACATCGTAACCATATACTACCGCAATCTTGAGATGCTATCAAAATAACATGAACATCGTATCAGAATAGTTCAAATGACAGAATAGTTCAGAAAATCTAAATGAATAAGAAACGTTTGAATATAAGCAGAGAATCGACATCTACATAACCATTCTCAATCCTGCGCACGTAGAACTGAGGGATCTCAAAGAACTCGTCAAATTCCAACTCCCTCGTGGCATCTTTGAATAAAGCAAAAGATATCACATTCATTTCTGAATAGGCGACATCTCTTGGTTCCTCAAATATGCTCGACAGGAGGGCTGGCTTGCAGCATCTTTTTAACTGTTTAAACTCTGATCAAAGAGAGGAAGACATTCAGAAAAATGTAAACTACTCAATGTGTAAGAAAAAAGAACACAAACCAACATACCCGTGTGTTGCACAAAAGGTTTTGCAGCATTGTGCTAGTTAGTCACTTCAACATTCAACACATGATGCTGATCTTCATTCCAAGTGAATTTGACAACATCGCCCTCCTCCATGCCGTAGCCTTCACATAGTGCTCTCCACTGCGTTCCACATATCGAGGTGAAAATATGGGTCTTCGGGCTATCACTTAGCCTCTTACGCAGATATCTCTGTTGTGTTTCAATTTCAATTTCCCACCTATCCAGGTAGAAGAAGTACTGGTCTCCATTCGGACACTTAGCCTCCATCCAGTTCTTACGAGGGCCAATTTCCCGGCTCTCTAAAAGATATCTTAAAGGGCATGGCAGAATCTACATGTAATACAAAACCGGAGAAACTATGAAGACACTCATTGAAGGAAAAACAAATGACATTCCCTCGAATTTGAAAGGCAATACTTACAACTTCCTCTTTGTAACCGTGTTCAATCGGGACTTTGAAAGTATTGGAACGACGAGTTAGTGTACGACAGAAAGTTGCTTCGTGACGGCACATAGCACAGAATCGACGACATCGCTATCAGAATCCTATTTTAACAAATGAAATTTAGAACCAGATAAACAGGCGGAACCTGGGTTTTTTTCCCGTTCCGCAAACCAAATAGAAAATCAAATCTACTCACATATAATGCACCATTCGGAAGCTCAAACAGGGAAATGAAACATGTAGAGAACATAGCACTGACCATCGAAATGGGGTTGATGGATTGCAGCTGGAACCGTCGTCGACCGAAAAACCCCAAACGGCGAAGGCGGCCGTACAATGGCGATGGCGATGGAGCTCCTTGCTTGTCCCTCCTTCTCGACGGGCGACGGGAGACGGCAATGGCGATGGCGATGGAGCTCATTTGCGCCTTCAATCACCCTGCTCTCCGCCCTCAATCCAACTCCTATTGCTCTGTTCTTGGGGGTTCCTCGGGGGTTCTATGGGCGGCAGCAATGAGCTAAGCAGTGAGCCAGGGAAGAAAGACCACGTGGGCCCCATCGGCGGTATCCCTTGATTAAACAAGTGCACCGGCCTCACTTGATGCGATTCCAACTAAGTTGCCCCTGGCTGACCTCACTAATCAGGTCAAGTGATGGTCAAAGGGGGTTGACCAGACGGCAACGACGCGTTTGGCCGTCCGTGGGCCATTTGCGAGCCAGACAGGACACGGACGAGAGAAACTACGCGGATAGAGAACAAACAGATAAAACTTAGTTCCAATTGTTTGCGCTTGGTCGTGAAGGAGTGTTTACTGTTTTAGCTAACTAGTAGTACGGAGTACTAATCGTTGGAGCTAGCAGCCGTGGACTTCAAGGCAAGCAAGACATATTTAATCATTGGGTGGCAACGTGGCTGGATACAAGAGGTTAGCAGTGGCTTAGTCACCAAGGTCAGCTACGTTAATTGGCTGCAACAGGTACGTGGTGCATGCGTCAAGGGACGTCGGCCAAAATATCTATCCAGCTCGAAGCGGTCAGCGGCAAGACGGTCAGATATTTATCCGGCGATTGTATCTTACTACTATATATATACTTCTTCGTCAAAAATAAGTGTCTCAAGTTTGTCAAAACGTGAATGTATTTATACATGAAACATGTCTAGATACATCCACTTTTGTATAAACTTGAGACACTTATTTTTGGACGGAGAGAGTATAAAAGACGGACGAATCCGCTGCTTCTCAGTGTGTCCACGTCGCCGCCAATCCACGGCCGTCCGATCCCCGTGACGGACGTCTACGATTTGTCCACGTCGCTCCATTCCTCCGCGCTACTGTAGCTCCCGATTTTCTTCCAATCGAAATGCGACGCGTGGCCAGGTCGCCCGCCGGTCGCTCGGCTCCCAGCCGGTCGCCCACCCGGTTCTCACGCTGATTTGCACAAAAACCCTCCCACTTTCGGAAATTTGCCCGCAGTACACGTTTTTCCTCTAGGGGGACCTACATGAAAAATGCGGAAACCTGAGGGGGCTCCGTGCAAAAGTGTGCACGGATCCCTCTTCTCTCGTGCGGGTTGGAGGTCGCCGCTGCGCTCCTCCCCCAACGAATCCAAGCACACGGGAGGCTCCGCCGTCTTCCCCGGCGCCTCCTAGCCGAGCGCCGTGTGCTGCGACGTCCTATCGCCGCCGGAATCGTCGCCGCCGTGCGTGCTGCCGGCGGCGCTCCGGCAGCCAAAATGAGGCGGCGCCGCCACTTCCTGGCAGCTCGCGTCGAGGCGCGCCGGATGCGACCAGCCGCGCGTCCCGGCTCGCCCTGGGTCGACGCCGGCGTCGACGCCGCCGCCGTGACGTCATCGTGACGTCGCGGCGGGCCCCAGTGTCAGATTTCTTTCTTTTTCCGATTTTCCCTTAAAAAAATTGAAAATTTCCTAAATGCTGAAAAATTAATAAAACCAAATATATCGAACAAAAAAATATAATGAATATATCAAAGTGACCACATACAAATTAATGTTGACTATTTACGACGTACGATCAAAAACACAAATTTGAAACTTTAATTTTTTAAAATGTGCTTCAAATTTGCCTATTTCGTAAACATTGAACGAATTCAAATCTGGATAAATTCCCAACTCGAAGAATTTTCAAACAAATTCGAACCTGCCCAATTTCTTGATGTGAACAATTTCAAAATTAAATTTGGCAGGCGGGAAAAAATGGCAAATATATCAACATGAATAAAAAAATGTCGCCTATTTATGTCCCCTATTTATGCCATAGGAACAGATTCTTCATTCGAATATTTTAAAATTTTAAGTGCATTTCAGATGTGAGCATTTAGCACACGCAAAAAAAATTCAAGTACGACGAACATACCAACATGAATCAAAAAAACGCTGGCTGTTTATGCTGCCTTCAATAGTTCGACAACTCCGACGACTTTCTATCTATTAAAAAAAAAGTACCCACTGTCACAAAAATCCTATTTATTTATGCACATAGCAACAAGCCCACGGACGCGACGGAGTCCGCGCTTATTCCCCTAGTAAATAGGAATGTTCCTAGCTGCTGCTTTCGGCGAGCGATGAGAGAGTTTGAGAGGCCTAGAGGAAAGAGAGCGAGCGAGCGAGAGAGAGCTTAGCTAGCTAGGGAGAGGAAGACCGCCGGCGAGCTGTACGCCGGAAGATATGCGGACCGCGATGCCGAGACGCCGAGAAGAAACGCAGAGGACGCGACTGACTCGAAGCTGAAGAGGAGAAGAGATATTGTTGATCCGGTGTATGCGCTTGGACTGATCGATCTGATTATTGTGGACATGGTTCGATCTCCTTACCGAGGCAAGTGGATGCTTTACTACTCTGTTGATTCCTGCAAGTATTGCTTTGCTAATCCCTTTAATTCCTGCATGTAGCTACTCTACTTAATTCATTGATCTTTGCTAGTAGTGGCTTTGCTACTCCTACTTTCTTGCTGTTGAAACTCCATTGTTGTGCTCGTGTCGTTGGATCAGGACATGATATTGTCATCCCCTTTGATCGTTATTCTATCTGAGAGATATGGAGATCTCTCATTCTTAATTGGATCGGAATGATCCGTGGCTCTTGCGGAGGCATGATCAGTGATTCCGAGATTGACCGTTCTGTATATCTTTCTCTTTTTGCACGACAGCAAACGTATTGTACCGGTCGCAGTTCTGGTATGGGACAGTCTGAGTTCTCCGCGAGAGGCGGCCCTTGAATGGAAAGTGTCGGTGATGGATCCGTAGGAGCGATTGACACGAGTAGGCCAGGGTGTCCGTTGTCCGAGCGGGTAAAAGGACTCTGCTCGTTCTGGAGCCTGTGTGGTTCTGGTCGAGGCTGTTGATGTCGGAGTACCCCTCTTAAGAGTATAAAAGCGTGACCTGTGAGTACCGGTTAGGGAACCTTGCTGTCATGTGTGATACCGATACGCGGTCATTCACCATCCTTAATTCTATTTTCCGCGGTGAATGATTTCTTCCTTTAAATCCAGTTTTTCTGATATTTTGTTTATTCGCTTCGGTTGTTATCTCTTGTCTACTTCCTTTGTCTTCAATTGTCTAGTATTGTATCTACTTGCTGAGTACGATTTATTTGTACTCACCCTTGCTTCTTATGTTTTTATGTATCAGAGTTTGCAGCGGAAGAAGACGTCATCTGAGGAGTAGGCTGGACCAGTTGGGTGGGACGTGTAGAGAACCTTTTTATTCTGTAAATGTAATAATCTTATTAAAAATGATTAGAAGAGCTTCTTGAGATCCACTGTGCTGGTTTATCCTGCTTCTCTAGCCTTGCGCGTGTATAGACTCTCGGGTCTATAGGCGTGTGACGACTGCCATTTTACCGGGCCAGGTCTCGAGGCGTGACAGAATCAAAACCGACTGGAAATTGAAGAAACTATCCATACCTTTTCCAAAGTAAATTATGAGTTGATATATGCCCTGAACCTATCATAAATAAATAAAACTCCCTAGTGGAGATTTTTGACTCCTGAACTCTAGCGCTTTCACCATTAAAAATCAAAATATATATTTACGAGTTAAAAAATATGAATGAATTCAATGGTATATACCACAAATGTGCAAACGATCAAATTCAAATAATTTGTATTCTGAGCTACAAAAAATTAGAAAAGTAAGGATCCGAGACTGCATATTTCAAAATCTCGAGATTGTGTGGGTGTTCTGGCTGGCAGCGGTATTTTATCATATTTTGTTATTTTTTGTAACCGATAATATGAAGTCTTATAATAAAAAACAGAGGGGGTAGATGACATGGGATGAATAAAAATCTTACTTACTACCATCATTATACATGCCATTATACCTTTCTTCTGTTAGCCTTGTTGAGAACTAAGCAGTGACCTAGTGTCAAGGGTAAAAGTGGTGCACCCTGCGCCCAGTGTTCGTTAATTACACTTCTGCGGGTGAAATGCTTTTTATGGGTCAGGCTTCTCCGTATCTTGTGTCACTCAGTTTGACCCAACATTCACTTTCTAGACGATCGTATGGAGGAGAGCGATGGTCAGTACTTCAGAAGGGACGACATGCGAGGGTTGCAACCCCATATCCTCCAGGTAAGTCTATAGCAGCTGCCATGTGTTATCAGGTTCTTTCTTCACCCATTCTGACACGGGTTTAATGCACACACCACCGACGAGATGGTCTCATAGTTTATTTTATACTAAACATGTATACTTACAAACTTACATCATGGTATACTCTTAATGTGTTCAGATTTCTGTTAATTTGATTTCATAGTTAACCACACCGGAATACTAGCTCTTGTTTTATTTGCTATAATAATTGCCGTGAAAAAGTACTACCGTAGTACAAAACCAACATACAGTTTGTGGCACTTATTCCGTTTCAGAGGGAGTATAATATATATCGCCGCAATTTTTGGTTGTTCTAAATTTAAATTGAATGTTGTAATAAAGATCTCCTTGAGGTATTTTCCAAAGTTGCATACATTTTAAAGTATATACATATGTATTTGTGTGTTTGTATGTTCATTCGTTTATATATTCTAATATTCTTAATTAGTTAATATTTCTATTAGTTTGATGTCATAGTTAACCATATAATGATATTCCGTGAGATTAACTCTTGTTTTATTTGCTATAATGGTATATATCACCGAAAATATTTTTTAAAAGTTGCATATTTTCATCTTATATACATGTATTGTGTATGTATGTGCATTCGTGTATATATTTCTATATCATTAAATATGATGATGTAGATCTCTAAAGCATAGATCCGAACAGATATCCTAGTAGTGGTTCTAGTGTATTGTTTGATTAGTAATCTCTAGAGTGTAAATTGAATTAAGAGAGGGAACAAAGTTACTGGCAGCCATAATACGGGCGTCCTTGAGTTTAGCTGTCTGATGGGCATACATTTGATTTACCTTTTGCGGACGGGGGTGTAGTACGGTATGAAATAATCGACAGAAAACTACTCCGTCCATATCAAAATATGCGGTTTTGTAAACTTTTTCTGCACACATGTATCCAGAATGTTTTAATACACACAAAAATGAGGACTTCCATTTTGTGCATGTAAATGTAACATGTTTAGATTTATCCTAATACAGACAAATGGAAGTCATTTTTTTTGGAATAGAGCGAGTACAGGAAGAAGAAAGGTTCGTTGTTGTTTGGCGAGTTGTTGCGGAGAGAATATTCATGCAGCGCCGGCAAGAAGCTCCACCGGCTACACGCCAACCCATCGAACCAGACGGAAAGAAACTAAACATTCCTACCCAATTTACGGCCACGAACGTTCGGTCGTTTTTTTATTCGATACTAGTTAAATTTAGTGCGGCGACACGCCGCACTCTTGCTGAAAATATGATGTGTTTTTTGCTTCTTGAGTTATATATATTGTAAAGGAAGGTGGTAGTTCTAAATCGGGTAGTGTGGTTAGCTGAAATTCAATTTGAAAGCAATCCATAATTAGAGTAAATGAGTTTAAATTTTGTCAAAATATTCATTGAATCAAGTTTTTTTTGACATGGGAGTACATAATTAGAGGGATTTAAATTACATTGTGCGCATTTGGCAGCAAGTCTCACTCTTTTCTATCTAGTAATGGGCAAGTATACTAATGGAAACTACTGGGTATGAAGAAAATCAGTATGCACACTGATTCAGATATCTAATTTAACATATAAACTCGTGAAGCTAAAGATATGCTTGTAGGTTCTGTAGTTCTCAACGAAATGACAACCATTAAAGTTATTCACTTTTTTCTATATAGTAACGGGCAAGTATACTAATGGAAACTACTGGGTATGAAGAAAATCAGTATGCACACTGATTCAGCTATCTAATTTAACATATATACTCGTGAAGCTAAAGATATGCTTGTAGGTTCTGTAGTTCTCAACGAAATGACAACCATTAAAGTTATTCTTGTAGGTTCTGTAATTTAACATATATATTCGTCAAGCTAAAGATATGCTTGTAGGTTCTATAGTTCTCAACTGAAGTGCACCATCTGAATATCTGAACAAAACAAAAAGTTCAACTGGATAGTTCTGAAACTTGCAATTGCTACAAACACAGAAGCTAATACAACCAAGACAGTAGAATTAGCAGATTTCTCAAATCTGGAATGAAATACTTCTTCAAATAATGGACTTTATTTACTAAACTGGACAAAGTAACACTTCCCCAGAGAATGGATGGCACATGTAAGACGTACAAAGGGTATGTTTCTATGTTTCTGTGCACCTAACACTTCTCACTTCTTGTACATAAAAAAGGGAAATCACGTCTAAAATAATAATATGTTCAAAGCAGCCTATTTTGCTTATTTCATCATTATACTATTTATAACATTTTTCATGGACATAGTAGTGATTTGTGAATTTGACCATGCGAAAATTCAGAAACAATGAATTAAAAGGTTAGAGGTAGTAAACACCTATAATAGCAAAGAAACAGAATCATAATAAATAACCTTTGGAAACTAAAACAACATGATGTCTTTGTTACAACAGCAAGAGGAATTGGATCCTTGGGTTTAGGATTCTAAGATATGCACAAAAACATGAAACATGTAAGGTGGAGATGATTACAGATCTAGAGATGTGAATTAAAAAGTATCATAACCTCACCTGGGTCTAACCTTCATCTGGGCATGGGAGGCCAAAATGTAGGGACGTTGGCGATGACCCGCCTGCTGAGGGTAGTGTCCCCGATCTCTACCACTGGCTGCACCCGATCTCTACTGCTGGCTGCACCCGATCTATACTGCTGGGTGCACCCTTGCAGATCGTCTGCGACCACAAACCATGTGATGGTGCTGCCTCGACTACTGCATTCCCTGTCACACGACTCTTGCGCGCCCTGCATACTGAACCGAATGCACTATGAATGGTGGTGCCAGAGTAGTAGATTTGAGTAGAAATACAGGAACACACATGAAAAGAAGGAGTTCAAAAATATATGTCGCATAAGCATCTTATTTATTTGAAACTAATATTTGTGTTCAAACATATCAATTGAATCAAAATAACAAATCCTACAAATTGAATCCCTATTAGATATAAACTCAGGTCTGTGCAAGGAAACCACATACCCCAAATATAACCAAGAATGCATTACTGGACTTTAAATCATTAACTTAATTGACCAGCCGAAATCTGTATAAACAACTAACTTCTAGATGAATAGGCAGCAACCACCAAGAATTTAATACTCATTTAATTTCTAGACTGAACAAATAACATGGACCTCAAACTCAATTAAATAACTAAATTGGATTATGACCTCTGAAAATAAATTGAGGAGAAATATGAACCCTGAACAAATGCTTGAGCAAAAGTACTCCAAACTGTAATTAATTAATTATAGTCGACAACAAACAAAAAATAAAAAACACGAAGATGACTTAACCATATATATTCGCTCTAGAACACTACAGGTTTATTGTTACCTGGATGAAAACCTCCTTTTTTCCTGAACTTCCTATTGACTGACTTCACTAATCACATTAGATAAAATAGCTCATCTGACCGCCTTCATCTTCCTTCTGCAATATATTCTATACATCAAATACATGCTCATGTCCATCTAACACAAAATAAGTAAGCACAACAGAAGCATCATCACAAATTCAAAATTTTCAATCAAAATGAAATGGAACTACACTGAAGGCAAGGAGAACACACAATGAACACAACAGTTTCGGCCATCAGATATGGTGTGCCCTCCAGTGGTGCTTCGATGTGCTGCTAACATATATGCCCATTTTTTCCACAGTCGACGGCGGCTCGATGCTGAGGACGATAGAAGAAGTAATCCAAATGGTGTGTCATTTGGATCATCATGCAGGAGCATTATGCAACAAACTATAAAAGCTAAGAACTACGTGGCTGATAACTCACACCTGAAATCACTCGAAGGCAACAGATAATAAATACTTCTTTACCTATACCATATGTAGCAAATATGTAAATGGAGAAATCTCGTAGAGCAAACACCTTGCAGAACTTTATATTGTACTCTTGTAGAAGTAGGTCCTTCAGTTCCAGCATTCCACCATTACGCTAGTACGCCCTCATGTTCCTTATTCGGTAGCCAGCACATGGGAGAATCGGCAACTCCTCTCCCTGTCTCGGCACTTCTTATCCCCGGCACGGTGACCTCGTTACCTCGTCCATCTCGTCGGGAAATCTGTAAAAAAAAACAACATTGAGAAAAGGTTGAGCGTGTACAAAACTGGCAGGACATGTATTTGAGATCAAATAATTATCACCCGATGCAAACGTCTCAAACATCCTGGCACAGATTATATTACCACAAATCACTCAGCTATTTAGAAATAACATCTTGCTATTTCGAGGTAACTCTGAACCAACTTTTCTCTACTGTAAAGTGTATACTCTCGCTTGCCTTCTCCTGCATGATCGAAAAAAGCATGCAGAAATCTTATATGCATAATTGCAGAAGAGCACTTACATACCCCATGCATATACCACCTATCGCTGCTAGCATGTAGAAAAGCTTTGAATTTTTTTCACCCGACGGCAAGCTACTCGTTGATTAAGCAGCTAAATTTCAGAAAAAAGCTATTGGATAGATTGAGCATGTACATATCATTAGAATGTCACTGCCTAACAAATTTTGACATCTTAATAACACAGAATAAAGAACATGTAAAAGTAAACTATATGACATAAGACTGAAAAAGAAAAACCTGAGAGGGAGTACAAACAGAGGTTGCGCTGCGCAGCTTCCACAAATTATCCGCGAAATTGACATGCAGTGCAGCAAGTCGGCGATGTTCGTGGTGGGCAACCTCAATCCAAAGGGCTGAATTTTGATGTGCTGCGCTGAAAACCTCCGGTTCTACTCCCACACGCCGCGTGGACGCTGCGCTCGAGTTCAGCAGCAAGCTCTTGTAGCTTGACGCCGGGAGGGAGCAGGCTCGGCCTTGCACGCGACCTGCCTGTATCCAGAACATCAAGCTCGCGCCCACAGCCTCCGAGGGCATCCTCCTCCTTCTCCGTGGACACCATGGGCAGCGGCGGCCTCGGCGGATGTACCCCTGGTTGTTCTGGTCGATGAGCACCACCTGCAGGTCCCGCTTGAGGCCTTCGAAGGTCCGGCCTGCCGCCTGGGCGAAAATCCTAAAAACCAACACCACTATTGGTGATTAATATTTGGATTTTGCACACAGACTGACGACTTGAAGAAGAAAAGACGACCAACAGATGAATCAGAAGCAAAGCAAAACTGAGTCACACACGCAAAACAAATCAGCCCAAATCCAATCTAATTTTAGCCAAAATCCAATCAGGAAAACCAAAAGGTAGAAACTAAAGGGAAATTAATCGATTTCCTAGAGGAACTTGACGCTGGAGACCCCGCGGTGATGTTGAGGCTGGAGGGACTAATCGAGGAGAAGTCATGGCGGCGGATCCCGTTGATCTCCCTCTCCAATGAGGCGACGCTGGAGGCAGGCGGTCGGCGTGGTGGAGGACGATGGAGGGAAGGAGAGCGCCGGCACCAGGGAGTAGGCAGCGGCAGCGGCGGTGGCCGGCAGCGTAGAGGAAGAGGAGGCGGCGGCCGGCCGCGTAGAGGAAGAGACGGAGGGTGGACGCGGCGACGAATCCGGCGAGGCACACGCCATGGAATCGGGAGAGGAGGAGGAGTTGTTGCCGCGGAAGTGGTCTGCCGCCCGGGGAGTCGCCGGAATTGGCCGGATTCGACCGGAGCTGGCCGAGGTGGCGGCGGCGGCGGCAAAGGGGATCGCGAGGTGAGAGCTCTGGACTGCGCGTGAATGAAGGGGAAAGCTTTTGCAGTAAGGTCCTTTGGTTTTCTGGAAATTACATATAAGTCCCTCCGTGCGACACTGTTCATTTTCTACAGTAGTTACTGTAGGTGCTACAGTAAATTGGGGGCTGAGAGCTCGCCGTTTCGTTCGTCTTTCATATAGTTAGTAATTTGTCTATCATTTTTGTGAGCTCTGCCCTGTTGTTACAAAGCCAATCAAGTCGGCAAACGGCCCACAACTTAGTCAGCTCTGTACTACGTAGGATGCTCTAATTAAGAACGACCGAACGTGCGATTCCGACCGATGACGGATCGTTTTGCGTAGCGCTCGTGTTTCATGCCTGGCCCGGCATGTTGGTTTTCATTTGATCTTCCTCATCGCATGTTTTGTGTGTGTCGAATAATATGTACGAGTTGGGTTAGGTTTGGATTTGGAGTTGTATTAGGTGTGGATAGGTACGAGTAGTGTTCGAGTCGAACTCTTGTAACCTGGGCCTCCCATATAATGAGGGGAGCACCACACGTGTAACCTATGACGACTTGATAGCACAGGCACGCAGGGAGAGCCGGCGGCTTGTGCCGGCGCCTAGGGCGGCCAGGGTTGCGGTATCAGTGGGGAGGAACGCCCATAGTCATCTCCCGCAGATGTAGGCGAGTTCACCGAACTGCGTTAACAAATCTCGGTATCGTCATCATGTTGTGATTGCTTGGTTCTCGGTAGATCGATTATGCGCCTACGACGGCATCAATTGGTATCAGAGCAAGGTTGAAGGTTGTGGATTGGTGATCTAGAGAAAGAAGCGTTGATATTACGATCGGGCGTTGCCTGCGTGTGCCGGCGAGAAGGTGATCGGGTCAGAACTTGGTGAAGCAATAGGAAAACAGCATCAACAGTGTACGAGGGTCCACGGTGGGCTGCAGAACCGCGAGAGATCGTTTTGGATCTCGGCGAGTTGGCGGCACAGTCGGACTAGATTCGCTCGGATGCGTGCAACCAGCGGTGGCAGCACGCGGTGGCGCAGGCAGCAGATCGATCCAATTGATTCGGCGGGCTTCTGGTGGCCAGGCACGGAGGCAGGGGAGTGCGCAGCGAGGCCCTAGTGTGAGGTGGAGCAGGTCCGAACAACCAGCAGCCCAATCAGGCGAGGCAGCGTACGAAGCTCAGGCCAGCGAGTCCGAGTGATGTCCCAGTTCGAGGAAGGCTTGGCTTCCTTTTCCAGGAACTAGGCAGGAGCCAGGCGGAGACATACGTGAGGTGATGTGCCAGTTCGAGAGAAGAGATCGTACATGCAAAGAGATTTGTTACGTGAAAAAAAGAGGAACAAGCCCTATGTGTAGTTATTTATCCAGTTGCATGCGTAGATTGACTTGATGTTTGGTGCTAAGGTACATGGAGGGCTATCGGAAAAGGGACAGGTTCCAAGTCGCAGGTTCATAGGAAGATTGACAGGTTTGATCGATGTTATTTGATCCGAACATTGTATGGGCGACGTTCGATGATGTAGCATTGGGCCAAGTTGATCAAGATGGACTAGATGCGGCGAGTGACGACATGCTGGAGTGTGTCGTGAGAATCATGCATACACAGATCGACGACGACGTAGGCACGTGAGGGCTGATGGTGTCCGAATTATGTGGCGTGGAAACACGTGGCGCATGGTTTTGCGTGCTTCGACGTGCATTGACGCATGGTTGATTCAAGATGACGTACGCATGGGATCTTGAGGTCGACGGAGCATGGGGTGGATTGATCATCTACCAAGGAGTCATGTTGAAGGTGGAGCTAGGGTCTCTGAGGGGAGATTTCACTCGGCTGATGGAGGGGCTACGGCGTAAGTCGACGGAGAGTCGAAGCCTAGTCAGCGGGAAGGCGAGAAGCACGTTGGTCGGACTGGACGTCAGGGTTCGAGAGATACGTGGAACTCGGCATCGGTCGGGGTATGACTGATGGTTGTCTGTAGTGGGGCCTGAGGTGGTGTGGGTTAGCGACCGGTAGATCTTGGCCAAGATTGCAAATAATCGACGCAGTAATAGCGGCGAGGCGTGCGGTAAGCACGGGACATGGCGACAGACCAGGGCACAGGCGGTCAGACATGTGGTCAGATAGGTGTGCAGGGGTGCTGGAGCAGTGTTGGCGAGTATCGAATTCAAGTTGGTGACTGGGTCTATGGATATTGACATGTCAGGTGATAGACAAGAGTCGGCCATTGGGAATCTGAGAAAGTGTTGGAGAGTCTGAAATGTCGGAAGCTTGGAGAGTACATGGCCGTATATTCTGTAATGTTCAGTGCACATGGCAAAGTGTCGGTGACTAGATGCAGAAGGAGGCGGAGTACTATAGCTTTGGGAAATGTAGAAGACTATTCAGGATGAGACGACTGTGAATTTGACTCAAGATGACTAAAAGGCGACGGTGAAATTTCTTCAAGTTGGAAGCATTCCACGCAGGTCAACGATCGGTGTGTGATGATGTTGAAACGGGAAGAAGAGACTACAGTTGCAGGTGGAGTCACGTGGAGTCTGGGAGTAGCAGTGGAGCTCATGGAGACAACTCAAGTCCGGAGTACATGGAGATTTGACGCATTGGCGAACTAAGGTGGTGGACTATATTCGCCAAGGTGGAGTTTGTTGTGTATGTGTCGAATAATATGTACGAATTGGGTTAGGTTTGGACTTGGAGTTGTATTAGGTGTGGATAGGTACGAGTAGTGTTCGAGTCGAACTCTTGTAACCTGGGCCTTCCATATAATGAGGGGAGCACCACACGTGTAACCTATAACGACTTGATAGCAACATGCATGCAGGGGGAGCCGACGGCTTGTGCTGGCGCCTAGGGCGGCCAGGGTTGCGGTATCAGTGGGGAGGAGCGCCCGTAGTCATGCCCCGCAGATGTAGGCGAGTTCGTCGAACTGCGTTAACAAATCTCGGTGCCGTCATCATGCTGTGATTGCTTGGTTCTCAGTATATCGATTATGCGCCTACGACGGCAACAACATGCCATGCCAGGATGCCTTCGGCCCTGTTTGGTAGCCTGCATGGGCATCTCGTTTTCTTGGGGGCATGCCCTGGAGAGCATGGCCACGGAAAAACGGCCGGGATCCAAGATGATGCTCATGTTATGTAGCCTGCAGCCGAGTTAGTCGCATGGGATGACAAAACATAAGCCCTTTGTTTGGTTCGATCTAATCTGGGCTCTTCGGCTGCGCTTAAACAAAGGGGCATTGTTTGGTTGCTTGCAAGCAGCCTGCTACGGTTACCACAGTTCAAACACGGTGAGATTATCATGCCAGGATCATAGACTACTACAATGATCATACACTACGATGATCATACACTAGAACAGAAGGAGTTTCACAATCACCACAACTAGGACGATGATTATGAAGTCCTTCATCCTAGAACCTACCACTTGATTACCCACTTGATTACCCACGTTGGGTATGGCCTGAGCAATGACCTGATGTTCTACCACGTCGTGATCTCCAAGGGGGATGGTGTTCAGATAGTTCATGTAGTTCGCCTGAGCCTCTTGCAAAGTCTCGAACCCTTGATAGCTATTGTTGGAGAACCCTGCCACCTGTTCTTGGTAGCTCCGCCAAGAATTGTACACTCCTGGACTCCTTCCCCTGTACACAACGTACCAGTTCATCTGCAAAGGACATAAGGATGAGGGGATATATCATATCATCATAACTAGACACATGAACAACATCAACCGAAGCTTAAGAACGCGTCTCTAACATAAAACTACTGCAGCATGCATGATACTTACAAAAGTAGGATCACAAGTTCATCCTACACCTATGGTGTTAACCTACCACCACAACAAAAAGTGGGTGTCATCCTACCACCAGCACCACTAACAAGTTCACCATCATCTGAGGGGTTAGTATATACCACCTCATCAAAATATACAGGCCATAAGAGTAGTTTGTAAGCCCTAGCTAAGCCAAAATATACATCGACATCATCAGTTCAACTTCCTCATGCATCATGCTGCTGCCACCCCTCCCCACCTCGACAGTGCGAGATCACTCGTTGTAGTACTTGCCCATGAAGTTCCTCAGCCAGAGGGTCCTGTGCTGCTCTGCCATGCCGACGAAGTTGACACCCTGTGCCTTGTGGTCGACGAGGTGGCCGAGATCCACCATCAGAGCCTCCTCAGTGAACCCAACAGAGTCCATGACGACATTGTACAGGTCAGGGTGCATGTCCGTCGGCTTGCTCTCCCTAATGGCCTTGGCAACCTCCTTGACAGATTCAGTCATGATGGCAAAGGCCTGGATCTCCTCCTCAGCAAGGGCACCTCTCTTCCTCTTCAGTCCATGGGCGTGGCTGGGTGTATCCCCCTTCCGGCCCGGAGTTCCATCAAGGATCACGGTGTCAGACTCCTGCGTGTCGGCATCCTCCGGCTGAGGAGTGCCAAGGGGATTACCTGACCCCATGGCATACTTGCCGGTGGCCAAACCAAAGGAGAAGATGGTTTGCATTTGTGGGTAGTTCAGAATAGGCTTGTTAAGAAACTTAGCATCCTTGGGGTGATCCTACGATTGGAAGATGAGTGTGTTAGAGCAGGATGGTTAGTACAAGTTTGAAAAGAACCCACTGTTAGTACAGAGGTGCTCACCATGATGTGGCCCGTGTAGTGTGCGTCCTCAAGGATGATGGTGTGGGTCTCCTCACACCATTGAGCGCCGCTCAAATCTCTGAGCTTGCTCACATGTACCCACCTCAGCCTCCACTTCCTCAGGTGGTTGTACACCTTAGTTGAGGTCACCTCTGCCCCACAGTGGGCAAAGAGAGCCTTAGCACAAGCTTTCAGATGTACCTCTTTGAAACTCTTGTCTGTCCTAACCCCTGTCCTGATGAGAGTGGTCATGTTCTTGAGCACGAAGGTTGACATGAAAGGCAGCCATTTCATGGTTGCCTTGGCCTGGGCCTTGTTCTTTGCAATCTGCTGGTTCAACGTCGTAGCTAACGAGCCTACAACGTCGTGCACAACACCGTACGTGCTGTCGGTCAGGCCGAAGTCCGCCATGGGCTGAGAGTCCTCGACATACGAGGATGGGATTTGGGAGTCCCCAATTGGTACAAGTGACATACTAAAATCCTCGTTCTTCATCACCTACATCGAGCACGATAATAGACCTTATGAGCCTACCGGATCTAACATTGTGAACCCCGTAAGCAAAGACAAGCATGTGTATGAACTAATGAAGTGACATCGAAGCTAACAGATCTAGAGAGCATGGCCACATATGAGAACCTAGATGGAATCTAACAGATCTACACATCCTAGCTCCTCAGATACAAGCATGGATCATACATACATCAGAGCAGACCTCAAACACAGCTCAGATCTAGAACATTCTATGATAGCCAGGGTTTCGGAACTTACAGCCATGGATGCGGATGAACGAAGACAAGGTCACTCCGTGCCGACGAGGGTGCCGCCGCCGCTCCGCTGTTGCCTGCCGATGAAGACTGCCGCCTCCGCTTACCTGTGAGCTCAGACCGAAGACCTCGAACTGATGAAAATGGTGGACTCCGAGCAGCGGTGAGAGTAGAGGGTGTATATAGGGGAGGGTTTTGGGCGGGAGGTGACGCAAACTCTCCCGCCGAGTTTTCGGCTGCACCGCGCGAGCTCCCGCCATCTCCAAATCGCGCGCCGCGGCTACAGGCGGGATGGGGATTCTGCACGAGGGGAGAAGAGAGAGAAGAGGAACGGGCATGGCTCCATGGAAACGGCCGGTTCGGCCGTTCCCACTGGGCCTGGCCCGAGGGTGCGTTAAGAAGCGCGCTATGCAAGTTTTGGGCTGCAGGCAAGCAAACAACTAGCCTGATTCTGCAGCCAGCAGGCTTGGCCCGGCTGGCTGCAGGCTACCAAACACGCCCTTCGTGTTTCGACCGACATGCCCACAAAGCCAGTCGCACACACGGGCAACGCGGCTGTCCGCTATCCTTTTCCGTACACGCACAGTCGCACATGCACGACTTGATCGCGCGAGGCGGCCTGGGGTTCCAATTTTTTCGCTCCATTCTGCAGGGAAAATCTCCCGCCACGCTTGTGGGCTCACAAAGCCTCGTAGCCTTGGGCGCATTTGGAATCAGAAGGTGGATGATCAGGGCCCATGACGAGGCGCAAGGGACCAGGAATCTCCATTGGTGCAGCTGGAGATGCTGATGACATGGAGGAATGGAGATGCTTTGTCAACTGAAGATTGTAACAAAAGAAGAACAAGCAACTTTGGATGAAAAGCGAGAAGACAAGGCAAGTTTGAAACATTAGTTTGCATTACCAATCGCACACGACGGATCAACATAATGTACCACATAAGAGCAGTCCACCGAATCAGCGGTGCTAAATTTAACTTGGCTGCTAGTCTTCCATGTAACTACCTTAATATATGCTATATTAATTGTTTTGCTTGATACATCTCAAATGCTTAACTTTATGAATAACTTTTTATTTGAAAACTAACAGAAAAAATTGCATATAATAATTGAGTTTTGGATTTGCTCTAGTGTTTGTAGGTGATTAGTATAAGCAATGCTACTGCAGTAACAAGTATAAATCACGAACAACAATTACTAAATTCGAAGTGAGCTGTAAGACTTATTTGACCAAGTAAAAAAACTATCATGACAGAAAAAATTCCAGAAGTTTCTATATATATTTTCATAACCATACGCTAGACACCACTACAGATACTTGCTAGGTTGCATTGAAATCTCTACCAAAATATTTATTAATACTAAAAATAGAGAAGAACATTCATTATATATATATTTACTATGTAATTCATTAGAATGAACCGTGTGTTTTTCATGTTTGTTTGCTTTCACATTGAGATGAATTTATGTCTTGTTAGAATATTATCTCACAAAGGAAAAATATTTTTCCATCATATGGTAAAATAGGTATCAATTTCAGTGTAATTATATTTATTTAACTCACCCCGGGTCTAAAAATTAATTGGAACGTCCCTGGTTCAGACTTGGGAAGATGAGACATGTAAAATTTAAACTACAAAATACTAGTTGCATCAGTAATCAGTGGAGTCAATAAATTAATTAGTTCCTAAAACTGAGATTTGTTAAGATCATCACAAAGAACGGAAGTCGGATTCGCCAAACTATACTCCTACTACTTGAACTTCTAGGATAGGGTAAGGATGATCTTATTCTAACTTCTAGATGTAGTCCTAAGGTGAAAAACAGGCTAACAAAGAATCAACACCGTTTCGCCGGCAAGGGTGGTGGTCGTCACGTAACTGACATACCAACGCCAGTTTGGTGTGAGCCGCAGTCAGGCGATTCTACCAAGTGATCGCAAGCAAAAAAAAACAATTGTCACTTTTTTTGGAAGGGATCATCGCTTTTTTTCTTAGGGAAATCATCGTTTTTTAAAGAATAAAATCATCGCTTTTTTTTTGAGAAAATCATCGCTTTTATTTGAGAGAGAGAAATCAGGTACTAAGAAAATCACAAGCAACGGCCCATCCTGGACAGGGTTCTTTCCACCGGCCCATCGCCAGAAAATGGAGGGAAAACTACAGAATCCAGAAGCAGCCAGCGGGAAAATTCTCCTCCAGTCCCCAGCCACCAGCCAGTCCTCCTAGCTCCAAGACAGCGCCGAGCTCAACTCCGACGAAGCCGTCGACCCGGTACCGGTCCCGCAGCGCGGCGGTGGAACCGTCTGCCGCTGCCGCCGCTGCTGCAGACCCCTCCCTCGCCGGCGCCATTGCGTCCCCCTCCACCAATCCGGTCGGTTCTCCTCGCCACCCTCCACATTCCACTCGTTCCATTCGCCGCCCCCCTGTCTGTTAAAGTCTCTGTGTTTTGAGCTCGCAGGGTGCCACCGCCGGCGGGAGGAAGCGGAAGGCCGCGGCGAGGAAGCCCCGTAAGCCGCAGGTCTGTACTTCTCTGACCAAATGCTGTAGCAAATCCCCACCAATTTTTGCTTCCTTGTTAGACTCGTCTGAATAAATTGCATTGCATCATCCCTTGTTATGTCACTGTCTTGTTTAATTCGTCCAAATGACTGAACCCCCTGCATCGATGTGACGATGTTGTGTCCACGGTCTGGTGCAGGATCAGGGAACAACGCAGATCGCTGTGTACTATGGGTGCAGGCAATGGGAATGGCGGCAACGTCATGAGTATTTATTGCTGGACGCTTCAGATTTGGATGAATGCACGCACGTAGTCGGCGAGCTCCCACCAAGCCGCAGTCGATGTCGCTGGTGGATCTACAGCTCTGGATCTTCAAGCTGTTCCGACTTCATCCAGAAACACATGATCTCTTTGTTATGGGGTTCCTCAAGCAATACATCCAGAATGGTCTTGCGATCCATTCGAGTATTGTGAGTGGGAGAACCATTTCATTCTAGATGACGAAGGCTGGACCTTCTTTGCCAAGAAAATAAAGAGAAGAAATGTGAAGCAGAAGTTCATGCTGTACGTGGAATCCTCTGAAATCAAGCACTATGATGTTCTGCTCAAAGCTACAAACGGTGATTACTCTCAGTTGGCACCAATTGTGTTGCCTGGGACGGAATCCTTGTCAAGATATAACCATCTCGAGAAGCGATTCCAAACTTTTTATGATTCATACAACCATGCCCCGAGGTACCTCGCGTGGATTTTAAAACCTGGCGGTTTTTTGGACATCGAGGATACAGAGGTTCTGGGCTGTGAAGATCTCGGATTGACATCCAGAGTTCAACAATTTCAGGATCAGGGCTGGGAATATCTCGAATCAGCCCCAGAGTTGAAAATTTTCGAGTCCTCCACCGTATATTTTGGGTGTTTGCTCAATGCATACAAGCTTTTAAGTATTGTCGCCCTGTCCTTTGCGTTAAAGGCACGCCACTTTGCGGGAAATATCAAGGGGTTCTGTTGACTGCCGTAGCAGTAGATGCTAATGATTATGCTGTTCTAGTAGCATGTGCTGTGGTCGAGGGCGAGACCAAGGAGAGCTGGTTGTGGTTTCTGAGGAATGTCAAGCGAGGTGTCGTGAAGGAGCGATCTGGTGTCTGCATCATACATGACTACAGAAGGGAGTTGATCAGTGCTATAGATAACATTCAGAATAACCAGCAAGAACCTCATCCATGGAGAGATGTTCAAAGAAGGTGGTGCATGGAACACCTAGCTGAAAACTTCTTGGCCTATTTTGGCGACAATGAGTTGATGATGATGTTCAAGCTGCTTTGTCAGCAGAAGCGAGATAGTAAGTTTGCTGACATCTGGCTGGAGCTAGACAAGCTGACATTAAAATATACGGCAGAGAAAGAAGGCCGTGCTAATGGAGAAACACAGAAGTCATCGGTTGAGCATGATGAGGAAGGAGATGACAACAGCTACAAGATAGCAAAGTTCTCTGACTGGATCCGTCAGAAACCAATGAAGAAGTGGTCACTGTTGCGTGACACAAATGGAGCTAGGTATGGCATCATGGGCACTAACGTAGCTGATGTACATAACCTTGTCTTGAAGTGGATAAAGACACTTCCTCTTACATGGATAGTGAAGGTGACATTCATTCGCAAAAAAAAAAAAAGAAGGTGACATTCAAGCACATGGTGACGTACTTCGGAAGTACAAGGGTTGTCAGTGATCCATCAATGAAATACCCCGTTCATGTCCAAGATGACTTGAATTCCGAACTGCAAATATCCAGGAAGCATGACATGATCTGTATGAACACCGAGGATACAAATGTTTGTCTTGGGGACTTTAAGGTTCAGTGGGGGCATAAGAATGCAACTGTACACCTGAACTCGGCGTACATTCGTAGCATGAATAACTCCAAAGGGCACATAATCAGAAAAAGTGCCAAATGCTCATGCAACAAGCCACAGCTGCTTCACAAGCCCTGTTCTCATGTCATTGCCGTCTGCCGGCACATTGGAGTTCCTGCTGCTACTTACATTTCCCCATACTACAGCCTATCTTATCTAGCCAAAACCCGGAGCGGAAAATCCGATGTATCTAAGGCCACACAAGACGGCAGAACTGTTTTGCCATCCTTGACAGCTTGGATCCCTGACAAAAAAAATGGAGTGTTATCTTCCTGTTTCTCTAACACCGGACTGCACACAAACTGACATGGCTAAGTACGAGAGACAGTGCATTGATAGAGGTGAATCAATTGCATGTTTTGAAGAGCATGTCTTCTATTAGTATTATTTTCCAAGTTAGTCATATGTTGTATCCTAAATATGCAGTAGCCCCTGAGTTGCTTAAGTTATTGTGTGAAATGCCTAATTTGTATCAATATTTTCGACACTTCTATGCTCTTATGAAACCTTCAGGCAATACTGTTAGTAGGCCTGTGGTTGTGGGTGGATGGAAATTCATCCATTTGATGTGATTTAAGATTAGAGCCGCTCTTATATTGATCCCATATCTATTTGCCAATTGTATATTTGAACTCCCTGAATATCTATTGTTCCTTGAGACAGTGATATGCAGCAATACCAAATCATCATGCCGAAAGAAATTACTTCTTCAGCTTTAAAAAAGACATTACTTACTTTCTAATGCCTTTCAATGTACAGTAATATCAATATCGTGCTATTAGCAATTGTATGGCTTGTGTAATCTATTCTTTTTTTGTCTCAGACAGATGTGTGTCATTTGTCTTACTAGTAATCCTGCACGTGCAGTGCACATGTTATCTCCCAACTTGAATATATAGTTATATTCCTTATGCAGACAGAGTATACAGATGGACTTCAATAAAAATATTAATCCCAGCTAGATGAACTGAGATGGCGCAAAGTTTACAGGCAGCTCTGACAACAAAAACGGAAGAGAAAAGGGAAACAAAAGCATGGAGCAAAACAAAAGAACGGTACAGCTACCCTAGCTGTCTAAGCAGCAGCTTCTGACGGTCGAGCATGGAGGGGCAACCGCCGAAGAGCTTTGGCACCTGCCATCAACCAGAGATTGGCGTCGTTGATGATCTCGTCTACTAGGCCAGAGACGTCGGGGGTGGCACGATCAAACACAGTCATTTTGAAGGCGCCACAATTTCCACATGGTAATCAGGATGATAGACCGTTCGCTTTGACTCTTGCATCACCCTCACGCTCAACAGCAAATTACAACCATTCTTCAAGGGTGTCTTCAGGCTGTGGGAAGATGTGCTGTGGCTTAGGACCTGAAACTATACCTGCCTTGCAAAGGGACAGTCCATCAGACGGTGTATCGATTCGTCGGTTTGGTCTCCCATCCTGGACTGATCATCGTTTGGCCGCCCTGGTTATGACAATGGCGAAGAGAGGGGGCTAGATCAGAGATTGCCTGCCCATCGACCCAGGTATCTGTCGGAAAGCCGTCTCAAACGTTCACTCGCATGGTGGCATGAAATCTAATTATTTTTGTTTCATGATTAACGATGGTATTTCGATTTACACCTCCTGTTCATACGATGAGAATCATGGCAGTTTCTTGCACCATCCGTTCACATGTTTTTTCTTCGTCAACCAATTCCAGATCATAAACAGCGTCCAACAGGGCTTATGCAGAAACAGGGCTTTCCACGCAACTCCACAAGGAAGGTAGCATCTTGATTTCTGAAGATTTGGTGTCAGGCCCATTTCCAGGGACCTTGCACTGCAAGAACAATTATTTCCTGCCAGTAAATGGTCCTGACAGGAAAGCAAGAACCTGTCAGGCCCATTTCCTTCCAGGGACCTTGCAATGCAGCCTGATCGATCATCAATAGCTTCAGCGGTTCAGGATATAAGGGGAAATGCCTTGTCTTTCGAATCTATCTGCTTTACTCGCTTAATCCATGGTTCATCGAGTCTGTATTGTGGCTACTAATGTACACTCGCTTAGTCCATGGTTCATGACGCAAGCTCTGTGTGGGTAGGCTAGGTGCCAGATTGCATCGGCAAGTCGTTTCTTGTGAAAGTGTTTCTTCTGATTGATAAAGTGTTGACAAATTAGATCTTAGTGGAACAAAAGGAGACTGCACGGGGAGTACTTCAATAATATTACTGGAACATGAATAAAGAGACGAAACAAATACAAGAGTGCAATGAAATTTGTGAACACTAACTTGGAATGTTATTCCCACTATGGGTAATCTTACTGAGTACAACTGGCTAAAAGAAAAGAGAATAGAAGGCAACAACGATGCTGCTTTTGCGGAAATCCATAACGGCTCAGGGGTCTAGATACTCCCACTATGTATTTTTTTTTTGGTTTTTTTTTTCTGAATGTCAAAAAATTCCGAAAAAAAATCCGGATGTAGTTTACAACATGGTGTGTTCGCACAAAAATTGGCATGGTGAAAAAACTTTTTTAGCAACCTGTACAAAAAAGACAAATTCGGACGCGTACATATACGTTTTGGTATGTCAGATTTTTGTCATTTTTGCACAGGTTGCAAAATTTTTTTTTCACCATGCCAATTTTTGTGCTGACTTGAAATATGTTGGACTACATGCAAATTTGTTTTTTTTTGAATTTTTTGACATTTGGATTTTTTTTTTGGGCAGTGGGTGCAGCTGCACCCGCTATCCAAATCGCCGCCTCCGCTGCTTTTGTAACTACTCCCTCCGTTCCAATTTAATTGATTTGATTTTCACCACATGTGGATGTATCTATAGATGTAACATGTCTAGATGCATCCATATTTGGTGAATAGCAAGTCAATTAAATTGGAACGGAGGGAGTAGAAGTCTAGCCGACCCCTATTTGATGGTCTAACATGTATGTGCCATCTTCACACAGCATTAGCACCTAATGTCGCATCCTCTCATGGTATCATTAATTTGTTCGAGATGTTTGACCAGTTTAATAAGAGGGCTACGCGAGTTTATATTCTACTAGTCAGCCTGCACGTGCAACGCACGTCTAAATAAGAATCAACCATGATTTTTTTAATCAACATGAATAAAGGGTATAGTGTCACCAAAATTCTAAATTTAATGATTACAATAGAAACCAAGCATACCACATAGTCATACACTCATACTGCCCAATATATACCAATAAAAGTTATATAAATGCTTTCTTAGACAATTTTTCTGTGAAACATATACAAAAGTACTTACAAACAATTGTACATATTACGGCAGTTGCGGTGGAAACCCACCATGGTTGTACTATACATAAATTTTAATTTAGTACGTGCAATGAATTGAGAAAACTTTTAGTCCATCTGGAGCATTAAGGTGGACCACCAGTTTGTCTACAAGCACCAACTTATTTAGCTCTAGGACCAAATCAGTAAAGTAAAAATCTTTCACTCTACGTGCAATGAGGTCAGATGCACATGATTGAAAAAAAATGGCTTCATAATATGTCAAGAAAATCCAAAAGGTCAAAATCCATTTTTTGCAGTTAACTCATCGCATTTTAGAGAAGCGATTGGATATCTTTGCTATGGGTGTGATGTTGACCCTCAAATTCGATTACATCTTTGTTCTGTGGGTAGGATGTTGACTCTCAAATTCGATTATATCTTTGTTCTGGGTGGGATGTTGAATTCACAAACATTGTGTAACGTACACCTAATTATATCTTTGTTCTGGTTGGTGTTGACCCTCAAATTCGATTTGTAGACACTCAAATCCAAATTAAATTGTAAAATTATACTCTAAATTTAAGGGCAATCCAGGCTAAATAGCAAAAGAATCATTTACTTTGCATTTCATTAAAACACTGATCAAGAAAAGATCGAAGAGAAATGTTGTCAATGTAACGTAGAACACTTAGATCGGAAAACATAAATTAAATTGACAACTGCAGGTAAAAAATAAGGCATTGCACATTTATATTTAATATAGAGACAACATTTCAAAAGATAGAAACAGGAAAATTAAACCTCTCAAAACTATGCTGAACTCGTTGTAATAAATTTGCGCAAACCAAAAACCTGCGAGAAAAGGAATAACTAATTGAATAGCCACTCAAATAAAGGACGCGATGTTTTGACTCGTAGGTGTAGATGTACCCATTATGAAAAATAAGTTTAACATTTTGAAATGCAATTCTTAAGTAGTGTGTGCATATACGTATGAGGCAAATATGATTTCCCAGCAATATATAAGTTACAGCGGGTGGATTACCAATAATTTCTCATAAAGTCTAATCACACTTGATCCATCCAAATTTTCCAGCTCCTTTTTAAGAATTGTAACGTGAAGAATTAGTCATGGATTCATGGTATTTGACATGAAGTACCAATAAAGCAACTATATATCATGATCAACAATGGTGCCTTGACAAATTCAAATATGTGTGGAACTGAGGTTAATATGGATGTTCTCAATATTGTGCTTTTGTTCGTCGCAAAGAACTAAAGATAAAGTCTTTCACCTGGGGCCTGGGGGATTAATCAGCCAGCTACAAAGATTACGCACGCTCAGGAGGACCACTCTCCAGGCAGTGCAGGCTGTCACCATGGATGCCTTGGAGGACGCCCGCCCTGCACGCGTGGGATGGACGAACACGCCGCACACCGTCGTGCACTATGAGGACGACCTCGCTGCGCACGTGTCGAGGGCATGCACGGCGTGCAGGGCGCTGCCCAAAACGCCGTCGGGTCGCCTTCGTGCACGCCATGAACTGAGTCGTCCTCAAAGCCGTAGGCGCTGCGCACGCTATGGATGACGCATTCTTCGAGGCCGCAGGTCCCACGCACGCCATAGAACGTTTCATTGCCAAAGCTGTCGCGCCGACATGGTCGCCGTCGCGAATCTTCAACGACATTCACTATGCGACGGACGTAGGAGTGGCGCCGGCGGACGTGGCTACTATCATCGCGGCTGTGTCCTGCACATCTCGCTGGTGTTGAAGCAATGAAGCCCACGGTCTAACGCCGACGCAACTACGTCTGAGCCGACGGGACGGCTCGTCGTGTCAAAGAGAAGCTAAGCTGCGCGATTTTTGGAGAGAATGGTTGCATGCATAGCGGTGTATCGGCTGGAGATTTGACTTCTTTTCCTCGCATACAGCACTGCAGTTAATATCCAACACAATTTGCGCCATGAATTTGGGGATGAAGATTGTGGGTTGTAGCTATCTCGCGGACAACGCGGATTGGTGCGGGATCACAGGGCGGAGGAGTTTTTCCTCTGCGAGCAGAGTTTTCGTCCGCTCCATGTAATTGCTAAGCGCACGCATGAGGTGGGATTAGAAGTATCTTAACGGTTGGATTTAATCAGGTGGGCTAATCCGATGATGTTAGTCATCCCGTGTACGTTTGTGGGGTGGTTCTAGGAAAGAAAATGTTCGCTTGTTTACTAGTAGTAGAGATAACTAGTTGGTACTACTATATAGTATGTTCATCTATTTGGTAATGCAAAAATGATATCGCCTAAGAGAAAGATAAGAATTGTCCATTCCTTTGCAGGCTATCTTCTTGCGTACCAATTGATTTCATGGTAGTTTATAAGGAAAAGAAATACGTGGCAGTGCATAGTCAACGGTTGGAGTCAATGGCCTAAAAACTATGCCCCAACATACAATAGATGGCAGCTGTTCAATGGTTTAATCACTTTCCTATTCGGCTGTCCTTATCTAACATGGTTGCAAACAAGCGTAGATAAAAATGCAAGTCCTTAAAGTTCAAACTCGTCATCGGCCAAACTTCAAGGTCAAGCGTGTGGACTGAGAATGTTTCACAAAATTCCAATAATGCAAAGGGCGAGTCGTTGTCATTCAATTATTTTCACCACATGACAGAGAACTGATGACTTTGCTGCAACGGACGTCACCTGTCCGGTCAAGAGTTATTTGACTACTAATTGATCCAGGCTTTAGCTTCAGGAGCTATTCCCCATATAGAGCCAATCCAAAGCCGCCGGTACATATATACAAAGCAAGCAACAAGTCCAGTTCAGTTGCTCACCACCATTCCCTGTCGAAGAGCATGATCGCCGTCATCATCTTCGGCCTCCTCTCCCTGCACATTCCGGTGTGCCACACGGCGGCGACAGACACCATCTCAGCTGGGCAGGGACTCTCCGGCAAAGACACGCTCGTGTCCGGCAACGGCAGGTTCGCGCTTGGATTCTTCCAACCGTTCAGTAAGTCCTCACACGATACTTCCAACTGGTACCTAGGCGTATGGTTCAACACAGTACCCAAGTTCACTCCAGCATGGGTTGCCTACGGCGATAAGCCTGTAATCGGCCTCACTTCGCCGGAGCTCACAATCTCCAGTGATGGAAACCTAGTCATCATAGACCAGACCAGCAACTCCATCGTCTGGTCCACCCAAGCTAACACCACCACATCAAACAACACCACAGCCACGTTCATCAACAACGAGCAAGAGGTGTACTTCACGTACACCGTGCTCGATGACGCGACGATTGTGCGTTTCGCCCTGAATGTCTCTGGTCAAACCAAGATACTCCTGTGGGTGGAGTCCGTACAGGAGTGGGTACCGGGCTACAGTAACCCATACGATCAGTGCAATGTGTATGGCACCTGTGGACCTTTCACGACTTGTGAAGAGAACAAGCTTCCTTGCTGCATCTGTATGGAGGGCTTCTCTATATCATCGCCTGATGACTGGGAGTTGGAAGACCGAACAGGTGGCTGCACAAGGAACACTCCGTTGGATTGTGGTAGCAACACAAGCGTGACGAATGACGGGTTCTACCCTATGCCGTGTGTCGAATTGCCCGACAGCGGCCACGAGATAGTGTTATAAACTGCGCAGCAAAAGTTAGATCAAACGAAGAACAAGAACACAGATTTAACGTGGAAACCCTTGCGGGAGAAAACCACGGACGCACGAAGGCGTATAACTATAATCGGAGGAGTATTACAATACACGAGAGGACAAACCCTTCTCGTGCTATGGATCTGGTGGATCTCTCTCAATCTCACGATCTATTCTATGACTACCTCTAGCTATATATGAGAGGCAAACAACTCTCTGTCTTGGCGGACACGAAACAGAGTTGTACACATGCCTTATTCCGGTAGGACTCCATATATAGTAAAACGGGATTAGGATTCGGAGCACAAGAAAAATAACACTACACCTTGAGACGAATCCTTTATAACAGTCATAGATAGCATCAACTCCTCAATTAAAGTCAGCACAAGTAAACCTTGTGTCCTCAAACGTCCATAGGACGAATAAACTTCTCTCGAAGTCATATTGAGCAAATCAACGGTAGGTCGTACGGAAAACAACACAGCTGTCAACAAAGCAGACGAACGAAACTTGGATCTCCCAATAAAAGTCTGAGTCTGTGCCACTAACCTCCAAAACTAAAATTGCCCAATCATCAAATGACATAAGTCATCATATCTCCTGTGGTGCCTGAACGAGCGCATAGCTCAATAGTGCAACATCTAGATGCACATAGCATTGTGAAGAACTCATCCCATGGAATCTGAACGTGCTACCAAAATCTGAAAAGCACAAACCTCGACAAATAATACTCATGCAAGAGCATATGGTACGATGGCATCACGTACACCAAAAAACTGCCGACGGTAATGAAAAATCCATGACATGGTCAAAATTTTGTCCCTATAGAACAACTGTCGGATGAAAGAACCTTCTCAACATGAAACGGAGCATCAACTCTGCAATAGACCCCTCATGAAAGAGCAAAGACAACTGAATTGTACCAAAAGCTTAACAGTACTAAATGTTGTAGTATCTAGCAGAAAACAAATCTCCTTGCATCTCAACTGATCCTCATCACGAACATAACAAAATCTTCACATGCATAACAGCAAAATACTGGAGAGAAAAGTATATGCTGGCTACCAACAGGCTTAAATAATTACCGCCTCCATAATTTTCTTTTCTGAATTGTGTTCATGTAATTGCAGCAATATAATATTCTGAATTTGCATCCATAACATTGTCCCAAAAGGCTATAATCCAATAAACTCCACCTTAAACAGAAAACTAACCAGTGCATCTCATAATCGGCTTGCGCCAAACAACGCTCGCATCTTGACTTGCCGTAAATAAAACTTTGTGTCACGATCCAACAACGAAAGATCATACTCCATGATAGCAATGAGCAGATAATCTATGCACAAAATAGTACAAGCCAAAGAATATTCCTTGCAGAATTGGAGAGCAAATAATTTGATCGGATAGCACCTAATAGTATCTCGGGTGGACGTAGAAACTTGGAGATTTAAATAATTAACCTTCACGTGAAGTACTAGCAGATACGCCTTGGGACCTGATCCATTGAGATGATCGATGCATAGCTTCCACATTGACTTGCTAGGAACGATCTGAAGCTTCACGTGTGTGTCAAAAAACCGATCGGATAATATTGCACATTGAACGGAGAACTGCAGGATGGAGCTGGCCATCTCGGCGACGAGCGCGACTCGGCGCAGCAGCAGCTTATCTCCTCGGAACTTGATGTGCTTCAAATATAATCTGGTACCAACGATGATCCACATGCAGCTCTCGCACGGAATTAATGCCGAATAGAGGCACGACACAGCGGTGGATCGAAAACGTACCAGACAATGCACACGGACCGGAAACAACATGATGGTGATGACGAATCCAACTGCAGCGGACGAATCACCAATGGCGGCGCACGAGACGTCGACGAATCTGCGATCTCTCGGTCTCCTAGATCCGATCTCCAAACGATGCATATCTTGGTTCAGCTGCAAGATGACACAACCAGCGGCGGCTGTTGATCCAAATTGACGCTGCGACGGTGCTGCCCCGGGAGCGCAGCGGAAAGTCTCCCGGAGCAGCAGATCGCCGAATCGTTCGGCTCTAATACCATTTGTTATAAACTGCGCAGCAAAAGTTAGATCAAACGAAGAACAAGAACACAGATTTAACGTGGAAACCCTTGTGGGAGAAAACCACGGACGCACGAAGGCGTATAACTATAATCGGAGGAGTATTACAATACACGAGAGGACAAACCCTTCTCGTGCTATGGATCTGGTGGATCTCTCTCAATCTCACGATCTATTCTATGACTACCTCTAGCTATATATGAGGGGCAAACAACTCTCTATCTTGGCGGACACGAAACAGAGTTGTACACATGCCTTATTCCGGTAGAACTTCATATATGGTAAAACAGGATTAGGATTCGGAGCACAAGAAAAATAACAGATAGGAGATCCTACGAGGGCAGGTGGATGTGCACAGTTCTGTCTGGGCAACTGCAACTGTACTGCATATTCTGATGATGGAAATGGATGTTTTGTCTGGGATCATGAACTGACCAATGTGAAGCAGAAACAATGTAGGGATACTGGCAATAATAAATCAGCTACTCTTTACCTTCGACTTGCTGCAAGAGACTTGGAAAAGTTGCAGAAAAACAGAAGAACTGTCAATGGCCTTGTCATTGGTGCTATTGCTGTATCCTTTGGTTTGATGTCACTCTTCTTGCTACTGATTATTAGGAGGTCGTATGCTCAAAGAATGAAAACTCTTCAAGGTAGTGGTGGTGGCATTATCGTGTTTAAGTACGCTGATCTGCAGCGTGCAACAAAGAACTTCTCAGACAAGCTAGGGGCAGGTGGTTTTGGTTCTGTATTCAAGGGGTTTCTAAATGGCTCCTCTGTGATAGCAGTTAAAAGGCTTGATGGTGCTTGCCAAGGGGAGAAGCAATTCAGAGCTGAAGTGAGATCAGTTGGGGTTATTCAGCACATTAATTTAGTTAAGCTAATTGGTTTTTGTACCGAGGGCGACAAGAGGTTACTTGTCTATGAACACATGCCAAATCATTCTCTTGATGCCCATTTATTTCGGACTGGGGCTACAGGTTTGAAATGGAGCATTAGGTATGACATTGCTCTTGGAGTGGCGAGAGGGTTGACCTACTTGCATGATAGTTGCCGGGATTGTATTATACATTGTGATATTAAGCCAGAGAACATACTCCTCGATGCATCATTTATTCGAGACTTTGGGCTGGCAAAATTCCTTGGAAGGGAGTTTAGTCAAGTCCTCACTACAATGAGAGGAACTAGAGGGTATCTTGCACCCGAATGGCTCAGTGGAACTGTTATTACAGAAAAAGTTGATGTATACAGTTATGGCATGGTTTTGTTGGAAATTGTATCAGGAAAGAGAAATACTACAGAATGTACAGGTACAAGTAATGATGATTATCTCTATTTCCCTGTGCAAGTTGCAAGAAAATTACTGGAGGGAGGTGTGGAGACTCTGGTGGACAACAATCTACATGGTGATGTCCATTTGGAGCAGGTGAAATTTCAAGGTTGCATTTTGGTGTATTCAAGAAGATGAGTTTGACCGGCCCACAATGGGTCAAGTTGTTCAATATCTTGAAGATTTTGTTGAAGTCGACATGCCCCCAATTCCAAGGCTACTACAAGCTATTGTAGCAAATCCAGGCTCAAAATGTAAGCAAGACTATATTTACACAAACATATTAATTCGAGCATAATTTGTTGCAAATCTTAGAATATAAGCAGAGACATGATAAGATCATCAGGTTCTGTCACAGGTATATTTGTATAATGCCTAATTGTTTATCTTTTCTATGTCCGCGTAGCTTATTGGTACCTTGACCAAGCTTCACAAGAGGCGCGGAATCTGAAAGATGCCGGAGGCTGCACACCGCACCTGGTAGCTTAACCATGACACGAGGACAGGTTGATGAAATCATGGAGCTGAGCTTCCCTTCAGTAATCATCTAAACCCTGACATACAAGTGTGAACTTAGCAGATGTTCTGTTGAATGTAATTTTCGAATAGTCTATGAACTTAAAAGGAGCTTGCATATCTTTCTAGTGCATGTGTGTTAAAAATATGTCCTAGTGGATAGCATATATATGATCCTATTTCGTTGTATCCATGATTCACTTAATGTCAAGTAATTTCATTTGTATTGATTAGCAAGTATATGAACTGATTATGAAACTCCAAACTCAACTTGAATGACTATTCTAAACTGGTTAGTCGGAATTAATGTGAGGGCACATATAAATAATAGACTGGCATATGTTTTGGTCTAAGACCATGTCTCTGTTAGAATATATGTATATTTAACTAGCCCATTAGTCTAGTCTGGCCCAAGTTGGCCCATGTAACCTTTGTATATGACTCTGATTTCAATAGAGGAAAAGTTGAGTTGGGTATTTTACATGTATCAGAGCAAGGTCTGGTCGTGACCTAGCTCCACGCCGCCGCCTCGTCGCCAGCTCCGGCAAGTTGCCGGCAAGTCGCTGCCGGCTGCTACTCCCGTCGTCTCTGCACAGCCCAGGTCGGGCTTGTGCCTCTCCTGCAGCGTCTGCCTGCTGTCCGTCGCTCCGGCCAGCCGAACGGCTCCAGGTCAGATTCAGATTCGCGTCGTGCTGATTCCAGGCTGCTGCTGCTCCTAGCTGTGAGTGTTTTTCCTGCATCTGCTTGTTCCTAGTTTGGTCAGTTGCTCCAACTTTGTTTTTGCTGGGGAGCTGCGTGAGGGGAAGCTGCTGTTTAGTGTGCTGGTCAGCAAGGAAGTACTTGCTGCATTTTTCTCTCTGTTCTTGCTGCAGTGGCCAAGGATGGCTCTATTTTCTCTAGTGACATCAAGCTTGATGGCTCAAATTATAGAGAGTGGGCATTCTCGGTTAGAACTATGGTGAGAGCTGCTGGATTTGATGATCATTTGACTGATGATGCTCCGGGTGAAAAGGTGGACGAGGCCACGATGAAGAAATGGAAAAGTTCAGATGCTAAGGTCATGGGTGCCTTAATTCTTAATGTTGCTCCCTCACTGCGGATGAGTCTTGAGCATCATTCCACGGCAAAAGAAATATGGAAGTATTTGGAGCAGCGATATCTTCAGCCTAGTGGAGCACTTCGATATTCTTTGTTGCAAAATTTGCAAAATCTTCAACAACATGATTTGTCCATAGAGGAATATTATGCAGCCTTCACTCGCATCAGTAGCCAGCTTATGTCGATGACTCCAAAGAGCCGTTCTGGATGTGATTGTTGTGTGGCCAAGGAAAATTATGAAGCTCAGCCTTTCATGTATCAGTTTGTGCTGAGGCTTAGGCAGGATTTTGAGAATAACCGCACCCAACTTCTCGGTCGTCCCGCACCTCCTTCTCTAGATGAAGCACTTGCTAGTTTAATTGCAGAGGAGACACGCCTCTCTTCCCTTGTCTCAGCTCCAATGACTCACACCAATATTCTTGCTGCTCCTCGGGGTCCTTACAGAGGCTCTTCTTCAGGAAAATTTTGTTCTCACTTCAAAAGGCCAGGGCACACAATTGATAGTTGTTTTTCCCTACACCCAGAGTTGTTGGCCGAGTATCAAAGAAAGTTCCCAGTTCAGCAACAACAACGTCACCCATCTAGCAGAAAGTCTTCTGCTATTGTGATCAACGAACCACATCAGCCAGCAATGAGTGCCTCTGTATCTGCTGCATCTCAGTCTGCTTCTCGTGTCACTCAGTCGTGGGTGCTTGATTCGGGAGCCTCGTTTCACGTCACCTCAGATCGCTCCCAGCTCGTGTCGTGTCATCCACTCAAGGATGGCACCTCTGTTCACATCGTTGATGGCACACCTTGCTCCGTTACTCATCAGGGTTCGCTTTGCACATCCAAGTTTTCTGTTCCAAATATCTCTTTTGTCCCGGATTTGTCAATGAATCTCATGTCAGTTGGTCAAATTGCTGATATGGACTATTTTGTTGGTTTTGACAAAACATCTTGTTATGTGCAGGACCTTCAGAGCAAGAGGATCATTGGAACTGGCCATCGCCATAGAGGATCCACCCCCCTCTACGAACTTGACACCCTTCATCTTCCTTCCGCTTCCGCATCGTCTGCTTCATCCACCTCAACACCAAGGTCAACTTCGGCGTTTTCTTTTGCCCAGTGGCATCATCGCTTAGGTCATCTATGTGGTTCTCGTTTATCCGAACTTGTTGGACAAGGGGTCTTAGGTCGTGTTCCTGTGGATGCTGGTTTCCATTGTAAAGGTTGTAAGCTAGGTAAACAGATACAAATTCCATATCCATCCAGCACCACTTGTTCTAGCCGTCCCTTTGATTTAGTGCACTCTGATGTATGGGGTCCCTCCCCTTTTGTCTCAAAGGGTGGTCACAAACATTATGTCATATTTGTTGATGATCACTCTCGACATACTTGGGTTTATTTTATGAAACATCGTTCCCAGTTAAATTCTATCTATCAAGCTTTTGCTCGCATGGTTCATACTCAGTTTTCCTGTGCTATTCGTGTTTTTCGTTCCGACTCAGGGGGGAGTCCCTCTCTACATCTTTTCGTGAGTTTCTTTCTTCCGAGGGTACTCTTCCTCAGCTCTCATGTCCTGGTGCCCACGCTCAGAATGGTGTTGCCGAGCGTAAGCATCGCCATTTAATTGAGACAGCTCGAAATCTTCTGATTTCTTCTTTTGTCCCTACACATTTCTGGGGTGAAGCTATTTCCACGGCAGTGTATCTCATAAATATTCAGCCTTCCTCCCGGCTTCAATGCAAGTTTCCTGGTGAGGTTTTATTTGGTTCTCCTCCCACTTATGGTCATCTTCGTGTTTTTGGTTGTGCTTGTTATGTCCTATTAGCACCTCGCGGGAGGACCAAGTTGACTGCCCAGTCTGTTCAGTGTGTTTTTCTTGGGTATAGTCTTGAGCACAAGGGATATCGTTGCTATGATCCTTCAACTCGTCGCATTTGTTTCTCTCGGGATGTCATTTTTAATGAGGATCAACCTTTTTTCTATTCTTCCTCCATTCAACCATCATCCTCCACCTCCCTAGAGTCCACCTCTTTTCTCTCACTTCCACCGATCTTCTCCTCGGATGAGCCAGTGCCTGATCAAGACACACCTTCCTCACCAACTCCACACTCCAGTCCTTCATCGCTAGTTCCACCAGCCCCACCGTGTTTGGATTCTTTTCCTTTTTATTATAGTCGCCGTCCTGTAGTTTCATCTGAGACTCAGTCATCTATTCCTCTGTCTTCTTCTCCTCCGGCCAGGACCACTGAACCTTGCGCTGATGAGTCCTCTCAGACAAACAGGTATGCCCTTCGTGATCGCTCCACTCTTGAGCTTCCAGACAGATATAGAAATGGTTTCTGTGCAGGGGCAGCTTGTGAGCCTAGTACTTATGAGGAGGCTGCCGTGCTACCCGAGTGGCAGATGGCTATGTCTGAGGAGCTTGCGGCCCTAGAAGGTACAGGTACATGGGACATGGTACCATTGCCTCCCAGATCAATTCCTATCACTTGTAAGTGGGTGTATAAAATCAAAACCAGGTCAGATGGTTCTGTGGAGCGTCATAAGGCTCGACTTGTTGCAAGAGGTTTTCAGCAGACTCATGGGAGAGATTATGATGAGACATTTGCTCCAGTTGCTCACATGACCTCTGTTCGTACTCTCATTGCTGTGGCTGCAGCTCGGTCATGGAAAATCTCACAAATGGATGTGAAGAATGCTTTCCTTCACGGTGATCTAAATGAGGAAGTTTTTATGCAGCCACCTACAGGTGTTGAGGCCCCAGCTAGTCATGTTTGTCGCCTTCGCAAGGCACTCTATGGGCTTAAACAAGCCCCGCATGCATGGTTTGAGAGATTCAGTTCTGTAGTTCGGGCTGCTGGTTTCTCTCCGAGTGATCATGACCCTGCACTTTTCGTTCATACTTCTGGCAGTGGTCATACTTTGCTTCTGCTCTATGTGGATGATATGCTAATAACTGGAGATGATCCGAAGTACATTGCTTTTGTTAAAAGAAAGCTAAGTGAACAATTCAAGATGTCAGATCTAGGGTCTCTCAATTACTTTCTGGGAATTGAAGTTGATTGCACGGATGACGGTTACTATATTTCTCAGTCTCGCTATACTCAGGATTTGGTAGCACGCTCAGGTATTACTGATACTCGTATTGCTGCTACACCAATGGAACTCCAGTTGCAGTTGCGTTCTACTAACGACATTCTTCTTGAGGATCCATCTCGTTATCGGCACCTTGTTGGCAGCCTTGTATACCTCACCGTGACAAGACCTGACATTGCACACGCTGTTCACATCCTAAGTCAGTTTGTTAGTGCTCCTACCTCAGTTCATTACAGCCACTTGCTTCGTGTTCTTCGATATTTGAGGGGGACATCATCTCGCCGGTTATTCTATGCCGCACAAATCAGCTCCAGCTTCATGCTTACTCGGCGAGTGATCCTGCTGATCGTTGCTCTGTCACTGGCTATTGTCTTTTTCTAGGTACCTCTCTTATTGCATGGAAATCCAAGAAACAGACTGCAGTATCACGCTCTAGTGCTGAAGCCGAACTAAGAGCACTATCTACTACTACTTCTGAGATTGTCTGGCTTCGTTGGTTATTGGCTGATCTTGGTGTCTCATGTGATGCACCGACAACAATTCTTTCTGACAGCACAGCTGCTATCCAGATTGGAAATGATCCAGTCAAGCATGAGTTAACCAAGCATATTGGTGTGGATGCTTTCTTCACACGCTCTCATTGCCAACAATCAACTATTCGTCTCGAATATGTTCCTTCGGAGCTTCAACTTGCACATTTCTTCACAAAGGCTCAAACAAGAGAACAACATAAACTTCATGTTCTCAAACTCAATGTCTCGGATCCACCTTGAGTTTGAAGGGGGGTGTTAGAATATATGTATATGTAACTAGCCCATTAGTCTAGTTTGGCCCAAGTTGGCCCATGTAACCTTTGTATATGACTCTGATTTCAATAGAGGAAAAGTTGAGTTGGGTATTTTACAGTCTCACAGATCTTGGAGATAGAGATGTCGAAAACCCAACCTCCACCTTCCTAACGGGGTAGGACTAAGCATGCATATGATGGTCAGTAACTGTTGGCTTAACAGCTTACAGCTGGATAGCTATACAGTTACTATGGTGGTAACTAATCTCCAAACGAATATATATGTGTTAACTTAATCAAACAGAGGTCAAATTGAACGATAGTCTTTGGTTGGGTATTCTTTGTACGGAGTACACAATTTAAATTTGACACCAAACAGCATCATTTATTTAGTACCAATGTATGATGGCTAAGCTAGTATTATAGCAATTTCCACATTCTCATAGCTACGAACCCTGCACAAGCAATCAACTGCCTCAGCCCATACGCAAAAACTGTCTATCTATACGCTACGAATCCAAGAAACTATCTTTTCCAATTACTTCATGTCCTACATCATGCTTACTCGTGAGGTCCTCTTACTGGGCATGCCGATAGTTCAGCAAAATTTGAACGAGCATGTTATTATGGACGCACTACAGGAATGGCACAAGACGCCGACGGCCAGATTATACGCCGGCGGCCAAATGCCGGGGACCATGTGCTAGTACGTGTAGATCGGGTCGTGTTCCATGTTCTACCCCTTCCTGAGACGGAATTTCGGCAGCACCTCCCCGTTGTCTTCGGATGCACACCCTCTCAGCTTGACAAGCTCGAGACTTGTATTCTGAAGAACAACGGGGAGGTGCTGCCGAAATTCCGTCTCGGGTCGGGTAGAACATGGGACACGACTCGATCTACACGTACTCGGGCGGGATAGGCCCTACCTATTAGAAGTGTATGTGAACCCTTGCATGCTGTAAAAGATAAAATTTAGCCGTAATAAATTGGTGACATTGCAAGCAAGAAAATAAAAATATGATGCATTTAATTTCATGTTATTATTATTTGGCTCACAGTAAAGCAGAGGATGGCTGATAATGGGTGGATGTATGGTGGCCAAACTAGTGCGGTTGACAAAACAGACGAGTGGGTATGGAAGACACATTTGTTAGTGAAGGAGTTAGCGCGTAAGGGTTCAGAGTCAGGCGCTCGTGGAAAGTGCCCTTGCCCTCGTTGCAAGTTTCGTACACGTCAGGGAAAGGATGAGATGATTAAACACCTCTTCTCTCATGGGTATATGCCGGACTTCGTGACGACATTCAACTTTGATGAGGACGAGCACGAGAATGGCAGGGTGATGCGGCAGCGGATCAATGGCAATGAAGATGATGGGATTAGAAACTGGCGACTTGCCAGATTTGCCACCATCACAGGAGGAACCGGAGGAACCGCGTGAACCGGAGGAACCGCATGAACCAGAGGACCCGGAGCCAACCGCGAAGGCCTTCTTTGATATGATGACCTCGTCTCAGAGGCCTCTGTACGAGGGTGCAAAAATTTCTCAGCTCGATGCCATCTCGCAAGCACTAGCCACCAATCTCCAGTATGGCAACACCCGTTCATGCTTTGAAGCGCATCCGCAAACATATGATAACATGGTGCCTGAAGGGCATTGTCTGCCTAAAAGCATGTACGAAACGAAGAAAATCCTGCGAGATCTCAGCATGGATTATGTAAAGATAGATTGTTGTCCAAAAGGATGCCTTTTGTTTTGGAAATAGTTTGCCAATGACAAGTACTGTAGCTTGTGTAGGGCCTCTAGGTATCGTGAGGTAAAAGGAGCTGATGGTAAGAAGACGCAGTCAAATGTCGCCATTAAGATTCTTCGTTACCTCCCATTCATACAAAGAATCAAGCGGCTTTACATGAACAAAGAGTCTGCCACACAGATGCAATGGCACAAGACGGGGAAGAGATACAAGGATGATCACGACCGGGAATTGATGGGACATCCATCTGATGGTATGGCATGGAAGAACTTTGGTACGAACCACCCCGATGAGGCAGCAGATGCTCGAAACGTGAGAATCGCGATAGCAACCGATGGATTCAGTCCATATGGTATGTCGACTACCTCGTACAACTGCTGGCCCGTGTTTGTTATTCCGCTCAATCTCCCTCCCGGAGCCCTAATGCAAAGGAAGACCATATTCCAGTCGCTGATCATTCCAGGTCCTGAATATCCGGGGAAGAATTTAAGTGTCTACATGCAACCAATTGTGGATGATCTGAACCACTCTTGGCACCACGGGACATTGACATATGATCATGCATCGAAGACAAACTTCTTAATGAAAGTTTGGTATCACAAGTCCATGAATGACATGCCCGGGTACGCCATATTCTGCGGATGGTGTACAGCTGGTAAGTAGCCATGCCCAGTGTGCAGGAACCGACTTGAGTTCATGTGGCCAACGGCGGGATGGAAGTATTCCGCATTTGACACACATCGAAAGTTCCTCAAAAGAGGGTATCGGTTTAGAGAAGACAAAAAGAACTTCAAGAAGGGCAGAGTTGAGCGTGAAGAAAAAGCGATACCAACTTTCGATGGTGCAGTTGTTGACGCCGAGCTAAGTGCTCTCGTGCCTGCTGAGGGAAAAGGCCCACGATATGTGGGATATGGTGTGATGCACAACTGGACTCACGTGGTAGGCTTGACGCAACTCGAATATTACAAGGACCTCGAACTTCCCCATAGCATCGATGGGATGCACACCGAAAAAAAATATTGGAGAGTCCCTCTTTCACACAATCCTGAACATTCCTGAGAAGTCGAAGGATAATGTTAAGGCTAGAGTTGATGTTAAGAAGCTCTATGATAGAGAGAGAATGCACGTGAAGCCTCCTGAAGGCCGTCAAAAGAACTGGTTCAAGCCGCATGCTGACTTCTGCCTTAATAGTATGCAAAAGTCTGAGGCATTCTATTGGCTCAAATTCATCGTGATGTTCCCTGATGGCTATTGTTCGAATATAAGTAAGGGAGTCAATATACAATCGGGAAAAGTCACCGGCTCAAGAGTCACGACTATCATATATGGATTGAACGGCTACTACCGGTGATGGTTTGAGGGTATCTCCCCGACCGTGTCTGGCGAGTGCTCGCGGAGTTGAGCCATTTCTTCCGCACGCTCTGTGCTAAGCAGATATGTCCCCTGATTATTAAGAAGCTGCATGAACTAGTGCCAGAGTTGCTGTGCAACTTAGAGACGATATTTCCGCTAGGCTTCCTTACTCCGATGGCACATCTTGTTGTGCATCTTGCGAACGAGGTACTCTTGGGTGGACTGGTGCAGTTTCGTTGTCAGTTTTGTATTGAGAGAGAGTTTAAGTATATTCGAACCAAATGTGAAAACAAAAATAAGATTGAGTCATGCATAGCCGAGGCAACTATCCTCCAGGAGATAACAGACGCCAGGCTAACATACTATCCCGATGATGTTCCCACTACGCGTAACCAGGCCTGTCGGTACAATGTCGACGAGCCCAAGTGAGACCCCAAGCTCCTCCTCTTCCAGTGTCCCGGTGGCAAGACCGGTGGTGCAACAAGGTATACCTTGACCAATGATGAGCTGGAGTGCATAATGCTCTATGTGCTTATGAACATGAAGGAAGTGGTCCATGATGAGCAGGAGGAAGAGGGTAGTTTCCTTAGGTAAAATGGGGAACAAATTACTTTGCGACTACTAACTCGGTTTCGGTCTATTACGTATTTTCTCCTTTTAGTTAATTCACGGATGAAATGTGGTCGGGAACATCAGATGGACCCGACGAACCCGCATTGGACACTCTTCTGAAAGAGCCTGCCCCCAGAAAGAAAAAAATTCACGGCTTGGTTCAGGGAAAAGGTAATTTCAAACTTGTCCCTTCTACCTTGCAATCCGTGTCTTATCCCTCTTACTAATGCACAAAACAATTTGTACTTGTAGGGAGCTGATCCCAACGTTGTGATGTCGGATGAGTTGAGATGTGTCTCCCAAGGTTGTAACCATAGAGTCGAGAAGTATGAGAAGTATGATGTGAATGGGTACCGCTTTCATACAGAGTTTCACCAGAACAGTCGGCCTAATGCAAAGACTACAAATACCGGGGTCTTCACCAAAGGAGCCGGTAATTATGATTACTACGGAAGGTTACAGAACGTATACAAGCTGACGTTCAATAACACAAATATAGAACTCAACCTTGTTGTGTTCAAATGCCACTGGTTCGACCCTATGCATGGAACCAAAAGTACCCCTTCCATTGGATCCGATGTCTTTGTTGTGGCTCACCAAGCCAGTCAAGTTTATTATTTGCCCTACCCATGCAAGAAAGAGGGACTCATTGGTTGGGAAGTCATGTTCCATGTATCGCCACATGGTAAGCTACCCATGCCCTCCGAAGACGATTACAACAATATTGACCCTAAAACATACGAGGGGATTTTCTATCAAGATGAACAAACCTTTGGGGACTTTGGCATACAAGGTCTTGAGGACCGCGAGGACAATGCACAAACAGGTGGTGGCGTAGTGGTGAATCTAAAGGATATAGATATGCTCAATAAGTTACAAAGTGATAGTGATGACGATGATGAGCCTCCATCGTGCGAGGAGGTTCCAATATACAACTCACGTGATAGTGATGTTGATAGTGATGATGAGAACCCAGGACTTAATTATGATAGTGATGATTAAGGGTGAGGGTCTTTTATGTCCTTTTGCGTAGTATTTACTTCTCAACATGCTTAGTCTTTCAACATGCTTCTTCTTAATTGCATTACGCCTTTATTCTTATTACTACATTTTTCAACATGCTTATTAATTGCATTACGTCTTCATGCTTCTTAATTGGATCATGTCTTTTATGCTTAAAAGTTTACCCTTTCTCAGTGCAGGTGATTGACCAAGATGAGCCAAGGCAAGGAATCATCGGCCTCCTTGCTGAACGCGATGCGCCAGAAGAAAGTTACTAAAAGTGGAAGAGCAACTGTTCCGAACCCGCGTTACCTGTCTCACAGTGGTGAGAGTTGAGGTGATGCAATTCTTAATTGGATCATGTCTTTATGCTTAATTGTTTACCCTTTCTCAATGCAGGTGAGGGTGGAGGTGCTGGAGGAGGGGGAGGTGCCGATGCACTTCCTCCGAGGGGACGAGGTGCAGGACGAGGGCGAGGTGGAGGACGAGCACGAGGTGAGGGAGGAAGAGGGCGAGCTGCAGGACTCGCACGAGGTGGGGGCGATGTGTCTTCGAACATACCCTCTGCTTCTGTCGATGAGGGTTCGGAGGAGACGGAGTCTCGAGACGTGGGGATGGGCCCTAGGGCTGGACTAACGAGCTGCTCGGATCGTTATGGCTCGTGATCGTTAAGGCTCAGATCGTTAACCTCATTAAGGATAACGAGCTAAATATAAAGCTCGGCTCGGTTCGTTATATGTTCGCGAGCGCTCGCGAGAAACTCGTTAAACTCGTTAAGAAGATGTATCAGAATATTTAGCTAATTAAGCAAGCTATCAAGAAAGAATCAGGAGCAAAAGATTTTGGACATAGATATACTTACAAAAATATGGTGACATATATTTGTCAAACACCTACCGTGTGCAAAAATACTTAAAAGATACAGATTTACATCCTACTGATATGTTGATAACGAGCTTAATGATTAGCTCGTGAAACTCGTTAGTTTGATTGTTTAGCTCATTAGTGTTAACGAGCTAAAATTGCTGCTCAGCTCGGTTCATTAAGAAAACGAGCCGAGCTCAAACGAGTCGAGTTACCGAGCGCTCATTAAGCTTACCGAACTTCAAGCTTTCTGTCCAGCCCTAACGGAACCCTACACGGACGTGGGGACAGGGCCCTCCGCGTCGCCGAAGAAGCCAAAGATTCGAGGGGAATCCCAGGTCCCTGATGAGGCAAAGGAACCTGCTACCGAGGAGGAGAAGATCCTCATTACGCCTAATGGGCAAGAGTAAGTGACTATATATACTAATTTTGAACATGGTAACTTCATTGTGGTCAGGAAAATTTGACATGTACTAATGTTTAATTATTGTGCAGCAACTGGACACATCCTGTGGGAGCCCGTGTGCCTAACACCTTGACTGGAGCTTTGATTAGAAAGTTTTGGCCAGGCTTGTACAGTATCGTTCCCAACGGCGCGACGAAGCTAGCCACCCATTGGGTAGACTATCAGGAAAATAGTCTTGATGACCCATAAGTATAGGAGATCACAAGAGTCTTCGAGGGAAGTAAAACCCAAATTTATTCATTCGACACAAGGGGAGCCAAAGAATATTTGTAAGCCTTAACATATGAATTGTCAGTTCAGCTGCACCTGTGAATAGACTTGCTCGACACAGATTATCAGTAGCAACAGTTTTATAGCACTAGCAATAGTGAAATAATAGCAGCAGCAAAGTAAAGACATCAGTAGTGATTGCGGTAAATAGCAGGATTAAAATACTGTAGGCATAGGGATGGATGAACGGCCATTGTATGGATAAGATAGTTCATACAATAATCTAGACAAAGACATTTGCAGATAAATAATGATAAAGCATCCAAGTACTAAGTAACCATAGGTACGTGTGTTGGAGATATGCCCTAGAGACAATAATAATTAAGTTTATTATTTATCTCCATGTTTATTATTAAATGTTTGTATCTTTATGCTACAACTGTATTGGGTACTTGTATAGCAAATACAACGTATGCAAGAGGAAAACCTCCAATACACGTGTAGAGATACGAACAGAAAAAGAGTTCCTGGTCTTGTCTCTAAGACTAGCCTATCTTGTTACTCGATGATCATGTTTTCCTAATCATGGACTCTGTATAAGTCATTCAACTATTGGAGTGGATTATCGGAATGATAATCGCACTGAACCGACCCACCGTATGATCTTACTATGAGACAAATCGTCGACAATGAAATAGCGATTGATCATCTATTTAGTTATCATTAGCTAGATCCCTATGCTATGAGAATATCTTGTGACCGCTTATTCGACATTCGAGCTTTGATTTCCATCAAAAATCTTGCAGTAACATGGGACTATGATAGGTGGCTTTTGGGCTTGAACTAGAATATGTATTGGAACAGAGATCGTTCAAGAATGTCACTTACTCCTCCAGACGATGGAGAGATACATCCTCTAGGCCATCTCAAGTATTGTTGTTGTCACCCAATCGTCTGGCCAGACACAAGCGTGATTTATCACGGGAGAACATAAATACGGAATGAGAAAAGAGAATGATATTGGTACGCGAATAATATGTGTTATGATCAAAGGGTTTGATCACACTAGAGCACATTGTCTCAATCTCGAGATATCATTGGTATCGTGTACGTAAGGGGATTAAGCGTAATGGTTAACGCACAGGTTCTGTTGTTCATTCACAACACAAGGGTGCCAGTACGAATGCCTAACCCACTGCTGGTTATTGTTTGGTAAGCTCCCAAACAATACTTTGTGATTGCTGAACCTTTCGGGTCACACGCTTAAGCTGTAGGTCAATCTTTGATCGAAAGTAAAGATGTAGTTTTAGTGGGAATGAGATTGTGTCGGAGTAGCTCCGATGTCACTAGGATTTGTTCCGGTGAATTATAAGTTAGAGAGAATGCGGACATCTAATGTCCCGGGATGATAGGAATGGTTTCTATCATCAGCGGATTTAATCCGAGTGCTTATAAAGAAGGAAATATTGTTCCGATGTTTTTGTCGGCGGATACTAGGTATCCCGGTTCATATAAATATGAGTTATATGATAAGTAATTAATTCCGGGAATTTTCCGTAAAAGGAAATATTCATTTAGGAATTAATTAGACGAAACAATTAATTATTTATTTAATTAATTATATTGGAAAATATAAATAAATGATTTATTTGGAGCCCAATAAAAGGGGGCTGCCAAGTGGGCCCGTGGGGGCCACAAGGCAGCCGCACCCCACAATGAAGTGGGGAGGCCGAGTCCGAGTTGGGGAGGGACTTCCCCTCCTCCCCGGCGGCTAGGGCGGGCCCCATGAGGGCGTCGGCCAAGGCGGGCCCCACGTGGCAGCGGCCAAGGCGGGCCTCACAGGGCAGCGAGGCGGTGGGCTCGGGTGGATCCCACCCACCTAGGTCGGTTGGCCTAGGGCGGGCCCCACCCGGCGGCGGCCATGCAAGGAAGGAGGAGGATGGGAAATGGAGGGGAGGGAAGTTGGGGTCCTACTCCAACTCCCCCTCCCAAACCGAGTTGGGCAAGGGGACTTTCCCCCTTGCCCAAGCACCTCCACCCCTTGGCCTCCTTTATAAGCAACCCCAAGCCCCTAGGTTTGAAAGAAGAAAAACAATTGAAGCAATTGCAAGTTCTCTCTCTCTCTTGTAGATCTCATGTGTTGAGAATTAGATATCTCTAATCTTCTCATATAGATCTAATCTAGTTGATTAGATCTACCACCTAAACTACGCCGCAAGGCTGACTCTCTTCACCACGTGCTAGTAGCTAGGCGGTGAACGCACGGGGTGGGTTGACACGGTGTATGTGTGGATACCGCTAGAGCGGGATTTGCGCAAGTAAGTTCCTTGGACAACGGAACAACTTCATCAAGGTCTACATCAACGACGACGTACGGCAACAATCTCACCTCCCGGCGTGGACGTGAGATTCTTCATCAGGCTTCACCGACATCTACTTCGACAAACACAAGATCTTCCGCAAGCGTGTTTGTAAGTATTCTGGATCATCGCATTATGGGGTGCAACGTACCTTCATAGAATAGATCTTGGCGGTAAGGTTACGGATAAATTTTAAAGTTTTCCCCGCAACCCAATAGTGGTATCAGAGCCGATCTATGCGTTGGTATGATTTGATCTAGAGCACCAGTTGGTGTGAGCATTGCATGGTTCTTGCATTAAGTTTATTTTAGTTGCTTCCCAAGAAGTTGTACATCATATTCCATGGCAGTATTGGCAAGATCTTTACGAACTTCTGGCTATCCGCGGACCTTCCGGCTGCTCCTAGTATGCTTGTTGGCGCCAACGATGTGCTTCAGTAGCTTCGGGTCTATACCCTTAGTTGTGGACGTTGATGTATATACGGACTGGGCCTGAGGGTTGGACGCCTCACGGGGGTCACGCGCACATGTGATCGTTTAGATTGGGGTTCTGCAACGTTTTCGTAATGTTGGGATCTCAATCACCCCGCAATGTTAATCTAGCAACTAGCCTAAACGTGCTTCAATACGTAGGTAGTGACGGTAATTCCGTAGAGCCTACAAAGCCACGTAAAACTTGCAAACAAAGCGTTAGATACGTCTAACTTGGTTTTGCAGGATTGAGTGCATGTGTTTTGGTATAGCTATTTTGTTACGGTGTTTAACATGATGGTGGGAGCCAAAACAATTGATCGAGTTCGTCATCGACAATCAAGCGAAGAAGAGTTCGTCGTGGAGACCGGGAGGAGGCGCCGGCATTGCGTCGGCGACGTGTACTTGGCGAGTTTCGGATATGGTAATTTTCCTTCGGGAATTTTGCCGTAACCGGAACAATGAAGATGGTGATCCTCAAGGACGAGCGCCAAGGACTTCCGAGAAATAACAAAGGCTATACCAAAGCACATGAATTATTATTAATTGCCTGTGATGTTTATCCTTTGTTGTTTGCACCTTGATTGCGCAGTAGTCGTTTATTAGGGTGAATCCTCAAACAAAATCAAGGAGATCGTGTTCTTACCAACCGTGGCACCGTCAAACCGGATGCTTGTTGCCGTACGACCTGTATCCAGGAGTAATGTGTACCAAGGGTTCGGGAGGCGGGCGCGAACAGTTCCAGCAGCCAGTGTCGGTTGGTTGTCTTGACGTCCAAGCATAACACAACCATGAGTTCGGAACACATCCGTCGAAAGACGAACAGGAGTTGTAGCTGCTGCAACTAGCATAGTGCTTACCGATTGGCCGACGGACATGACATGTATCCATGCTTGCTTCGTAGGGCAATCGGGTCCTGAATCACTTAGTGCCAATCATGAGGATTATTGGACTTAGTGGGAGCATATCTTAGATTCATGTTTGATTGAATTAAAGTAGTGCATTAAAATTAGTAATAAACTAGAAGTCTAAATAAACTTGTTTTGTTGTAGAAAATGGATCCCGTTGAAAAGATTTATGAAGAAGACTTGTTAGGAAAGTTGACTGTGGGAAGCACAATCTTTGCGGATTGGCTTCATGGACTGAGAGAAAATCTCAGGAGGCGCGATTTAGAGCATATTCTGGACACACCTGTTCCGGAAGGAGAAGATGACTATTCTCCTATGGGAGAAGATGAGTATCAAGCTGGATTAGTTTTGCTAGACAAGATGAGTTTTGAGCTTAGCGATTTGTATCCGTACTATCGCCCCTTCCGTCTTATGGAAGCGTTGAAAGCTCGATTCTCAAATCAGATGTGTCTGGGCATATACAAATTCAATGTGGAACTTAGTGATTGCAAACTATCGAGCGATGGCTCGATGAGGGAGCACAAAGAAAAGTTCTGCAAGATACTAAGGAAGCTTAAGGACATTGGGAAACCAATTCCAGAAAAGCAAGCAGTTGACACACTTCTGAGATCACTACCATCATACTACTATGCCTTTGTGGCATGCTATGAATTGATGGGAGTTGAGAAGACAGTCAATGAGGTCTTCGACATGCTCTTATCAGCAGAGATGGATATCTATGTGCATCACTTGATGACTACAACCATCTTGCAAGACAAGTGGAAAATCCACAAAAGGTATAAGAGTTATACACAGATTATTGACATAATCTCGACTCGAATATATTTTGGTATTTAATACTGAAATTTTCATATTGCATGATTGCAGTGTGGAAAGGAAAAGAGCCAAGAGATTCAAGAAGAATTGGAGGAAGTGGGGAAAGAGCACTCAAGAGTGATGATCACCACTATGTCTTCAATCCAAGTCAATGAAGAAGATTTACACTAGAACTTTAAATAAGAGTTATTTTAGTTTGATCATTATGTAATGAATATTTTGTATTCTGGAACAAGTCATTGTTCGAATTATAAAGTATGTGTGGGAATTCCAAGTTTGGAAATTCAAAGTTTATATCTTCTTTATTGTGTTATGTCATTAATTATTTGTTTGTTAAGTCTTTATTGTTTTGATTCAAGTTATTGCTTAAAGTTTTAAGTAATAAATAAAGTTAGTTTATCTTTAATTTGGAGTTATACTTTTCGTTGGTTCTCTTTGAGACTCTTAAAGTTATCTCTAAATTAAATGGATAAAACTAAAATCACAAAGTGTCATACACTTGGAGAAATTCGAAATTCATAAAGTGCTAGGCATTTGATGAAAATCGAAATCCACAAAATGCTAGGCATTTAGTAGACTCGAATTTGGCAAAGTGCTAGGCACTAGTAAATTTCGAGATTTACATAAAGGAGTGGAATCTACCCATTAATTCAATTCTATTGAGGAATTAATATGAAGTTGCATATTAATGAAATAGAGTTAATGAAATTATTGAAGTTTCAATGTTTCATAAAATTCAGTGGGAGAGTGTGAGAATCAAAATAAAGGAATCAAAGGAATTTGATTAAAGTTAAAGAAAGGACTTAATAAAATATTGTAACATTATTGACGAAAGAAAATTATTTCTTAGTCAATATTACTTATGATGGATTTTGGTAACTCGAAATCATCATGGTAATAAAATCTTTTGCAAGATAAAGATTAAAAGGAAATGTTACAAGTCTTGCTTAATGTGTTGTGAAATTAGAATTCCAAATTACCCACTAAAGTAAATAGATTATTTTGTTTGATATCTTGGGATTTGTGTCAATTATAACTTAGAGTTATTTTGATAGTAAGTTCCATATTTTTCAATTAAGGATTTAAAGTTTTAAGTTCGAATTGAAAAGGTGTTTTGCAAAAGTCCAAAATTGTTATTTTGGCAAGTGACTTCCACACATAATTCTAAATGCTTGTTGACTTTAGAATTGGAGAAAAGTGTCTTCTCATGAAGAAGAGTGGAAATCATAATACTAAATTAAGGCTGAGAGTCTTTGGGCAAGTGTTAGAATGAGAAGGGAAAACATGCAAATGTTTCCATATCATTACTTTGTCCAGGAATACATGTAAGGCATACATGGTTCGAATTAAGTATTAAAGGAAAAATCATGTGAGGAATTTGATGATTAAATCACTAGGTGATTAAAATCATTTAATGTCCAGGAACATGATATAAGCAAAACAATTACAAGCAAAATAAGAACATTCATTAATGACGGCATTTGTCATAAAAGGAGTTCAAGAAAAATTCATGAGACTCTAAGATCCAATCTTGAGAGTTGTTTGGATGTGATGTAAAATCATGTGCATGAATATTTCATAAAGAAAGGACAGATATGAATATCTAATATTCATAGAGCTAGTCTTGATTAAATTTTTTATCAAGGACGAATAACTGATAGTGAAAGTTGCAATACTTTTCATATCAATTGCTTGATGCTGTTATTGAACTAAAGTAGCAATATATTGCTAAGGATAATTAGTTTGGATTATGAAAATAATCTAGATAATTATATTATGAATGTTTGAAGTCAGTCGTATTAATGAGTAAGAATTCTATTCTTTTCATTATATAAATCGAAGGGACTTAAAAGACAGTGGGAGCTGATATTATATTTATTGAATGGCTAGGCCGAATTGATAAATATATAAATCTCGTGATTTAAAGAGTTTAAATAAAAGGTCGGAAAATGTCTTATTAAAGTTTTGTCTCTAAGATAGAATTTAATAAACATGAGTATGAATGTACTAAAGTGCAATTTGAAAGGTAATTTCGAATTGTGTCTTGAGTCAAAGAAATTTGATCAAGAATTCATAGCGTGATATTTGCGATACCTTGACCTTCGTAGTCCTGGATGAGCGAATAGAGAGGAATAAGATCAAATCATATTTAATGTGATTTTGCTTATGACATTGCTATATATAGTACATAAAGCCGGAAAGTTTCCAAAGTGCTAAACTTTTATAAAGTTTTGCCACCGGCGTTAATGAGAAATTCTTAATAAGGATATTCTCATAAGAGCAGTTAATTAAGATTGTAATTGATCATATAAAGGTTTGGTAAAAGAACCTGATGGTGAGATTACAAAAAGGAGAACCAACAAGGTAGATTTTGTAAAGCTTCAAATAGTGTGTATAGAGAAGTTACTCGTATACATATTTGTGGTGGAATTATGAAATCAAATTTATTCTGATAAATGTTTTTCAAATGATAAATACTAAGTGTTTTGATTTTATCAAATACACGTGTATCTTATGAGTGGATTCTACAACAAAGATAGTTCATCTATCGAGGATAGTTGCGTCATTGATGTGAGACGTCATGATAAGCAAGTTATTGGATGAGTCATTACTCAGGTGAGGTTTCTATAAAGATGGTATGATAATATCAACCGGGTATTATTAATGCTACTACGGAACCGGAAAGGCCCATATCCAATTCCTAATATATCCGACTTACATAGTCAAGTTTGGCATGTGAGGTGATAAATAAAGTTTATGAACTTTGGTTGGATCAAAGTGCGGACACAGTTTCAGATCCGCATGCGAAAGCGTGAGTGGCACCTTAGTTCCATTTGGTGTCATGTCATCATGCTAACTAGAATCATTATTGTTTCTAGTGCAAGTGGGAGACTGTTGGAGATATGCCCTAGAGACAATAATAATTAAGTTTATTATTTATCTCCATGTTTATTATTAATGTTTGTATCTTTATGCTACAACTGTATTGGGTACTTGTATAGCAAATACAACGTATGCAAGAGGAAAACCTCCGATACACGTGTAGAGATACGAACGGAAAAAGAGTTCCTGGTCTTGTCTCTAAGACTAGCCTATCTTGTTGCTCGATGATCATGTTTTCCTGATCATGGACTTTGTATAAGTCATTCAACTATAGGAGTGGATTATCGGAATGATAATCGCACTGAACCGACCCACCGTATGATCTTGCTATGAGACAAATCGTCGACGATGAAATAGCGATTGATCATCTATTTAGTTATCATTAGCTAGATCCCTATGCTATGAGAATATCTTGTGACCGCTTATTCGACATTCGAGCTTTGATTTCCATCAAACGTCTTGCAGTAACATGGGACTATGATAGGTGGCTTTTGGGCTTGAACTAGAATATGTATTGGAACAGAGATCGTTCAAGAATGGCACTTACTCCTCCAGACGATGGAGAGATACATCCTCTAGGCCATCTCAAGTATTGTTGTTGTCACCCAATCGTCTGGCCAGACACAAGCGTGATTTATCACGGGACAACATAAATACGGAATGAGAAAAGAGAATGATATTGGTACGAGAATAATATGTGTTATGATCAAAGGGTTTGATCACACTAGAGCACATTGTCTCAATCTCGAGATATCATTGGTATCGTGTACGTAAGGGGATTAAGCGTAATGGTTAACGCACAGGTTCTGTTGTTCATTCACAACACAAGGGTGCCAGTACGAATGCCTAACCCACTGCTGGTTATTGTTTGGTAAGCTCCCAAACAATACTTTGTGATTGCTGAACCTTTCGGGTCACACGCTTAAGCTGTAGGTCAATCTTTGATCGAGAGTAAAGATGTAGTTTTAGTGGGAATGAGATTGTGTCGGAGTAGCTCCGATGTCACTGGATTTGTTCCGGTGAATTATAAGTTAGAGAGAATGCGGACATCTAATGTCCCGGGATGATAGGAATGGTTTCTATCATCAGCGGATTTAATCCGAGTGCTTATAAAGAAGGAAATATTGTTCCGATGTTTTTGTCGGCGGATACTAGGTATCCCGGTTCATATAAATATGAGTTATATGATAAGTAATTAATTCCGGGAATTTTCGTAAAAGGAAATATTCATTTAGGAATTAATTAGACAAAACAATTATTTATTTAATTAATTATATTGGAAAATATAAATAAAGGATTTATTTGGAGCCCAATAAAAGGGGGCTGCCAAGTGGGCCCATGGGGCCCACAAGGCAGCCGCACCCCACAAGGAAGTGGGGAGGCCGAGTCCGAGTTGGGGAGGGACTTCCCCTCCTCCCCGGCGGCTAGGGCGGGCCCCATGAGGGCGCCGACCAAGGCGGGCCCCACGTGGCAGCGGCCAAGGCGGGCCCCACAGGGCAGCGAGACGGTGGGCTCGGGTAGGCCCCACCCGCCTAGGTCGGTTGGCCTAGGGCGGGCCCCACCCGGCGGCGGCCATGCAAGGAAGGAGGAGGAGGGGAAATGGAGGGGAGGGAAGTTGGGGTCCTACTCAAACTCCCCCTCCCAAGCCGAGTTGGGCAAGGGGACTTTCCCCCTTGCCCAAGCACCTCCACCCCTTGGCCTCCTTTATAAGCAACCCCAAGCCCCTAGGGTTTGAAAGAAGAAAAACAATTGAAGCAATTGCAAGTTCTCTCTCTTGTAGATCTCATGTGTTGAGAATTAGACATCTCTAATCTTATCATATAGATATAATCTAGTTGATTAGATCTACCACCTAAACTACGCCGCAAGGCTGACTCTCTTCACCACGTGCTAGTAGCTAGGCGGTGAACGCACGGGGTGGGTTGACACGGTGTATGTGTGGATACCGCTAGAGCGGGATTTGCGCAAGTAAGTTCCTTGGACAACGGAACAACTTCATCAAGGTCTACATCACCGACGACGTACGGCAACAATCTCACCTCCCGGCGTGGACGTGAGATTCTTCATCAGGCTTCACCGACATCTACTTCGACAAACACAAGATCTTCCGCAAGCGTGTTTGTAAGTATTCTGGATCATCGCATTATGGGGTGCAACGTACCTTCATAAAATAGATCTTGGCGGTAAGGTTACGGATAAATTTTAAAGTTTTCCCCGCAACCCAATAACGTGTTCCATATATAGTCGTACGTGCTCGCAATGAGAAACTTGCACAACATCTTCTGTCCTACCAGCCCGTTGCAGCGGGGCCTCAAGGGAAACTACTGGTAATTAAGGTACTCCTTTTAATAGAGTACCGGAGCAAAGCATTAACACTCCGTGAACACATGTGATCCTCACATCACAGCCATCCCCTCCGGTTGTCCCAATTTCTGTCACTTCGGGGCCTCAGGTTCCGGACAATAATATGTGTATACAACTTGCAGATATGATCTAAAACAATGATTATCCTCATGATACAATAACATGTTCAGATCTGAAATCATGGCACTCGGGCCCTAGTGACAAGCATTAAGCATAACAAGTTGCAACAATGACATAAAGTACTAACAACGGATACTAGGCACCATGCCCTAATGATCTTATAGCTATTACATGAACAATCTCATCCAATCCCTACCATCCCCTTCAGCCTACAGTGGGCAAATTACTCACACATGGATGGGGGAAACATGGATGGTCGATGGAGAGGCATCGGTGATGATGATGGCGATGATCTCCTCCAATTCCCCATCCCGGTGGAGTGCCAGAACGGAGTTTCTGGTCCCCGAAATAGGGTTTTCGTTGGCGGCGGCGCTCTGATGTGTTTCTGGAAAAAGTGGACGACCCCCCGGCGTTTTTAGGTCAGAGGCTTTATGTAGTCGAGAGGGGGACGCGAGGGGGAACCCGAGCCGGCCTCACCATGTGGTGGCGCGGCCCAGGGCCCACCGCGCCGCCACGTGGTGAGGGCGCCTCGTGGCTCTTCTCCACTTCCCCTTCTGGCTCCGTGGGTCTTCTGATAAAATAGGAACTTTGCGATATTTTCTGGGGATTTTCCCGAAAGTTGGATTTCTGCACAAAAACAAGACACCAGGGCAATTCTGCTGAAAACAATGTTAGTCCGTGTTAGTTGTATTCAAAACACACAAATTAGAGGCAAAACAACAACAAAAGTGTTCGGGAAAGTAGATACGTTTTGGACGTATCAACTCCCCCCAAGCTTAGCTTATTGCTTGTCCTCAATCAATTCAGTTAACAACTGAGTGTGATAAAAGAAACTTTCATGAACACATTTGCTTCATATGATGTATATATTCTCACTATATGGACAAGTGCTTAGGCAATTCATAATAAGATGTATGCAAATAATGTCACCTAATAGCCATGCAAACCATGAAAGATGCCAACATACTAATAACAAACAACATGAAACATATCTATCTGCAAGATTGTAATGCTCATAATAAGATATGATAAGGTGGTATCTCGCTTGCCCGTATTTGTACAGCAAAACATAAATGCCCAGGCACCTCTGAAGTTCAAGGGAAGACTAGAAGTAAAGATATCAAAGATAAAAGCATCAAAGTTATACCACAGTTAACCGCATTCTGGGACAAGCACATTCCACTAAGAATGACAACTATGCTCTCGCGAAGGTGCTCAAAGAAAGGATGGTGACTCAGCATAAAAGTAAAAGATAGGCCCTTCGCAGAGGGAAGCAGGGATTAACATGTGCTAGAGCTTTTTATTTTTAAAACAGAAGTAAAATTGTTTTGGGAGGTGGTTGTTCCTGTCAACGAATGGCAATAGAGTTTCTGTTATCTTCCATACTAAACAAGTTCAGAGCGGTTCCGAGATGTTGATATTAAGCACTTATAGCATGCACTTTATATATAGTTTGACACTCCTCCCAACCTTTGCTTACACAAGCCATGGTAACCGAATCCTCGGGTGCCTTCCAACAATCACATACCATGGAGGAGTGTCTATTTTATTTGTTTTTAGCTTTTTGATGTTATAATGGTCTAACCAGCTCTTTGCAAAATTAGTGACAAGCAGATGAAGCATGCAAGTCGGGGTACTTAATTTAGTATGGAAGATAACAAACCCAACTACTACTTCCTCATGAGCTAAAAACAGTGTCACAAAATGAGAAGTAATTTGAAGGTTTTAAAGGTAGCACATGAAAATTTACTTGAATGGTTTGAAATGCCATGCATAGGAATTTATAGTGGACTCTTTGGGATAACTTGGTTTTCAGGGATTTGGAAGCACGAGCAGCATTCCCGCTCAGTACAAGTGGAGGTAGCAATAGACTGGGAAGCGACAATCAAGAGAGCAATAACCGTCATAATCATGCTTGCCCACAAAACAAAATTAACGGAGGCATAAAAGTGATACAAGAACTCTGAGGTAAAATAAATCATCGAGGCTTAATTGACTTTTTGTTTTTCAGTCATATGCATGCGTGAGCATGTGCCAAGTCATTCAAATGAATCATTCAGAGAAGGATACCACAGTGTCATACCCTTTTATGATAGAACAATGCAAGCAAACATCAATATAACATGCTACCCACTATTAATAAGTTGGAACTGATCATAAAGAACATGAACTACTAAGCATCCACTAATAGCATATACCTCACATGAACCAACTAAGCATGCTCACATGGATGAGTATATGTACAAAAATGAAAACAAATAGAGTTCATACCAGCCTCTCACCCCAACTCAAATCGCCGTAAATCGTCCTTATTGCTTTTCACTTGTGTGGCTTGAATGATATGAAATGATAACCAAGCTCCCTGGAGTCACGGAAAGCTGTCGAACTCTGCAGCAAACTATACAAAACCGAAAAAGAACAACAATATTTTTGGGTTTTTCAAATTTAAAACAAGAGCAAAAAGAAGCAAGCAACAAAGCAAAATATTTTTGGATTTTTGAATAACAAACCAAATTTAAACAACTAAGCAAACTAATACTAGAGACTTAAAGAAACAAATAAAGAGAAACAACAGAAATATATTTTTTGGTCTTTTTGTGTTTTGGAAAGCAAAAGCAAAAACAAGAAACAACAAAAAGAAAGAAAGAAAATCGAAACATGGATATACAAAGTACCGACAGAACATGATATGTAAATGAGTGAGATGTCGGTATACCTCCCCCCAAGCTTGGCTTTTGGCCTAAGTGGAGATCAACCCCATCGTGGGTAGGAACTCCAGGCTGGTGGATCATGCCTGGCGTGCTCATACTCTGGCTCCACTGAGGAAGAGGAAGCAGAAGGCCCAGCGTACCCAGGGTGCGGGTGTGAGTAACCAGCTGTGTCAGAGGACTGGGCCAAGTCATCTTCAGCCACTCTCCATCATCCTCTGCATGATGGCCATGTTGTTCCATGTATGCATCGAATTCACCCTCAGAGAGTGACCAACTAGTCCTGGAATCAAGGTTAAACAAAAGAGGCGCAGGCAACCCGACTATCGATCGGATTTACTACTTTCCAAACTACTTTCTTGAAAAAGGTTATCTCATAAGATAGGCTATTCAAATCAGACCAATTAGAAACAAAGTTGTGTTTTATCATGTAAGCAATATCAAGTTTCTCTATGGGAGCTGAACATCCAAACGGTGAGGTACTACACCATGCACAGCTAATAAGCGAGAAGCAATGAGACCCCCACAAAATCCCCCTTTCTCACGGTTAGTGCAAGACGGAAAGCTATCAAAGCACCCAAATTATAGCTCCTATCTCGTTGCAAAGCTGCTGCTAGGAAAACCAAATCATGAACAGATAATTTACCTGCACATTTCCTAGCAAGAACGCACTTTGAAACGAAATAGGCAAAATATCGAATAGATGGTAGTTGAATACTTCGAATTTTACCATTCTCATCTGAGAAGCTCTTCCTTGGCAGATAGCCTTGTACAAGTCCATCAATGGCTTGGGTTGCCCTCTTATTTTCTCTCGCGATCCCCATTGGGGCACCCTAATGGCTGCACAAAAATCATCAAAGGGCAAGTTGACAGTTTTATTGTAAATTTTATATCGAACCATGGGGTTAGGTGAAGACCAATTGAAACTGAAATCCTGCACCACTGACACAGTTAGCTTTGCATATTGGTAAGGTTCACCAACAACAAAATCATTCAATCCTGCATTAGAGATTAGAGTTTGAAAATCTTGCAGAATCTCTGCACTTCTCATGAACTCTGAGCATGGATAGATGGAGGGGAACACTCCCTCTTCACGATGGATTCTCATGACTTCAGGCACCACCAATTCATGTTGGTTAAGTTGATGTACACTCATCTCCAATTTCTGAATTTTTGGCAAACACTATAAAAATTGAATTTGAGACAACTAAATGAAGGAAACTGCTATAGGACTTGCTAGAGGATTACACATGCATCAAAAATAATTATTCCAACTTAGAACAAGCATGCAAACTCACTTAACACATCACCTACATCAGCAAAATACTCAAGAAATACTCCACTAAACAAAATTCTACTTGGATACGAGGAGTCACATACTGGAGAACAAATGCCCCAAATCTCAGCAGCAAAGATGGGCTGAGCAAGGAGATCGAAAATCGCGAGGAAGAACAGCAAGAACACGGGTTTGAGCAGGGAAAAGAGTTTGGTCGTGAAAGAGGAAGGAGTGGTAGGTGGCTGAGTGAGTGGAGGGCCAGGTGGGGCCCTCACCATGCCACGGCGCGGCCAGATGCCTGCCGCGCCACCATGTGGTGAGGTGGCATGGTGGGTCCCCCTGGTCAGCACCAGGCACTCCCACGTTGCACTTTCAAAAATAGGACCAGTGGTATAATTTTTACAGATTTTTGAAAACTTTCAATTTGGACAATTTCTGGTGCTTAAGACAATAAAATTCAGGCAGAAAAATGATTTCCAAAATTAAACTCAGCTAAACCTTTTCAAACTAAGCAACATTGTAGTAGGTAAAACAAGGATGGGGAATAAAATGTTGTTTAGGACCTTTATGTATATAAAGTATATTTGTTAGCAAGGTTGATCAAGTCTTGCAACCAAATAAATTTATATGACACAAATGAATTAAACATCATGAGACAATCATGTTACCTTGAATTGTATTGATATGGATCCAATCATAATATTTTGATATCCCTCTTGATGATCATATATAGGGCAGTCAATACTTCCCACTTTGATAGCTCTCAAATTAGAAATTGTATTAACTCCAAGTACTTTATCAATTTTCTTGGGGAAATAAACAGTATGCTCTTTGTCATTCACATTAAAAGTTACTTTTACTTTATTGCAATCAATAACAGCACCTGCAGTATTTAGAAAAGGTCTCCCAAGAATAATAGACATATTATCATCTTCAGGCATTTCAAGCACAACAAAATCAGTCAAGATTAGACAGTTGTTAGCAACTTGAACAGGGACATCCTCACAAATGCCAACAGCAACAGCAGTAGATTTATCAGCCATTTGCAAAGATATATCAGTTGGTATCAATTTATCCAAATAAAGTCTCTTATAAAGAGAGAAAGACATAACACTAACTCCTGCTCCCAAATCACATAGAGCAGTTCTAACATAATTATTCTTGATGGAACAAGGAATAGTTGGTATACCTGGATCTCCCAGCTTCTTTGGAACCTTGCCATTGAAAGAGTAATTAGCAAGCATAGTGGAAATCTCCTCATTGGGAATTTTCCTTTTATTAGAAACAATATCTTTCATATACTTTGAATAAGGAGGCAATTTAATAGCATCAGTCAAAGGGATTTGCAAGAACAAAGGTTTCATCCAATCACAAAATTTATTATAGTGTTCCTCTTCCTTTGATTCGAGCTTCTTAACAGGAAAAGACATTTGCTTTTGAACCCAAGGTTCTCTTTCATTACCATGTTTCTTAGCAATGAAATCTTCTTTAGTGTACTTTTTATTTTTAGCATGCTTTTTAGGTTCCTCTTCAACCTCTTCTTTATCAGAAGCATCATTCTTATCATTATCATTGTCATGTTCATTACCACTTTCAGTTTCAGCATCAGAAATAGATATACTATTTGGTGGCAAGACTTCTTAATGTTTTGATAATCATTCTTATCATAATGTTTTGATATCCTTCTTGATGATCATATATAGGGCAATCAATACTTCCCACTTTGATAGTTCTAAAACTAGAAATTGTATTAACTCCAAATACCTTGTCCAGTTTCTTGGGGAAATAAACAGTGTGCTCTTTATCATTCACATTAAAAGTTACTTTTCCTTTATTGCAATCAATAACAGCACCTGCAGTATTTAGAAAAGGTCTCCCAAGAATAATAGACATATTATCATCTTCAGGCATTTCAAGCGCAACAAAATCAGTTAGAATCAAACAATTATTTGCCACTTGAACAGGGACATCCTCACAAATGCCAACAGGAACAACAGTAGATTTATCATCCATTTGCAAAGATATATCAGTAGGTATAAACTTATCAAGGTAGAGTCTCTTATAAAGAGAGAAATGCATAACGCTAACTCCTGCTCCCAAATCACATAGAGCAGTTCTAACATAATTATTTTTGATGGAACAGGGAATGGTTGGTATACCTGGATCTCCAAGCTTCTTTGGAACCTTGCCATTGAAAGAGTAATTAGCAAGCATAGTAGAAATTTCCTCATTGGGAATTTTCCTCTTGTTAGAAACAATATCTTTCATATACTTTGAATAAGGAGACAATTTAATAGCATAAGTCAAAAGAATTTGCAAGAACAAAGGTTTCATCCAATCACAAAATTTATTATAGTGTTCTTCTTCCTTTGATTTGAGTTTCTTAGCAGGGAAGTGCATTTGCTTTTGGACCCAAGGTTCTCTCTCATTACCATGTTTCTTAGCAATGAAGTTTTCCTTACCATACTTTTTACTTTTAGTATGCTTTTCAGGTTCCTCTTCAACTTCTTCTTTATCAGAAGCATCATTCTTATCATTATCATTGTCGTGTTCATTCCCACTTTCAGTTTCAGCATCAGAAATAGATATACTATTAGGATCATTAATAGGTTCAGAGGATTCTACAACAGTTTTATGTTTCTTCTTCTTTTTCTTAGAAGGAGTACTAGTTTCATTAATTCGTTGAGAATCTTGTTCAATTCTTTTAGGATGCCCCTCAAGATATAAAGGATCATGAGTAGAAATTCCTCCTCTAGTTGTTACTTCACAAACAAGTTTCTCTTTATCCCTAGAGGCATTAACTAACAGATCTTTTTGCACTTTAGTGAGTTGATCAATTTGAGTTTGAACCATATGAAAATGTTTAATAAGCATCTTAACATCATTGGAAGTTCTCTCCACAATATCATGCAATTTACTAATAGCTTGAGAATTCTCATTCAAATGATTTTCCACTCTCATATTAAAGTTATCTTGCTTAACAATATAATTATCAAACTCATCTAAGCATTGATCAGGAGGTTTAGAGTAGGGAATATCTCTATCATCAAACCGTTGGAGAGAGTGTACCTCAATTATGGATGAATGGGGAATTGGCTTACATAATTCTTCTATAGGAGGAAGATTCTTCACATCTTCAGATTTAATACCCTTCTCTTTAAGAGATTTCTTGGCTTCCCTCATCCCTTCATCATTTAATTCAATCATACCCCTCTTCTTCAGTATTGGTGTTGGAATTGGTTCAGGTAAAGTCCAATCATCATGATTTTGGCTTATTTTAGCCATTAATTCCTCAGCTTCATCCGGAGTCCTTTTCCTGAAAACACAACCAGCACAACTATCCAGATATGTCCTAGATTCAACAGTTAGTCCATTATAAAATATATCAAGAAGTTCATTTTTGGCCAATTGATGTCCAAGCCGAGCTCTAATTAAAGAACAAAACCTTGACCAAGATTCAGGCATTTTCTCTCCTTCACCCTGTTTGAAGTTAAAAATTCTCTGCAAGGCAGCATGTTGAGCACTAGCAGGAAAATATTTCTGAAAGAAAGCATTAAGCAAACCAATAGGACCATCAATAGAACCAGGAGACAGCTTATTATACCAAGTTTTAGCTTCATCTTTGAATGAGAAAGGAAAAATTTTAGTAACAAAGTAGCTGCGTTTCTTTATATCATCAAAAAATAAACTACTCAAAGTAGAGAGCTCATTCATGTGTTCTACATCACTTTCATTTTCAGTACCACAAAAAGGTTCTTTCTCAACTATGGATATATGTGACAAATCAAGAGAGAAGTCATAATCCTTATCTTTAATGTTTATGGGAGATGTGGCAAATTTAGCATCAGGAGACAGTTCATATCTAACAGCATGTTTTGCAAGAAGATTTTTAATGTTACTTGCACCACTAGTAGCATTACATGCATCAATAAAGTCATCATCAAGTTCCACATAAGTTTCATCAAGATCATCACAAGTATAATATCCCTCAACTCAGGTGAATCAACAGGTGTAGTGGGACTTCCATTAGGTGTTTCAGCATTTTCAGTTTGTTTAGACCTAGCAATAGTAGCATCTAAAAAGGGACCTAAAGAACCACTTTCATCAAGAACAGTAGAAGCATCATCAAAATTATCAGAAACATTTTCAGATTCAGCAGAAGTAACAGTGCGAGTAGCTTGTGGTGCTGTAATAAGTTGACTCATCACAGATGGTGAATCAAGAGCAGCAGAGGAACTCAGAGTTGTACCTTTCCTTGTAGTGGATGGCAGTATGTGGACCTTCTCATCACGAGCTTTACCCATGATGAATGAATTTCAGCGAACAATATTACTCTCAAGTGAACTTACAAATAAAGCTATGCGCCCCGGCAACGGCGCCAAAAAATAGTCTTGATGACCCACAACTATAGGGGATCGCAACAGTCTTCGAGGGAAGTAAAACCCAAATTTATTGATTCGACACAAGGGGAGCCAAAGAATATTTGTAAGCCTAAACAGATGAATTGTCAGTTCAACTGCACCTGTGAATAGACTTGCTTGACACAGATTATCAGTAGCAACAGTTTTATAGCAGTAGCAGTAGTGAAATAATAGCAGCAGTAAAGTAAAGACAGGAGTAGTGATTGCGGTAAACAACAGGATTAAAATACTGTAGGCATAGGGATGGATGAACGGGCGTTGCATGGATAAGATAGTTCATACAATAATCAAGACATAGGCATTTGCAGAGAAATAATGATAAAGAATCCAAGTACTAAGTAACCATATGTATGTGTTCCATATATAGTCGTACGTGCTCGCAATGAGAAACTTGCACAACATCTTCTGTCCTACCAGCCCGTTGTAGCGGGGCCTCAAGGGAAACTACTGGTAATTAAGTTACTCCTTTTAATAGAGTACCAGAGCAAAGCATTAACACTCCGTGAACACATGTGATCCTCACATCACAGCCATCCCCTCCGGTTGTCCCAATTTCTGTCACTTCGGGGCCTCAGGTTCCAAACAATAATATGTGTATACAACTTGCAGATACGATCTAAAACAATGATTATCCTCATGATACAATAACATGTTCAGATCTGAAATCATGGCAGTCGGGCCCTAGTGACAAGCATTAAGCATAACAAGTTGCAACAATGACATAAAGTACTAACAACGGATACTAGGCACCATGCCCTAATGATCTTATAGCTATTACATGAACAATCTCATCCAATCCCTACCATCCCCTTCAGCCTACAGCGGGCAAATTACTCACACATGGATGGGGAAAACATGGATGGTCGATGGAAAGGCATTGGTCAAAGGCTTTATGTAGTCGAGAGGGGGACGCGAGGGGGCACCCGAGCCGGCCTCACCATGTGGTGGCGCGGCCCAGGGCCCACCGCGCCGCCACGTGGCTCTTCTCCGCTTCCCCTTCTGGCTCCGTGGGTCTTCTGATAAAATAGGAACTTTGCGATATTTTCTGGGGATTTTCCCGAAAGTTGGATTTCTGCACAAAAACAAGACACCAGGGCAATTCTGGTGAAAACAGCGTTAGTCTGTGTTAGTTGTATTCAAAACACACAAATTAGAGGCAAAACAACAGCAAAAGTGTTCGGGAAAGTAGATACGTTTTGGACGTATCACCGCCCATCACGCGAGCAGCGGGAAATGTTCTGACGTCGTGATCAACAAGTTTTGGGTAAGTTAACTTTTCGAATTTCGTTCATACTTGATGTCCCCACCATGGTCTCACAATTTGTTTTTTGTGCGTGATTAAAGAAATTCTATAGGGTACTTCCTGAGGAGCGGGGCATCGCGGACAAGACTTTGGAGGGGGCTTGTAAGAAGTTGACACGACATCAGTTCTACAATATAAAGCATACCTCCATCAATCATTTTAGTACTGAGACGTTAGGCAAGACGGCGGCGAAGCATGATATTGTGGAGAGCCCACTTGAGTTGACCATAGATGATTACATGGCGGTAAGTAGATTGTTAATGAGATTACATGTTGCTGCTAAGTTGCAATTGCATTATCCGTTCTTCACATGAGTATTGTTTTTTTCAGTTTAAGCCCGCATGGGCCTATGGTAAGGATGACGCGTGGAAGGCGTTGGTGTCTAGGTGGCTTGGGGAGGACCCGAGTTGAATGCCTTGAGCGAGCGGAACAAGTTAAACCGCGGGAGTGGGGGGGACACATTGTGCGGGAGCCCGCAACCATGATCGCTTCAAGGCAAAGCTGGTATATATATACATGAAACAACTTTCATTTATTTCCCCTCATGTTCCTACTTGATACGCATGACACTTCTTTGGCATTGCAGGAGGCCGATCTCGGGGAGCCTCTTACGGACATACAAACATGGGAGAGGATGAAGCAGAAGAAGCTCGATTTTTCTGAGCCTCAGCCCTCGAAGCCCGATTACTTCGGCAATGCCCAGGATAGCCTAAAGCTGTACGTCGAGATGTTCAAGGGTATAAATCCGCAGGTGGACAACCCTCTTGAGCATCCCACCGACGAGAGAGCGATGTTCATTGCCGGGAACGGTTGGGAGCATGGCCGTCCTATCTGTCTTAGTGCGGTACTCGCGCGTACTCCTGAGTTGGGCCTTTCGCGTGTCAAGGCTACCCTCACCGCCGACTGATACGTCCATTTTGCATCACTATTTTATATCATAATTTACTGTTATTCATTGATATATTTCATATTTAGAGATGATACTTATGTTATTCTACCTATTTTGCATGTTTGATGATTATTGGAGAATTAAACACCGGAGTCAGATTTCTGCTGGAAAAAGGACCGTCAAGACACCATATTTTTGAAGATCAATAATTCAAGGAAAACATCCAGAAGTTACTATTTTGTCAGATGCCGGAGGCAGCCAAAAGGGGAGGCCAAGGTGGGCCACCATGGGCCCTCACCATGTGGTGGCGCGACCCACCTTGCCCCCACGCCGCCACGTGGTGAGGATGCCCTGGCCCACCTCTGCCAGCCCCCTTTCGTGTACATCATCCCCAGGAAACCCTAAGCCTGGGGGGACGTCGAGGAAATATTCCGCCGCCTCCACGAGGCGGAAAACACCAGAGAGAGAAAAGCTCTCCGGCAGGGAGAAATCTGCTGGGGAAATTCCTTCCCGGAGGGGGGAAATCGTCGCCATCGTCACCGTCATCGAGCTAGACTTCATTGGGATCATCATCATCATCATCATCATCATCTCCACCAACAGCACCATCGTCTCCGCCGCTCCACTCCGTTCCGCTGTAACATCTAGGGTTGAATCTTGTCTAGTTCATAGGGGAAGCTTTCCCGGTGTTAATTACTCCTTGTGGTTGATGCTATTGAGTGAAACCGTTGAATTAAGGCTTATGTCCAGATTGTTATTCATCATTATATCACCTCTGATCATGTTCCATATGATGTCTTGTGAGTAGTTCGTTTAGTTCTTGAGGATATGGGAGAAGTCTTGATGTTAGTAGTGAATTATGTTGAGTAATATTTAATGGTTTGATATTTAAGTTGTGGTGTTATTCTTCTAGTGGTGTCATGTGAACGTCGACTACATGATACTTCACCTTTTATGGGCTTAGGGGAATGCATTGTGTATTAGGTTGCCAATTGTGGGGTTGCCGGAGTGACAGAAACTTAAACCCCCGTTGGTATATCGATGCATGAGGGATAGCAGGATCTCAGAGTTTAAGGTTGTGGTTAGATTTATCTTAATTACTTTCTTGTATTTGCGGATGCTTGCAAGGGGTATAATCACAAGTATGTATTAGTCATAGGAAGGGCGGTACATTAGCATAGGTTCACCCACACAACACTTATCAAAACAATGAAGATTAATCAACTATATGAAGCGAAAGCACTTGACGAAATTCCCGTGTGTCCTCAAAAACGTTTGGTCATCATAACTAAACCTATCGGCTTGTCCTTTGCTGTAGAAAGGATTGGGCCACTCGCTGCAATTATTATTACTGCACTTTATTTACTTGTACTTTATTTATCTGCTATATCAAAAACCTCTAAAAACTTGTCTGCTAGTATTTACAGTGAATTCCATATCAAAACTGCTTGTCAACACCTTCTGCTCCTCGTTGGGTTCGACACTCTTATTTATCGAAAGTACTACGATACACCCCCTATACTTGTGGGTCATCACCGACGACCCTCCTGTCCTGCCTCGTCGGCCTTCCCGAGCTCGCCCCGATGTAAGTTTTTCTCAATTTCATTCTCTTTCCGACATTCGTTCCTAGCTAAGTGGCTAAGTTGACGATATTCGTTCCCTTTTAACACTGTAGGCTGATTTTGAGGCGGCCTTCGATGCCGCTTACGCGGACTGTGAGAGAGAGTATCACTTGTGGATGCAGAAGAGCCAGGAGTATGAGGAGTGGCAAGAGTTGAAGGATGATATAAGTTTCAACTTTTATATTTGCAAAATATGACAAGTTCCATTTCCTCTAGTTTGAACCTTCTTTTTCTACAACTCCTACCATCTAAACTATTTTGTAGGCTGCCGAGAAGTTTTTTGCCACTGGAGAGCGGGAGGCGCTGCCTCCGTGTCCATCTAGGCCGGGGATCCCGCCCGTCGGCCCAACGAGGGAGTCGGTCGCTCGCATATACAAGCCATCGACTCTGGTAAGCTATTTGCCAAACAAGTTGTTACCGCCATGCTGTGCTTTCCAAGTTGCTAACTTGGACTCAAACATGTAGGGATCGGGACGCTCCAGGATTGCACCCTTTGGTCGTGCTTCTGCCTCGCCGACTTCGACGCACGCGCTCGTGGAGCATGGCACTGGTGGTGCCTCGCCGGGTTCGTCGCGTGAGACCACACCATCCCGTGCCTCGCCGGATTCCATGTGTGGTTCGACTGCCCCACGCGGTCGGTCGCCTATTATCACGCGGTCAGACATGGGTGGCTCAACCTCTCACGAGATGTAGGATGTGTTCGGGTGTTCCGGGTGTGAATTCGAACTATGTTTGTGTCATTTGGAGTTTGTATGAATGTTTGGATGAATTCGAATCATGTTTGTGTCATTTGGATATCTATGTGATGTTTATGTGATGTTTCTGTCATGTTTTAAATTTTGTGCAATTTTAATTGTATTTAAAATGTGCTAGAAACCAACAGCAACAATCAGCAAAAACTAGAAAATATGGTTAAGGATGCTGCCGTTGGCGTACGGCAACTCCCAGGCGCACAGGATGATGCCACGTCGCCCCGAAAAGGACCAAATGGTCATGTCTACGCCGACGGCAATAGAGCTCCTCCCAGGCGCGCAGGATGACGCCACGTGTCCTTTGCCGTCGGCGTAGGATGCCTCCCAGGGCAGATGAAGACGGACGGATGCCGTCTTGTGGGTCCCACTGCAGCGTACGCCGACAGCGTCGGATACGCCGACAGCCGGTTACGTCGACGGCGGTACGCCGTCGGCCGATGCATACGCCGACGGCAAACGTGCGTACGCCGACGGCATATCATGCGTTTCCTGCAGTGACGAGATTGAACTACTCCGGTGCGTATCAGGTGCATGGTCAGAATTCAGATAACACAAATTGGAAACCATTCCTCAGAGGCATTTGGTCGAACAATGAGCATGAAGCATACAACACATCAGAAGGAAGATGACTAACACTCTGAGGTATCAAGGAGGTTGCCGATGAGAGTGGAGGGGGTGGAGGAGGGTACTATTGCCTCACCTCGTTAATTTGGACGTGGCCTCCGCCTGGGCAGCCATCGCACCCGCCCGCCGGGAACCGTCGCGATTCCTCCTGCCACGTAGACAGTGCCAACGACCACTGCTACCACCGGAGCGCTCCCTCTCGTAGGCTCACTTCAACGCGGCCGCAACGGGGGCCGACGAGAAAGGTGGACCGGACGAAAGTTCATCTAAAAAACTTCTCTCACTTGGGGCCTGTTTTGCCCAAAACATGAAGCGGGTCTGTTCTTTCCTGTAGAACATGATGTAGAGTTCTAGACCTGCTCGGCTTCGGCTCGGGAGTCAAAACTCACGCTGGTGGCGCGGCGGCGGCGCATGCAAACCCTGACCCTACCGAGCGCGGATCATAGCGAGTCAGCAATGGAAGATCTCCCTGACGAGTTGCTCGCGGAAATCCTCCGCCGCCTCCCTCCGCGGGGGCTCGCCGCCTGCCGGAGCGTCTGCAAGCACTGGCGCGCCAACGTCGTCGACGCCCGCAGGCTGCTCCTCGCGGTCGCGCACCGCGTGCCGTGCCCTCTGCGCGGCATCTTCATCAATTACCTCACGGAGCGAAGCTTCGGATTCTTCTCCCGCACCGCCACCGCGCCGGGGACTACTGCTGCTGCTACTAGCCAGCCTTCCTCCATCGATGTCACGCTGAGCTTCCTGCCTGGCCAGCCGTGTCGCGACCGTGCCGTCCTGGACCACCGCGGCGGCCTCCTCCTCTTCGAGAACGGAGACGCGATGTGCGTCTGCAACCCCGTGACACAACGGTGGGCGACGCTGCCGCCCCCGCCGCGCGTGCCCCCTCAGCATAGCCACCGGCGTTGCTACCACCGTCGTATGTACCTGCTGTTCGATCCAACCGTGTGGCTGCACTACGACGTGTTGTTTTTCCCGGACGTGATCGACAAGCAAATTCTACAACCAGCTGCTGCCGGTGAGCAACATTGTCGTTCAAGCAGAGTAGAAGATTACAACGACAACAGCTTGGGCGGCTCAATGGAGTGGCCGCCCTACGTGTACCCGGTGCAGGTGTTCTCGTCAAGGAACAACCGGTGGGAGGAGAAACAGTTTATCCGTCAAGGTGTTGCGGCTGTCACCGTCTCCGATGTTAAGTTAGACGCATTGTCGCCACTCAGCAGCCGCAGAACTGTTCGAAACCACGCAGTCTTCTGGCGGGCGTCCTTCTACGTGCATTGCGACATTGGTTTCATCATGAGGTAAGACGATGCATGCTCCTACAATTAAGTACACAAACACTTCTTTTCTTTCTAGTACTCCCTCCGTTCGGAAAAAGATGTCACAAAAATGGTCTATCTATAGTTCATTTTTGTGACATCCTTTCCGAACGGAGGGAGTAGTATATTGTTCAATTTGTTACTACATACAGTACTTCTTTATCAACTGACCATTTTTTTTGTTTTAAAAAACATCATATAACATGTATGTAGGTTGTCACTCGAAGAACAGACCTATCTAGCCATCAAAACCCCAAAACCTGATACAACCGGGTACGAGGCACGTATCGATACATACGGGTACTTAGGGAAATCCAAGCATGGTGTCTATTACACTGCTATCAATGGGTACCAACTTCACGTGTGGCTATTAGTGTACAACACATCAGAATCACCCGAGTGGGAGTTGAAGCATCAAGTCGACATTGAGCCAATTCTTCAGCCGCACTACTACCGACGCTTCAGACGAGAAAATATTCAAAAGTGTTGGATCTTAGATTCTCATGCTGAATCGTCACAGGATACAAGAGACTATGAGTGGGATTCTAGTGATGAGAGCGTTGTTGATGCAAAAGAAGAGACCCCCCTGGATCGTAGAGATTATTACTTTGGCTTGGAGTTTCTCGGGTACCATCCTTACAAAGAAATCGTTTTCCTCGACAACCGTTTTCAAAGCTTCGCTTACTACCTTGACAACTCCAAACTACTGTTCCTGGGATCACCTTACCCAGCGCAACTACAGAAGCGTCAAATTCGTCTGCTACCCTTAATCGAGACATTCATCTACACTCCTTGCATGGACGATCTGCTTCCTTTTGAGAATGATCATGTGTATGATGTGTAGCTACTTCATTTAGTTGAGAGAATAATCAAATGGTGGATGGGGTGCTATATGTTTGGCGATTGAATAATGTTATTTTTAACACATGCGCAGTTTTTTTTGTTTCTCATTGCTTTTAGTTGTTGGTTCTCCATTTCGTTATACTGAATTTGTGATTGACGTGTGTAGTTTTTCAGGTGGCGTGATTGGTATTTTCGGTGAAACATATGGAATATATATAGTTTTCGTGATTGGTCCAACGTTGATCTCTCCCCACTCAACTATCTGCTTAGATTGTAATGTTTAGGGTAGTTAAATAATGACTTCGCATACTATTTGGACAACTCCAAGTTACAGTACTTGGGGTCACCTTACCCAACATACCGCCAAGCGTAATCCTTGTTCGCGAACCGTACTTGAGTCGTTTATCTACACTCCTTGCATAAACGATTTGCTTCCTGTTTTAGACACTGATAGGTTAAAAATAAGAGGACAATTATATTTGTGCATGGATTACCAAACTTTGATGAAGAATGCTCTTTTTAACGCAAATATAATTTTTGATTCCCAGCATGTTTGAAGAATCTTGTAGGTTCTCCTCCTGTCTTTTAAGCTGAATGGTGATTGCAGTGAGAGGACTGATGATGATTTTCAAGAATACACTATCTAGTCATTAACCGGCGGACTGGTGTTCCTGAAGCTACCCTATCTAGTCATAACCTGGAGTGGAAAATTCGATGTATCTAAGGCTACAACCTGGACTGGTCACCGGAAATCGGCGTGTACCCTTCCAGAATCTCAATCATGGATGATGAGCAAGAGCACCAATGCAGATTCGCAAAAAAAGGAGTAACAATGCAGCACATTCCAATGCCAAATCATAATTCTAAAAGATATTGCTTTTAAACCGATGGCTTTCTGTGGAGGAAGTGGATTGCTGATATGGATGCAATGCTATTAACAATTATGCAATGCTAATACAAGAAACAAATGAAACCAAGGGAATAAATCAGGAATGCTAATAAAACATTTATAAATTGTTATTCCAGCCACAAGGTACTAGTGGACTTCATATAGTTCTAATATGGCTTTTAAAGAATGCTTCATAATTCTAGGTAAATAAGATTCTAGTGGAATAAAACGCGATGACATGGGAAGTGGTTCGACGATATATCTGCAACATAAATAAATTTAACGGAGCCAATAATGAAATAAATATACAATACAATAAATGTATGAGTATGAGTATATATTTCCTACTCAACTACCTTACCTTCTCGAGTTGTTCCTTCGAACTAGTCAGACTAACTCGTCTCCGGCATTTTTCCGGATTTTAGGCCTCGTTATTGGGTCTATAGAGTTCTGAAGTACATCCATCACTTCGACAACTTTTCAAAGTTTCTCAGGGGATGCCTTTCTTAACTTAAGATCCTCCTCCCAAGAAATCACAAGTAGGACCATGACAAAAACTTAGAAACACATCTAAAAAAAAAAATTGGGGCCGAGGAACGCTTGGTCCGTCGCCGCACGATAACTGCATTATTCTTTAAGCTAGATTTAGACTCAAGTTACACTTTTCTGAAAGTGACTGAAACTACAAAAACAGTTTACTGAAGAATTAGCAAATCCCAAAAGAAAATTAGTAACGCTATAAACAGCAATGCTAATCGATTGGTTATCCTAGGAACCTCGATTGATCTCTTGACCTATGCGCCTGTTCAGCTTTCACAGGTCTTTCAGAAGAAGAAAAAAGATTAAGAGCCTTTATTTGGAGTCACTCATCTGTCAAAGCTTATTTACCTAGAAACTCTCAAAGCTTATATACAGTACTAGGTCAGCCGCCGCCGCCAGACAAACCACAAAAAGGAAGACTCAGAAAAAAAAAAGACAAACCATAAAAAGGACGCCGCCGGCCGGTAGCCATCCGTCAATGGACGATCTCCCCGGCGAGTTGCTCGCGGAAATCCTTCGCCGCCTGCCGCCACGGAGCCTCGCGGCGTGCCGCAGCGTGTGCACGCACTGGCGCGCCATCGTGGACGCCGGCGGGCTCCTGCACGCGGTTGCGCACCTCGTGCCGCGCTCTCTGTGTGGCATCTTCGTCAACTATGTGCATCACGATCCCCTGGGGCGAAGCCACGGCTTCTTCTCCGCACGTTAAGGCCTCGGCCGAGCCGGGCTCGGCTCGGTCCAGCTTGTTGGCTCGCTGCAGAGTACATCAAGCAGCCCATGTATGCCTTTCCAGCCCGGCTCGGTCCAGCTTGTTGGCTCGCTGCAGAGTACATCAAGCAGCCCATGTATGCCTTTCCAGCCCGTTCGTTTCCACCGATCAGCCCATGTAGAGGCAACGAGTCAGTAACACATACGCACGAAGGCAAATTCCTAGGTCTTCCACTCTTCCTCCCGTAGCCGCCACAAGCAAGCACCGCCATGGCACGGCCGCCGCCGCCTCTCCCAATCTCACTGCACTCTTCCTCCTATCTCCGGCGGCCGACTTCCCCGCACACGCACTGACCCACTTCGTCGGCGCGGCACATACCAGCACGTTCTCGTCGTCGCCCTCCTTGAATTCGTGCTCCACCGCAGCCCCGCATGGTTGCTGCTGCCTCCGCCGTACTATGACGTTGCCGGAAAAGAGTAGCCCCACCTGTCAGTGACCCGGCACTGCCAGGCTCGCGAGCCGCTCGTTTTGGACCGAGCTTTCGCCTGGCTCGGGCCGAGCCTCCAGGTCAGGCTCGCCTCACATGTCGAGCTGGCTTGGGGCTCGCCATTTTGGCTCGAGCTTTTCCCAGGCTCGCCCCGAGCTGGACCGAGCCGGCTCGCGTCCAGCCACTACCACGTGCTCTTCTTCTCAGAGGTGCCTAAGACCATCCACTATGTTGCGCCGGTTCAACACAGATTGTGTCAGATTTTGGAATCGCCATGATTTAGCTGTAGTGTGTGGAACCGATGTTGAAGCGTTGCATGCAAATGTGTCAGACCATGCATGGATATTAAATCAATAGGTCTGTACACTTTTCTCAATCCTTCTCTCATCTCTCAGCTGACGAGTGGGCCAACAACAAGTATGGAACCGATGCCATTTGTTGCTCCGCTTCTTGTGTCAGAAGGTAGGCATCGATGCCCTGCAATGTATAGCATCGATGCCCTGGCCACCAGGGTTCGCTTTTGGGCAACGTAGTGGATGGTCTAAGGAGCCAAAGCCACCCCATGTTGGACCTCGCGACCCACAGTTCTCAGTATCAGATTACGAGCACGAGTGTGACACCTTGGGTTCAGCGGAATGGCCACCGTACATGTATCCAGTGCAAGTGTTCTCGTCCAGGACCGGCCAGTGGAAGGACAGACAGTTCATCCGAGATGCGGTGGCTACAGTATCAGATGTGTGGTCAGATGGATCGTCGCCACTAAGCAGCCGCATGACGCTCCGGCGCCACGCCGTGTACTGGCAGGAGTCCTTTTACGTTCATTGCGACACTGGTTTCATCATGAGGTACGGACCATGCTATATATATGATCGATGAAGTACTCTTGTTGATTATTTGTTGTTCCTACTTGTTGCTCAACCATTCTTTTGTGTCATATCATATAATTATAATATATGTAGGTTGTCACTGGAGGATCCAAAGTATCTGGTGATCAAAACCCCAACAGTAGATACAGCAGCAGGGTTCAAGAGAAACCTTAGCACGCGCGGATATCTTGGGAAATCCAAGCATGATGTCTATTACACTGCTCTCCATGGATACTACAAACTTCATGTGTGGGTATTGCACACCGCATCAGAATCATGTCGAACCCCACAGTGGGAACTACAGCATCAAATCAACCTTAAGCCTAAGTTGAAGCCATACTACAACCGATGCTTCAGAGGAGAAAATACTGAAAATTGTTGGATCTTAGATTCTCGTGAGGAAGAGTCGGGGGAAACAGGAGACTATGAATGGGATTCTAGTGATGATAGCGGCGTTGATGCAGAAGGAGAGTTTAACAAGGATTACAAAGATTATGCCTTGGACTTTCTGGGGTACCATCCTTACAAAGAAATTGCTTTCCTCGGCAACCGTTATCAAGGCTTTGCTTACTACTTGGACAGCTCCAAGTTACAGTATTTGGGCTCACCTTACCCAGAATACCTAGTCAAGTGGAATCGTCGTTCACGACCTATACTTGAGTCGTTTATCTACACTCCTTGCATGGACGATCTGCTTCCTATGCAGAATGGTTCATGATGAGCAGATACTTTGTTCTGTTTGGTATTAGGCAGGTATCGATCGGTTAAAGGTGAAAGGATAGTCAGATTAGTGGATGTGGTACCATAGTTTGACGATGGGAGAATATTCTTGTAAAATCAAATTTAGTTTTTGATAAAGTTAAATCAAATGTATTTCCGGCACGTTTGAAGAAACTTGTAGGTTCTCCTCCATATTGTTTTTTATGATGAATGCTCGGTTGTTTTTGTCTATTTTTCAAGTGATGTGAAAAGGTTGTGGAATTCAATATTGTTGGTGAAAAATATTTCACGGTAACATAAACGATTGTGTGATCCGGTGGTGATCCTCTCACTCTGCTAACTTGTACTACATAATTTTGGTGACAAGAAACTAATGATGATGCTCAAGACGCCTTGTCCGCAAAAGCGAGGACGCGGGTTTTTGGCATCTGCAATCCATGACTCGCAATCCATCAACAAAATCCTCCGAGGGGGTGACATAAATTCCAATGCTGAAGCGCAACATTATCTGCATGTCATACAAATGTTTGTTTCAGGTTCAGTGAGGGACATAAGAATGTGACTGCATCGCTGCCCAAGGGTTCTTCAACAACGCACCATCGACTTGTTTGACGACTTCAAACCGGAGTGGTACATGGAGTATATCCTGTTCTCTAGAACCGTGTTTTTGATACCGGCAAATCCTGGAGTCCCTCTGAGGCATGGAGAGCAAGACACAAGGATCTCGAGTGGGAGTTCGGTACATTTTATGATTCACACAACTTTGCACCTAGGTTACTTGAGAAAAAAGCGTGTAAAACTCTGGTGTTTTTGTGGACATCAAGAATAAAGAGGTTCCAGGCTGTTACGGTTTCCGAGTCCGGTAACTTTTTTATTCTCTTTCTCTCTGTAACTAAACAATTGTTCCTAAGATACATGTCTTATGCTCGTCTTTACCTGCAAAAATGCTGTGCCCGCGTTTTGCAGGACACAAAATGGATCCAATGCCGCCCTTGCAAATCCATCGATCGCAATTTTGATCCTAGGGTGGTAGCGCCTGCACTGAACAGGGCCTGATAGTACATCAGCTAACGCTTCCGTTTCGGAAGGCCAGCCATGTGAAAGGTATGACTCAGCAAACGTTCTGGAACTAGATTTAAAAAAACGGACCAACCAGGACTAGCCTTGGTGGCTTCTTTTTATAGCAGAATCTACATGAGCAAGCGCGTGCGGAAAATCATGTAAGAACATCAACATGGCACAAGCTAGAGTAGACAAAACTCCATACAGAATGACCTTGCGTAATTGAACATCTTGATTAGCTGTTCTTGATACCAAATTTTAATCAAATGATGTCAACAAAAGTTGCAATCGCAAAGATAGACAAAATGCCAAGATCAGGAGCAAAGCTGTACGACCATGTATATAACACTTTTTTCACTAGTTAGGAGCAGTGCAAATAAGAACTTGATTAGCATACTATGTGCTCAGGAGTCAGAGGGCGCCTCCTTTATAAAACTTTTAAACATCAACTCTGCTCCAAAAAAAAGTCTATTCCTCTTGCGTTTAGTCCTACAGAAAATAGCAAAGAATAAGATACAGGTGATTGTTTTCTTTGCACACGGAGCATCCATAAGACTACACTAAATAACATAAGCAACTCTATTTCAATAGGATCAGAATGTCAGGTTTGAGTTTTTTTCTTTGAGAATGAAGGTTGATTAGTCTCTACCTTGTGATCTTCATTGATTTGTGGTTCTACATTCACATTATTTGCATAGGTTTGAGTATACTTGAAATGAAAAATGTAACTTGCTTTACAGTGTTTTCAGAGTTTATAGTTGGTGGTCAAGCTTGTGTTGAGGCAATGAAGCCATTTTGTCAATAAAATCATAGTCCCACAGTGTACAACTCTAGATATAATATATATCATTGCTTAAAGAAAAACTAAATGCTAGTGTAGTTCGTGGTCATGGAGCTGCTCTAGGTTTTTAAAAATATATAAGGATTTCTAATGATGTGCAAGTATTTGTGGAGGCAAAGTATGATGCAAGACTAATGGAAATGTTTGATGTTATACATCTTGATGAAACAATATAGGAAAAAACATATACCTCATCATTATCATCATCGTCATCTCCCTTCTTCAGGCGAGTAGTTCCACCCTCTCTGCTTATAGGTATCTTCATGTGTCCAAAGGGCGTGTTCACATCGATATGGCCCTTTATGGTGTAACCAGTGCCCTTTCCCCTTATCATATCCCACATAGCAGATCCAAAATCCTTAGGCCTGAAGCTGATTGGCAAGTTCATGGTGGTTACTTCTTGCTTCTTGATGTTCGTGGACTCCTTCATCTCAGCAGACGCAATGCTCACATTGGAAAGCCACACCTCGTAATCCATGGAATTCAGCCCCAAGTCAAAATCATTCTTGTTATCGAGATTCAGATGTAGGGTCGCCGTCGCCTCCTCAAAGGAAAACTTCTCAAACTTTATCTTGCTGATGTCAACGTCTGGTTTATAAGGCACCGGGATCTCACCAGTCTTCTCAAGAGGTACTGAGATCCTGCCTATGACTGGGACGTCGACGTGGAGAACAACTTTGACCGTATATGGGATGATGCTTCCGGACTTGATGTCTCCGTATGTGCTCTTGATGTCTTCATAAATGAGCATCACAGGGATTTTGACAGTCTCTGAACGTGGGCATGGATAGTTCCAGCATCCGGGATTGTCCCGGACACGAGCTTCCTCCCTTCACTTTCAATCAGGTATTCGATGTCGACAAGAGGGATTGGCACAGGGTTTGGGTTTGCGATCAGGACATCAGCGATTAACTCTACCTTCTCAACACTGATCTGAGGTATGTGGATATCAGTAACGTCAGCGGTAGGCTTTCCAAAGCCGACTACTTCTTCAATCTTTTCACCAATGTCTTGGATGAAATCCTTAACCTTGTCAAAGAATCCTCCGTCATCATTATCTTGGTCTTTGTCAGCTTTATTTTTTGTCACTTTTGGGCTATCCGAGGATGCCATGCTACAGTACATATAGTAAGTTAATGTATCAGATTCCGACGAAGTAAAAGTAGAGAACATGAAGAACAATTGCAAGATAATGCATTGAGAAGAAAAATAGAAAGAAACTGACAAAAGAGCTTCATGGTTAATAGGCAAAAAAATCACAAACCACACTAACAAACCCCGGTAATTACACTACATTAGCATATGGTTTGAAGATCAAGGGGAACAGCGGGACGTCGGTTACCTGAGAGACGGAGATGAGGAAAGCGTGGATGGAGCAGAGGAAGGGACGCCGCGTAATGGTCCGAGGAATTGCGCGCGGGAGCTGCAGGAGGCCAGGAAGAAGAGGAGGAAACGGTGGGTGGACACAGAAGCAAAGAGGGCACGGAGGAGTTTGCGGAGGAAACGCATGCATGCACCGTGTGTTTTGGGCGTTTGATCAGTGCTCACAGGCCCTCCATCATTGTCGCGCTGTGCTATGGCATGAAGGGCATGCCACTATGCGGAAAATACCAAGGGGTGTTGTTGACTGCTGTAGCATTAGATGCTAAGATCTCACGCAGCTACAGATATATCACGCCATTTGAGGACAAGACAACAACTTGAATACGAGACAACAGATTGGAGTGTGGCCTTCCTTTTTTCGTAACATCAGACTGCCTAGAAGCTGTTCCGGAGGAGACAGAGGAACAATGCAACACTGGGAATAGATCAATCGAGGACAATCAAGCAACCGCAACACGGTCAGAAGAACCTAATTAATTTTATTCTTCTGTTATCATCTGTCAAACTTCAAGTTATTCATATTTTGGGCCCTAAATATGCAGTTGCTGTCAAGCTTATCCAATGTAAACCCTGAATCCCTAGTGTATTATTTGTAGTGCTTATATAACTCCCATGAAAACTGAATTTCTGGCATGTTTAAGACAATTTATGGTTACTATGCACATTGTAGACTGCAAACTGACCCATCTGTTATTTATTTTCTAGTTGGTTACAGTTTGATAATTTCCTTTGAACTCTTGTTTGCTTAAATGCCAAATCTTTCCAGAAGACATCATTTCTTGTTTAAATATGTTTTTCTCTGCAACCAAGGATGCTGCCAAGATCTTGAATCCTGAACATTTTCTCTTATTCATTTCTTCCGGTGATTGCATCGTCTCCATAGTTTCAGCCTACAAAAACTTCTACAGAGACGTGCCATTAAGTGTTTAGATGTTGCTTTCAGTTATCACGCCTGCCTCAGGTCACGTTGGTCTTATCTATACTGTATTTAGTTTGGAGAAACCATAGGAGCGCTGCCTAATTATTGAACTGAAGAGAACTGACGTGTACAAATATAATTCTGCCTACCGATCAAAAATAATTTGGTCAACTTTTCTGTTTTTGTAGACCAAAGGCTCATAGAACACAACTTTAAATTAATATAGCCAAAAGGTCCGAATACAACATCGATGGATGCTAAGATGCCAGCATAAAATACAGAGATAGAACTCCATATCCACAAGTTAAGATATGAGGAGATTAATGGTTTAGCGTCAGCGCCTATACTCTTAGTGTGCGTTTGGTTCTACTTACTCAACCTGCTTTTGCTTTAAAAAATAAAAGCTAACCAAAGGGGTATTCTTTCTTAGCAGATTCTAAAATCCACCTGCTTTTCCTAGTGTATTTACCAAAGAATCTAGACCCCTGGTTTCACTAGATTCTAATCTTCACCAAAATTATGTCCATTGCGGTTGCCCGAAGAAATAGATGATGTGTCGAGCCCACCATACTCGTCAGTGCAACCGTAGCATCCCCCGTCGAGAAGGGCGGGGTAGCAAAAAAGGGGTCCTCCTATACAACACTCTTAGCGTCCACTGCGCGAGGAAAGCCTGAAGAAATCGGCAATGGGCTAAGTCCTCCATACTCGCCACAATACAATGACTCAAAGAAGTTCCGTACCACAAACTTTGTACCACACGCATTATTTAGAACAAGTAGGAAAGTAAGATAAGCAAGAAATCAAAATATTCAGCATAGCGGAATAAGAAATGCAAAAAAAGAAAAAGGGAACCTAATCTCACCTCCTTGTGTACCATAAAGCAAAGAATCTGAGATATTGACCACCCTTCTGACGCTCGAAGAAAATCGCGGCCGCGACCGTAGCTTTTTTTTGGCATCCTAGCCCCCACAAGCAGCCGCCCTGCCACCCGTAGCCAACGCCGCTCCCATGTCGCCTCACAACCCGTTCTGCTCACTGGCTCGACTATCCCTTTAAATCCTCCTTCTCTCAAGTATTTACTTCTTCATCGTCGACTATGACTCGGTCTACTCCTTGCATACGTCGTCACTACCATGACAGGTCATATGACATCCTCGTGATCACCACTGGATCGTTTTTGTCATCTTTTGAGGTCACCAGTTCGCCCGCACGTTGTTCTGCTCCTCTTCAGTTGGTATCGCCATCGTTAATGGGCCATGCCCACCACTCTCCTCGCGCAGGTCTTTCGGGGCAAAACCTATTTTCCGGACTCAGTGGGCTGGTCTAGTAGGTTTATTCCAGACCTTTTTCACTTTTTTCTATCTTTTTACTTTTTACTTTTTACGTTTATTCTTTTTTGTTTCCTTTTTACTTTTTATTTTTTTCTTCTATTTTATGTACGCTTATTTTCTGTTGCATTTTTTCCGTTTCCTCATTTTTTTTTCTACTTTCTTTTTTCTTTTCCCTTCTTATTTTTCTGTTTTATTTGTTGTGGAAAAAATCCATACGTTTCTTAAAAATAAAGATAAATATTCTTACTACATAATCTTTTAAACAAGATAATTTTTTATTGATTTTCTTCAACTAAGATAATTTTTTTTGCTAAAATCAATCAGATAACATAAATGTTCATACTAAATATCGTTCAAACTTCAAATAAGATAATCCTGCTCAAATAAAATAAATATTCTTACTAAAACCGTTCAAATAAGATATTAAAGATGTTTTATTTTAGATTTTTTATTATTAAAAGTCATTCAAATGAAATAAATGTTCTTACTGGAAAAACTTTGAAATAAGATGGTCTTTTATTTCAAAATCCGTTGAAGTAAGATAAATATTGTTATTGGAAAACCACTGCAAAAGAAATACATGTTATTATTTTTCTGAAACCTAAATATTTTATCTATACTACTATTAAACAAGCGAACTTGATCTCCCCTAAAGCCACCCCACTAACGTACACAAAACAAAACTAGCGAATCACAGCCTTAGGATCGAATCCAGATCAATAGATCTAGCCGTCACCGGAAAAAATAACTACCGATGCGTACGCTTAGCATTTTACACGGCAGACGAAAACTCTGCCGAGGAGGAAACGTTACACTCCTTCGGTCAAAAACGCCTAAATTAGCGGTAATCATATCCCTCATCTCCAATCCCTCACTTCCGCATGATCCTCCCCAGGATTGCTCGATCCAGAGGATCTCTCTCCTCTCGACCTTTCTTCCGCCCATTCCTCCTACGGCCCCGCTTGGCTTGGCGTTTAGATTTACGCTCCGAGAAATACGCCAGATGGTATCGTTAATTTACGGAGGGTCAGAGGTCCGTGAAATATTACTGGCCAATTCCGGCCCGATTACCCGGCATCCAAGCGGGGCCTACACCTTTTTTCCGCGCCGTCGTCAAAGAGCGGCAGCAAGCGCCGGGGGTTGGTCCCCGGTGGCATCGTCGAATTCGGCCGCTGCGGCGGACGTCCTAAGACTAGCCATAGTGGGAAGTAACTTCAAGTAGTAACATACACATATTACTAGACTATGTTACTACCCTTATAGTGCAAAGTAACATAGAGGTGGTGTCATAGATTGTCTCATTTATTACTCTATAGACTCATTTTCTCTTGAAAAGTGTGATATTACTAGTGTTACAAGTAACTAGCTAAGTTACTCTATTTGTATCTCTTCTCATTAATTACATGCCACGTAGGATTTTTTTTCTTAGGTGGCATCTATGTTACTAGTGAAGTTACTCTCATTATGAGTAGTCTAGTCTAAATCACGTCCCCGTCCCCTCACCAATAGCCTCCCTCCTACGCCACCACTCGCTGCCCTCAAGCCAAATCATAGAACGAGGGTGTCTATGATGGTTGGGTGCCTGGACGCGGAGGAGCCGGCGACCACCGGCCGTGGCACTACTACCCATGGTGCCCACAACTGATGATATGGTCCTCAGGCGGGCTGTGGGAGCCTGCTCGAGTGCTCGACACGCACAGCCAAGGCGAGCTTTGGGGAGATCGCGAGTTGATGGTTGTGGCCGCCTCAGATGCGTCCTGTAGCTGCTTGCCGAAATGTGTGTACCGGCTTGTTGCCTGAATTTGTCCGGACATGGATGTACAGCTGCTGCCATTCGTGTAACCATGTCTGCCTCCACGACTATATCATATCCGAGGCCTTCAGGTGATGAATTATAGTGGTTATACTTACTGAATTCTTGTAGATTTCTGGTCTGAGATTGGACATAAAGTTGGACTAGGGGATTAGGTGCGGACTTCGCCGCCTCCGTGGGTTAAAATTGGTCAAAGTGGAAATGTATTATGGTCTGAATTCGTTCGTCGTTCATAGAAGATCTGAAAGAATGTTGAAATTTCTGGAGGTTTTAAATATGTAATTTGGATCAAAGCGGCATACGTCGCGGTTGTGCGGTTAGGAGGGAAAATACCGGGGAGTAAATTATTGAAATTTGGAAATTTCCGCATTTGAAAATGGGTTACATTACGAAGTTGTTGAAATTCAGGGAAAAAATGTGTTGTTGAGCACATGGAATTTTGGAAGTTGAATTTTTGTCGTGTATATTTATTTTTGTGTGACCGTTTTGACATATTTGTTTCTTTTTTTTGGGCATATTTAAAATTATTGCTTTGCATTATTTAGAATTTGTTCAAAACTATAGGAATACTTTGGGACATTTTTTAAAAAAAATGTTGAAATTCAGGGGAAAAAGTGTGTTGGTGAGCACATGGAAATTTGAAAGTTGAAATTTCGTCGTGCATATTTATTTTTGTGTGACCATTTTTGACATATGTGTCTCCTTTTTTGGCATATTTAAAATTATTGATTTGCATTATTTAGATTTTTTTTAAAAACTATAGGAATAATTTGGGACATTTAAAAAAAATGTTGTGCATATTTTTTTGTGTGTGAACATTTTGACACATTTGTCTCCCTTTTTTTGGCATATTTAAAATTATTGTTTTGCATTATTTAGATTTTTTTTTTCAAAATTGTAGGAATAATTTGGGCTATTTTTCAAAAAAAAAAAATGAAAATCTGACAGACTGGGCCCACTGTGACGTCGTGCTGACGTCACAGGGGCCAGGTCTGGGCGGAGCTGCCCGCGGCGGCGCCGAGCTCGCCGGCGGCGTGCCGGTGCATTCCAGGACGCGCGCGCGGTCGCGTTCGACGTGCCTCATCGCGGTCGATGCGTAGGTGGCCGTGCCGCCCCGTTTTGGTCGCCGTGGCGCCGCCGGAAACGCGCGGAACGCGGTGGAGAGCCGCGCGGCGGCGGCGTCCATTCCGGCGACCTCGCGGCCTCCCGGGATGCGATCCGCGGCGAGGGCGGAGCTGGCGCGGAGCTCGTGGAGGTCGCCGATTTGGCCCGGGATGCCCGGAGCGGCGGCGGCGACCGCAGCGTTGCGCGGGGAGAGGAGAGCTCGCGGACGTTTTTGCAAAAATGACCCCGACTTTTCCACAAATTACAGTTAGGTCCCACTTTACAGAAAAAGAGTGGACTGCGCGCGAATTTCCGAAAGTGCGAGGTTTTTTTTGCAAATCCGCGCCGCGACCGGGTGGGCGACCGGCTGGGAGCCGGGCGACCGGCTGGTGACCGGGACGCGTGGCGCGTTCCCATTGGTCAAAAATCGGTATGAACAGTGCGGCGCGCGGATGGGGCAGACGTGGTCGAATCTGGGCCGTCCGTCGCGCGGATCGGACGGCCAGGAATTGGAGAAAAAAGAGTGGACTGCGAGCGAATTTCCGAAAGTGCGAGGTTTTTTTTACAAATCCACGCCGCGACCGGGTGGGCGACCGGCTGGTGACCGGGACGCGTGGCGCGTTCCCATTGGTCAAAAATCGGTATGAACAGTGCGGCGCGCGGATGGGGCAGACGTGGTCGAATCTGGGCCGTCCGTCGCGTGGATCGGACGGCCAGGAATTGGAGGCGACGTGGAGGGCTGGAGAAGGCTGGGATCCTTCCGTCTTTTATATATAGTGTAATGTAATAGATTGGGGATGGCACGCTGAAAATTAAAATCAACTAGGGAGCTGAAAGAGGATCAACAACTGCAGTGGAGAAGTCTACCAATCTGACAACGTTTAAATGACCTGCCGTCAGGCCAACAAACCTCACCGTGGCATGCCAACTTCCGGCTTGACGTGCCGCCGGACCAGGTTTACTCCCAGCCGGACAGGCGACTACTCATACATCCTCCACAATCCACATGCAGTTCATCTCTTGCTGCAGTTGTGTACAGAAAATTAATTCATAGGGAGAAGACTAGATGTGTTGATAGTTTGGTGGTTGATCAGTCGCGAAAAAGTGCAGGAAAGAACACAACGTGGAGGGAGTTCCTCTTGTAAAGGGGCAATACGGGAATCCTACTTGGTGAATGACAGCGCGTCGTGGTTGATTTCCACCTTCAGGTGACATCTTAATGGTCACCATTCACCATTGCAATCACTTTCTCACAGTTTTCAGTATTGTGATCCAACAGAGGCTCATTATATTAGTATTTTTCTCAAACAAATGTATTGAATTGTAATTTTTCAGGTTTACTTTTGTGAACCCCGGCAACTTCATGATCATTGTGAGTCTTTACAGGCAAGGTTAGCAGCTTCTACATCTCTGCCTTTCCTCATTTTTGTAGTATACTAAATTTGAGGACCATAATATGACAAGTTCAGCAACATTCGAAAAGTTCAATTTTATGAAACAACATAAGTGTGAACATCCTATCTGGTTTGTGCCCCGGAGGATGGAATGGCTCCACCCGGTTATTTGATATTGCTTCCCCAAAAGGGTGAAAGTTGTACAAGTTTTATTTTGGTAAAGTATGGTGGGGTATTCTTGGTTCTTATCTGTAATCTCCTATTTCTAGAGGAAACCACTTGCTTCACATCAACCCTCAGAAGAGTCAACGTCCAGAAGGAAAATGTTGTCATCTAACGACTCTTCGGCATCCGTCATGAGGGTGGTAAGGATGGATGAAAAACACCAGAGGGACAGATTGTATGGTCACATAGAACGTAGAAGGACACTAAGTGCCATGGCTTACTTCGCCTATTGTCAATATTATGGCACTAGCAGCCATGTAAATCAGACCCCTGCACATGTTGTCACTGAATCTTTCAGGGTCCTCCGGGTTTGTAACAAGTCTTGTTCCTTTTGTATATAGAAGTTATTCCCTTTAGTTAATTCAGAGTAGTGTTTTGTAGCCACGTTATTTCTCTTTCAAGAGAAAATGCACCTAAGTAGGTAAAAAAAAGTGTATAACCATATTTTATGCTCCGTCTGGTTCATTAAAAGTGTCGCTGACATAACTACAGATTTGAACGTTGTACGCTGGTTTTCCACGACACATTTAACGGATTGGAGGGAGTATCATTTTTTCTAGAAGTTGTCTTCACATTTCACATTGCTATGCTTCATTTTGGTCAACTCATGTGCATTTGAATTGTCAGAATTGTATATAACATATTAAACTACATAAAAAGTAACTCAGTAAAAGAGGAACACCATTCAAAAGAAAGTATGTTGTGTTATATTTTGGAGACGTGTGTTGCACGTGCAAAGCAACTAGTCATGAAAATTTTTGTCAAACCACAAGCGGTATCTCGTGTCTTCCTCCTAAATTCCTAATCTCAGTAGGAACTCGTCGCGGCCGCCGCCGTGCTCATAAAGCTGCCCCCTTTTCTCCCCATTACATACTACATATTTTTTTTAGAAAAGCAAAGTAGTAAATCATGGATGCACGCCCCCATCATAAAAACACAAAAAATAAAATAAAATCTATACCTAATAATAAAAACATTAAGACTTCTTCTCGTACGTCATTTTTATTCCGATTTCGCCCTCCCACCAAGCCACATAATACGTCAAATTGCCACAGGTACCGGTTCGGTTTGTTTTGTTGGCTTCTCTTTAAACGAATCCCCACGCCCCCCAACCACCCGACCTCTTCTGCCACTCAATGTCGTCCCCGTTCTCCTGCTCGACGACGAACTTGATTCCGCCGCGGCCGCGCTCCCCGATGAGTCCTCTAAACGGACCTCCCACGGCGAATTGCGGTGGCAAACCAGAGATGGGGAGCAGCAGCAGGGCTCCCAAGGTGCTGGAGAGAGGGCAGTCAGGCGCTGCAGAAGCTTGCTGGCCGGAGGCGAGGCGAGGAGGGAAGCGAGGTCATTGGTCGTCACGGGAGCAAGAAGTATCTCGAGGTGGAGATGTTTCTGCCGACGGCGGCGACTCGAGCAGGAGTTGCGGCTGAAGGGCGGCGTCACGCGTGGTCCTTGGCGGCCTCAATCAGGAAAAGGAGAAGAGACATCTCGACGCTAAGCTCCGCCTGGCGCTTTCGCCCTCCTCCGCCTTGCACAGTTGGAGTAGAAGACGCGGAATCCGCTCATCTGGGCGCCGGGCAGAGCTTGGCGTCGCTGGCCTCACCCGCGTAGCACCCCGTGTGCCCTGCTTTGTGATTCAGGACTTCGTGAAGTAAGGGTGTGTTTGGTAGCCCGGGTGAACTCACACATTCCCATCTCAACCTGGCTGAGCTGCTTATTTCTTGTTTGGTAGCCCGGGTCGGGTCGACTGGGCAGTGGCGGCCTCATACGGAAAAGGCCTCCGGGCAGTGTCGGGTTGGGAAGTGGGAATCGAGCTTCTCTGCTCGCCCAGGCTCGACTCATACCCGCAAAACACTGTTCTGCACCGCGTCCGTCCGCGATCCCCCACCCCGTGCTATTCACTGTTCAGTTGCCCCCCGTGTACAGAAGAAAGCAGTGGAGGTTCACATCGCGCGACCACCGACGAGGCAGCCGCGAGCGGACGCCGGCGGCCCCCGCGCGCCCGGCAACCTCCGCCACCGGGCCCCGCGAGGCCGCCTACCTCCGGCGCCGCCTCGACGCCGGCGCCGCCGCCTCGTCGCGCCACCCCCCGCGTCCCCGCCTCCTACCGCCGCTGCTCCGACGCCGCCGAGCGGAGCTTCACCGCGCGCTCCCACCTACCGCCGCGGACGCTAGCCGACCCGCCGGCGATGACCCCAGCCACCGGAGACCTAGCGCCACCGCGGAGGCGAGCTCAGCCGCCGGCGACAGCCACAGGTGCCGGAGATGTTAGGACTGGGAATTTTTTCCGGACCTGATTGCTTTTTTTATTTTTGTTTGAGGTCTTTTGTGTAAGATTTCGTACCTGTTTGTAATATCTGTTACTAGACACTACTCGTAGCATGGCTCGGTGGAACCGGGGCAACCAAACAAGATCTCATCCTAACCTGGCCCAGGTCATACGGGGCACCAAACACAGAAAAAATCTCATCCCAACCCGGTCCTCTTCAGCATGTATGAACTGAGAAAGTTGTGATAGGGTGATACAACCTACTAAACACACCCTAACTGACGCATCGGGTGCAGATTAGTGAGATGGGGATCAGACCATGGGGTTCAAAGAAGCAAGATCTGCAGAAAAGAATCCTTGAGGATTTGTTCGCCAAGCAATGACGGAGTCTCTAACCGACATGCCCATGTGTTGCACGCATCATTCAGATTATCGAGATGGGTAACAAAAGAAAAGTTAGCCCAAGGCTACTGATCTGCTTTGCGGCCGATTCGGCCACGGTGGAGCTGCCCGACGTTAGCCCTGTTGCTGCTATCCTCTGTACCACATAACCGGCTCCTCCAACATACAATGGTTACATTCAGTTTTTGGTTGTGCTCCCGAAAAAGGCATTCAGGTTTTGGTCCAATGACAAGACTGAGGAGCAAATCCATACGTTTTACTCTTATACTCTTTCATCGATTTATCAGAATTTGTTTCAAACGATCACACCCGGTGTGGTGTTGTGTGGCCAGGAGAGATGGGGAGGGACCCGAGCGCAAAAAGAAATGAAGGGGCCGGGGTGTAGGTGGAAAAAGTACAAGGAGAGGATAGGGTTTCGATCAGGTTGGGCCTCGAGCCTCTCCTAGGCCTGGCCGGCTGGGCTGCTCACACTATCTCACTCTAAAACCTTTTATTTTATTTTTCTTTTGCAATAATTTGAAACAATTTCGAAAACGGAGACAAAGTGTTGACAATATCATTTGGGATAAGTTTAAAAATACAAAAATAGAATTCATGAAAAAAATTGATGGACAAAAAGTTGTGACGACATGCGAGCCCGTTTGTTTAAAACCGAATAGGATTTCCAATTCTACTTAGCTAGCTAGATACATTCGATATAAATATAAATGCAAACGTGCTAGCTAGGTTTGGGTTCACGTCGCCCATCGCATATTAGCTAAGTTCACAACAGATTAGGTCTACCTACCTATTGCACGGCGAGAGTGTACTTTGGAAAAATTGTATGGCCAAATAAAATTTGATTAAACTGCTTAGAAACTAAGAATTACATGTGCAAAAAATATATTAGACCGTCGCAACACACGGCTCATACAGGTGCACAAGCAGAGTTCGAAACTACTCTTGTTTGAATGACAAAGTATTCAACGCATTCCAAATTACTTGACTTTGCTTTGTCTAAATACGGATCAAGTAATTTGGAACGGAGGGACAACATGGGTAAATGATTTACCGTGATTTTTTTTAAAAAGTGGAATGCTTCAAACACAATTTTTTTGCTAGAGTGCAATTTTTGTGCTAGAGTGCAATTTTTGAAAATTATAATTTTGAGTTTGAAAATATCAAATATTTGATCTGATTTTTTAGAGGGTTTGGTGCAAAATCGGGTAACAACAAATACTAAAAAGACTAACCAATGATAAACCAAGTAAATTTTACCGATACGACTAAGACTTCGGTTTTGTGCCACGAATGATATACCAAGTAAATTCTAAGTTTTTTTTATCCCGTTGCAACGCACGGGCATGTTTCCTAGTTCAACAAAACATCACTACATTTAAGACTCGGCCCAATGACATATCAAATATCTTACGATTTCCAATCAAATAAAAAAATTACAAGATATGATGGAAAAAAATGTATCGTAAATCTAGCTACGCAAATGTGCGGCCACCCAGCTAGTTGAAGTAAACGTGCAGAAAATAAACAGAAAACAGAAAAAAATAGAAAAAGGAAAAGAAGAAACCAAAACTTCTGGAGGGAAAACCCCTAGAATGGAGGGAAAAACTCGCCCCAAATGCGCGCACCACGCCTCAGTACCAAGATGGAAACCCACGCCGAGCTCTCCGACGGCCGCCGCCCTGCTCCGACGAATCCGGCGGCGATGGAGGAACCACGCGCCGAATCCGCCGCTGCAGCCTCCTTCCTGGACGGCTCCGACGCGCTCCCCGCCCCCAACGAGGTCCGTTCTCCTCACCGCCCTACCTCCGGGTACCACACGATGGATTCGTCGCCACCGCTTTTCTTGAAAATCTGTGTTGTGACTTCATAGGGTACCTCGGCCGGCGCGAGGAAGCGGAAGTCCCCGGCGACGGCGACAACGAAGGCTGTGAGGAAGCCTCGCAAGCTTCAGGTCTGTACTTCAGTGCACCCATCAATCCCCTCCCCCCCCCCCCCCCCCCCCCCCCCCCCCTTCAATCTTGCTTTGCTGCTTGGTAGTCTGCCGTGTCTGAAACTCTGAATCTGCTGCATCTGTGTTGTGCTTGTAGCATGGTATTGTTTGGTGCAGGTTGAAGAACCGATCCAGATGCCAGTGTACTACGGACATCCAGAAGAGTTCTCCCGCGTGCGTGGCGAAAGTTTAGAGAGCAACAAGTGCGCGCACATCATCGGTGAGCTACCACTGCAGCCACACTCCATGACACTGGTGGACCTACAGCTCTGGATCTTCAGGTTGTTCCGGCTTCATCCAGAAACACAAGATCTCGAAATTAGGGGGTTCCTCAAACACTACAAAAAAGACTTCTTTGACGAAGATTCCTCCGATCCGGACTGCTTTTTGGAGGATTGCCCGTGGGACAGACACTATTTTTCGAGTGACAAGTGCTGGAGTTCCTTTGCCAATAAATTGAAGAGAAAAAGAAATGTGACACAGAAGTTCATGTTGTATGTGCAGTCCTCTGAGATCAAACACTACGACATTTTGCTCAAAGCTGTACAAGATGATTACTCCCAATTGATGACGGTTGTGTTACCTGGGACGAAGTGCCTAATAAGTAGCCGCTTCGGCTTCCGCGACCTTGTAGGAAAACTGACAATGACAGCTAAGGAAATGGCAGAGTATTTACCTGGTCACTTAGATGAGCAGATTACTCCCGCTGAGGCGTGGAGGGCAAGGCAGTTTGATCTGGAGAGGGAATACGGTACCTTTTATGATTCACACAACTTTGCCCCAAGGCTACTTAAGGAAATAGCAAGCAAAAACCCTGGTTGTTTCGTAGACATCAAGGATGCAGAGGTTGCAGGGTGTAAGGATTTTCGGGTCCTCCAGCGTATGTTTTGGGCATTTGGACAGTGCTTACAGGCCTTCCGTACTTGTCGCCCTGTGCTATGTATCAAGGGCACACCATTATGCGGGAAATATCAAGGGATTCTGTTGACTGCTGTAGCATTAGATGCTAATGATTTATCCATTCCAGTAGCATGTGCTGTCGTTGAGGGCGAGACCAAAGAAAGCTGGCTTTGGTTTCTTAGGAATTTGGAGCGAGCAGTGGTGCATCAGTCTGATGTTTGCCTTATACATGACTACAAAAGTGAGTTGCTCAATGCTATTGAGGGACTTCTGAATTCTGAGCAACGACAGTGGCGGAAAACAGAAAGCCGGTGGTGCATGGAAGACCTTGCTGAAAACTTCTTTGCATATTTTTGTGACGAGAAGCTGGTGATGATGTTCAAGAAACTTTGTCAGCAGAAGCGACGCCATAAGTTTGGCAAAATCTGGAAGGAGCTAGACGAGCTAACATCCAAATATATGGCGGAGAAAGAAGATGGTGCTAGCGCGGAAATGCGGCACGAATCAGTCAAGCATGATGTGGCAGACCTTGAGGCAGAAAGCTCATGCAACCAACCTGTTTCAGTGGAGGATGTGAAGAAAAGAGACCATGCTGATGACAACAACAGAAAAATAACAAAGTTCTCTGACTGGATCCAGCTGAAACCAAAGGAGAAGTGGTCACTGGCGTATGACAAAAATGGAGCAAGATATGGCATCATGGGCAGTGATACAGCTGCTGTATACACGAACGACCGTGTATTGAAAGGAATAACATGCCTTCCGCTCAGTGCGATAGTGGAGGTGACATTCCTGCGCTTGGTAGACTACTTCAGAAACACAAATGCTGCAGCAAACAAAGCAATTGGCAACCCAATTATTAACTTCCCCGAACGTGTCCAGGTTGACATGAACTCCAAAATGCAGAAAGCCGAGATGCATAAATCGATTTACACATACGCCGCTGATAAAAATGTTCTTGGTGGGGAAGAGGATCGGAAATTTACGGTTAAGGGAAGGAAGAGGGAGGTGACTGTTCACCTGAAGTCGGAGCATACCTTCAGCATCCATAAGTCCAAAAGATCCACAATTCGAAAAACTGCCACCTGTTCATGCAACAAGCCACAGCTGTTTCACAAGCCTTGCTCTCATGTCATTGCTGTCTGTTGTGAGATTGGGGTTAGGACTGCTACATACATATCTCCATATTACAGCCTGCCCTATCTAGTTTGCACCTGGAGGCAAAAATTCAGTGAGTTCTCACGCAAGTACAGAGATATTATACCACACTACTTCAGAGATGTTATACCATTTGAACATGATACACCAACTTGGATCCCAGACAAAAGATTGGAGTGTGGTCTTCCTGTTTGTCTGTTGTCGCTTGTCGGGCCGCGTAGAAGCCGTGGTCGAGGAAGAGACGCAGTGCAGAACTGAAGATGGAGCAGTTGCGCACAACCAAGGAACCAAGACACACATAGAGGGGCCTAGCCAAAATTGAGATTCTAATATCATCTGTCAAACTAGTTATGCATATTTTGGATATTTAATATGTGTCGGCAGTGGTGCTTAAGTTATCCTATGTAAACTCTGAACCTCTATTATTCTTGCAGTACTTCCAAGCTACGAAGCACCGATACTCCAGATCACAACGTATCGGCGTACCGTACTTGCCCGATACCCGTATCCGGCCGATACACCCCGATACTCGTGTCCCTCGCGTGTTCCAGTTTTCCCGATTTAAAAAAAAGAAAAAAACCCGATACGCAGCTGGGACGGCGGTGACATGGGCGGGCGGAGGCCAGATGTACCGGTCGAAGCCCATTACTAAACCTAACCCCACAGCCCCAGCTTTGCAGGGCAATGGATCGACTGATGTGGTTGATGTGCTGCTCTGCTTGCTTGCTGTTGTTGCCCATCTCTGTCGCCTGATGGCCTGATGAGATGTTGCTGCTGTGTTGCTAGGGAGTGAGTCAGTGAAACAGACAGGTCATCTGCGGGCAGTGGCATGGCAGGCTTCCAGTCTTCAGTCGGTGGAAGTTAATGCAACACTGCTAGTGTTGATGGTGAAGAGGCTGGGGCTTGGGCAGTATTTTGATCTCATCTCACGCATCCAAGCTTTCTGGTCTTTATTACATGAAATTTTATTATTTATATATATATGCTCGCCGTATCGCCGTATTGCTGTTTTCTGAAGTTGCCGTATCCCGTATCGCTGTATCGGTATCGCCGTGTCCGTCTCGCCGTATCGGTGCTTCATAGCTTCCAAGATGTGTGGAAAACTCCTTATATCTTTTCTAGTCGGTTACAATTTGATATCTGAATTTATTGATTGGTTATATCTTCTTTAAACTTCCGTATACTCAGTTGCTAAATCATCCCAGAAGACATTACATCTTGGCTGATGGCGTGACATGCATACCACTTTGTTGGTAAAATTGTCAATAGAAGCTCTTTCCTAGATTTCAGTGATCCAAGTACATCAAGCAACCATTTTACTACTGCTTGTTAATTTTCTCTGAGCACACGCTGCTCAGGATTTCTTCTTGGCTGATGGCCTGACATGCATACAAGTCCAGTTGATAGGATTGTCATTAGTAAAACCACTTGACTAGATTCCAATCATCCAATGGTTAAGTGTCAGGGTTAGAGCTAATTAAGATATGTCAATGGAACTTGCAACTTAAATGACAGGTGAGATAACTGAAGATGGAAGTAGAACAAGGTCCACATTCTTTTGGTACCTCAGAAGTTGCGCGAACACCAATTTCAGTTTCATGTGCCTTTACAGATAGTTGTTTTCAGGGTCAGAGTTCAACCATTTTTTTTACAGCAGGTTGAATTCCTTCCATGCTATTTATAAACCAGTAATCAAACTTCGAATCCCTGATTTGTAAATGTACTGAGTCTGCAACTCTTGTTCACAGGAATGAGGAAGAGATGAGAGTATCCTGACATGTTTCTTGTTTACCATTGGCAAGGATGGTGCCAATATCTGTGTACCCTGAAGAAATCATGTGGGTATCCATATGCCCCTTATTTCACAAGGAAAGAGAGAGAAAAAAAATCAGATTACCTTTAGTTCTGTATAACACTTTTGTAGCTGTGCATGCTGATTAGATGCGGGTCTGGGCCCACCTCGTCGGCGACACAATGATGAGTTGCAGATTACGAATAGTTAGTGGTATGATTATTATTTTTACATTTTCGTCATCAATTCTTTGCTTATTGCAGTAAGTCCTGAATTCCATTCTTCAGAAACTTGAGGAATGTCGCGTGTGTTGGCATGCTGCTTACCATTCAAATATACATGTGCCCAACGCTCACTGACACGCCCCATTGGCACATGTGCCTATGATGCTGGTTTCCTGAGATTTTTATTCGAGATTGATGATTTCTGAGAATTAAATCAGAATATATCACCTTCACTCCACGTCATGCTGTTGGTCAGCCATCCAGCGGAAGGAGTTTTCTGACTCTAAACGTGTCGAAATTTTCCCGCCTCCTTTTTAACAAGTGAAAAGCTAGTAGTCTTTCTAGGGGGAGTTAATTGCACTGGCAGTCACACATCTCGTCGTGTATGTGCACTTAAATTACACATCTGGAAAACGAGATTTTTTTTGTCACACAACTGAACAAATGGGTGCACGCAGCTCACTAACGGGCCACGTCATCCCGTTTTGGACTGTAATTTTTCAGAAAACCCCTAATATTACAAAAAAAATATTGTAAAATGGTCCTTCTAATATTACAAAATGCTCCTCAAAATATTACAAATGGTCCTCGTAATATTACAAAATGATCCTCCTAATATTACAAAATGGTCCTCCTAATATTATAGTAGGTTTTTTTTTTAAATGTATGTCCATAACGGGATGACCTGGCCCGTTTGTGACCTGCGTGCATCCATTTGTTCAGTTGTATGGCCAAAAAATCCCGTTTTCTAGATGTGTGACTTAAGTGCACATAAGCGACGAGATGTGTGACCGCTAGTGCAATTAACTCTTCTAGGGCAAGGAGCAACGAAATATCCAATCTGCTGACAGCAAATGGAGTGTAGGATTTGTGAAAACAAATGGACTAACAAAAGTGTCAGAATAAATTGTGAACCAGTTTCTTGATTAATCAAAAGTGTTAGAAGTACCTAGCCCTTGATTTTTTTTAACTGTAAACCTAGCCCTTGATCAATCAAAACAAATGGATTTCTGAATCTGACAACATCTCATACATTTGTACATAGCCCTTCATCATTCAGAAGTGTCAGAATAATTTGTTGTACACTAGCAAGCAGAGATATAATCATATAGTCTTATACAGACGGATTAGACGTCCCTTGACACGATAACAAATGAACCAGTTCCGATTAACTTGGATACAAAGGACTATGTAGAATGGGTGTAAATGTTTTTTCTTTAGGGAAAATGGGGGTACATTTTTTAGATATCTGTGTAGATTGTTTTGTAGAGAGAAGTGAAAATCGTTTTTTTAGGGAAATATAAAAATTAGTTTTTTTAGGACTTGGGAAATTTTCAATCTTCCTCGAGGCAAGCCCAACAGCAGGCCAGTAAAGGCCGAAATGTCCAGCAACTCGAAGGCCCGCGAACGGCCCATCACGAAAAAATGGACGGAAAAACCCCAGAAGCGAGGGAAAACTCTTCCCCAATCCCCCGAATGCGCGCAGTACGCCGCAGTTCCAAGACGGAAACCCTCGCCGAGCTCTGCTCCGACGGCCGCAACCCGGCGGCGATGGAGGAGCCACACGCCACCGCCACCGCCACCGCCTCTGCTGCATCCCCCTCACTCGCCGGTCCCGACGCGCTCCACTCCCCCAACCAGGTCCGTTCCCCTCGCCGCCCTCCGGGTACCCCTGGCTCCATGTCTATGGATTCGTCGCCCGCCGCCACATGCTTTGCTGAAATCTGTGTATTTTGATCTCGCAGGGTACCACCGCCGGCGCGAGGAAGCGTAAGGCCCTGACCCCGACCCCGACGACGGCAAAGGCAGTGGCAGTGAGGAAGCCTCGCCAGCGGCAGGTCTGCACTTCTGTGCCCATCCAGCCCCTTTCCCTCGGCATAAATGCTTGGCAGTTTGTTATCTGATTTTTTACATGTTAGTCTGAATCTGGTGCATCTATGTTGGCATTGTCTGATGCAGGTTGAAGAACCAATTCAGATGCCTGTCTACTACGGATGTAGACAAGAGTTCAACAGCGTCCGTGGCGAAAGTTTAGTTGAAGATATCTCGGAACTTTATGCAAAGAAAATATGTGAGCACATAGTCGGCGAGCTACCGCTGCAGCCACAGTCCATGACACTGGTGGACCTAGAGCTCTGGATCTTCAAGCTGTTTCGGCTCCACCCAGAAACACAAGACCTCAGAATCAAGGGGTTCCTGAAGCAATACAAAAGTGACTCGTTTGATGATGAGGAACCAAAGTGGTATATGGAGTACGAGCCGTGGGAGAGTTATGATTTTTGGAGTGACAAATGGAGTGCCTTTGCCAATAAATTGAAGAGGAAAAGAAATGTGACGCAGAAGTTCATGTTGTCTGTGCAATGCTCTGAGATCAGGCACTATGACATTTTGCTCAAAGCTCTACAGGATGATTACTCCCAAGTCCCAACTGGTGACGGTTGTGTTGCCTGGGACCAAAAGCTTGTCAAGTAGTCGATTCGGCTTCCGTGGCCTTATGGAAAATCTGACAATGACAGCTACGGAAATGGCTGATTATCTCACTGCTGGCTTTGGCGAGCAGATTAGTCCTGTTGAGGCGTGGAGGGCAAGACAGTTTGCTCTTGAGAGGGAGTACGGTACCTTTTATGATTCACACAACTTTGCCCCAAGGTTACTTAAGGAGATATCACGTAAAAACCCTGGTTGTTATGTAGACATCAAGGATGCAGAAGTTGCAGGGTGTAAGGATTTCCGGGTCCTCCAGCGTATATTCTGGGCATTTGGACAGTGCTTGCGGGCCTTCCGTACTTGTCGCCCCGTGCTATGCATTAAGGGCACACCACTATGCGGGAAATATCAGGGATGATGTTGACGGCTGTAGCATTCGATGCCAATGATTCCTCCATTCCAGTAGCATGTGCTATCGTTGAGGGCGAGACCAAGGAAAGCTGGCTGTGGTTTCTTAGGAATTTGGAGCGTGCAGTGGTGCATCAGTCAGCTGTTTGCATTATACACAACTACAAAAGGGAGTTGAGCGACGCTGTGGAGGACCTTCTGACTTCTCGTCAACGAAAGTGGCAGAGAGGGGAAAGCCGGTGGTGCATGGAAGACCTTGCTGAAAATTTATTTACATATTTTGCTGACAAGAATCTGGTGATGATGTTCAAGAAACTTTGTCAGCAGAATCGACGCCATAAGTTTAGTAAAACGTGGAAGGAGCTAGACGAGTTAACGGCCAAATATACAGCAGAGAAAGAACATGGCGCTATTGGGAAAATGCAGCAGGAATCGGTCAAGCATGATGTGGCAGAGCTTGAAGTAGAAAACCCATGCAACCAATCTGATTCAGTGGAGAATGTGAAGGAAGGAGATCATGTTGATGACAACAATAGAAAAATAACAAAGTTCTCTGACTGGATCCATCTGAAACCAAAGGAGAAGTGGTCACTGGCGTATGACAACAATGGAGCAAGATATGGCATCATGGGCAGTGATATAGCTGATGTATACAAGAACGACCCTATATTGAAAGGGGTAACATGCCTTCCGCTTAGTGGAATAGTGGAGGTGACATTCCTGCGCTTGGTAGACTACTTCGAAAACACAAGCGCTGCAGCAAACAAAGCTATCGGCAACCCATCAATCAACATCCCCGAACGTATCCAGGATGACATGAATGCCAAAGTGCAGAAAGCCGAGATGTATACATATTTTTGGAAGTACACTGATGATGAAAATGTTGGTGGGGAAGACGAGGGGAAATTTACCGTTAAGGGAAGGAAGAGGGAGGTGACTGTTCACCTGGTGTCGGAGAATATATTCAGCATGGATAAGTCTAAAGGTTCCACAATTCGAAAAACAGCCACGTGTACATGCAACAAGCCGGAGCTGCTTCACAAGCCTTGCTCTCATGTCATTGCCATCTGTTGTGAGATTGGGGTTAGCGCTGCCACATACATGTCCCCATACTACCGCCTGCCCTATCTAGTTTGCACCTGGAAGCAAAAATTCAACAAGTTCTCACGTGACTACAGAAATGTTGCACCAGCCTACTTTAGAGATAATATACCAACTTGGATCCCAGACAAAAGATTGGAGTGTGGTCTTCCTAGTTGTTTGTCGTCAGACTGCATACAAACTGACATGGTCGAGGAAGAGCATCAGAGCAGTACTGAAGATGGATCAGTTGCACACAGTCCAGGAACCAAGACACACTCAGAAGAACCCAGCCAAACCTGAGCCTCTACTATCATCTGTCAAACACCAAGTTATTCATATTTTGGATGCTTAATATGGGTTAGGTGCTGTGTTTAAGCCTATGTAAACTCTGAGACTATTATTATTAGCAGTTCTTTCATGTTGTACGGAAAACTGAATTTCTTAGTATTTGTTATGTAGCCAGTTACAGTTTGAATCTGAATTTCTTGCTTGGTTTATATCGTCTTGAAACTTCTGTATGCTCAATTGCTAAATCATTCGAGAAGACATTACATCTTGGTTGATGGCATGACATGCATGCATGCAGTTCGGTTGATAAAATTGTCATGAGCAGACCCCCTTGACTAGATTCCAATGGTCCAAGTATATGAAGCAACCATTTATTACAGCAGCTAAAACTTCGTTGAGCATACGCTGCTCAGGATTACAGTGAATTAAGATTTGTTAAGGGCAGTTACAACATTGCTTGTTTTCAGGTGTAAAATCTTTTGGTATTCAGAAGCTGTGCAAGACCATTTTCAGTTTCGTGTGCTGCTACAGATAGCCTGTGCTTGTTTTCAGTTGCAGGCACAGATACAAGGTTCATGCTCCAAACATTTTCTTATAAAAGGTTTTTATTTAGATTATTTTCTTACAATAGGTTGAATTCCTTCCGTGCTACGGCCTACGTGCAAACCACTAATCGAACTTTAAAACACTGAATGCTACTTGCAAACCACTAATCGAACTTTATATGACTGTATGCTGCAGCATTGGTCTGCAACACTTTTCCACAAGATGACTTCAGCTATGAGAGGGAGTGGCGTCAAGGATTTGTGATAACATTATAACAAAACTTAAATGTACGGATATATCAAACTTTCATACATTTGTACCAAAAGTGTGGTCAATCAAAAGTGTCAGAATAAATTGATGTACAGTAGCAAACAAACATATAACACAATTTGATATAGACAGATTATATGTACCCTGACACCATAAGAATTCTTTCCAATAAACTTGGTTACATCAGAAGGATCTAGAACATTCACACACGAACAATACAATCCGATATAGATAGATTACATGTCTCTTGACACCATAACGATCAACTGGTTCTAATGGAGTAGAACTTGACTCACAAATGAATAATCGACCAAGTGACCTTCAGTAGTATCCTATAGTTACCACATGTGATTTCCTCTTTATCGTAACTGTTGCGCCTTGGAGTAAATTCAACAGTGCGGTCAGAAAACTCGTCACCACCTAGGGCAGCAGACACAGTCAACGACAACATCTCGTCCACAGAGACGCCTACTACGCTGCGCGCCATTTGCACAACTCCTTCGTCGTCAGCGGTGAGTACTCCGCTCACTTTACTGTCATGTAGCATAATGTCGCATGGAATGCTGGTAGTGCAGGCATAGATTTTCCCATGGAAATCAGAGGGTCCACCAAGTATCCTGACCTCAATAGCCCCCTCCACCGCCTTTATAATAAATGAGTTGTTTAGATCCAATATGCTGTGCATGCTGACAAGTGTTTCCGTTTCAACCTCATGGATGGGTCCATATGGTAGTCTCCGGACACCATCCACCTCCATCAAGCCTTTACTGAGTCTTTCATCCCTGACATTCCTTCCCTGCAGATCCTTGACCTTTAGATCAATTTCAAAGTATATAAAATCGCATACCATAAATCCTCTCTTAGGGCCAGTCAAAATCAATGAATCATCCTGCAAAAACAGAAGTTTTCGAGGTTTATCTAGCCTGAATAATCCTTGATGTGGGGTTTGAGTTCCTGTTTGTGTCACAAGATAAATTGCAGGTGCATTTCATGTTCTCGTATCATGTACTCCTTTTCTAACTGTGCAGGGCTTGTTGTACAGCAGGACTGAAGAATCATGTCAGAGTTGCTAAATCAAAGGCCTACTAAGATCAATTGCTATAAGGGAAATAACTGAATTAACAGTTCCACTAAAATTAACACAGTATGAAACAAAATATTGGAACAGTAAACAAATCAGACTAGTTATTAGTAAAATACAAAAGAACAATTAGATGCATGGATACATAACATTTAGAACCAATCATTCATAGAATGAAGGACGCTCTTGAATGATTTTCCTACACATAATATATATGGGTACAGTAAGAATCTGGATGTTCCTACAATCGACGGCACTAACATGCATAGATGCGTGTAGAGATGCAGTGGACATCTATAAGGCAAATGATAGCAATACCTTTGATGTGATGAGCTGGCAATTTTCCTTGCCACGCTGGAACATATAGACGCGTTTGAAATCAATACTGTCCCTGGCTATGATTGTACCATATACATTGAGTGGGTAGCCATGGTCAGAGGACACAATCTTGACCGAGACAACATTCGCCGAGTTAGCCAACACGAACCCTTCTGGGAAGATTGTGTCGTTATATCGCATTGGACCAATAGGTGCTGCCAAATCAGAGAGAAAATCGTTTCAAAGTGAGGAAAGGAAGAAAAATAGCATTCGGATATATTGAGAAAATTGCACATAACACCAAGGTTTGGTGCTATTGTTGCGCAGAACACATAATCAAAACCTCTTTTGCAGCAAACCCCAGTTTTTGGTCTAATACGTTGCACCTAGCCCAAAACGTTGATTTAGACTCTTAATAGGTATCTAACATGTGATCCCATGACACTGTATCGTATTTGTATACCCTATACCACAATTATACGACATTCTTAAAAAAAATAAAAAATCGCACTTTTGTCTCCCAAAAAATATGCAGATACATTTATAGGTTTTCTACGTACGCAGAAAATTTCATTTATAAATACGTTGTAGTTTAGGGTACACAAAAAAGACAAAATTTGGGACAAAATAGGGGATTTTTGCAACTTTATACAACCACAATTTTTTAATTTATCTATTGCACCAAATCCGCGCTGCAAATTTGAACTAGCTAGTTTTCTGAAGTTACTTATATGAAAATCATACTGGCATAAACGAGCCCGTGGATAAAGGTCTATATTGCCCAAATATTTTGTATATGCGCTTTTTTAATAAAATGTGGTATAATTGTGGTATACGGTACACAAATACGGTACAGTGCCATGTGACCACATGTTAGATACCTATTAAGAGCCTAAATCAACTTTTTGGGCTAGGTGCAACGTATTAGACAAAAAACTGGGGTTTGCTGCAAAAGAGGTTTTGATTCTGTGTTCTGCGCAACAACAGCACCAAACCCTGGTGTTACGTGCAATTTTCTCGGATATATTGGACAGATCCATTGCAAAACACAAAGGGATCCATGTGATACTCTTTCCTTTTCAAATAAATGCTAGTATGGCCGTAAATATGTAATGGCGCAGAGTCTAGAATGGAATGAACTATCAGATATCAATCCAGATGAAAATTGAAGGTGCAGGGTAACCAAGACAAGGATCGGCATGAAAATTAACATTAGAATGCTAGTAAGGCCGTAAATACTAACCGCGCAGAGTCTAGAAAGGAATGAACTAGCAGACATCAACAACAAGGACCGATCCAGATGAAAACTGAAGGTGGAGGGTAACCAAGACAAGGATTGGCATGAAAATTAATGGGTAATGGAACACACATTCCTCGTCGAGGTCGATCTTCCGGCTAGGGAAGTAGCGGGTGTAGATGTATTTCTTCTGCTTGGGGTCGTACTCGCTGAATCTCGGGTCCAGAGGATTCATCACCTTCTTCTTCTCCTCCTCCGCTGCCAGCTGCTGCTCCTCCTCCTCCGCTGCCAGCTGCTCCTCCTCCTCCTCCTGCTCCTGCTTCTGCTTCTTCCACAGTCGCTCATCCGCCTCCCCATCAGTTGCTGCGCCCGCCATGGAAGAAGAATCGATGCTCGCCATGGAAAGTTAGGGTTTGAGATCGATGGGTGGGAGGGGACAGAAAGAAAAAGAGAAGGATAATCACAACTGACCGAGTAGCCGTTCAGGTTGGGCCGGCCCGCTTATATTTCCGATGGGTTTTATTTTCAGGCAATGGAAAAGTGGTGGGACCAACTCTAGCAAATCTCATTCCTTAATGAGAGAATTCGTTATTTGACACTAATAGTGTCAATACCTGTGTAGTTCTGAATTTTTTTACCGAGTATTTGAAATTTAAATTCCTTATTTAGCTCTCTGAAATTTTGTTTCTTTCCTATTTGACCATAAGCGTAAATTTGTTTCCTTATACGATTAATGACATTGTCGTCTAGTCCCAGCCGTTACCTTTATTTTTCTTGGACCCAAATAGCCCTGTCCTCCATCCATTCGCCACCGGAGATGGAGCTGGGTTCGGCTCAGGCCGGTACCGCACCGACGGCGGAGGAGGCGTCAGGCGTGCTGGTGGGTGTTGAAGGGTCGGTCCCGATCTTCACGGATTTGGGCGGATTCGGCGAAGAACACGAAGAACACAAGGGGAAAAGGGGCAAATAGAGGGATAAATAGCAAGACACAAGGAAATACTCAATCGGTAACCAATCCCCGAGGGCAGCCCCCGATTCTCATACACCAAGCACACTTACTCTTAGATTCGTTTATCTCACCGGTCGAATCTACCAGTCCAATCACCGAGACGAAAGGCGAGTAATCGCAACTACAAGGAGGAATTCATCTCCATGCAAGAAGGTCTTGGTTCATCTCACTAAGAGGCATCTCACAAAGAGGCAACATCCAAAGGATGGAAAGGAGCTAAGCTCAACTCAATCTCAACATAGTCTAACCCTAGCTCTAGGGAGGGAGAGGAGTATTTATAGTCTATTACACTCCAGGGGTAAAACGGGAAATAATAAGACGAAGAGACGCGGGCGCAGGCGAGCTGCTGGTGAGGGCCGGCCAGGAGGCTGTTGGCGTCGGCCAGGTGGCCGGCCTAGGGGCCAGCCTAGGCCGGCTGGGAGGCTGATGGTGTCGGGTCGCTGCCCAGCCTGGGGGCCGGCCCAGGCTGGCTGGAAGGCCGGCCGTGTCTGGCTGCTGGCCAGCCTGGGGGCCAGCCTAGGCTGGCCGGGAGGCTGGCCGGCAGGCTGGCCGGGAGGCTGGGCGGGCTGTTGCTTGCCGTTCCTTCCGCGACTTCTCCCGTTTCTTCTCCCGTGCATGCACGCTCTTCTCGACCACCTCGGCCACCTCCTTGGAGACTCTCTCCTTATTCTTGCTCACTCCCTTGGAGATCCTCATGGAGCTCATACCTAAGCACACACAATGTATCGGAATGAGGTAGTAAACCATTCAATGGAGTATCGAGGTCACACAAAGATAGGAGCGAATTCACCTTATCGTGTAGAGCCTTGACTCATGCTCTTGTCATTGGTCCACTTGGTGTGTCATGTGTAGTAACCGGAGGTTGGGCCACATCATCTCCCCCCCCCCCTTGGGAAAGAGTCGTCCTCGACTCTTGTTCATCCTCATCGCTTGATGATCCATTGTAAGGAGATAAGTCGGCGACATTTAAGGTGTCATGCACCAAGTACTTGGAGTTGGCGATGTTGATCTTGTATGCATTGTCGTTGATGCGCTTGATGACCTTGAAAGGTCCATCTCCACGAGGGTGAAGCTTGGACTTCCTTGCATCCGGAAAGCGATCCTTGCGAAGGTGTAGCCATACTAGGTCTCCTTCATATATCATGGCGCACTTGTTCTTGTTCATCTTCTTAGCAAGGTCTTCATTGTGCTTCTCAAGTGTGATTCTTGTATCCTCATGTAGCTTCTTCATGTGGGCAGCGCGCTTGTCGAAGTCCATGCTTGTTTGTTCGTAGTGGTAGTGGTAGCATGTCCAAAGCGGTGTATGGGTTGAAACCATAAACGATCTCGAATGGGCTTCTCTTTGTTGCTCGGTGTTGTGCTCGATTGTAGGCGAACTCGGCATGTGGAATGCACTCCTCCCAATTCTTCAAGTTTGGCTTGATCAACACACGAAGTAGAGTGGATAGACTTCGGTTCACCACTTCGGTTTGACCATCCGTTTGAGGGTGGTAGGCGGTGGAGAAGAGTTGCTTGATTCCCAACTTGGCCATCAATGTCTTCCAAAAGTAGCTCACGAACTTGACGTCACGATCCGAAACGATGGTCTTTGGCACTCCATGAAGACGAACGATCTCCCTAAAAAACAAAGTTGCAATGTGTGAAGCATCGTCGGTCTTGTTGCATGGTATAAAATGTGCCATTTAGAGAATCGATCAATGACAACAAATATGGAATCCTTGTTTGTTTTAGTGCGTGGTAGTCCTAAGACAAAATCCATAGCAATATCACACCAAGGTGTTTGTGGAATTGGCAAAGGAGTGTAAGACCATGAGAGTTTAGTGTAGACTTAGCTTTGAGACAAGTGGAGCATCGGCGGACTAAGCGTTCCACATCACGCTTCATTCGTGGCCAATAGTAGTTGGTGGCGAGCATGGCGTAGGTCTTGTCGCGTCCAAATGTCCCATGAGCAATCCTCCATGAGATTCCTTCAAAAGAAGCAAACGAAGCGAAGACTCGGGAATGCAAAGTTTGTTAGCCTTAAACAAGAACCCTTTGTGCAAATTGTAATCTCCCATCCTTTGTTCTCCAAGCATTGAGCAAAAATGTCTCCAAAGAAACTATCGGTAGCATATAAATCCTTTATCTCTCCAAGCCCAAAACATTAAATCAAGACGTGTAAGTAGGTTGGTCTTGCGGGATAATGCATCCGCGACCACATTGTCTTTACCTTTCTTGTATTTGATTACAAAGGTGAAAGACTCAATGAACTCAACCCACTTAGCATGTTTTTGTTCAAATTTGTTTGGCTTTTCAAATATTTCAACGATTCATGGTCGGAATGGATGACAAACTCCTTAGGACGAAGGTAGTGTTGCCAAACATCCAAAACACGAACCAAAGCATACAATTCTTTGTCATAAATTGGATAATTCAAGCGAGCTCCATCTAGTTTCTCACTATGGTATGCGATGGGTCTACCATTTTGCATGAGAACTCTCCAATACCCAAACCACTTGCATCGCATTCAATTTCAAAAGTTTTGGAAAAATCCGGAAGTGCAAGTAGTGGGGCTTGGGTTAACAACCTCTTGAGCTCATTGAAAGCAAAATCATGTGCATGGCCCCAAATGAAAGGCACATTCTTCTTTGTAAGATCATGGAGAGGGCATGCAATTGTTGAAAAATCTTTGATAAATCGGCGATAAAATCCGGCAAAACCCATGAAACGTCTCAACTCCTCAAGTGACGTAGGAAAAGGCCAAGAGCGAATAGCTTCTATCTTTGCTTCATCAACTTCAACACCATTCGAAGAAACAACAAAACCAAGAAAATGAGCTTATCGGTGGCAAATGTGCACTTAGAAATATTAGCATAAAGCTTTTCATTGCGAAGGGCCAACAAAACTTGAGCAACATGAGAAGTATGCTCTTCCACGACTTGCTATAGATGAGGATATCATCAAAATAGACAACCACAAATTTTCCAATGAAAGGACGAAGGACATGATTCATAAGACGCATAAAAGTTGAAGGTGCATTGGAAAGACCAAATGGCATGACAAGCCATTCATAAAGACCAAGCTTTGTTTTGAAGGCGGTCTTCCATTCATCACCCTCACTCATCCTTATTTGATGATAGCCACTCTTAAGATCAATTTTGGAAAAGATAGCGGAACCACAAAGTTCATCAAGCATGTCATCAAGTCTAGGGATAGGATGGCGATACCTAACGGTTATGGCGTTGATGGGCGACAATCCATGCAAAGGCGTAAGGTGTTGTCGTGCTTGGGCACCAAGATGACGGGCACGGCGCACGGACTCAAGCTCTCACGGATGTGGCCCTTGTCAAGTAGCTCTTGTATTTGCCGCTCAATCTCCTTCGTTTCTTCGGGGTTGGTGCGGTAAGGTGCGCGGTTAGGTAATGGTGCGCCGGGACAAGGTCGATGCGATGCTCGATGCCGCGTAGAGGAGGTAGTCCCGGTGGCACCTCTTGAGGGAACACATCTTCAAACTCCTTCAAAAGAGACAACAAAGATGGAGGAATGTTTGTTAAGTGTTAGTAAAAGAGGCTTCACCCTTGCATATGAGCACATAGTGAAGTGTGGATGGGTCCTCTCTCAACTCCCTCATGTCTCTCTTGGTGGCAAATAGAGTTAAGTTTGGTGTGGCTCTCTTTGAAGATTCACTCATGTTTGGCTTGTGGCTCTCACTCACTTTTTGGTGGATCACTCTCTCACCACTCATCTCACTTGAAGCACGCTCTTGTTGTGCCCTTGCAATGGTCTTGGCATTGTCGGCAATTACTTGACTTGGAGTCATAGGGCGGAGGACGAAGGTCTTGTCATTGTTCTTGAAACTATAGTAGTTTGTCCTTCCGTCATGTGCAACACTCCTATCATATTGCCAAGGTCTTCCAAGAAGTAAGTGACAAACGGTCATAGGCACAACATCGCAATCGACGGTATCTTCATAAGCTCCAATCTTGAAAGACACTTGCACCATATGTTGAATCTTGACGGTTCCGCAATCACTCAACCATTGCACATGGTATGGGTGGGGTGCTTCTTGATCTTCAAGTTGAGCTTGTCACAAAGTTCCTTGCTTGCCAAGTTGTGACAACTTCCACCATCGATGATGACCTTGATGGACTTTCCATTAACAACCGCTCTTGTTTGAAATAAGTTGCATCGTTGGTCTTCCTCTACTTGGACATTGGTGGTCAAAGCTCTTGTCACAACCAAGGTTGGTTCATTGGGGTCACCATCACAAAATATCTCATTGGAGTCATCTTGAGCACTTTGTGGTGGTGACTTGGGTGGCGATGTACTCCTCTTCACTCATCGACTCATATTCTCCCAAGTCATTGACAATCATGACTTTCTTGTTTGTACACTCAAATGATTTGTGTCCATGACCTCCGCACTTGTAACATTGCAAGAGTCTTGTGCCGGTAGGTTGTCCTTGAGGTTTGTTGCTTGGGAGGGCGCTTTCTTGAAAGCTTGAGGCGCTTGAGGTGTAGAAGATGCGACTTTTGGAGACCTCTCATGCTTGCTTGAGGTGAAGCTTGTGTCGTTGGAGGTGTTGAGGATGAGGCTTGTTTGCAAAGAAAGATTTTGTCTTGAGATACTTGAGCTCTTCAAGCACGTGACGCTCGGCCTTTGTTGCTTGATGGACTAGCTCAACCAATTGGTATAAGGTTGGAACTCCACAATCTTCTTGATAGGATAGTTGAGGCCATTCATGAAACGAGCCATGGATTGCTCTTGTGACTCCTCAACATGGGCTCGTATCCTTGAGATTTCCATTTCCTTATAGTACTCATCCACGGACCTCACACCTTGCTTCAACTCTTGCAACTTCTTGTATAAGTCTCGAGTGTAGTGAGTAGGAACAAAGCGCTTGTACATCTCTTCTTCATTTCAACCCAAGTGTTGATAGGTTGTTGGTGGTTTTGCACACGCGCATCTTGGAGTTGTTCCCACCATAAGAGAGCATATTCCTCGAACTCCAAGGATGCTAGAGTCACCATCTTGTTGTTGGAGTAGTTGCGAACTCGAAAGATATTGTCAACCTTGAGTGCCCATGAAAGATAGCTTCCGGATCACTTGTTCCATAGAACTTGGGCATGTCAAGCCTAAAATTGATGTAGTTGTCATCTTCATCCCGCGGTTTGGAGGTGGGAATGCACGTCCACGTCTCCTTTGATTGAGTCCATCACCATGGTGGTGGCTTGACTCGCTATCACTTGACTCGACACGTGATGATGATGATGGTCATGATGACGATCTTGGCGAGGACGCGGCTCATGATGCGGCATTGGGTTCTCTCATGGTTGACATGTTCACGATGGCGGTGTCGTGGCCTTGGAGGATGGCGATGTGGACGCCCTTGATCACCATAGTCATTGCCACCCGGCACACCATTGCCATTGGCCCAAGGGTCTCGACGTTCTTGATGTTGTGGTGGTGGTGATGGTGTTCTTTCATGCCTTGCACCAAGGTTACGATGATGCTCTTGATGGCCATTGTCATGGTGTACTCGAGGTGATGGGTGACGTTCATCATCATGGCGACGTCGATCATGTTCGTCGCGCCTTGGCATTTCTTGTCGTCCATGATGATCACCTTGTCCATCTTCTCGCCGGCGTGATGATCTTGAAGACTCCCTTGAGTGACGAGATGATGAAGAAGATCCACGACGTGCAAGGTTCGCCATGTGCTCATTCATTTGCGACATTTGCTCATTTATGTTGGCTTGCATGGTTTGTAAGTCTTGTCGCATGTTGGTGAAGTTGCCTTCTTGAGCTTGGAGAGGCGTTCATAGCGTCCTAGGCTATCACGCACAAGGTGTCGAAGACCCACAAATTTGCCATTTGTGACGTAGCCATGATCGCCTTGATGACCTCCATTGATATCACCGTCCGAGCTTGAGCTCCCATTTGTACTTCCCCTAAACATGATTCTCAAGAACAAGTGAGATGTATTGGAAAAGACTAGCAAGATAAACTAGTACCAAAAGTAAATGTGCTTGTTCAATGAGAATCCGGTTCTCACACCCAACTCACACACTTATGTGGATAGGTAGGCATGGTGGTTGGAAAGCCAAATGAAATCAACCCGAAATCAAGATATTGTCTAAGCAAGTAGAAAACCAAAATGATCAACGAGCCAAACAAGTCGATCTCAAAAGAAAAGAAGAAAGAAACACACACATGGCGATGAGTGTGACTTGTGCAACTATCAAAATGAGCAAGAAAACCTAGCGAAGACTACGCTCGGTGTTGCACAAGTGCTCAATGAGCCACTAGCTCGATTGCAAAGTATGAGTGGACTCCAAGATTTGCACTAAAGACACCACCTATAAGATGTTCATCGAGCGTTGGCGCAACCTACAAAATGGCGAGTGGTGTTTTCTTTTTCTCTTTTGTGGCTCTTTTTGCTTCTTGACTTTTTCTCTTTTCAAATATGGTGGCTCTTTTGCATCTCGAGCTCTTTTCACACTCACTTTCTTGAAGCCAACACGATATATGATATGATAACTAGCGCACAACTTTTGCTCGGAAACTACACGGTGTCGATGTGCAAAGTCCACGCAATCGTCAAGAGCTAGCCTCAATAGGATATGGTAAACACAAAGATATAATGTGGCTTGCAAGGAAAAAGGCACGAGGTAAGGATTGGAGAGGTTATACCTTTGTCGACAACCTTACCCGTTTGTTGTCGGAGTCTCGTGCTTGCCCACGAATTTAGGGTAGTGGTGGATGGTGAAACAACCGGTATGGTGACGCAGCCCTCGCTCGTAGCTTCGAAACGAGCCAAAGAACACCAAATTCCAAGTCCGAAAACTCAAGATATCACCGAAACGATTCGTCGAATTTTCAGTTTTCGGGCAAACCAGCCTTGTGGCCAGCCTAGGCCGGCTGTGGGGCCGGCTGGGCGTGTGAAACGCCCAAAAAATCCACGATTTGCCGGTGGAAATTGAGCCCCAAAAACCTCAAATCGAAGGGGAAAACGATGAAATTGGCCGATGGAAACGCAAAGGATGTAAGATCAACATGTTTAGCACGAGATCCATGGATCAAAACTTGCAAAAACGCACTCAAATCGCAGATCGATCCAAAAGCAAATTGGGGATTGTTTTGGTGAAATTTTCGAATTTCTCAAAATCAAAGAAAAATTTGGGGGAAAAGTGGGGGAAACACAAATCAAATCCGTGGCAACCGTTGCTCTGATACCATATGTTGAAGGGTCGGTCCCGATCTTCACGGATTTGGGCGGATTAGGCGAAGAACACAAGGGGAAAAAGGGGCAAATAGAGGGATAAATAGCAACACACAAGGAAATACTCAATCGGTAACCAATCCCGAGGGCAGCCCCCGATTCTCATACACCAAGCACACTTACTCTTAGATTCGTTTATCTCACCGGTCGAATCTACCGGTCCAATCACCGAGATGAAAGGCGAGTAATCACAACTATAAGGAGGAATTCATCTCCATGCAAGGAGGCCTTGGTTCATCTCACTAAGAGGCATCTCACAAAGAGGCAACATCCAAAGGATGGAAAGGAGCTAAGCTCAACTCAATCTCAACATAGTCTAACCCTAGCTCTAGGGAGGGAGAGGAGTATTTATAGTCTATTACACTCCAGGGGTAAAACGGGAAATAATAAGACGAAGAGACGCGGGCGCAGGCGAGCTGCTGGTGAGGGCCGGCCTGGCAGCCGGCCTAGGCCGACCAGGAGGTTGTTGGCGTCGGCCAGGTGGCCGGCCTGGCGGCCAACCTAGGCCGGCTGGGAGGCTGATGGTGTCGGGTCGCTGCCCAGCCTGGGGGCCGGCCCAGGCTGGCTGGAAGGCCGGCCGTGTCTGGCTGCTGGCCAGCCTGGGGGCGGGCCTAGGCTGGCTGGGTGGCTGGCCGGGAGGCTGGCCGGGCTGTTGCTTGCCGTTCCTTCCGCGACTTCTCCCATTTCTTCTCCCGTGCATGCACGCTCTTCTCGACCACCTCGGCCATCTCCTTGGAGACTCTCTCCTTCTTCTTGCTCACTCCCTTGGAGATCCTCATGGAGCTCATACCTAAGCACACACAATGTATCGGAATGAGGTAGTAAACCATTCAATGGAGTATCGAGGTCACACAAAGATAGGAGCGAATTCACCTTATCGTGTAGAGCCTTGACTCGTGCTCTTGTCATTGGTCCACTTGGTGTGTCATGTGTAGTAACCGGAGGTTGGGCTACATCAGTGGGACGGCCGAGAAACCCGAGCTTGGAGCTCATCTCCATCTTCTATGAAATGGCGCGCCTCAACATGTCGCCCCTGGAACCCGGCTCCTATTCCCAGCCCGGCTCGACGCCCTAGAACCTGCGTACCGCTCCTCGTTGTGCCCGCCCTTACCTCTTCCTGCTCGTGGTCATGCGTGCGGTACAGCGGCGAGGCCGCGCCGTAGTGCTCCTCGATCGAGCCGCGCGTCAAGCTCCGTGGAGCTACTGAAGTACGAACGTACGATGGACACGCAGGATCGGCGCGACGCCGGTGAGCTCGATGCGCATCATCCTCACTAGCGTGAGTACACTATGCATCAGCCGCCCGCACTAGTCTTTGGTACAGTATGCATCGCCTGCTAGCTCTTGGTAGTGATCACTACCAAAGTTTGCATATCGATCACTGTTTCATCAAAAAAATTAGATACAAGGCACAAAAGTGCCCAGCCTTAAACTAATAAGACCACAAGGCTCCCACAAAGTTAAATACATGCTGCGGCGTACAGCTTAGCCGAAAGACACTCACAGGTGCAACACGGACAGCACCAACATCAAACAAGAGGAACAACAACTAAGACAACTGGCTGAGATGGGTGCCACCCAACCACTAGAAGGAAATAACGTGCTGAAAGGGGTGCCACCCAGCATCAGGTGGTAGCAGCAGACGCTCTACTCGAAGTCCTCGGTCGATTTGCTGTATATAACAGATTTAGCCTTCCTACCAGTGTCTCGGGTCTTGGACGATCCTTGGGCTTGGCGTTTAGGGAACAAAGCTGCAAAAAGATGAGCGTTTTGTAGATCACGTCAGCTGGATGATTTATAAGTCTGTTTTCGATGGACAGTTTATTTTGAATATTCCACAAAGCCCACGATTGGGCAACAAACAAAGACCACACCACTCTCCGTGTTTGTCCCGACAAAGCACCAAGAATGGCATGGAATTGAGCGAAGTTAGCCGGACACCACCGGTTCCCTAAAAGTTGAAGCAGCACACTCCAGGCGAATTTCGCAATCGAGCAAGAAAAGAACATGTGAGATGCGTCCTCAGCCACCCCACACAAGGCATAGTTCCTGTCCGAAGGCCCCTGCCTTGAGGCGAGAACCTGGCCCGAGGGGAGTCTATCTATCACCAACTGCCAGGAAAAGATCTTAATTTTCAGCGGAAATTTTGCCGCCCACACATCCCTGAAATGTGCCACGACAGCCCCTTGGGAGAGTTTATCATACATGGAGGCTACTGTATACTGTCCTGAGTTATCAAGCGCCCAGGATATCACATCAGGACCCAACTCAACAGGGGTCTGATCAATGAAGTGCAGCAGCTCAACCCATTGAGCTCTGCCCTCAGCATCAAGCGAACGCCGCAGTCTAATGGAGTTGGCCCGAACCGCGGCCACCAAAATCTGTTGATTATCACAGACAGCGAAAATGCGGGGGAATCTGTACTTGAGAGTATTAGAGCCGACCCACTGATCTAGCCAAAACATTGTTCTCTGTCCGTCTCTAACTGAGTGTCGCGCCCCTAACTTGAACAAGTGTTTTATTTTTCCGAGGCTTCTCCAAAACTGCGAGCCCTCCGGCTCGAGCTGGCGAAGATGTCATCATTGATCAAATATTTGGCCCTAATCAGATTGGCCCACAAGCTATCATCTTGTTGGTAGAGCTTCCACACCCATTTCAACATTAGCGCTTTGTTCATGATCTTGGTATTGATGATCCCCAGACCACCAATCTCCTTTGGTCTACACACCGCTGGCCAGTTAAGAAGGTGATATTTCTTTTTAGTTCCAGAGCCCTCCTAGTAGAACTTCGCTCTATGAGAGTCGAATTTGGAGTGAACTCCATCTTGGAGCAGGAAAAGGCCCATAGCGAACATCGGCAAACTAGCCAGGCAAGAATTGAAAAGTATTAGCCTCCCCCCGAAGGATAAAAATCGTCCAACCCAAGGTTCCACCCTGGAGGACGGCTGCCGAAAAAAGTAAGGAACAATCACGACCTACCTTGCCGATTAAACCCACCAGTAGCTCTCTCCCGTGTGGTCAGCTTCGGCCTCCAACCTGGAGGACGGCTGCCGAAGTGGGCGTACCCCTGGCGCAGCACAGCCCCTAGGCACAGGCTACTCTAGCACGGCCGGGCAGTGCGGATGTCGGCAGCCACTTACCGCGATGGGGACACCACCACACCGCTGATGAAAAACCAAATGTGGTGCTGTAAAAAAATAAAGGCAAGACAGAATTCATTATTGACCATTGTTTGCTCAGGGTGCTGTAAAAAAATAGAAAGTTAGTGCACAGAAATAGCAGTATCTATCCAAGCGTAGTTTTCGAATTTCCGTATGAAGTAATAATCCAGAGGCATGATAATAGGAGTAGAATTGAACATATATTGTTTGCCCAGGGCAATAACATTATTTATCCAAGCATAGTTTGCAAATTCCCCTATGAAGTAAATAATCCAGAGGCATGACAATACGAGTAGAATTGCATGTAAAGCTTACAGTCTTCGTATAGTGCTCTTTCTCAGCTCTCAACTCCTCATTCTGCTCCGTCGGGGATACTCAAGTTTGAGTCTCCGATCTCTTCAGCAACATCTGTTTCTCAGATCTCAGACACTCACCTGCATCAATACAGAATAAATAATGGCGAGGTGTACGTTTCGTGATATGCGAGTACTAAGAACTAGTGATGATCATTTTTATACCGTGCACTTTCTTGTCTTGCATCTCAGTTCCAGTTGTCGTCTGTAGTGTGCGCCCTTTTTCACCCTGGACTCCATTGTTTCGCTATTGCTTTCCTCTTCCTCCCGAGAAGCCCACCTCGAATCTGAGCATACCTATCCTCAGAAATCTCCTACTCTGAATTTTGACAGCAGTCCAGTTGCAACAACATTCAGAAGTATCCAATCAGTCTCACATATAAAGCATCAACTGATGGAACTTTATGGAAATACAGTAATAGTGTGTGCATGTACAGTGCAACAAGCGCTAATTCGTATACGATTTATGAATCAGATTCCATCTGATGTGCAGTGATTGCAAGAACACTTGAATGCGAATAATGCAGCACCACATGATCTGCTCCTAGAAACCCCCAAATACGTCCCCATCTATGAAGCTGAATCGTGCGACACGCAGGGGATGGTTGCTGGTGGTGAATAATTAAAATAAATGCTGCTCTCAAATTAAGAACGCGAGTCTGCTGAAATTACCATCGCAATGGCCGCCGCCGATCTCCTTCCCGACGCGCGCGTGGGCAGCCGCCGTCGTGTTGTCGCCTCTCTCGCCATCCAACCCACTCGCATCTCCAACTCCTCCTCATCCCCTTCGTCAGGGGCGTGGGCGTTGTGGGTATATCTGGCCATGTTTAGCCTGGCCCGGCCCGAAAATACAGGGCATGGGCCCGACGGGCCTGACCACAGGGCCGGGCCTGGGCCTGGAAATTAGGCCCGAGCAGTCGGCTAGGCCGGGCCTGGGCTTCAGTTTTAGTTTAAAAAAGCCCGGCCCGGCCCGACATTATATTTCTCTCTTCTCTGTTTCTCAGCCCAGCCCAGCCAGCCCAACAAGGACTCCCCAAGTCGAACCCTAGCCTCGCTCCTCTCCTCAGCCTCCCTCCACTCACCCGCCCCTCCCGCTCCACGTACGTGCGAAATGGCGGCGGCCACCAGAGCCAAGACCTAGCCCCGCCGTCGCCCACCGCCACCGGCAACCGTCACCGGCCACCGTCGCCTCATCTGCTCATCGCCGGGGCCGCCGCTGCTCCTCATCACCGAGACCGGGGCCGCCGCATCTCCTCCTCGCCGTGGCACCTCCTTCCTCGCGGCGTGGCGGGCGTCGGCCACGCCATCTCTTCTCCCCACCGCGGCAGCGAAGAGACGAGGAGCACGAGCTCACCCGCCGGCCGCCTCTCCTTCCGACGACCACAACTCCTTCCTCGCCCGGGCCGCCGCGTCTATTTCCTCGCGGGAGCCGCACCGCCGCACCGCCGAGCACGTCTCCTTCAAGGTACTAGCAGTCTGGCACCGCCGCACCGTCTTCCTCTCCATGAGTTCTTGGTGGATGTGATGAATTTGTAGTTGTGGATGCTGCAGATGTATTTTAGAGATGATTTAGTGGATGTTATAGATGAATTGAGATGTTGTAGATGAATTTTGATGCTGTCAAATTGTCAATTGATGGATTTCATTATTCTGCTTTATATTGTGTAGATATTTGTAGACTTGTATATTGATCTGCAATTCTGCATATAGCAACTGTCGGCATTTATATTTGATAGATATAAATGTATATTGAGATGTTGTGATGTATTTGCTGATGTTCTAGAGAAATTTGCTGTTGTATGCTATTTTTTTGATGATTTGTTGATGTATTTGTTGCTGCTGTATTTGCTGCAGATTTAGCATGGTGGATCCTTTTGAACAAGAAGGCCTAGAGGGTTCAGAACCAGATTTCCATCCTGAAGAATTAGAAGGGCATCAAGGGGAGACGGAGATGTTTATTGTACCTCCAAATCCTCCTCGTACTGGGCAAGGTCGGCCGAAACGTGCAAGGGGAAAGAGGGCAGCAGGAAGGGGAAGGAAGCCACCATCTGGTGGAGGTTCAAGAAGTGGACAGCCATCAGAACAGCAGCAGCATACAGCCGCAGCACAGCCGCAGCACAACGGCAGCCTACTTCCTCCTCTGCCAATTTCAGATTGAAGTCAAAGGTGTGGAAGGACTTCACCAAGATATCCAATGATGGTGATGAATATATAATAGCTAAGTGCAACCATTGCTCCGCTGAGTTGTCAGGTCAATCTCAACATGGTACATCTCATCTCCTTAGGCACACCAAATCTCAACATATGACTGATCAGTCCACAATGAATAATTTCTTTTTGAAATCTGAAACAAATGAGGATGGAACAATTGCACTAAAAAATGTTAGATATGATGCTCAAGTAGCTAGACATGGAATTTCTATCTATCTTGTGTCTGGTTCTCATCCATTTACAACAGTTGAAGAGGATGGATTTAGAACAATGATGTCTGCTTGTTGTCCAGCATTCAAGTCTATTGGTAGGCACACAATAAAAAGAGAGATAATGGCTATGTTTCTTGACCAGAAAAAATAATTGCTTGATGTTATTGCTGCTGCACCTGGTAGAGTAAGTTTCATATCTGACAATTGGAAATCTGAAGTCACCAAGGATAGCTATATTTGCATTACTTGTCATTACATAGATGCTGGTTGGAAACTAAACAAAAGAATTGTATGGTTTAAAATTTTTGATCCACCATATGATGGAGCATCTATTGCTGATGAGGTCCACTTAGCATTTCGTGAATGGAGAATTGATAAGAAAGTGATGTGCATCACTCTTGATAATGCAGCATATAATGATAGAATGATTGTTTGCTTGAGAAACCACTTGTCACAAGGTGCTTTACCTTTGTCGGGCAAATTCTTTCAAATTCGTTGTTGCGCACACATACTGAATTTGGTAGTTCAAGCTGGATTGACCTTGATTGATGGTGCTGTTGGCAAACTGAGAGATGGTATAATGTACCTAAAGTGCTTCAAGCACTAGGCTGTTTAAGTTTTATAGCGCAGCTAAAACTATTTTCAACTTACAAGAATCAAGAAAGCTGAAACCTGATATGCCCATTCATTGGAATTCAACCTATACAATGCTTGGCTGCTGTTTGTACTACACAGAAGTGTTCCATTGGTATGCTGATAGAGATAGTATCTTCAAGGATCATTTTCATCTATCCGAGGAAGAATGGGCCAAGGTATCTCATATGTATCAGTTCTTGGAGGTTTTCTTCAAGGTAACTACTGTTCAGGAACAAAATATCCAACAGCCAATCTGTACTTCATGAATGTTTTTCTTGTTCATATTGCTATTATTGAGGCTACTGCTGGTATAAATAGCTACATGGATCCTATGCTTGCTGTTATGAGAGACAAGTTCATGAAATATTGGTCTGACTATAGTGTATTTCTGTCCTGTGCTGCTGTCCTTGACCCCCGCATTAAGTTCAAGTTTTTAGCTTATTCTTACTCCAAGCTGTATGATGAGGATGACGCCCTTCGTCGCATTACTGATGTTAGAAGTACCTTGACTGCTTTATTTAATGAGTATGGTAGTGGTGTGCCAGTTAATAAAAACTTGGCCGCTGGTTCCTCAAGCACTTGTGGACTGGGTGCCTTTTCTGACTATGATCAGTATGTGGCAAGCACGAGCTCGCAGGAAGAGAAATCTAAATTGGAATTGTACTTGGCTGAACCTGTGAAGAAGTTGAATGAGAATATCGATATCTTGGATTATTGGAGTAAGTCTGCAGCTAGGTATCCTCAGCTAGCAAGATTGGCACGTGATATCCTTGCAGTTCCCGTGTCAAGTCTTGCATCAGAATCTGCTTTCAGTTTGAGTAAGAAGGTTATAACCCCAAACCGTGCCTCACTAAAACCGAAGACGGTGGAGGCCTTGATGTGCTTGCAAGATTGGTATCGTGTCAAACTGCAGAAACAAAATGGTATCTACTTTAGCTTTCTTTGTTTCAGTTTTGTTTGTGTCAAACTGCAGAAACTGCAAATAATTATTAACCCAATATATTGTTGTGTTTGTAGATAATAAGAGGAAGGCAGAAGTTGTTGAGCTAGATGATGATGAAGATTCTGATTCGGATGGAGAATGTGATATCCCTAATCCATATTCTTTGTTTATGTCAACTTGTCAAATTCAACATGTAATTTATACTAACCGCTAACCTCTTGTTTATTGCTTTTTGCAGAGTTTTTGCTACAACAATGAGAAGAGCAGAAGATTTGGAGAAGGCATGGAGAGATGACAACCCAACCAGCTTTTTCCTTTGGTTCTATGAATTTGCAATATGGACTGTAATAAGATATTTATGCATTTGTGTTTGTCGAAACCTGAAACTGGACTTATTGATGCAATATGGACTGTAATATGGTATTTATGCACTTGTGTTTGTCGAAACCTGAAGCTGGACTGATTTGATGAAATATGGACTGTAATATGATATGTATGCACTCTTTTGCTGCTGTTTTGTATTACTGTTTAGTGTTTACTACAAAATTACAAATGTATGCTGTCAAAATTGTGGTCTTTTATAGCACAGTTTTGCTACTGTTTTGTAAATTGTTGTTTACTACAAAAGTACCAATATTTGCTGTCAAAATTGTGTTTGCTCTCAAAATTGCTGCTGCTAGCCTACTAGTTTGCTACTAATGTCGGGCTTTTGGGCAGGCTTTCGGGCTTTTGTGCTGGGTGAGCCTGGGCCTTGCAAACGTGTAAATGTGTCGGGCCAGGCCGGGCCCGGGCCTAGCATTATGACATCGGGATTTTTTAGGCCCGGTCCGGCCCGGCCCATGGCCAGATATAGTTGTGGGCGGCCATGCCGGCGCCGCTGCTGCTCGGACGTTTGGAGTCGCAGCGAAAGCGGAAGGCCTTTTGCGTCTCCAACCCTTTAATCCGAGCTTTGGAGGTTTCGTATTTTTTTCCGATTTTGTGGCCCACGAGAAACGCTCGAAGCGGGCCGGCCCAACCTGAGCAGCAGCTCCTTCGGCTATGATCGATCACATACCCTAACTTTCCATGGCCGGCGGCGATTCTTCTTCCATGGAGGTCGTAGCAACTGAAAGGGAGGCGGATGAGCGACTGTGGAAGAAGCAGGAGCAGGAGCAGCTGCCAGCGGAGGAGACGGTGATGAATCCTCTGGATCCGAGGTTCAGCGAGTACGACCCCAAGCAGAAGAAATACATCTACACCCGCTACTTCACTAGCCGGAAGATCGACCTCGACCAGGAATGTGTGTTCCATTACCCATTAATTTTCATGCCAATCCTTGTCTTGGTTACCCTGCTCCTTCAATTTTAATATGCATAGGTCCTTGTTGTTGATGTCTGCTAGTTCATTATTCTGCGCGATTAGTATTTACGGCCTTACTAGCATTCTAATGTTAATTTCCATGCCGATCCTTGTCTTGGTTACCCTGCACCTTCATTTTTCATATGGATCGGTCCTTGTTGTTGATGTCTGCTAGTTCATTCCATTGTAGACTCTGCGCCATTACATATTTACGGCCATACTAGCATTAATTTATTTGAAAAGGAAAGAGTATCACATGGATCCCGTTGTGTTTTGCAATGGATCCGTCCAGTATATCCCAATGCTATTTTTCTTCCTTTCCTCACTTTGAAACGATTTTCTCTCTGATTTGGCAGCACCTATTGGTCCAATGCGATATAACGACAAGATCTTCACAGAAGGGTTCAGGTTGGCTAACTCGGCGAATGTTGTCTCGGTCAAGATTGTGTCCTCTGACCATGGCTACCCACTCAATGTATACGGTACAATCATAGCCAGGGACAGTACTGATTTCAAACGCATCTATATGTTCCAGCGTGGCGAGGACAATTGTCAGATCATCAGCTCAAAGGTATTGCTATCATTTGCCTTATAGATGTCCAATGCATCTCTACAGACATAATATCACAGCAGTATAATTCTTGTATCGGTACTTACTCACATTTTTCAGTTGATCACCGCACTAGGATTATTTATATAAGAATGTGATTCATAACGGAGAGGCATATGCATGTTAGTGCTGTCGAATGTCATTCAAGAGCATCCTTCAGTCTATGAATGATTGGTTATAAATGTTATGTATCCATACATCTAATTTTGCTTTTGTATTTTTACTAATAACTAGTCTGATTTGTTTAGTGTGCCAATATTTTGTTTCATACTGTGTTAATTTTAGTGGAACTGTTAATTTTTTTGAATTTTCACCGGGGGGTTAATCCCCACCTGAATATATTTCATTCAAAGTTGCCTTGAGACCTTGCAGTCTCTACAAGATAGGTTCAAATGAACCAGAAATTACGGGGATTACAATAGGGGAGAGATAAAGTAAAAAACGCACACACACACAAATGAAAGGGGACGAGGAACGGCTTGCCAACTGACGAGAAACCACTTAGCAGAACATGATCCCAATACCTAACTAACCTAGCAGACAGAAGGTCCAACACCATGAGAGGCACAAGTAGATGGAGGTGTTGTCGAGGGATCATAATACCAAGATTCAGCAAACAACCTAGCGCATGCCACCGGCGTGCGTATCGAAATCCACGGCACAACTCAGGAACATCCACAATCAACGAGTGCCAAGCCTAGCACGAACCTTGACTGGGGCTCCGCCACGGAGGTCGAAACGATTAGCAAGTCGGGGAGACATCAATGCGTCCTCATTGAGCAAAGATGAGCCGAGACGACACCAAGAGCCGAAGCTCCTGCAACACCGCAGCGACCATGGCAGGATCTTGAGCAAGCACAACAAGGAAGAGCAGCACAAGGGCAGCGGGCCATCGCCATGAGACAGAGCCAATCATGCCTGCACAAGGGCACGGATAGATGCCCGACCATTGAGCCACAAGAGTCGCCGCTAGCCAAGCGCGAAGACCACATCAATGGCAAGGACAAGGACTCACCCGCGACGCCTTCAGGAAGGAGAACGACGCCGACTGGCGCCGTCATCGCTGAGCTTTCGCCCTGAGCCATATCCATAACACCATGAGGAGAAAATGGTCTTGCACATACCGCAGAGACGCAAAAACCAGACCGGAGCATGGAGCAGCTTCACGACCACGCCTCCATGAAGGTCAACGACGCCAACAGCGCCGTCGTGGTTGTCTCGGACACGAGGTCCAAGAGAGGGATTTCTCCCGCTGCAAATGCATCACCGGCAATCCTGGCCGGGCCGTCTGGCTGCGAACCCGCAGGGGCGTCGAGGCCAAAGGAGCCATGGCGGACTGCACCAGGCCGGAGCCATCGCGGTCCACCAGATCCGGCCATGAACGCCCACCAGCGGACGACGAAGGTCCAGAGGAGGGGAGGAACAGCCGGCGGAGTGGATGGCGGAGGAGGGAGTTGGGGATGGCGCAGGCGAGGTGGGCGAACTGTGGCGGCGATTTGATTTTGGGGGTGGGAATTTGGCCGACGCGCAGCGGATCTGGACGGCCCTGCGTCGATCTGGCCACCCCGCGCAGCCCGGCCGCCCCCAGCAAGGAGCGTGGGCAGAGAGACAAACCAGGCGAAGTGCAGCGCCGCCGGCGATGCAGCCGACGCACACCAGAGGTGAGCGCCGCCACCATGAATGGGCGCGAGAGCTCGGGAGGCAGGAGTCCCACTGCCACCATTTTTGGGGGCAGGGGCCCGCCGCCGCCGCGGCGACAGCCAGCAGCAGCGGCGGAGAGGGAGGGCGCAGGGGAGGGGCCGCGCGGCCGGCAGCGGGGACGCTCTGGTGCCGCCCAGGAGCGACACGGGAGCGGAGCTAGGTGTCGATTTCGGGGACGACGATAGCCGGGAGAATTGTCCGGAAGACGAACTGAGTGGAACTGTTAATTCAGTTATTTCCCTTATAGCAATTGATCTTAGTAGGCCTTTGATTTAGCAACTCTGACAGGATTCTTCAGTCCTGCTGTACAACAAGCCCTGCACAGTTAGAAAAGGAGTACATGATACGAGAACATGAAATCAAATGCACCTGCAATTTATCTTGTCACACAAACAGGAACTCAAACCCCACATCAAGGATTATTCAGACTAGATAAACCTCGAAAACTTCTCTTTTTGCAGGATGATTCATTGATTTTGACTGGCCCTAAGAGAGGATTTATGGTATGCGATTTTATATACTTTGAAATTGATCTAAAGGTCAAGGATCTGCAGGGAAGGAATGTCAGGGATGAAAGACTCAGTAAAGGCTTGATGGAGGTGGATGGTGTCCGGAGGCTACCATATGGACCCATCCATGAGGTTGAAACGGAAACACTTGTCAGCATGCACATCATATTGGATCTAAGCTACACATTTATTAGAAAGGCGGTGGAGGGGGCTATTGAGGTTAGGATACTTGGTGGACCTGCTGATTTCCATGGGAAAATATATGCCTGCACTACAAGCATTCCATGCGACATTATGCTACATGACAGTAAAGTGAACGGCGTACTTACCGCTGACGACGAAGGAGTTGTGCAAATGGCGCGCAGCGTAGTAGGGGTCTCTGTGGACGAGATGCTGCGCTTGAGTGTGGCTGCTGCCCTAGGTGGTGATGAGTTTTCTGTCTGGAGTGTTGAGTTTACTCCAAGGCGCAACAGTTACAATAAAGAGGAAATCACATGTGGTAACTATGGGATACTACTGAAGGTCACTTGGTCGATTATTCATTTGTGAGTCAAGTTCTTGTTGATTAGTCGTGCTTTGCCAGGTTCTACTCCATTAGAACCAGTTGATCTGTTATGGTGTCAAGAATTGCTGAACAAACTGAAGCCGATGGTAACAAGAAACAAGTCAGCTGGATTCTCCCATCTCAACTTGTGAACAAGAGTTGCAGACCCAGTACATTTACGAATATCCTTGTATTTGTTGTGACACCAAATCCTGTAAAAATCAGTGATTTAAAGTTCGATTTGTGGTTTATACTTCCTCTGTCCTAAAATATTAGACGTTTTGGTAGGCTAAAATAGCCTACCAAAGTCTCATATTTGGAGACGGAGGTAGTACATATAGCATAGAAGAATTCAACCTGTTGTAAGAAAATGTTTGAAGCTTGAACCTTATATCCGTGCCTGCACCTGAAAACAGGCACATGGTATCTGTAGCAGCACATGAAACTGAAATTGGTCTTGCACTCTGTCACCTTGTTCTTCAGTTATCTAACCTGTCTTGCATGTTGTAACTGCCCTTACCAAATCTTAATTGATTGTAATCCTGAGCAATATACAACGAAATTTCAACTGCTAATAGAAATGGTTGGTTGATACACTTAAACCATTGGAATCTAGTCAACTGCTTCTGCTAATGACAATTTTATCAAATGAACTGGTATGCATGTCATACCATCAGCCAAGACATAATGTCTTCCGCAATGATTTAGCAATTGAGCATACAGAAGTTTCGAGAAGATATAAACCGAGCGAAAATTCAGATTTCAAATTGTAACTGACTACATAAGAAATACTAAGAAATCAGTTTTTCGTACAACATGGAAGAACTGCTAAGAATAAAAGAGTCTCAGAGTTTACATAGGCTTAAGCACAACGCCTAACACATATTAAGCGTCCAAAATATGAATAACTTGGAGTTTGACAGATGATAGTAGAAGCTCAGGTTTGGCTGGGTTCTTCTGAGTGTGTCTTGGTTCCTGGACTGTGTGCCACTGATCCATCTTCAGTACTGCTCTGAAGCTCTTCCTCGACCACGGCAGTTTGTGTGCAGTCTGACGACAAACAACTAGGAAGACCACACTCCAATCTTTTGTCTGGGATCCAAGTTGGTATGTTATCTCTGAAGTAGGCTGGTGCAACATTTCTGTAGTCACGTGAAAACATGTTGAATTTTTGCTTCCAGGTGCAAACTAGATTGGGCAGGCGGTAGTATGGGGACATGTATGTAGCAGTGCTAAGCCCAATCTCACAACAGATGGCAATGACATGAGAGCACGGCTTGTGAAGAAGCTGTGGCTTGTTGCATGTACATGTGGCTGTTTTTCGAATTGCGGAACCTTTAGACTTATCCATGCTGAAGATATTCTCCGACTTCAGGTCAACAGTCACATTCCTCTTCCTTCCCTGAACTGTAAATTTCCCATCTTCCCCAACAAGAACATTTTCATCATCAGTGTACTTCTGAAAATATGTATGCATCTCAGCTTTCTGCATTTTGGAATTCATGTCAACCTGGACACGTTCAGGGATGCTGATTGATGGGTTGCCGATCGCCTTGTTTGCTGCAGCGCTTGTGTTTTTGAAGTAGTCTACCAAGCGCAGGAATGTCACCTCCACTATTCCACTGAGCGGAAGACAAGTTACCCCTTTCAGTATAGGGTCGTTCTTGTATAGATCAGCTATATCACTTCCCATGATGCCATATCTTGCTCCATTGTCATCATAGGCCAGTGACCACTTCTCCTTTGGTTTCCGATGGATCCAGTCAGAGAACTTTGTTATTTTTCTATTGTTGTCATCAACATGATCTCCTTCCTTCACATTCTCCACTGAATCAGATTGGTTGCATGGGTTTTCTACTTCAAGCTCTGCCACATCATGCTCAACTGATTCATGCTGCATTTTCCCAATAGCACAATGTTCTTTCTCCGCCGTATATTTGGACATCAACTCGTCTAGCTCCTTCCACATTTTACTGAACTTATGGCGTCGATTCTGCTGACAAAGTTTCTTGAACATCATCACCAGATTCTTGTCAGCAAAATATGTAAAGAAATTTTCAGCAAGGTCTTCCATGCACCACCGGCTTTCCCCTCTCTGCCACTTTCGTTGACGAGAAGTCAGAAGGTCCTCCACAGCGTCGCTCAACTCCCTTTTGTAGTTGTGTATAATGCAAACAGCTGACTGATGCACCACTGCACGCTCCAAATTCCTAAGAAACCACAGCCAGCTTTCCTTGGTCTCACCCTCAACAATAGCAAATGCTACTGGAATGGAGGAATCATTGGCATCGAATGCTACAGCCGTAAACATCACCCCTTGATATTTTCCGCATAGTGGCGTGCCCTTGATGCATAGCACAGGGCGACAAGTATGGAAGGCCTGCAAGCACTGTCCAAATGCCCAGAATATGCGCTGGAGGACCCGAAAATCCTTACACCCTGCAACTTCTGCATCCTTGATGTCTACAAAACAACCAGGGTTCTTCCGTGATATCTCCTTAAGTAACCTCGGGGCAAAGTTGTGTGAATCATAAAAGGTACCGTACTCCCTCTCAAGAGCAAACTGTCTTGCCCTCCATGCCTCAACAAGACTAATCTGCTCGCCAGAGCCACTAGTGAGATAATCAGCCATTTCTGTAGCTGTCATTGTTAGATTTTCCATAAGGCCACGGAAGCCGAATCGGCTTCTTGACATGCTTTTGGTCCCAGGCAATACAACCATCACCAGTTGGGAGTAATCATCCTGTAGAGCTTTGAGCAAAATGTCATAGTGCCTGATCTCAGAGCATTGCACATACAACATGAAACTCTTCGTCACATTTCTTTGTCTCTTCAATTTATTGGCAAAGGCACTCCATTTGTCACTCCGAAAATCATAACTTTCCCACGAGCAGTACTCCAGATACCACTCTGGTTCCTCATCATCATACGAGTCACTTTTGTATTGCTTCAGGAACCCCTTGATTTCGAGATCTTGTGTTTCTGGGTGAAGTCGAAACAGCTTGAAGACCCAGAGCTGCAGATCCACCAGTGTCATGGACTGTGGCTGCAGCGGTAGCTCGCCGACTATGTGCTCACATATTTTCTTTGCATAAAGTTCCGAGATATCTTCAACTAAACTTTCGCCACGTACGCAGTTGAACTCTTGTCTACATCCGTAGTAGACAGGCATCTGAATTGGTTCTTCAACCTGCATCAGACAATGCCACAACATAGATGCAACAGATTCAGACTAACTGAGCAACTGTCAAGCAATTATGCCGAGGGAAAGGGGATGGATGGGCACAGTAAAGTGCAGACCTGCCGCTGGCGACGCTTCCTCACTGCCTTTGCCGTCGCCGTCGCCGGGGCCGGGGCCTTCCGCTTCCTCGCGCCGGCGGTGGTACCCTACGAGACCAAAACACGCAGATTTCAGCAAAACGTGTGGCGGCAGGCGGCGAATCCATAGACCTCGAGTGGTAACCGGAGAGCGGCGAGAAGAACGGACCTGGTTGGGGGCGTGGAGCGCGTCGGGACCGGCGAGGGAGGGAGATGCAACAGCGGCGGTGGCGCGTGGTTCCTCCATCGCCGCCGGGTTGCAGCCGTCGGAGCAGAGCTCGGCGAGGGTTTCCGTCTTGGAACTGCGCATTTGGGGAACAGAAGAAGAGTTTTCCCTCGCTTCTGGCTTTTTTCCCTCAATTTTTTCGTGATGGGCCGCTCGCGAAACAGGGGCGTTTCGGCCTTTATTGTCCTGCTGTTGGGCTTGCCAGCCTTGCCTTGAGGAAGATTGAAAAGAAACTCCTAAGCCCTAAAAAAACTAATTTTGTACTTCCCTTAAAAACCATACTTCTCTCATAAGCTCCTTCGAGGCTTCGACGATATTGTTGAAACAGCATGGGAAAAGGCAAAAACAGATGGGCCGGCGAATTTGGCCCATAAGCTACGATCGGTCCATGCTACATTGCATGCATGGGATCGAGATGTCCTGGGATACAAAGCGTCGCTTACAAGCCAAGCAAAAGGAACTGAATGAGGTACTGGTTGGTCCTTTGTCTGATGAAGCAACGGCAAGGCAGCAACAGTTACGGGCGCGTTTGGTAGGCTGCATCTATTTCTCATCTCCCTGGGGGCAGGTTGGCCATGGCCAGGTCTGGCAGAGCCACCCTCTTAGCCTGGTTGTTCATGTCGTTTGGTTGACTGCATGACGTCTGAATGCATCGGCTGAAGAAACCAACTCACAACGTTTGGTTGCATGCAATCTCTTGTGCTTGGCTTGGTAGAAGCGAAGACACCTTGTTTGGTTACATGCAGTGTTCTTACTAGTGTTACCTAAATTCAAATATGGTGAGCTTACCAGTCCGCACCGCATTACATCATAACATAATGCATCACCATCTAGAAAAGCAGCAGCTTAACGATCACCACAACAAGAACTACGATGACGAAGTCCTTGATCCTGCTAGGCTTGTGATCGTTGTCCATCTGGGCTATCACCTCATTAGCAAGCATATGCTCGGCCACCGTCATGTTGCCTTCTCCGGCAACATCTTCTATGCCCTCCTGCTGCAGGAAGCTTTTGTAGCTGAACTGTGCTTCAACCAAAGTTTCGAAGCCTTCATAGCTGTTGTTTGAGTAGCCGGCGACCTGCTCCTGGCAGGTTCTCCAGGAGTTGTACACTCCAGGCCGCCTCCCCCTGTACACGACGTACCAGTTCATCTACGAAGACAGGAGCAACATGAAAGGTTAGAGAAGACACAGAAGAACATTATAAGTAGACATCATTTCATAGAAGTAGAGCAGCATGCATGATCATTACAAAAGCAGGATCACAAGTTCATCCTACCACTATGGTGTTAAACTACCACCACATCAAAAAGCGGGTGTTGTCCTACCACCAGCACCACGTCAGTAGAGGGGTTAGCATATACCACCTCATCAAAATATACAGGCCATAAGAGTAGTTTGTAAGCCCTAGCTAAGCCAAAATGTACATCATCATCATCTTCTTCTTCATGCTGCTGCCCACACGACCACAACAAGACACACCTACTCGGTGTAGTCTTGGCGAGGAAGGTCCTAAGCCAGAGGGTCTTGTGCTGCAAATGCATGCCCACAAATGCAACCCCCTGGGCCTTGTTGTCCACAAGGTGGCCGAGAGCAACCATGAGGGCTTCCTCCGTGAACCCGACGGCATCCATGACAGCCATGTACAGGTCAGGGTGCATGTTAGTTGGCTTGCTCTCACGAATGGCCTGTGCGACATCCTTCACTGCTTCGGTCATGCTGGCGAACGCCTTGATCTCGTCGTCGCCGAGAGCTCCCCTCTTCCTCTTCCCTCCAGCAGCAGCTGCGGCAGCTCTCGGATCTCCATTGGCATCAGCAGGCTTGTCCGGACCGTCAAGCACGATGGTCTCGGACTCCTGGGTCTCGCTGAAGTCCGGCTGGCCACCGAGAGGATCCCCTGACCCCCTGGCAAACTTGCCGGTTGCCAACCCATAAGAGAAGATCATCTGCATCTGCGTGTAGTTCGCGATGGGCTTGTTTAGGAACTCGGCGTCCTTGGGGTGATCCTACAGGTTAGGAACAAGGGTTTACATCAAAGGTTTGGAACATAGGTTCGGAACTAGGTTTGGAAGATGTGCTAACCGTGACATGCCCCTCGTAGTGGTCATTCTCAAGGAGGATCGTGTAGGATTCCTCACACCATTGAGCCCTGCTCAAGTCACGCAGTTTGGTCACCATGAGCCACCTTTGCCTCCACTTCCTCAGGTGATTGTACACCTGAGTAGAAGTGACCTCAGCTCCACACTGAACTGATGCATGCAAAATGCATACATGAACTTTGCACTATATTACTTATATTCCAATCATATTTGCATCATATAAGGGTTATATCAATGTTTTATAATGATTTTGGAATATTTGGTATATTTCCTATTTTTATGGAATTAACCCTGCATAGTCAGAAAACGTCTTTTTTAGTGTTTTGGACTTTCCGGGAGCTTCGGGACTCCAAAAAGGGCAAGGTCAGAGAGCACGGTTCAGAATTTTCGAGACGAACGCGATGGGCTTAAATTGAAGACCAGAAGCCCAACAGGGTGGGAATAAGGGGTCCCACGCGGCCTACTATACCTGGCCACGTGGGCCCACCTCTTTTCCCCGTCGTGGCTCCGATGCCGTCCGTTTTCGTCTCCGTGGCTTCGTCTTGACCTAAAACCGACTATAAAAATAGCCCCCGAGGAGTTTCGCGAGGTGGCGGTGGAGAAACAGAAAACCAAGAAACAGGAGACAGAAGGCTGCCGCCGGAGAAGATCGGAGGGGGGAACGCCGCCGGAATCACCTCCGGAGGGCTCCTCCATCCCCCTCCGGAGTCTCCATCAACACCACCGTCAAGACCAGCACCATCTTCATCAATCTCTCCATCAAGTGTGCTCACCATGACCATGTGTGAGTAGTTTCCATCGAGGCTGAGGGCTCTACCGGTAGCTATGTGGTTCATCTCTCTCTCCCATGGTGTGATCTTTATGTGATCATGAGCTTTGTAATCTAGTTGGATCCATGGATGTTACTCTTTGTTATCTTATGAATTATGCTACTTGAGTGGTTTTATTAATGTAAACTCCGGAGTCACCTTTGTCCCATGGTGCGAAGTTGACAGTGTGCGCACCGTGTGTGACTCTTAGGCTAAAGTTTACAGGAATATTTATCATGAGCTATTATTTGTGTTGGATGTCTCTATGAAATTGTGGTGTTTGTCTAGTACTATTTTGGGGCGCTCTTAGTGACATTGGGGTCCCCTAGATGTGGAATGCAACTTTAAGGTGTGCTTTTGTAGCCCTACACAATGAATTGTTATCCAACATGAGAATAGTTCAGAGTAGCATAGTGAAGAGGGAATATCTATGTATTCAATTATATTATTATTGTTGAGAGTGTCCACTAGTGAAAGTATGATCCCTAGGCCTTATTTCCAAGCATTGAAACACCGTTTGCTCTCATTTTGGCTCAAGTTTGCTTGCTGCCATTTTTATTTCAGATTGCAATTACCACTTATAATCATCCATATTACTTGTATTTCACTATCTCTTCGCCGAACTAGTGCGCTATACATCTGACAAGTGTATTAGGTGTGTTGGGGACACAAGAGACTTCTTGTATCTTAATTGCAGGGTTGCTTGAGAGGGATATCTTTGACCTATACCTCCCTGAGTTCGATAAACCTTGGGTAATTCACTTAAGGGAAACTTGCTGCTGTTCTACAAACCTCTGCACTTGGAGGCCCAACACTGTCTACAAGAATAGAAGCGTGCGTAGACATCAAGACATTTTCTGGCGCCGTTGCCGGGGAGGTAAGGTAAAAGGTACTCACATCTTCTGGCTACTAAGCTATCTAGCACTGTTGCCGGTGTGTGTGTGCTCGAAGGTATCTTCTTTAGATTCTGCAATTATATCTTTTTGTTTCTTGTTTTTATTTCACTAGTTAGGCTTAATGGAAAACACAAAAAAATTAGAGAGCTATATGAAATTTATCTTGAGTTAGGACATGATGTGTTTGAAGAGAAAATTAAAAAACATATGGAAAATTATTTGCATGATGGTAGCAATGTTATCACTATAAATTCTTGGAACACCATTATTGCTAATGCTCTGGAAAAGTTTAAGCTTGGGGAAGCCGTTGTTGATGAACGTGATATTTTTAGTCCCCCAAGTTTTGAGGAGAAAATTTTCTTTGATGATACTTTGTCTCCAATATATGATGATTATAATGATTGTGATATTTTCACTCCACCTACTATTGAGGATATAGTTTATGTTGATTATGATATGCCTCCTATATATGATGTTTACAATGATGAATATGATATTTTCAGTCCATCTACTATTGAGGATAAAAATCACTTCGATTATTCTATGCCTCCTATTGATGGTGATTACATTGATGGATGTGATATTTTTACTCCCACTATTACTAATGAAACTGTTTATGCTTGTGTGGAGAGTAATGGTACTGTTATGCTTATGGATCATGATAATAATGCTTTATGTGATAGCTATATTGTTGATTTTATTCATGATGCCGCTGAAAATTATTTTGAGAGAGGAAAGTATGGTTATAGAAATCTTCATGTTACTAAATTTATCCTCTTTATGATGAAGGTTTTGGCCTTTCTCTTGATTTTCTTTTATTTGTTGGGTACTTTAAAACCTACTGGTCCTTATGAGAGAGGGAGACACGGTTTCATATATCTCAATAATATTAAGTCTCCTCTCTTTTTGTTGAAGATTTTGAAGTTGCACTTGCTTTGCCTTCCTATGCTAGTCACTTTGTGCTTCATTGATTTATTTTCTTACAAGATCCCAATGCATAGGAAGTGGGTTAGACTTAAATGTGTTTCATATTTTTCTCTTGATGCTCTCTTTCCGATGTGAGCATCATTAAAACTATCAAAGCCTAGCTATATGGCTATAAAGAAAGCGCTTTGCGGGAGGCAACCCGGTTATTTTTATGTGTGATTTTCTTTGTGTCCTCTTGCTGTAACAAGAGACTTTGTTTTTAGTTTAGTTTTTGGAATTTTGAATAAAGTGCCAAGTTTTACCCTTTTTGGTTTGAGAAAGTTGCTTATAGCGTTCGAAGATTTTATTCCTGCACGAATCTGTGCACGGTATGATTTTTAATTCTTATTCTGTAACTCCGAATGAGCTCATATTTGAACTGTAGTTGTAACTTTTCATCCTATGTATGTATGATTTTTTGCGGAATTTTTAGGCAAAGTTTGGTAGGGTAGAAAAATACGTTTTGCTGCTGCTATTTTCTGGACAGATTCTGTCCCATTTTGTTTTATGCATGTTTTGAACTTTTATCTTGAATCTTTTTGATTCAAATGAGTTTATGAGTAGGCATACAACATTATATACTTTCTGTACATTCATAAGATGATTTGTTTGAGGATTATATGCAGCAAGAAACCTATTTGTTTATCACTACTAATGCACCCCACAGAAAAGAAAATAGGAGAAACGGTGTTTCGAAGTTTTTTCACAGGGATTGGAGGAGATGCACCAAGAGCTATCCAAGGATGGTGAAGACCATAAGCTTGGGGATGTGAAGACAACCCCACTGGACCTACACACTCTCGGTTTGCACACGTCTAACTTCTGTTTTTCGATCGAAACACTTTATCGCATAAACTTGGAGCGTCTTTTTGTTTGTTTTTGGTTTGATTGTTATTTTGTGAGACCACCACACTATCAGTTATATGTGAAAGAGCTACTGGAAATATGGGTTGAAATATGTTGAATGCTTTTATTGTATTGGGAAAATGGATGTTTGAGTTGATTTTTAAATGATACATATAGTTGCATGATTCATGAGCTTTTTTTATGAGTAATAATTTGCAAATGATTTATCAAGAGCTATCACTTATTCATGTTTTGATGCTGAATGTTATTTTACTTAGTTTAACATGGATTAGTTAGTTCTATGGACACTCATGCATGCATCTAGATGGTCAACTTTCTCTCTCTTGCTAGCCCAAAAAAAATTCCAACAAGTAAAAATTGTTTCCAACACCTTCAACCAAAGTCATTCCAGTGAGTCCACCATATCTACCTATTAGCTTTATGCTATTCCGAGTATGTTTATCATGTTATTTGTGTTATCTATACCTCTGAATGAAAATGTTTATGTTATTGATTGTTATGGGAAAAGTTGGTTATATAGCTCTCACGAACTTGATGCACACTTTACTTTTATTGCATAAATAAAACATGACCCATTGTGATTAATAATATGATGCTAGTGGCTTGATAAATGTCCGAGGTTGGGAGTTAGCCCATATGTGTTGTCACATGCAAAGCTTTCAACATGCTCCTTCATCTCATTTAGTTGATATCATGTACTTTTGTTTACGGATGCCTATCATGGTGAAATGAGGTGGAAATGAAGTAGTTTAAATGAGTTTGTATAAATGGTTAGAGAGACGTCTGGGCCGCTAATCTAAGCCATGCATCATTCATGGTGAAAATTTACTTACATGCTATGGTGAACCGTCTGTGATGCACCTTATAATAAAAAGCTATTCCAATGGTAAATAAAAAGGGTGTTGAGGTTGCTCATCTTGTTTGTTTGTCTTGTCATTTTGATATGGGTTTGTTCCATATCCTGGGACAAGAGGTACCCAGTTGACGCTCTTGATGATACTATTATTACTTACAATGATATATAACTTGAACTTCCTTTATTTCCTAAGTTTCTATTATCTGGTTAAATGTACACCAAATGTGAGGAAAACTAAAGATAGGTATTAAAAAAAGGTGCAATCTTGTTTTCATGTCGATATTGATGTTCATCAATTTTGTACCTCAAAATAAATTAAACAAGTGTGACATAATGAATGACGATCAACATCGACATAAAAATGTGTAATAGTAATTAATTTATTACAGTTGTTAATGGAACAAATAAAAACGATTACCAGGTACAAGAATTCTTACCAAGAAAAAGTATTGGTTCCGAATTTGACATACTACCTGAAATATTTCTAAATTTGCTAGTCTTGGATAGGACCCGATTTTTTCTAGTCCTTAGGGCATCTCCTCCTGTCGTTGTGCCCCCCCCCCCCCGGCCAAAAAACGGCGTTATTTTGGCCGGCCTGGGGGCAACGACGCTATTTTGGTTCCTGGGGTGGGCCGATTCCCAGCCGTGCTCAAACCCAAGACTTGGGCCGAAATTTCAAAAAACTGTTGTGGCGAAATTTAAGCGAATTCATTCATATATAGGCAAATTCATTCATATTTAGGCGAAATTTAGGCGATTACATAGTAGAAACTAAAATAAAAAGTTAAAAAAGATAACCTGGCGATCTACGCCGTTCTACATGCCCAACTGGTTGTAGATGAGGTGGATGTAGTCGCCGCCGTTGCCGTCGTCGTCGGGGCCGCAGGCGTTGCTAGAGCCTGCGCCGTCGTCTCCGCCATGCCACCAGCTGGTCGCTCGGGTCGAGGATGTAGTACTCAGGGGGCAGCGACAGAGGTGGAATGCGACGACCAGTGTGGGACGCGCGCTCGCGGCGCTCGCGCTCCAGGGCCTCGAGGATTTGCTGCTGGTGCTCCACCTCCTCCTCCTCGTGTTCCCTCGCCGACCATGCATCGGCGACGTCGTCTGGCACGACGAGGATGGCGTCGAAGGAGGCTTCCATGGCGAGCCTCTGGACGGGGAACTCCTCCTCCGGCTCCCCCATCCTGGCCGCCGCCCCGAGGTAGTCCAGCGGCGCCTGCCACTCCGGCGCCTTCTTGGCCTTCGTCTTGGGCTTGACGAGGCGGCCGAGAAGTTCGCGGGGCGGCACTCGTTTATGCGCAGCGTGCCGCTGCGGCTGGCAGCACGACGGCCCGAGTTCAGGATGGGCGGCGTGGCGTACTGCTCGGCTTGCCGAGCAGCGGGAGGCGCCGAGCGTGCGCCGAAGGAGGAGTCACCGCCGCCCATCCGCTGCGGCAGCCACTACGCCGTGCGCGGCGGCATGGTGAGCCACGGCTGGTTGCCAGCGGTGATGTGCTCGAGGAAGAACGCGAGCATGCGTCCATTCCCACCCCACCACCGCTTGCGGCCCTTGGAGTTGCAGCGGCCTTCCACCGGGCCGTTGCGGCCTCTATCGGCGAGCTCCTGCTCGTGGCGCCGGCGGAAGTATCGCATCCAAAACTCGTGGTTATCTGACTGCTAGCAGGGATCCGCCGCCTGCGCCGGGGTGAGGTCGGCGATCACCTCCTCGATCACGTGGTCGTGTTTGGCCTCTTCTGGTGGCAGAGGCACGGGCACGCCGCCCGCGCTCAGATGCCATGAACCATGGCCGGCGGAGGCGCCAGGGACGCGCATGTCCGGCGGCGTGGGGTAGCCCGCCTCGTACATCATCCACGCCTTGTGCTTGTGGAGGTGGCGGCGGCCGAATCCGTTTGCGGTGGCATCGTCCCAGGGGAAATGCTCGGCCATCGTCTTGAGATGGGCGAGAGAGAAGAACTCAAGGCGAGGGCAAGAGAAGAGGCCGAGAGATGATGTGGCTGTGCACGGCGAGGAGGGGGATTTATAGCGCGGTTGAAGGCCAGACGGAGGGGCGGTGGCGAGACATTATTGCACCGCGTCCCCCACGATTGGACTGCAAGGCGATGACCGCTCATTGGGCGCTGGCCACGCCATTAACTCCGGCAGCCTTTGACCAGCGCGGGAGCCGAGAGGATGAGGACGCGGCCGCTCACGGGCGGTTCTGTTTCGCGCCATTTCACCCGCGTTGCTGACAGAGCTGGCCAGCCGTGTTTGCGCGCCAGTTTTCCCCCAGGCGGAACCCAACGGGTTGGGTTTGGCCTGGGAGCGCCGACGCTAAATAACGCCGAAGCGACGCTATTTGGGCTCCTGGGGGACGACTGGTAGAAACATGGCGCTATTTGGCCCAAACGTCGCTATTTTGGGCCCTGGGTGTTAGAGATAGAGTTAGCTTCGGTTGTATTTAGACTTGGTTGGAATATAAAACCGAGTCGTAGTTGATTAGGACTTTGTAATAGCTAGGTGCCGCATTGCACCATCCATATAAATACACATCAACGAGGGCTCGAGTTGTACCGAGTTGAGCCTCTTCATCGATTTTGACATGGTATCAAGAGCCGCCTCTTCCACGTCTCAGATTGCAGCCCTCGGTCAGATTATCCCACAACCCTACCCGCCCACAACCATGGCGTCGAGCACTGCTCCGTCCCTTGGAAATCCGCCAAAGGAAGCGCTGACCAGAGAAAACTACCCCCTGTGGCACGCTCGGGTCCTTCCGGCGATTCGTGGCGCTCAACTCGTCGGTCTCCTTGATGGTTCCGACGCCGCTCCGCCGAGATGGGTATACGTCCAGCGGCCTGACGGGACGCTGGCAGGAACGGCGCCAAATCCTGCGTACGCCATCTGGCTCGCTAGAGATCAGGCCGTCCTCAGCCATCTCATCAATTCCTTCTCCAAAGAGATCTTGACTCACGTTCTTCGGATGGAGTATGTCGCTAAAGTCTGGCAAGCGGTGGAGGCCATGTTGGCCTCTCAAAGCCAAGCGAAGGTCACGAACCTGAGGATCGCATTGGCAAATACAAAGAAGAATAACAAAACCATGCCTGAATATTTCGGCCAGATGCAACGTCTTTCAGATGAAATAGCTGCTGCTGGACGTCCGCTTGATGATGATGAACTCATCTCCTTCATCCTCGCGGGTCTGGGCAATGATTATGACGCTCCTGTTGCTGCCTTTGGGATGCTTAGTGCACAAGGCGCACGTCTGTCCGTCAGCGAGCTTTATTCACAGTTGCTGGCCTATGATCAGCGTCAAGTTATGATCAACACTTCCCATGATGGCGGTCTCGAGTCCTCTGCCAATGCAGCGATGCGCGGACGAGGTGGAGGTTACCGTTCACGTGGTTCTCGTGGAGCTTTCCGTGGACCAAACATTGATGATCGTGGTCCTGCAAGAGTTGATCGCCAACCCCGCAATTTCAACAGGGGCAGTGGACGTTTTGCGCCTGCTAGTGGCGGGCGTGGACGTGGCCGTGGTCGCCGGCGCACGACGCCTTGGGCTGACGTAACGTGCCAAATCTGTGAGAGAGAAGGTCATGCTGCCAAAGATTGCTGGTATCGTTTTGACGATCGTGATGATGACAACCATGATAAGGAGGTGAATGCCGCCTCCTACGGTGTTGACACAAATTGGTACTCCGATACAGGAGCTACGCATCACATCACGGGGGAGCTCAATAACCTCACCCTCCATGAGCAGTACAAGGGCTACGACAAGGTTAATGTCGCTAATGGGCAAGGTATGGAAATTCGCCATGTTGGTCATTCAATAGTTCGTAACCCCATTCAAAATTTTCACCTTCGCGATGTTTTGCATGTTCCCCATGCTTCGAAAAATCTTCTTTCCGTTCATCGTTTCACCCTTGACAATCATGTTTTTCTAGAATTTCACCCCACCTTCTTTTTGATTAAGGATCAGGACACGAGGAGAATAATTCATAGAGGGAGGTGTGTTGGTGGTCTCTATCCGCTTATTTCGTCATTGGTGTCTTCTTCCGAGTCTCAGAAGCATGCTTTTGTTGCCACAAAGCCCTCCGAAGCCAAGTGGCATAGTCGCCTAGGTCATCCAGCTTTTGCTATTGTTAAGAAAATTATTAGTAAACATAGACTTCCTTTTGTTAAAGATTCGAGCATAGAGTTTATTTGTGATCCGTGTCAACGAGCAAAGAGTCATCAGTTGCCTTATCCTGTATCCACTAGTGTGTCCACTGTGCCTCTTCAGTTAATATTTTCTGATGTATGGGGTCCTGCTCCTACTTCTGTCGGACGTCACAACTACTATGTAAGCTTTATTGATGATTTTAGTAAGTTTACGTGGATCTATCTTCTCAAAAAGAAATATGATGTTTTTCGTGCTTTTGTCACCTTCCAAAAACTTGTTGAACGAAAATTTGATCGCAAAATTCTTACAGTCCAGTCTGATTGGGGTGGAGAGTATGTTCGACTCAATTCCTTCTTTCGAAACCAAGGAATTTCCCATCATGTATCTTGTCCGCATGCTCACCAACAGAACGGCTCTGCTGAAAGAAAACACCGTCATATAGTCGAAGTTGGTCTTGCTCTTCTTGCTCATGCGTCCATGCCTCTCAAATTTTGGGATGAAGCTTTTCTCACTACCACTTATTTAATCAACATGCTTCCCAGTCGAGTTATCAATAATGACACTCCTGTTCAACGTCTCTTGCACACAAAACCGAATTATTCCTCCCTTCGCATTTTTGGGTGCGCTTGTTGGCCTAATCTCCGTCCATATAATAAGCGCAAATTGGCTTTTGTTCCAAGCGTTGTGTCTTTTTAGGCTATAGCCCTCTTCACAAGGGAGTCAAATGTCTAGATGTCTCAACTGGACGAGTATATATCTCTCGTGACGTTGTTTTTTATGAGAGTGTTTTTCCCTTTGAGTCGCTTCATCCTAATGCTGGTGCGCGTCTTCGTCAAGAAATTCTTTTACTTGATTCCTCTCTTCGAAATTCTGAATGTGGGGACAAATTTATTGATGATTCATCGTTGGCTAATCCTACTAATTGTGTTGCTAGACCTGTGCATGATGTGGTACAGGAAACAGGAAGAAGAATGGTGCAACCTGGCGAAAATTCAGTGCAAAACAGTGTACCAAATACTAGCACACATGAAATGATGGCAGAAAAAGACAACCTGGATGCTGAAATTCACGCTGCTCCGCTGCCAGATTCTCCTGTAGCATCAACATCAGGCTCGAATGCTCCATCTTCCTCACGGGGTGCGCAACCAGCTAGTGCCACGCATGTGGCCGACGGGGCCCTGTCATCTTCGTCGAAGAGATCATCTGCGACAACTAGTGGCCACACGGGCGAGACAGGTGCGGACACATGCGCGGCCACACCTTCTGCAGGATCCGAAGCGGAGGAGGAGTCAGGCCAGCCGGCCGACCATGATAGCAGTGACAGCGACAGTCCTGTACAAGACAACAGCGAATCTTCTACTCCCAATTTGCCTCTAGCTCCTCCTGTGCCGGGTCTGCAACGACCGGTTACACGTGCATCTCGTGGTATTGTTCAACCAAGAAAATACACGGATGGAACTGTCAGGTGGTGTTTGTCGTGCTCGTTAGAGGAGCCGGCGAATTTGAAGGATGAGCTTGCAAATGCACAGTGGAAACAAGCAATGGACGAAGAGTACGATGCTCTTATGAAAAATAAAACATGGCACTTAGTTCCTGAGAAACATGGTGCAAATATTATAGATTGTCGATGGGTCTACAAAATCAAGAAAAGGTCTGATGGTTCGATTGACAGATATAAAGCGAGGTTGGTTGCTAAAGGTTTTAAACAACGTTATGGCATAGATTATGAGGATACGTTTAGTCCTGTTGTCAAAATTGCTACTATTCGATTTGTTCTCAGTATAGCTGTATCACGGGGTTGGAGTCTGCGACAGTTGGATGTAAAGAATGCGTTCTTACATGGTGTTCTGGAAGAGGAGGTCTATATGAGACAACCACCAGGATATGAAGATGATAGACTGCCAAAGTATGTGTGCAAACTTGACAAGGCGCTATATGGACTGAAACAAGCACCTCGAGCATGGTATTCTCGTCTCAGTTCTCAGTTGACACGTTATGGGTTTGTTGCATCAAAATCTGATACTTCCCTGTTCATATATTGCAAATCGAATGTCACTATATATATGCTCATTTATGTTGATGATATTATAGTTGTCAGCTCTTCACAGATTGCAACGGATGCATTGCTGAAAGACTTGAGTAAGGAATTTGCTCTCAATGATCTTGGTGATCTTCATTATTTTTGGGAATCGAGGTACACAAGGTACGAGACGGTTTGCATCTAAATCAAGCGAAATATGCTCAAGATATTCTTGACCGAGTGGGTATGAAGAACTGCAAGAGTTCACCTACTCCATTGTCGTCCTCAGAAAAAATTACAGCACATGAAGGAGAACCGTTGGGACACATGAAGGAGAACCGTTGGGACAGGATGATAGTACAAAATACAGAAGTGCTGTTGGTGCTTTACAATATCTTACTCTCACGAGGCCTGATATATCTTATGCAGTAAATAAAGTCTGTCAGTATTTACATGCTCCCACTACAGTGTATTGGACTGCTGTTAAGCGTATTATGAGATACATTAAGCATACATCCAGTGTTGGTTTAACTTTTATCAAGTCAAATTCTGTCTTGGTAAGTGCCTTTTCGGATGCTAATTGGGCAGGATGTGTGGATGATCGTAGATCAACAGGAGGATTTGCGGTCTTCTTTGGCCCAAATCTTATTTCTTGGAGCGCAAAGAAGCAGGCTACGGTTTCTAGATCCAGCACTGAAGCGGAATACAAGTCTCTTGCTAACGCTACAGCTGAAGTCATATGGGTGCAATCATTGCTTGCATAACTTGGAGTTAAGTTGGTTCAACCACCATGTTTATGGTGTGATAATTTGGGAGCCACATATTTGTCAGCTAATCCAGTGTTTCATGCTCGGGCTAAACACATTAAGATAGATTTTCATTTTGTGAGAGAAAGAGTTTTGAACAAGTAGTTGGAAGTTCGTTTTGTTCCCTCCAAGGATCAAGTAGCTGATGGTTTTACAAAACCGCTGCCAGTCCGTACCTTCGAAGAATTCAAACATAATCTCAACTTGACCAAGTTGTGATTAAGGGAGGGTGTTAGAGATAGAGTTAGCTTCGGTTGTATTTAGACTTGGTTGGAATATAAAACCGAGTCGTAGTCGATTAGGACTTTGTAATAGCTAGGTGCCGCATTGCACCATCCATATAAATACACATCAACGAGGGGCGACTAGAGATGCCCTTGGTGTTACTAGAGTCTTTCAGGTGAGGTGTAAAAATTTAGACAACCTAAAAAAATGCCATATTCTCACGAAAGCAACCTAAAAATGCATCATGTCACCACTGTTGGAGCTTTGCCGCTGTAGCTTCGACGCTCCAGCTCCCATCGCCTGTCACGCCGCCTCCCCCATTCCCCGTCGCAACGCCATGCCCATCCCTCGAACCACCATTACAACACCACCTCCCCTAATCTCGCGGTGCCACCTCCCATGACCATGGCAACTGTCGGTTAGCTCCATGCATGAGTCCTACGAATAGTGGGGCTAGTGGTTGTGTCCTCCTATTCCCTCTCAGCTAAGTAACCTCTCTTGACATCAAAGATCGGACCAGCCGTCGAAGCTTAGACACCGGCGCTACACCTCCAAGCGGATAACCACTACCAACGAGTAGTCAACGGGTGCCGAGGAGCTCATCTGACATCAATTCCGAGAAAAGTTTCTAACGGGGTTCAACTATGCACTAATCGCATTTGCATCTTCTATTACTGCTTCAAGTATCTTTTTGGTTACTTTGATACAATTTGGGAATGCTTTAGCAAATGATATATTGTATGATTTCAGAGAAACATCGCCAGTCATCTCATGATTGATTTTCCTATTATGATGATTGATGCAAATAATCTATGCGTACAGTAATTTCTAGCTTTTTGGTTCCTTGATGTATAATGAGTGTGTCATTTTGTGTTATGTAATACATTCTCTGTTCCTGAATGTAAGGCGTATAGTTTTCTGCGGTAATATTAAGACATGTGAATTTTGCTTATCATGGACTTATTTTACTCTGGAATTTTTTTGGAGAGGGGAGTCCCTAAAAATCAATCACAAATTGAAAACAATCCTTTAAACCTTCCCGTTATGGATTGGAACTTAGTTTTTTATGTGTAAAATTATCCATAAATCGCAATACACCCTATATTTTGGAATTTTCCTAAAAAAAGCTCGACATCTGACATTACAGAACGGAGGGAGTACTATCTTGTAGACCGTCCTACAGGTAATACTAGTAAAGATGGGATACCATGTAGAGTAACTAATCCATGAGGTTCAAATAAGAGGCATAACCAAAACTCGTTGATCTATTTCAGAGAGATTTGGTGAGTCTTGCTACTCAGTATGCACCGTTGATTTCCTGAAATGACACTAGCAAGTAAAGGAGGTGTCCTATAATGTTTAATTATGTACGGTAACATCGTGATTGTGATTGTTTCTCCATGATAGCAACTATAAAATAAATGGAATTTAACCATGTTGCATTTCTCGCGAGACAATATAGATGATTCGTTGTGGTCAGCAACCTTATGTTGTGCTAGAAAATGAATTGTAATATACTATCATGGACTCATCTCCACGCTTCCTCCGTCGAGCACCCGATGATATATATGATTCTCCAGAAAAAGTTGTTGTGCCGCACGGTGCGCTTTCATATACATCCTCCCTCAGTCCAAGCCATGGTGTCGGAACTTCGAATGCCGACCGCTGACTAGCTTGATGCCTGGTGAGAACCCGACGATGCATTTTCGACTTCACAACAGAAAATTACCATGCGTAACTCCTTCAACGTGGATTATCCCCAAAATACAGAATGTGTGTTTTTCTTTATCATTTTCGACTTCACAACAGAAAATTACCATGCGCAACTCCAGATATCACGATCTTACTATTTTCTTAGCTTGAATTTAAAAAACAAGACATTGTTCTAAGATTGGAAAATTGCACTAAGCACTAGGAATCTGACAATTCTACTCCCTTCGTTCACAAAAGGATGTCTCAATTTTGTCCTAACTTAGGCCAAAGTTGAGACATCCTTTTGTGAACGGAGGGAGTATTTTTTTGGATGCTATGCTGGGTAAGGGACTGACCACGGATTATTATGTTTATCAGCAGTGTCATGTTAATTGTTGCAGTGGTAACAAGCAAAACTATCTTACTAATCTATCTTTTGTAATGCGTATGAAGCCCTTGTTGAAGAGCGCACACACACACACACGCAATATGTCGAGTAAATGATAACTTCTCCTGAAGCTTCCTTTATCTGCGAAACCTGTAGTTTTAGGAGGTGATTTTAGGCAAGTAAGATGCAATTAAGTGTCTGAGATCTGAGAATGAGATGCTGAAGCTGCAGCTCGTGCGCAAGACGAAAGAGCTTGAGGCTGAAAAGACTCAGAGACTCGAACTTGAGTTGCATTTAAGGAATATGGAAATGAAGTCCATGAAGAAACAGAAGGAAGAGTTGAGAGCTGAGAATGACCACTACAAGAAGACCGTAAGCTTTACATGGCAATTCTACTCTCATTGTCATTCCTCTGGATTATTTACTTCACAGGGAAATTTGCAAACTATGTTTGGATAAATAATGCTATTGCCTTGAGCAAACCATAGATGTTCTGGTCATTAAATTTTATTTCGAACAATGATCAATACTGAATTCTGTCTTACCTATATTTTCCTACAGCACCGTTTAGTTTTAAACATATGTTATAATATGCACTAAGCAAGCAGTCTCCCTAGTAATTCTTCTCATATATATGTCCCAAAATTCGAATTAATTACCATATCTTTAATTACAACTGACTGATTCTTTGAAGTTATTTATCCTGGTGGTATTAATATCCAATTACTAACTAGTTCCTTGTGTATGTACCAGGCAAAGCCACCGATAAATCCACCGAGAAAAGGGGAATGGAAATACTTGCTCACAATATATGTTTGACAGACTTTTCAGGTGAAAAAGTGAGAGTTATCATAATCACCAGGTATGCGGGTCTATATTGCTGACATGTGAAAATGCATATTACTCCGGCAGAGGGGAACTACATGATTTTAGCTTAGAAAATGAGTAAGACATCTTTAAATCATTTTCTTATACACACATGGTTTTTTACTTAAAGCTTGATTACAAATGTTACTATGTTATATTGATTAGAGAATTTCAAAGTAAAGGCCATGATATTCGTTAGTTGAACGGCAAAGAGTCCACAAAAATATGTGGACGATCAAATCTGCCTGTATGCAGGGAATGTTTCCACACACATTCAACAAAATAAATAAGAGAAAAATATTTATTTGCACGCTTGCCTTACTTTATTATTCCCTAGTTTACAATACAACATCAAGATTTCTCAAATTCAAATAAGTAACAATTGATCATGAAATAGATTTGTAAGTTATTACACTAAAGCTGAATTAGAGTTCTTAGTTATAGCTGCAAGTAGTCTTGGCATCGGAAGCATATCAATCTCCTGGAGACCCTCAAGAACCCGGACCACTTCACTCATCGTTGGCCGATCAAGCTCATTGTCTTGGATGCACCATAATGCGACTTTGCAAACTCTTTCAACCTGTTCCATATTGAAGTCGCCATGTAATTGTGGATCCACTAAACTCTGGATATCTCCCCCGTGAAGCTTGCTGATGACTCGCATAGGGAAATATTCAACATGATCATTGTCATCGGTATGTGCTTCAGGTGAATTCCTCCTACCTGATATGATTTCAAACAATACCATGCCAAAGCTGTAAACATCAACCTTTGGTGTAATAGCAACTCCGCTCAGCCACTCTGGGGCAAGATAACCTGCAGTTCCTCTAAATGTAGTCAAGACTCGGCTAAAATTTCTTCCCACAAATGCTGCCATCCCAAAATCTGCAACTTTAGGGGAAAATGATGCATCGAGAAGTATGTTTTCTGGCTTAATATCACAGTGTATGATGCACTCGCGACAACTCTGATGCAAGTAGGACAGTCCTCTGGCAATTCCTAGGACTATCTGGTACCTTCTGTCCCAATTTAGTAAAACAACATTACTCTTAAAAATATGAATATCAAGAGATCCATTTGGCATGTGTTCATACACAAGTAACCTATTATCACCTTGACTGCAGAAACCAATCAGTTTGACTAGGTTGACATGATGGATCAATCCAATTGAGCTCACCTCAGCTCTAAATTGCTTCTCTCCCTGACGGGTACCATCAAGCCTTTTCACCGCTATAGGAGTTGAATCCCTTAAAACTCCCTTATATACAGAACCAAAACCACCTGTTCCCAGCTTTTCTGAAAAGTTTTTAGTAGCATGAGCTAAATCGTTGTATCTAAATGCTATAATACCACTACTGCCTTGATTTCCGTATAACTGTGAACCACACCACTCATGTTTGTTCCTCCAAATAACTGACAACAACACTAGCATTAGTAACACAAAACTACTAATGCTTGCAGCAGTAACAACTCCAACATTTAGTTTTCTCTTGTCTTTTTGCAAATTTGGCTCGTCTTTGGCAGCAAGGCGAAGGTAAAGAGTATCTTCAGATTCAATTTCAAGGCCATCATTCAGATTTACGCCGAGCAGTTTCCCATGCCAGACAGAACATATGCTGTTATTGTAGGAATAAGCGGTGCAAGAGCAGGAACTGAGACAAGCTTGTTCACACTTGATATGCGTTGTTGTAGCAAGGTCTGTGCTCTGAGGGTTGTAGGGCAATGTAACCTGAGCAATTGGGTGGAACATGTCTGTTGAACTTGTGGTGTTCTTGTTACCAGTGCAATATAGCGGTGAATTTCTGATGCACCCGTGTGATCGATCACCAAACTCCCAATGCCGCGGCGACTTCTTAGAGAAGCTCTCCATGCAGTCACAAGATGGTTCTGCTTTGCCGTTGCAGAGAGTGAAAGGTCCACATGTAGCAGGTGGAGTGCAGACATCAATAGGGTCGGCAAATATGGTTTGCCAATAATGTTGCTCCTGTGACCAGATATTCAGCTTGATCTGACCAGAGATGTCTAGCAAAAGAAATGACGAAGGCGAATCATCCGGTGAAGTGTAAATGTAGTACTCCTCTGTCTTGCTATTATTATAATCTGGGATGATCACACCTTTCGTCCGTGGATCCAGTCCTAGAATCTTCTGGATTCTTGGCATGAGTTTCAGTATGGATGATGTTTCGGGTGCATAATTCCGATACACTACCGAGGGTTTGATTCGCTTGAGGATTATGCCTTTGCCACTGGTATCCAGTTCAACACTATAGGAGCCAAGCCCGGGATCAATGGTGCTCTTTTTGGAGATGACCCTGCGATTCAAGTTTGTGACCTTGTTCCAACCAAACTTGGCGCCGGGGAGCACAACATCTGTTGGGTAGTTGAAGCTCTCCCACAAGACTTGGTCAGATGACGACATGAGGGCTAGGTTGGCAGTGTTCATGAGAACTGCGCTTGTGGTGGTGTTTATGCTGTTGGCTTGTGTCCTACTGTTGTTTGTGGACCAGATGACAACATCGTCGTGTACGATGACAAGATTGCCGTCGCTTAAGATTTTGAGGTGTGTGGTGAGGTTAAGGTTGGGATCATCCGGGATCGGCACGTCCCTGTTGGCGACCCACACGGTGGTAAAAACCGGTATCTGGTTGAATCATATGCCGAGGTACCAGTTGGCTGAGGAGGTGGTGTCAGTGAACTTACTGGTGATGGCGCTTGCGGCTGCTGGCTGGAAGAAGCCGAGCGCGAACCTGCCGTTTCTCGAGATGAGCTTGTCGCCGACGGCAAGCACCTGGCCTGCCGTGAGAGTATCATTTGCAGAGGAGGAGCATGGAAGGAGGAGGATCAGGCCGAGTAGTAGGATGTAGTGGGGTACCATGTTGAACGATGAATTGGAGGAAAGAGGAAGCTCACGTTTGCACCTTTGTCTGTGGTGCTGCTCTAAGAGAAGAGGAAGCAGAGGATGGTGTAGATATGGCTGCTGAGTTGGGTTGGTTGGCCGATGGGGAAGAAACGGCAACGACTTGGGGTCGTCGGCTACCACAGTGCCATTACTGGTGGTTCAAGGACTCTTCCGTTGCTACTTCAGCCAGACATGGACGATGGAGGTGACGGCCAAGAGAGCGCCCACCACATGCTGGTCGCTGGACCGTTAGTGCCCCAGTAGCGTCACATCTGCAATACATTAAGTGAATAATGACAATGTGTAGACTAGTTGCACCTGTTTTCTGCCCATGAATACACGGCAAACTGTTTGATGTGATAGAACTGGAGTTAATTATGTGTGTAATAACACAAGCATAGTAAAATATCATACGTATTCGTGAAAGTGCAGACATTTGAAGGCTTTTGACCCTTGGTTAATGCATAGTGTAAAATGGTTAAAAATAATTTGTGCTGAACCTGGAAGAGATGCAACTTCAAAAAGAAACAATTTTACTTTTTTTTCATTAAGGGGCGTAAAATAATACAAGGTTGAGTGGATTACAAATTCACACTGAAAAAGAAAAATCTAAATCTACAATAGAAGAAAGGGAAGAAAACTACAGGAAGGCTACAAGAACAACAGAAAAACTGAGCATGACTATCATGATCTTGTCGACTCGTCCAAGACGATCTCGGTTTTCATCTTCCATCTTTCTTCTAGCTAACCAAGAAGGAAAACACCTTAAGTTTGTGTTCTGGTTGCCACTCGATGATGCCCCTCAAAGAGAGGGAAGGGTGTCAAACGGGAAGCGAGGTCGATCCAGAGGCAGGTCAAGAAATCGCTTACCTAGCGGCGGATAAAAACTTTCGTAAACTTGTTCGAATCAACATACCAATCAGTCCAACCTTGACGGAAACGGCCTATAACCGAGGTGGACGATATGTATAAACTCCCAGAAAATCTTACTCTCGCGCGTCGCTGGGTCTGATCGTGACCACGTGCTGTGATTTCTGTTGACTTTTTATGTGCTTTTCATTCTCCACGGTGGCTGTGCATGCATGTGGACCGCATGATCAGCCTAACTCATTTTTATTGCGCAGGTTGCTTCCTGATCCTTCTCTCTCCTCCTTTTCTTTCTCTTTTTTTTTGCTAATCACGGACATCTATTCCCTTTGCGTTACGGAATAACTGTACTTCCAAATTAAACCAAACCAGGAGCGACATATTTTTCGCAATCCCCTTTTTCTATTCCCTTTACGCGTTAAGGACAAAAACATTTCAAATTTTGCCTATAAAAAATACCAAGTATAATGTTTCAATTCCCTTTTTGGGACAGTGGTTTTTAGGGTAAATAAAAATAGGTGGGGAATAGGAAAATTTCGCTTTCTACTAGTACAAAATATTAGAATAGAAAAGAATTACCACTTTCTACTGGAATAAAAATAATAAAAAACATAGTTCAGACTACTACATATTTTGATAAAAATAAACTCCCGCTAAACAAAAAACTTCAACATGAGCTTGTAAAAAAGTTCCCAGTATATTTTTTGCAATTCTCCTTTTGGTATAGTGGCTTTTAGGAGTAAATTATATTTAACTAGTTCGGTGACATGTTTGCTGGGTAGTTGGTACCATCATCTACTTTTTTTAGATTCGTAATTCATGGTATAGATGCTTGGTAACACTTTAGTTATTTGTAGGATCGGTAACTTGATTCCTAGGTACTTGACATCATTATGCACTTAACTCGTGCTCTAAATGCTTGGTAACACTTTTAGTTTTTTTTCTAGGATCGGTAGCTTGCTTGCTAGGTACTTGGTATCATCATGTACTAGTTTTTAGTTTGATAATTCGTGCGCTAGATGGTTGGTATCAATTTATTACTCCTAGGATCGGTAACTCGTTTGTCATGTGCTTGATATCATCATTTACTAATTTTCAGATTGATAATTAGTGCAATAGATGCTTGGTACCACTTTAATTAGTCCTATGATCGGTAACTCGTTTGCTATATGCTTGGTATCATCTACTAGTTTCGGGTTGGTAATTCGTGCGATAGATGCTTGGTAACACTTTAGTTAGTCTTAGGATCGGTAACTCGCTGTCTATGTGGTTGGTATCATCATATACTAGTTTTTAACTTGGTAATTCGTGCGCTATATGCTTGGTAACATTTCAGTTTAGTTCTACGGTCGTTAACTTGCTTGCTATATGCTTGATATCATCATCTACTAGTTTTTAGGTTGGTATTTGGTGCACCAGATGTTTGGTAACACTTTGATTAGTTTCGTCGTGTCAGATTTATTGATGACATCGGATTTTAAATCGGATTTATCGTTTAAAAGATAAAACTTTTAAGTGCATACTCTAGTGCATGCATGCAACACTTTTCGCTAAGTGTCAAAAATTATGTGAGTGATTCTAATCGTCAAAAATGTCGAAAGAAAAGTCAATATAGTTTTGAGTTTGGTGAATCTTATATTTACCCTTGGTAACTCACCTACAATGGAGTTGGTAACTTTTAACTCAAAAAAAATATCGTCGAAACATATCAATATGGGATCTAGTTTCGTAGATCTCGTCGCGACTGACTTAGTGATGAAAACGGATTTTTAGTTTGATTTATCGTTCGAAAGATAAAACATTTTAAAATTTGGAATTTGGAGAGAATCTTGAGAAAAGAAGATATACAATTTCCGCATGCATACAGGTGGACCCTGCTATGCTGCTCCATCACCTGTCCCGCCGTGGTGTCTGGCGCATGCAGGGCCAGCTAGCTCGTCCATGCGCGGAAAAAGAACAGCTAATGTCGTTCGATTAATTAGTTTCTTAAATTGGGTTGTCTGAAAATCATGCGAGCGATTGCTAGTGCTCGCACGTGCGAAAGCTAGCCACGCCCATAAACTCCACGAGGAAGACATTATCCAAAAACAGCATCAACAATGTCCTTGCCGGCAAATGGCTTTCACCCGAATCTATCACAAATCCCAACCTGCTAATCCATTTCTGTATGGTTGGGGATAGGTGCAGAGGAAAGGGCCGATGCATGACCAGCAGCGGTGTTGATGCCGCCCACCGGTGACCATGAGCACCGCGACCGATAACCACATTGTCAACCAGCAAACAGACATGCCAATGACGATGAGAGGCTGTCAACGTCGGATCTGCAACAGATCAGCACGCAGGCTACACGGCAGCTACAACAGATCGTGTTAGCTGAAACTGATTAGTGTACTGCCGTGAGCTGAACCGACTAGTGTAGTGCTGTTAGCTTAATCGGTTAGACTACTTGTGTTAGCTGAATCGCTCGGACTCCCTATACTATATATTTGATCGATCCTGTTAGACGGATATGTCACGGTACGGGACATATCCCCTAGTTGCCTAAATTGTGGAGTTTCCCTATTTGTTGTGATCTTCCATTTATGGTTAGGATTGTAAAATTGTCTATATATACATGCAATGGAAAAGGGCCCAAGCATGGTCAATCTTCTCACATGGTATCAGCCTAAAAATCCTCTACCGCTTCCGCCCCCTAAACCCTAGCCGCCGGCCCTCAGCCTCCTCCAACCCTAGCCGGCCGCCGCCTCCTCCATGGCGTCTCCCGAGCCTGCTGCTCCCCACCCCACCGCCCACCTCCGGGCGCAAGCCACCGCCATCCAGAGCATCCGCTCCCTCGTCCCGGTCGTCCTCGACTTCAAGACCAATGTCTTCCCCAAGTGGCGCACCTTCTTCCACATCGCCGTCACCACCTACGTCCTCGAGGATCACCTCACCACCGCCACTGCGCCGTCCGACGCCACCTGGCTGCGGCTTGATGCCACGGTCCTTCGCTGGCTCTACGGCTCCATCGCCATGGACCTCGTCGACCTCGTCATGCCCACCTCTGCCTCCACTGATGACGCCGCCGCCACCGCGTACACGGTCTGGACGGCCATCCACGGCCTCTTCAACGACAACAAGAAGACCCGCGAGGTCTACCTCGCCGAGGAATTCCGCAACGTCAAGCAAGGGGATCGCATGGTGGTCGAGTACCTCCAGCTCCAAAAGGCGGCGGCCGATGCCCTAGCCGAGGTCGGTGCTCCGGTCTCCAAGTCGGACCTCATCACGAACGTCATCAAGGGCCTCCACGAGCGCTTCAACATCGTCACCGACATCGCCCCCCTCCTCACGCCCTACCCTACCTTCCTCAACTTCCGCAACATGCTGCTCCTACAGGAGATGAAGGTGCTGCGTCGCTCGACCGCCACACCCGCCTCGGCCTTCATCGCCAAGGGCGCCGCCCCGCTTCCAGCCGCGGGTGGCGGACCGCCTCCTCCAGGCGCGGGCAGCGGGCAGCCGTGGCGCGCCCCCTTGAACCCCAACCCGCACCAAACCGGCTTCGGCAACTCGCACCATGGCGGCTACGGCAAGAACAAGGGGAAGAACAAGGGGTTTCGGCCCTCCGGCGGCTCCGGTGGTGCACCTCCCATGCCCACCCCCTTCAACCCCTGGACCGGCGCTATCCAGATGTGGCCCATGCAGCATGGCGCCCCCGCCCACAGTCTCCTCGGGTCTCGCCCGGGCACCCGCCCTCACGCCTACATGGCGTCCCCCTATGCCGGCCACGCTGCCGGCAACGGCACCCCGTCCTACAGTGCTGGCTACGGCGCTCCGCCCCACGGCGCCGGCTACGGCGCTCACTCCTACGGCGCCCCGTACGGACCCCCGGGCCCTGCCTCCCACACCATGCCCCCGGCATCGGCGCAAACGTGGGACTCCTCCGCCCTGGCACAACACTTCACCAACATGACCCTGCAGCAACCCACCCCGGAGTGGGTCATGGACAGCGGCGCCACTGCCCATCTCTCCAACGATGCAGGTATCCTTTCCTCTCTCTCTCTCCGCACCCTATGTATCGTCATGTCACCGTTGGAGACGGCTCCTCCGTTCCCGTCTCCACCGCTGGCCATGTTTCCCTTCCATCCTTGTTTTCTAATCGTCCACTTCACCTTTGAGATGTCTTAGTTACACCTAGAATCATTAAAAAACTTGTTTATGTTCGTCAATTCACTAGGGATAATAATTGTTCCGTCAATTTTGACCCTTTTGGTTTTTCTGTGAAGGACCTTCTTACATGGCGTGAGCTTCTTCGGTGCAACAGTACGGGGGAGCTTTATTCCTTTCAGCGTCTAGCGCCTCGTGCTCTCACCACGACCACAACTCCCCATGATGCTTGGCATCGCCGCCTCGGTCACCCCGGTCATGACGCTTATCGTCGTCTTTCGCAGCATATTTCCTTACCGTGTAATAAAAATCATAGTACTTTGTGTCATGCATGTCAAATTGGACGACATGTACGTTTGCCTTTTTCTAGTTCCACCACCAAGACTAGTCGACCTTTTGAGTTAATTCATTGTGATCTTTGGACATCTCCCATTTTAAGTAATTCTGGTAACAAATATTTCTTAGTCATTCTTGATGATTTCACTCATTTTCTACGGACTGTCCCTTTACGCCAGAAATCTGACGCCTATGCCACTCTAGCCTTGTTTCGTGCTTTTACCCATACTCAGTTTAACCTACCTCTTGCATCTATACAGATGGACAATGGCCGTGAGTTCGATAACACCAAACTCCACTCCCTCGCTGCCGCACAAGGTATTCACATTCGCTTCTCGTGTCCTTACACCTCCTAGCAGAACGGTAAAGCCGAGCGTATTATCCACACTGTTAACGACATCGTGCCCTCTCTTTTGTTTCAGGCTATGATGACCCACAAGTATAGGGGGTGTATCGTAGTACTTTCGATAAATAAGAGTGTCGAACCCAACGAGGAGCAGAAGGTGTTGACAAGCGGTTTTGATGAAGGATTCACTGTAAATGCTCACGACAAGTTTTTAGGAGTTTTTGATATGACAGATAAATAAAGTACAAGTAAATAAAATGCAGTAATAATAGTTGCAGCGAGTGGCCCAATCCTTTCTACAGCAAAGGACAAGCCGGTTGTTGTACTTATAATGACCAAACGTTCTTGAGGACACACGGGAATATTGTCAAGTGCTTTCGCTTCATATAGTTGATTAATCTTCATTGTTTTGATAAGTGTTGTGTGGGTGAACCTATGCTAATGCACCGCCCTTCCTAGGACTAATACATACTTGTGATTATACCCCTTGCAAGCATCCGCAAATACAAGAAAGTAATTAAGATAAACTAACCACAGCCTTAAACTTTGAGATCCTGCTATCCCTCATGCATCGATATACCAACGGGTGTTCAGGTTTCTGTCACTCCGGCAACCCCACAATTGGCAAACGAATACACAATGCATTCCCCTAGGCCCATAAAGGTGAAGTATCATGTAGTCGACGTTCACATGACACCACTAGAAGAATAACACCACAACTTAAGCATCAAACCATTAAATATTACTCAACATAGTTCACTACTAACATCAAGACTTCTCCCATGTCCTCAAGAACTAAACGAACTACTCACAAGACATCATACGGAACATGATCAGAGGTGATATGATGATGAATAACAATCTGAACATAAACCTTAGTCCAATGGTTTCACCCAATAGCATCAATAACAAGAGTAATCAACACCGGGAGAGTTTCCCCTATGAAATAGACAAGATTCAGCCCTAGATGTTACAGCGGAGACGGGGTGCAGCGGCGGTGATGATGGTGTTGGCGGTGGAGATGATGATGATGATCCCGATGAAGTCCAGCTCGATGACGGTGATGATGGCGACGATTTCCCCCTCCGGGAGGGAATTTCCCCCGGCAGATTTCTTCCTGCAGGGGAGCTTTTCGCTCTCTGGTGTTTTCCGCCTCGTGGAGGCGGCGGAATATTTCGATGGCCGTCTCCGTGTGTTAGGGTTCCGAGGGGGTCAAGTACGCGAAGGGGGAACGGCTGAGGTGGGCCAGGGCCCCCAAACCACCTGCGGCGCGGCTGGGGGCCCCCGCGCCAGGGTGAGGAGGGCCCACCATGGCCCTTCTCAGCCTCCCCTTTTGGCCTCCTCCATCTCTGGTAAAATAGGAACTTCCATATGTCTCCTTCGATTTATTGATCTTCAGAAATAGTGCATCTCGACGGTGCTTTTTCCAGCAGAATCCTGACTCCGGTGTCCAATTCTCCATTATTCATCAAACATGCAAAATAGGTAAAATAACATAAGTAACACTTCTAAATATGAAATATATCGATGAATAGCAGTAAATTATGATATAAAATAGTGATGCAAAATGGACGTATCAACCCCCCCAAGCTTAGACCTCGCTTGTCCCCAAGCGAAAACTGAGCTCAGTAAACATGACCACAAGTTTATGGAGCAAAGTGTCGATAAATAAAATACGGACAAGAAGCATCACATTCATTGATACACAAGTCATTCTAGACAGCAACTTCCCTTCATATAATCTAACTTGAAATAAGTAAAGGGAACCACGATGAAGTGCATAAAGAGAACCATGATTGGTGAAGGCAAACTTAAACTCTTGGTCAGAGAACAATTAACAGATCATACTTATCTTTCGAGAAGAGTCTTTATATCAGAGCTTATATAGCAGAACTTACATGCCTTAATCATAACAGTCTCCTTACAGTCATTGATAACTTTCAAAGTTATATTCATTCGGATAAAAGCTATTGTGCGAAACAAGGAAATGAGAGATATGATTAGAAGTATCAACACATATAACTAATTGGATCTCAACAACTCAAATGCTTGCTTGAGATAGAGAGGAATGGGTTTACTGACTCAACAATAATGTAAAAGATAGGCCCTTCGCAGAGGGAAGCAGGGATTAAATCATGTGCTAGAGCTTTTAAGTTTTGCAAAGCATATAGAGAGTATGAAAATAGTTGTTTGAGCTATGTATGTCGTTGTCAACGAATCGTAGTAAAGTGAACACTAACCCCTTGTCAACCAGACTTTCAAGAGCGGCTCCCATGAAGGACGTTATCTCTACCAGCAAGGTAGATCATCCCTCTTCTCTTTTGTTTACACATGTATTTTAGTTTCTTTATAGTTGACACTCCTCCCAACCTTTTGCTTACACAAGCCATGGCTAACCGAATCCTCGGGTGCCTTCCAACATTCACATACCATGGAGGAGTGTCTATTTGCAAATTAAGTTGCTTACTGATAAATCAGGGCAAAACATGTGAAGAGAATTATTAATGAAAGTTGTAGTTAATTGGGACTGGGCACCCCATTTGCCAGCTCTTTTTGCAAATTGTTGGATAAGCGGTGTATATGCCACTAGTCCATTGGTGAAAGTCTGTTTGACAAAAGTGCTAGAGAAACTCTACAGAACCCTCATGAGCTAATAAACAGTGACACAAAACTAGGAGTAATAAGTTTTGAATAATTTAAAGGTAGCACATGAAGTATTTACTTGGAATGGCGCAAAATACCATATAGTAGGAAGTTATGGTGGACTCGAATGGCAATGGTTTGGCTCAAGGTTTGGATGTATGAGAAGCATTCCCTCTCGATACAGGTCTTTGGCTAGCAAGGTTATGTAGCAAGCATAAGAGTTGAGGGATACAAACAATTATACAAGTGATAAGAATAATCATGCAATCTTCCTTAGAAGCACAAATAGTTTAACTTAAGAATACTAAGCTTATGAGCTACAAAGAAAGAAAGATCATGGAATAATATATTTGCATGCACTCCCTCTCTCTACTTAAGTCTCAAAGTATTGTCTACTACTGACCAATGCTAAGTTTGCCAAAACCAAAAAGATTAACTTGGTGCTCTAAAAAGTGATCCCTATACTAACAACAAGGTTATCAATATGAAAGAGAATTGCAAGCTAAAATAAAGTATGCAGAAAGTAAATGATAAAACTTCTCATTAATATTTCATAACGGCAACTCACACCAAGGGATACATAGATAACCAACTAAAAGAGAGATACTTCCACATTGCAAACCATCATATAAGATAACTTCCCTACTCACGATATGACTTTATGGAAAAGTAAAAGGTAAAGATAATGATGTGATACCGCGGCACTCCCCCAAGCTTGGAACAAACCAAGGGGATGCCAATACTTATGATGAATTACTCCTTCGGTGGTGGTGGTGAATTGTCCTCATCATCAGACTTCCAGGGAAGGGGTTTCCCATCAACAAAGGACGACTTGGTTTCGATTATCCTGAAACTAGCAGCAGCGCTTATGTTTTTAAACCGAGTTTCATACTCACAGTTTTGATTCTGGACATCATAGAGTTGCGCCTGCAGTTTGTTGGTGGTGTTGATGAGGTGAAATATGTCTTCCCAGAGTTGTGCAGTCTCCTTCTTATGTTCAGCGACCAGCGCGGACACCATTGAGTGGAAGACTCCCACTTCACGTTCCGCCAGCTTTTTGTATGTGAAGACCTCTTGCTCCAGCTTCTCCATCCTGGCTTCCAGGCTCCCTTCTCCTTTGGGTCCTCGCACGTCTTCCGTCTGCAGCTTTCCATCAACCATCTGCGACTCCTTGGGATGCATCTTCAGCTCATCCATGTATGGGGTGACGACGTTCACAAAGAAACTGTCCTTTGGAGGCTTCGATGAAGACATGGCAGCTCTAGATCTGAAAACAATATCTGGACAGAAACAGCTCGAAACGAAACACGATGAAAAGGCGAGATACGAACCTCGGGGGTTCGGGTGAGTTATATAGCAAAAAGTTTTACAACATAAGGAAGGTACAGGAGGAAACCTGATCGGAGACGAGCTCCGGGGTGCTCAAACCACCAGGCGGCGCGGCTGGGGGGCCCACCGCGCCGACCTATGGTTTGGGCACCACGGGTGCCGTCTCCCATCCGGTTCGGTCTCTTATTTTTCCATATTTAATAAAAACGACGAAAATATCTTCTAGAAAGTTATTCGCGAAACTTTTCTTACCGAAACTGTTACCTATTCGAATCGAATTCTGCAGTCCCAGAAAAATGTTCTTCAATGAAAGTTTCCGGAGTCACCACTTTAATTGTATCAACCTCTTCATTAATAGAATCTCCAGAAATATAATGCTTGAGTCTTTGACCATTTACCACTTGTGTAGAGTTATCTTTCAATGAAGCAATTTTTATTGCACCTGAACGATACACCTCCACAATAACAAATGGTCCTTCCCATTTTGAGAGTAACTTTCCTGCAAAAAATCTGAGACGAGACCTATACAATAGAACTTTCTCACCAACATTAAATTCTCTTTTAAGAATTCTCCTATCATGCCATCTCTTAACTTTTTCTTTAAAGAGTCTAGCATTTTCATAAGCCTCACTTCTCCATTCATCTAAAGAACTTAAATGCAACAACCTTTTCTCACCGGCAAGTTTAAAATCTCTATTAAGTTCTCTCACTGCCCAATAAGCTTTGTGTTCTAATTCTAAAGGCAAGTGACAAGCTTTACCATAAACCATTTTATAAGGAGACATGCCCATGGGGTTCTTATAAGCAGTTCTATAAGCCCATAAAGCATCATTTAACTTACTAGCCCAATTTTTTCTAGATTTATTAACAGTCTTTTGCAAGATAGATTTAATCTCCCTATTTGACAATTCTACTTGTCCACTAGTTTGAGGATGATAGGCTGAAGCAATTCTATGATTAACACCATATTTAGCAAGAGTCTTTCTAAAACCACCATGGATAAAATGAGAACCTCCATCAGTCATAAGATATCTAGGTACACCAAACCTAGGAAAAATGACATCTTGAAGCATTTTTAAAGAGGTCTCACCATCAGCACTTTTAGTAGGTATAGCTTCTACCCATTTAGTGACATAATCAACAGCAACAAGTATATGAGTATTACCTTGTGAAGAAGGAAAAGGACCCATGAAGTCGAATCCCCAACAATCAAATGGTTCAATAACAAGAGAATAACTCATAGGCATTTCATTGCGTCTAGAGATATTACCAACCCTTTGACATTCATCACAAGATAAAATAAACTTTCTTGCATCCTTAAAGAGGGTAGGCCAATAAAAACCTGATTGTAGAACTTTCTGCGCAGTTCTATCTCCAGCGTGATGCCCTCCATAAGCACTTCCATGGCATTTCCTCAGTATTTCCTGTTGTTCATATTCAGGAACACATCTTCGCATAATACCATCGACTCCTTCTTTATATAAGTGTGGGTCATCCCAAAAGTAATGCCGCAAGTCATAAAAGAATTTCCTTCTTTGCTGAGCTGAAAAGGTTGGAGGCAAGTACTTGGAAACAATAAAGTTAGCATAATCAGCATACCAAGGACTATCTCGCGAACTTACACTTATTGCAGCCAATTGTTCATTTGGAAAGCTATCATTAACAGGAATAGGATCATAAGGAATGCTTTCCAATCTAGACAAATTATCAGCAACAGGATTTTCAGCACCTTTTCTATCTATGATATGCAAATCAAATTCTTGCAAAAGAAGTACCCATCTAATAAGCCTTGGCTTAGCATCTTTCTTTTCCATAAGGTATCTAATTGCAGCATGATCAGTATGAATAGTGACTTTCGAATCAACTATGTAGGGTCGAAATTTGTCACAAGCAAAAACTACAGCTAGAAATTCTTTTTCAGTAGTGGCATAATTCTTTTGAGCAGAATCAAGAGTTTTACTAGCATAATGAATAACATTTAACTTTTTATCTACTCGCTGCCCAAGAACAGCGCCTACAGCATAATCACTAGCATCACACATAATTTCAAAAGGTAAATTCCAATCAGGTGGTTCAACTACAGGAGCGGTGATTAAAGCCTTTTTCAAAGTTTCAAAAGCTTCCTTACAATCATCATCAAAAACAAATGGTACATCTTTTTGAAGAAGATTAGTAAGAGGCTTGGAAATTTTAGAGAAATCTTTAATAAACCTCCTATAAAAACCAGCATGACCAAGAATACTACGAATACCTTTAACATCTTTGGGACAAGGCATCTTTTCAATTGCCTCCACTTTAGCTCGATCAACTTCAATACCTCTTTCAGAAATTTTATGTCCAAGAACAATTCCTTCATTAACCATAAAGTGGCATTTCTCCCAATTAAGAACAAGGCTAGTTTCTTCACATCTCTGCAAAACTTTGTCAAGGTTGTGCAAACAATTATCAAAGGAAGTTCCATAGACGGAGAAATCGTCCATGAAGACTTCCACAATTTCCTCACAAAAGCCATGAAAAATAGCAGACATGCATCTTTGAAAAGTAGCAGGAGCATTACATAAACCAAAAGGCATACGTCTATAAGCATAAGTTCCATAAGGACAAGTAAAAGTAGTTTTCTCTTGATCTTGCGCTCTCACAGCAATTTGAGAAAACCCAGAATACCCATCAAGGAAACAAAAGTGAGTTTTCTTGGACAACCTCTCAAGCATTTGATCAATAAAAGGCAAAGGATAATGATCTTTCTTAGTTACTTTGTTAACCTTTCTAAAATCAATGCACATCCTATAACCAACTACTACTCTTTGAGGAATTAGTTCATCATTTTCATTAGGAACAACGGTAATTCCTCCTTTCTTAGGAACACAATGCACAGGACTTACCCATCTACTATCAGCAATAGGATAAATAATACCAGCTTCAAGAAGTTTTAATACCTCATTTCTTACCACTTCTTTCATCTTGGGTATTAAACGACGCTGATGCTCAACAACAGGCTTTGCATCAGGTTCCATGTTGATGGCGTGCTGACATATAGTAGGAGAAATTCCCTTCAGGTCATCAAGAGTATATCCCATAGCTCCGCGGTGTTTCTCAACACTCCCAATAACCTTTCCTCCTCTGTACCTGAAAGTTTAGAGCTGATAATAACAGGATATATTTTCTTATCATCAATATAAGCATATTTAAGATTATCAGGCAGAGGTTTCAAATCAAAAACAGGATCCTCCTTGGGTGGCATTGTGGTACCCAAATCTTCCACAGGTAAATTGTGTTTGAGCATAGGTTGACGAAGGAATACTTCATCAAGCTCATTCCTTTCTTCCCTGAAGTTCTCACTTTCATGATTCTCCATATGTTGCTGCAAAGCATTGTTAGGAGCAAGAACAATAGATGCAAGTTGAGCAATTTCAAAATCCTCACTAGGCAATTCAGTTTCATAAGGTGCTTTAGCAAATTTAGAGAAATTGAATTCATAAGATTCACCAGCAAATTTAGTAAAGATTTTCTCTTTCTTACAGTCTATAACAGCACCACAAGTATTCAGAAAAGGTCTACCAAAAATAATAGGACAACTATCATTGGCAGCCGACCCAAGTACAAGAAAATCAGCAGGGTATTTAGTCTTACCACAAAGGACTTCGACATCTCTAATGATACCAATTGGAGAGATAGTTTCCCTATTAGCAAGCTGAATAACCACATCAATCTCTTCAAGTTTACAAGGAGCAATTTCGTGCATAATTTCCCTGTAAAGCTCATAAGGAATAGCACTAGAACTTGCACCAATATCACATAAACCATAATAGCAATGATCACCTATCCTAACAGAAAGCACAGGAACACTAGACTTCCTAGAACTTTTAGGATGTGAGACAATATTAGAAGCATCCTCACAAAAGATAATGTGTCTATCTTCTAAATTTTCAGTGACAAGATCTTTAACCAATGCTACAACAGGTTCAACAGTTATTTGCTCATCAGGTTTGGTAGTTTTCTTATTACTTTTACTAACAACACCAGTTATGATAGTATGTTCCTTAATCTTATTAGGAAAAGGAACTTTTTCAATATAAGGTTCTGGAATAATGCGATCACAACATTAACCTCAACACCTTTAGATATATGAGAAACAGATTCATCTTTATATGGTTCATGATAATTTTTAAAACCCTCCTTCGGCAAACCGAAATAGGAAGCAAAGGCTTTATAAAAGTTTGCAACAATTTGAGAGTCAAGACCATAAGTAGTGCTAATTTTGCGATAATCATCAGTATCCATAAATTTTTAACACACTCAAAGTCATAGTTATACCTGACTCCCTACCTTTGTCATTCTCCCATCCTTCAGTGTTCTCCTGAATCCGATCAAGAAGGTCCCACTTAAACTCTTCTTTATTACGAGTGAACGATCCAGCACAAGTGGTATCCAATAGAGTTTTATCTTGAAAGGAGAGTCTTGCATAAAAGTTATCAATAACAATATTACCAGGAAGCTCATGAATGGGACATTTGAGCATTAATGCCTTCAATCTCCCCCACGCTTGAGCGATACTCTCTCCATCATAGGGCCAGAAGTTATATATGAGGTTCCGATCCTTATGAATCTCACTTGGAGGATAGAATTTGGAGTAAAAGAGAGGTACAATTTCCTCCCATCCAAGAGAATACCCATTCTTCAGCAGTTTATACCAATGTGCAGCTTTACCAGACAGTGATAGAGAGAATAATTTCTTCTTAACTTCTCCCATCGAGATACCTGCACACTTAAATAACTCGCACAATTCATGCAGAAATAACAAATGATCTCCAGGATGGACAGTTCCATCTCCTGCATAGCGGTTATTTGTGACACGTTCAACAATTTTCATAGGAATTTTGAACGGTATTACCTGCTCATCTGGCGCCTCCTCTACTACCTTAGCAGTGGTAGTTGTTTTCCCAAATAGGAATTCAAGAGAAGACCCCTCCATAATGAGATATAGCAGCAGGCAAAAATAAAAACAGCACGTACAATAAATGTTTCCCTTACCAATTCCACTTACCAATAGCGCTACACTCCCCGGCAACGGCGCCAGAAAATAGTCTTGATGACCCACAAGTATAGGGGGTGTATCGTAGTACTTTCGATAAATAAGAGTGTCGAACCCAACGAGGAGCAGAAGGTGTTGACAAGCGGTTTTGATGAAGGATTCACTGTAAATGCTCACAGACAAGTTTTTAGGAGTTTTTGATATGACAGATAAATAAAGTACAAGTAAATAAAATGCAGTAATAATAGTTGCAGCGAGTGGCCCAATCCTTTCTACAGCAAAGGACAAGCCGGTTGTTGTACTTATAATGACCAAACGTTCTTGAGGACACACGGGAATATTGTCAAGTGCTTTCGCTTCATATAGTTGATTAATCTTCATTGTTTTGATAAGTGTTGTGTGGGTGAACCTATGCTAATGCACCGCCCTTCCTAGGACTAATACATACTTGTGATTATACCCCTTGCAAGCATCCGCAAATACAAGAAAGTAATTAAGATAAACTAACCACAGCCTTAAACTTTGAGATCCTGCTATCCCTCATGCATCGATATACCAACGGGTGTTCAGGTTTCTGTCACTCCGGCAACCCCACAATTGGCAAACGAATACACAATGCATTCCCCTAGGCCCATAAAGGTGAAGTATCATGTAGTCGACGTTCACATGACACCACTAGAAGAATAACACCACAACTTAAGCATCAAACCATTAAATATTACTCAACATAGTTCACTACTAACATCAAGACTTCTCCCATGTCCTCAAGAACTAAACGAACTACTCACAAGACATCATACGGAACATGATCAGAGGTGATATGATGATGAATAACAATCTGAACATAAACCTTAGTCCAATGGTTTCACCCAATAGCATCAATAACAAGAGTAATCAACACCGGGAGAGTTTCCCCTATGAAATAGACAAGATTCAGCCCTAGATGTTACAGCGGAGACGGGGTGCAGCGGCGGTGATGATGGTGTTGGCGGTGGAGATGATGATGATCCCGATGAAGTCCAGCTCGATGACGGTGATGATGGCGACGATTTCCCCCTCCGGGAGGGAATTTCCCCCGGCAGATTTCTTCCTGCAGGGGAGCTTTTCGCTCTCTGGTGTTTTCCGCCTCGTGGAGGCGGCGGAATATTTCGATGGCCTCTCCCGTGTGTTAGGGTTCCGAGGGGGTCAAGTACGCGAAGGGGGAACGGCTGAGGTGGGCCAGGGCCCCCAAACCACCTGTCGGCGGCTGGTGGGCCCGCGCCAGCTGGTGAGGAGGGCCCACCTTGGCCCTTCTCAGCCTCCCCTTTTGGCCTCCTCATCTGGTAAAATAGGACTTCCATATGTCTCCTTCGATTTATTGATCTTCAGAAATAGTGCATCTCGACGGTGCTTTTTCCAGCAGAATCCTGACTCCGGTGTCCAATTCTCCATTATTCATCAAACATGCAAAATAGGTAAAATAACATAAGTAACACTTCTAAATATGAAATATATCGATGAATAGCAGTAAATTATGATATAAAATAGTGATGCAAAATGGACGTATCAGGCTAGTTTACCGCCTCGCTTTTGGGTAGAAGCCCTCCACCATGCCACTTACGTACTTAATCGCCTCCCCACCAAAATCATTAGCGCTCCCTCACCATATTTTGCCCTTCATCATACCCACCCCGACTACTCGTCCCTCCGTTTTTTGGTTGTCTTTGCTACCCTAACACCGCTGCCACAATGCCCCACAAGCTCGTGCCGCGTTCTAGCGCTTGCATTTTCCTTGGCTATTCCCCTCATCACAAGGGTTACCGATGCATGGACCTCACCACCCACCGTATCATCATCTCTAGGCATGTTATTTTCGACGAGTCCACCTTTCCCTTTGCCTCGCCCCAGCCACCCACAGCTGCCTCCTATGACTTCCTCGATGACGACCTCCCTCTAATTGTCGTCCCCCCGGCTCCGCCCGCCCCTCGCGCACCCACTCCTCCACCCTCGCCGCACGCGCCCTCACCGCCGCCTGCGCCTCCATCACCCCCTCCCGCGCATCGCACGCGCAGTACCTCCGGCATCCACGTTCCCCCCCCCCCCCCGTGAACGGCTTAACTTGCATGCTTCTGTCCACAGGTACTCTCCGGTTCCGGCATCCGCACGCGCTGCTCTCAAGGATCCTAACTGGCTCGACGCTATGACCACGGAGTACAGCGCGCTCCTCGGCAACGACACTTGGGATCTTGTGCCTCCTCCTCGGAACGCCAACATCATCTCCGGCAAGTGGATTTTTTGCCACAAGCTGAAGCCTGATGGCTCTCTCGACCGCTACAAAGCACGCTGGGTGCTTCGCGGCTTCTCGCAGGAGCAAGGCGTCGACTTCGACGAGACCTTCAGCCCGGTTTTCAAACCGGCCACGGTCCGTGTCATCCTCTCCATCGCCATCTCTCTGAAATGGGAGACTCGTAAGCTCGACGTCAGGAACGCCTTTCTTCATGGCAAGCTCACTGAGGTCGTCTACTGTCGCCAACCCACCGGCTTCACCGACTCCACTCGCCCTGACCATGTCTGTCGCCTGAACCGCTCGCTCTACGGCCTCAAGCAGGCCCCTCGCGCGTGGTACCAGCGCTTCGCGACCTTCATCACCTCGACCGGCTTCACGTGCTCGCGCTCCGACACGTCACTATTTGTTCTTCAGTGTGCAGAGGGTATGGCCTATCTTTTGATGTACGTCGATGACATCGTCCTCACCGCCTCCTCGCCGCATCTTCTCGAGCGGATCACCGCCTCACTCAGCTCCGAGTTCACCATGACGGACATGGGCAGCCTCCACTACTTCCTCGGCATCGCAGTCACCCGCGACTACTCCGGCATGCACCTCTAGCAAGCCAATTACGCCGCGGAGATTCTAGACAAAGCCGGCATGACAGCCTGCAAGTCCGCGATGACTCTGGTTGACACATCACCGAAGCTCGCCGCCATGGCCGGTGCTCCCGTCGCCAACCCCACCGAGTACCAGAGCCTCGCCGGGGCTCTCCAGTACCTCACCTTCACCCGCCCCGACATCGGTACGCCGTCCAGCAGGTGTGCCTTCACATGCACGACCCTCGCGAGCAGCACTTGACGGCCATCAAGCGCATCCTGCGCTACGTCAAGGGCACGCCTTCTCACGGACTCCAGCTGTACTCTACATCACCGGACTCCATGGTCACCTACACCGACGCTGACTGGGCTGGTTGCCCCGATACTCGCCACTCCACGTCGGGCTTCTGCGTCTACCTCGGAGACAATCTTGTCTCATGGTCCTCGAAGCGGCAACACACGGTATCCCGCTCCAGCACTGAGGCTGAGTACCGTGCAGTGGCTAACGCCATTGCTGAGGCTAGTTGGATTCGTCAACTCCTCCATGAGCTTCATCGACCATCTCCTCCTGCCACGGTTGTGTTCTGCGACAATGTTAGCGCCGTCTACATGTCAATGAACCCCGTTCAACATCAGCGCACTAAACACATCAAGATCGATATCCACTTCGTTCGCGATCGTGTCGCCATGGGCCAGATCCGCGTGCTGCATGTTCCCTCGTCTCGCCAGTTCGCCGACATATTAACAAAGGGTTTACCATCACTGTTGTTTCTGGATTTTCGGTCCAGTCTCAACGTTCGCTCTCCTCCCATTGTGACTGCGGGGGAGTGTTAGATAGATATGTCACGGTATGTGACATATCCCCTAGTTGCCTAAATTGTGGAGTTTCCCTATTTGTTGCGATCTCCCATTTATGGTTAGGATTGTAAATTGTCTATATATATACATGCAATGGAAAAGGGCCCAAGCGTGGTCAATCTTCTCACAGATCCATGCAATACATGCAAGTTACAACTTCTGTAATCGCTATCATGGTATCAGACTAGAACCACCGATCCACCTCTCTATCCCTTCCCAAGCCCAATCACACCTTCCTCTTCTTCCTTCCTCCTGATGGCTCCAATGCCTGATGAGCTCGCTGCCCAGGCCAAGGCTGAGGCTAAGGCCACTCTCTGGGCTCTTGCCTTTGCCATACCTAGCGTCAAGGCATTGGTGCCCCTGGCTCTAGACCTTGAAGCCGGAACCTACCTCACCTGGTGTGGCCTCTTTGAAGTAGCCCTCACCAAGTACGCTCTCGATGATCATGTCATGCCGCCGCCGGAGGCCACCGGCTCCATGGTCACCGATGCAGCATGGCGCCGCCGTGATGCCCTCGTCCGCTTGTGGATATATGGCGCCCTCTCGCCTTCACTACAGGCCATGGTGATGGACACCTCTGCCACTGCCACCGCTCGCTCCGTATGGCTCGAGCTCGAGAACCTGCACCGCAACAACACCGATACGCGCGCGGTTCCTCTTGAGGAGCAGTTCTATGGGCTTCAACAGGGCGATCTTTCTATGGGTGGCTATTGCCGCAAGGTTAAGGCTCTTGCCGATGAGCTCGCTGGTCTTGGCGTCGCGATCGCCGACCGTAGCCTTGTTCACAAAACCCTCCGAGGTCTCAACCACCGCTATGCCAATATGCGGCAGCCTCTGCCCTCCTTCACCGAGATGCGTTACGCGCTCATGCTGGAAGACATGTGCTCCGGTGCCGAGTCGCCAGCCACAGCCTTCTACGCCTCAGGGAACTCCCTCACGCGCAACAATGATCGCGGTAGCGGCGCCTTGATACGTGCATTTTATATCATCATTTATATAACTTTTAGTATCATACTAGAATATTATTTACATGATTATATGATTTTTTTTACATGTTTTAGATGATTTTGGGGACTTTCACACAAAGTCCCCATTTTTGGTATTTAATATCTGGGAGGCAGAAAACCCCCTGTTTCTTGTTTTTATTGTTTCAGGAACCCAAATAATAAAAGGAAAATACCACGTCAGTTTTTCATCGGGAGAAAGGCTGAGGGAAGAAGACCGAAGAGAGGAGAGCCACGAGGCCCAAAAGGGGTGGGTCCACACGGCCAAAACCCTAGTCCGCGTGGGGCCCACTAAAAGTGGCCTCGAGCACCTCCTCGCCTGGGGCTTTTTATCGACGCCTTCGTCTCACCCGAAAAGTAACGCCCTAATTTTTCCAAGTCCATCCGAGGTCGCGGCGGTGGCGAAACTCCTGATCCCTTCCGAGGGGGGTCAGATCCTGCTGCTCCGGAGCTCCGGAGAAGGGGGAAATCATCGCCATCATCATCACCTCTCCTCCTTGGCGTGGGAGGAGGCCTCTACATCATCACCCCCATCAAGACCAGCACCATCTCCATCATCATCACTGTGATCCACTCCGTTCCCATCGCAGTTTGAGAGTTGCTATACCCTAGATACTTGTCTTGTGCTACTATTCATGTTAGTGATTGAGTACTTGTCATTATTTGGAGGTGAAGTTATAATTTCAGATTGTGTTGTACCACTTATGCCACTGATTATGATCATGTTTGCACGTTGTGAGTAGTTCCCGTATGTTCCTGAGGGCATAGGATGAATTGGCAATGATTTATATATGACATGTGTTGGTATTTTGTCAAGAGTTTATCTTTTATGTGATTCTATGATGGTGTTGTGCGAACGTCAACTGCACAATACTTCACCTATATGGGCTCATAGGAGAACACCGTAGTATAATGAATTGAGGAAGACTTGGGAGGACACGTAAGCCTGAGTTAGAATCTTGAAGTTATAGTATGAGGGTATTAGTATCGGGGACCTTAGAGTGTAATGCTATGGTGGGACTTTCTGTCTTAATAACTCTTGTGCAGTCATTTACTTGGCCACATGATCCATCATAAGGGGCTGTAGTCTATTTATTTAGCTATACCGAATTATGGCTCCGTCCAAAAAGATTAAAACTTGACAAGATATTCAACGTGTTGTTTAATAAATCTCTATGCCTAGCATTATCCATGCCGCCCTCGGGAACGTTTTCCACATATAAGTTACACATCACTTGAGCTTGTCCTCTTGTCACATAAGAGGATTGGGCTTTCTCTCTTTGAGAGCTTTCACTTGCTACTGTTACTTGCTGCATTGGAATTATACAATCGAAAATACCAAAAACATTTACATCTTTCATTGCTTTGTTTATCAGTCTTACTAACCAATACCTTCAGCTCCTCGTGGGTTCGACAACCTTTTCTATTTGAAAGGTACTACAATTGATCTCCTGCACTTGGGAGTCATCAAGATACTTTTCTGGCGCCGTTGCCGGGGAGCGTTGCGCTATTGGTAAGAAGTTTGGTAAGGAAACTTGAAAGCTGTTTTATCTCATTGTTACTATGGCATTTATGAATCGTGCCTCGCTGCATCTTGCTCTATATGAAAGTGCTTATGCCACTACTGCAAAGGTGATTGAAACTACTGTGTCTGAGGTACCTAAAGTGGGATTTAAAATTCCCATGGGTCATGTTAAAAGAGTTATGAAAAATCCATTTACAGGGGATGGAACTAAGTCTGCACGCGAACACATGGAGTTGATTGAAGACATATGTGGTTTATTTAGACTTCTTGGTATTCCTGAGGATGAGGTAAAAAGAAAGTTACTATATTTGTCTTTATCTGGTAATGCTCGTGTTTGGTACAGGTCTCTAGATGAAGAAGCTACTATTGACTGGAATATCTTGAGGAAGGTTTTCTTTCTTAAATACTTCACACCTAAAGAAGCTTATGAGAACCGCTGCTACATATTCAATTTCTGGCCACATCTGGGAGAGAGCATCACTCAAGCTTGGGGGAGATTGAAGGAACTCCTTCGCAAGAACCCTTGTCATGATCTTACAAGGAAACTTATATTGATAAACTTTTATGTGAGGTTACCTATGAAGCACAAGGAAATTCTGGATAATTCATCTGGTGGTAGTTTCACAAACAATACTGAAGAAGAAGCATGGAATCTATTGGAGACTATTTCTGAAATATTGGTCATTGGGATCTTGATAAAGGTAATGAGCCTTATTTTGACTATGGATATTCATGTGTAGAGAACTTCTCTACTTCTATCTTGTTTAAAAATATGAGTGATACATTTAATCTTGATCCTTATGTTATACTTGAGATAGCTAAATCTTTTGCTGAACATATCTGTGTTCCAAAAAGTGGATTTGAAACTTATGTTGAACCTGTTAAAGAATCTATTGTTGTTCCAAAAGTTATTAAACAGGTTGAACTGGTGTCATCTGTGAGAATTGAGGAGTATGTTGAAGCACCCCCTATCCAAACCAAGTTAAAGAGAATTTACTTATTGTTGTTACTAACAAAAGTAATAGAAAATGTTCTCAGCCATATGAGCAGCTGGAAGTCAACACTCAAATTTCTGTCATCAAGCAACTTAATGAAGAAGATCCTGTTGATGTTTATCTATGTGAAGATGCTACTAAAGTCATCAAAGGTAATTCGGCCAAGGTGGGGAAACCTGTTATATCATGCTCTATTGGGACTTCATGTTATCATGGCTTATGTGATATTGGGTCAAGCATAAGTGTCATTCCATATTTTCTCTATCTTGAAATCAAGCCTGATATTGATCCTATTGCTATGGAAGAGACAGGTATGACAATTCAACTTGCTAAGAAAGAATATATCAATCCATTTGGAATTGTTAGAGATGTTGAAGTATTGGTTGGCAAAATAAAATATCCTGCTGATTTTATTGTGCTTGGTTGTCCTCAAGATTCATTTTGTCCTATCATTTTTCGTTGACCTTTCTTGCGTACTGTTGGTGCTGAAATCAATTTGCTTGAGAAAGTGTTTATTAAATGTAATGGTGAGAAACTTGAATTCAACTTTTCTAAGTTTGCTGATAAACATGTTGTTAAAGAGCCTGTTTCTAAAGATTTAATTGAAACTCTTGCTCATATAGCTGTAGCTTCAACAGATGTTGTAGAACGTTATATGCTTAATCAAGATGAACCATTTAATGATGAGGAAAAAGAGGCTTTAGAACAAATATTATGGCAACAACCACCACAATTACAGTTGCATATTCCACCTGATAATCTAGGAGTGCTACCACCACCTAAAGGAGATCCTAGTTTTGAACTAAAACCTTTGCCTACAAATCTGAAATATGCATATTTAGATGATAAGAGCATATATCCTGTTATTATTAGTGCTAACCTTTCAGCTGAAGAAGAAGAAGAGAAATTACTTGATGTGCTAAAAGCTCACCGACCAGCCATTGGGTACTCTCTTGATGATCTTAAAGGTATAAGCCCAGCTCTATGTATGCATAAAATTAATCTGGAAGAAGATGCAAAACCTGTGGTTGATTATCAACGCCGTCTCCATCCAAAAATGAAAGAAGTGGTAAGAAAAGAGGCAATAAGACTTATTGAAGCTGGTATCATTTATCCTATAGCTGATAGTAAGTGGGTTAGTCCTGTTCATTGTGTTCCTAAAAAGGGTGGAATGACTGTTGTTCCAAATGATGAGGATGAACTTGTGGCTCAATGTACTGTTGTTGGTTATAGGATGTGTATTGATTTCAGGAAATTAAACAAAGCAACTAGAAAAGATCATTATCCATTGCCATTTATTGATCAAATGTTTGAAAGGTTATCTAAACATTCTCACTTTTGATATCTAGATGGTTATTCAGGTTTCTCACAAATTCCTGTCCATAAGGATGATCAAGAAAAGACCACTTTTACTTGCCCATATGGTACTTTTGCTTATAGGAGAATGCCATTCGGTTTATGTAATGCTCCTGCTACTTTTCAAAGATGCATGAATGCTATATTTGCTGATTATATTGAAAAGATAATGGAAGTCTTTATGGATGATTTTTCTGTGTATGGTACTTCCTTCGATAATTGCCTGTTCAACCTTAACAAAGTTTTGCAGCATTGTGAAGACCAACACTTAGTTCTTAATTGGGAGAAGTTTAGACCTTACATCACTGATTCAAAAGTCACATTGCATATTGATCATTCTTCTATTAAATACTTGATGCATAAGAAAGATGCTAAGCCTAGATTAATAAGATAGGTACTTTTATTGCAAGAGTTTGATTTACATATTGTTGATAGGAAAGGGGAAGATAATCAAGTAGCTGATCATCTCTCTAGGATGTAAAATATACCTGATGATCCTATTCCTATTAATGATAGCTTTGTTAATGAACAACTTGCAATTGTTAACGTTTCTAGTGCTAAAGTTGCATCTCCTTGGTTTGCCAATTATACAAATTTCATTGTTGGTAAAATATTACCTCCACACTTCACTTATCAACAAAAGAAGAAATTCTTTTATGATCTTAGACATTATTTCTGGGATGATCATTTTCTTTATAAGAAAAGTGTGGATGGTATTATTAGACGTTGTGTACCTGAGCATGAATAACAGGCTATTATAAGAGATTGTCATGACAGTCCCTATGGAGGACATCATGCAGGAGATCGCACAGGAGCAAAGGTATTACAATCTGGTTTCTATTGGCCTACTTTGTTTAAGGATTGTGCTGAATATGTTAAATCTTGTGATAAATGTCAAAGAGTAGGAAATATTGGTAGGAGAAATGAAATGCCTATGAATTATTCTTTGCCACTTGAGCCATTTGATGTGTGGGGTTTTGACTTTATGGGACCTTTCCCAGAATCAAAGACAAAGCATACTCACATTTTGGTTGCAGTTGACTATGCTACAAAGTGGGTGGAAGCAATTCCAACCAAAAGTGCAGATCATGCCACAACAATGAAGATGCTCAAGGACATCATTTTCCCCAGGTTTGGTGTTCCTAGGTTTTTAATTACTGATGGTGGTTCTCATTTCTTGCATGGTATTCTTAGAAAAACTTTGGCAAAATATGATGTTAACCATAGAATTGCATCTCCGTATCATCCTCAAACAAGTGGACAAGTTGAATTAAGTAATAGGGAAATTAAACTTATCTTGGAAAAGACAGTTAATGAGTCTAGGTCTGATTGGCCAGCTAAAATTAATGATGCTTTACAGGCTTATAGAACTGCTTTTAAAAATCCCATGGGAATGTCTCCTTACAAAATGGTTTATGGAAAGCTTGTCATTTGCCTGTTGAGTTAGAACACAATGCTAGATGGGCTGTTAAACAATTGAACTTTGACTTTAAGACTGCAGGAGAAAAGAGGATTCTTGATTTGAGCCTACTAGATGAATGGAGAAATGAAGCTTATGAAAATGCTAAATGTTTAAGGAAAAAGTTAAAATATGGCATGACAAGAAAATTAAAAGGAAGGAATTCCAAGTGGGTGATCAAGTTTTGCTATACAACTCTCGCTTTAAGTTTTCTGCAGGGAAGTTGCGTTCAAGATGGCAGGGACCACTAGTGATACAGGAGGTATACCGTTCAGGAGCTATCCGCCTTCACGGTGATATGAAAGGTAAACCTCATGTAGCTAATGGACAACGCCTTAAACCTTATATTGCAGGAAAAAGCTTTGTCGGAATGGTGGAAGAGCTGAACCTACAAACACCGGAGGAGGTAATTGAGAGAAACCGTGCAGTTTCAGAAACCCCAAATCAATAGAAGGTAACTTACTGTTGGAAAGTTTCTCGGAATTGCATAATATTTTACGGAAGTCATTTTTTATGGAAATTAACGTGTGGGACAAGAAAACTAACGAAGCGGAGACCCGAGGAAGGAAAGAGAGGGTCCCACGCGGCCCATGTACCTGGCCGCGTGGGCCCGCTCCTTTTCCACCTCGGAGTCCCTTTTCGTCTCGTTTTCGATCCCGACGCTTCGCCTTGACCCAAAACCCTCAATATATACCCCTCTCTGTCGATCTAATCTCGCACCGAGCGTTCTCGAGCGATTCTTTCTTTTGCTGTTTCTGCCTGTCAGGTTTTTAGCCATGTCTTCGGGAGACTCCTACCAATGCTCCTCCATGGACGACGATGATGATGAACTCGATGGGTACAGCCCCACGTCCATATGGAGGAGGAATAGGAAGAGGAAGGACTACTCCGACGATGAAGACTACAAGCTTGATGAGGAGGAGATGGACAAGCAAGAAGCTGAAGAAGAAGAGCACAAGCCCTCCGTCGACATCGCGCCCTTGGCGACAGCACCTCCATCACCCATTGCTGTTGCCGGCGTGAGGGTGAACCACTCTCTTGGAAACAAGAGGCATGGCGCGCGCATGCAGACCGGAGGGAAGGTTCCCAGGCGTTTCCTTGCGAGCAAAAACGTAGCTTCTACTCTTATTGACAGGGAATTTCAGCGCACCACTCAAGAGAACTATCCTGGTGAATGGGATCGCAAGATCCCCAACAAGAAGGTGCCAAGCCCGGAGTGGAAGCCTTGCAAAGAGTCGGTGGAGAAGAATCTCATGCAAAAACTGGGAGAAGCCGCAAAAGAGTTCGAAAAAGCTTACAACCTCATGATGAAGATCATTGGGGATCTTGAAGATAATTATTATGAAGGCAATGTGAAAGAAGAGAGGGAGTTCTAGCAAGACGCCAAGCTTGGGGGAGTTCCATCTAGTCTTTCTCTTTATCAATCTATCATATCTATCTAGTCATGGTGTGCTTTGCTTTTATCGATTAGTTATCAATATCTCTTAGGCGTGTGTGAGCTCATGGAGCATTATCATGTATCTCTATCTTATGGTTTATCAATGAATATTAAAGTATGGTGTCATCCATGATTCTCTTGTTTGGGGATTTATGGGTAACATTCATGCAAATGAGCGTGGCATATTTAGAATTTCAATCACATCTTGCCTTGAAACTAATTAACTTGAGTGTGTTGGACAATTGTAGAATCATCTCAATAAAATAAGTAAAAGTCAACTTATGACTTGGAATTAATAGTTTGAGGTTGAGATATTGTCTTGTGGGGTAAAAAGTTGAGAAGGGATAATGAAAAGGATATAAAACACTCTTGTTAGACTCTAGTATCTTTTGAGCAAATTAATGATCATGGATATTTCAATACTTATGCTCTTGAATGTGTATGAAAGGTAGGCACCTGAAGTTTCAGTTAGCCATGGAAAGTGTAAGATAAAGGTTGTATGGAGCATAGGAACTTGATTGAGATATCCATGACTAAAGTTTGTACTAGTTACTAGAGAAGTAAGGGTGATAACATTTTTATATTTATCTTTTAATTTGTCTTCTCTAAACTTGTTATCCAATGAGAGTCTATCTTGTCTTTAAATTTCAGTAAAGGATAAAAGATTATAATGCTTGCTAGAAAGAGCAAAGGCATGTGAAAAGTATATGATTCAATTGTCCAACATACAATGGTTATTTGCTTTCAAAAGTAAGGGGTGATTGCTAGAGCTTCTACTTATGTTGCCCTCATATGCATGAGTTTTATTCATCCATCTTATCTTGCAAGTGAATATGATGATGATACAATGCTCGTATTTATTTATCAACCATAAGTCCATTGATGCATGTAATGATCTATGTCCTTACTTACTCGAGGACGAGTAAAGGTTTAAGCTTGGGGGAGTTGATACGTGCATTTTATATCATCATTTATATAACTTTTAGTATCATACTAGAATGTTATTTGCATGATTATATGATTGTTTTTACATGTTTTAGATGATTTTGGGGACTTTCACACAAAGTCCCTATTTTTGGTATTTAATATCTGGGAGGCAGAAAACCCCTTTTCTTGTTTTTATTGTTTCAGGAGTTTCAGGAACCCAAATAATAAAAGGAAAAATACCACGTCAGTTTTTCATCGGGAGAAAGGCAGAGGGAAGAAGACCGAAGAGAGGAGAGCCACGAGGCCCAAAAGGGGTGGGCCCACGCGGCCAAAACCCTAGGCCGCGTGGGGCCCACTAAAAGCGGCCTCGGGCACCTCCTCGCCTGGGGCTTTTTATCGACGCCTTCGTCTCGCCCGAAAAGTAACGCCCTAATTTTTCCAAGTCCATCCGAGGTCGCGGCGGCGGCGAAACTCCTGATCCCTTCCGAGGGGGGTCAGATCCTGCTGCTCCGGAGCTCCGGAGAAGGGGGAAATCATCGTCATCATCATCACCTCTCCTCCTTGGCGTGGGAGGAGGCCTCTACATCATCACCCCCATCAAGACCAGCACCATCTCCATCATCATCACCGTGATCCACTCCGTTCCCCTCGCAGTTTGAGAGTTGCTATACCCTAGATACTTGTCTTGTGCTACTATTCATGTTAGTGATTGAGTACTTGTCATTATTTGGTGGTGAAGTTATAATTTCAGATTGTGTTGTACCACTTATGCCACTGATTATGATCATGTTTGCACGTTGTGAGTAGTTCCCGTATGTTCCTGAGGGCATAGGATGAATTGGCAATGATTTATATATGACATGTGTTGGTATTTTGTCAAGAGTTTATCTTTTATGTGATTCTATGATGGTGTTGTGCGAACGTCGACTGCACAACACTTCACCTATATGGGCTCATAGGAGAACACCGTAGTATAATGAATTGAGGAAGACTTGGGAGGACACGTAAGGCTGAGTTAGAATCTTGAAGTTATAGTATGAGGGTATTAGTATCGGGGACCTTAGAGTGTAATGCTATGGTGGGACTTTATGTCTTAATAACTCTTGTGCAGTCATTTACTTGGCCACATGATCCATCATAAGGGGATGTAGTCTATTTATTTAGCTATACCGAATTATGGCTCCGTCCAAAAAGATTAAAACTTGACAAGATATTCAACGTGTTGTTTAATAAATCTTTATGCCTAGCATTATCCATGCCGCCCTCGGGAACGTTTTCCACATATAAGTTACACATCACTTGAGCTTGTCCTCTTGTCACATAAGAGGATTGGGCTTTCTCTCTTTGAGAGCTTTCACTTGCTACTGTTACTTGCTGCATTGGAATTATACAACCGAAAATACCAAAAACACTTGCATCTTTCATTGCTTTGTTTATCAATCTTACTAACCAATACCTCCAGCTCCTCGTGAGTTCAACAACCTTTTCTATTTGAAAGGTACTACAATTGATCTACTGCACTTGGGAGTCATCACGCCTCCCTCACTGCTCCGCTATAGTGATCAAGAAGACCTAGTGACACATGCGGAAGTTGACACGTGCGTGTCAACGTACATGGAGCGAGCCGGCGACCGATGGTCACGACTCACGTTGTGATCATGTGCAACTCGTCAAAACCAACTACATCGGCGGTTCGCCGTGCTATAGCATCCTGGAACTCGACATCAACATCGTCCCCGTGTGCGGCTGACCAGATCCTACCGGATCAATTTGTTCAACGTCTTTTCATCAATCTGATCAGAGGTCCAACAGTAGCTGGAATCTCAAAACCGCCGACTCGAGGCGGTACAAGACAATTCGAATCAGACAAGGAGAAATAGTTCAATGTGGAGAAATAGTACATGATTAGTGGCTACCATGTGACCATGTTCCCTACAATGGAAAAATACCAACAGCATTGCACTAGGACCGATGCATGGAAGGAAAGTCACGCTAATACCAAGAAAGGAAAGTGAACAAGAGAAAGAGAAATCCAGATTTGTTACTTGCCAGCCTGCCAATCCGTCGCACAACTTCACGGGAAAGGAGCAGTCAGTACAGGACCGTTTCCGACTCTGGCGAGTATATGCGACTTCAGTAGGAGCACGGCGACTCAGAAAATCTGGACACTGGTTGGGTTACTAGCACCCATCACCAATACCTGTCATTCTGATCTGATTGCAAATTGAAAAAAGACAAGAAATTATATACCGGTTTGACTCGCATGTGGATCGAGAAAGGAAGGAAAAATAAAAACTAAGGAGACAGCTTGCTACAATTGCTGCGGTGGATTCCTCCAAGAAATCAAGTGCTAGCTGATAGGAAAGAAATAATTTGGAGTTGGTAGCTACTACCACTACATGGATCAACGCATCGTTCCGAAAAAGCCAGTGACTTGGATTCCCTAGCTCGGCGAATGAGTTTCACAGAAGCAGCTATAGCTAAGGAGAAAATACAATGTTACATGAGCGTGCAAATTCAAAGCAGCTCACATTAAAAAAGGAAAAGGCAGGGAGTGGTCAGCTCCATTCAATCAGCATGCGACTCAAACACCATGCGACCTCATCAGCATGCCCCTCAATTCATCAGCACGCGGCTTTAAAAGCATGCGACTCAAGGGATCACCATGCGACTTCAAAGATCAGCGTTATCATCGTCGACTTCAACAATTATCGCTGCATGTCACGGCGACTCAATGGCTTAATGAGCCGACTGTCCGCGGAACATACCGCGTCGTCAACACCAGGAGAATAAGAAAAAGCTAAGTCGCTATTATACTCAACTTTCGCAGCTTTTTACTTTCATCAATAAGTTTAAATTCACCTTCGAGTTTATCTCGGGGGCTGCATATCTAGGTTATTATGTCTTTTATTAATGTCTATGCGACTTAAATTATATCATGTCGTGGACTTTAATTCATATCAGTTTTGAGATTTAGTTATATCCAGTTCTCAAATCCGGGTTTCTTACAACCCGCAATGCATTTATCAAATTAAAGTTCTCATAACTCGCATTACATTTATCAAAGTCTAACTCTCTACAGCTTGCACTATCGCATGATAATAAATTTATTTGCACCTATAAAGATCACCATTACATGTTCAAGTGTTGGTATTTGAGCACTCGCTATATCGTTTAATGATTTATCTTTGCATCAGTCCATGACTTATCATTATATATGTCATTTCATGATTTATCATCATATCATTTTATTAATCATCATCGACTTATTGTCATATCAATTTATGAGTCGCATAGCGATTTACCCCCATATCATTTTATGAGTCGCAAACAGCTCATCATTACATCAGTTTATGATTCATTAATGAATCATTATCTTATCAATATTTGAGTTAAAACAGGTGACTCGCTGTACTACATCTACAGCTAATCAGAGCTGGTTATCATCAAAACTAGTTAGAGCTCGTCATGGCTATTGCAGCCGATAAAATCAATAATCCTGGTTATACTCGCCTTAAGTCAGAAGTATCTTTGCACTATGCGACCAAAGTACTGGGGCGCGGTGTCAATCGAGATTGATTACCTATCATTGCCGCTCTCGACCCTGAACACGCGTTTTTACCTGGGAAATATTGAGCCGCGCGAAGACCTACTTAATGGTAATAGAGATAATTCAGAAGGACTAAAGTACCCGCGTGTGGCGTCAATCGAGTCTGAATGCCTATCATGGCTGCCTATCATGGCCGTTCTCGACCCAGAACACACATTAGATTTGAGAAATACTGAGTCAAGTACCATATGCTATCATGCATCGTACAATATGCTATCATGCATCTTACCAGTTGCTATCATGCAACTACTTGCTATTATGCAAAATATCATTTGCTATCATGCAGAATATTATTTGCTATTATGCAGATTACCATATGCTATCATACAGGTTACAATTTGCTATCACGCAGAGTACTAACTTTTTATCATAATTATTACCAGCCGCCAAGGCTAACATATTATCATCAAGTTATTGTTATTGCTTCCTCGGGGGCTTTGCCTTTTGAATTTCAGGAACATATAACTCAGCCAATTGAGTTTGAACTGGCATAACCAGATTTTTTTTTTGGATTGGGATGATCATTCCTGATATCGGCTGTACAAGCCACCATCATTTATTTAATTTCAGCCACATCAATTGGAATTTTTAAGGATAGTTGCTTAATTTATATCTAGCATATTGACTGGGATTATCTTTTATCCTATCATCTCAACTAATATTTCACAGTTTGGAGTTTATATGCGGCTCTGCCCTACTCCAAGTATCATTATTTTCTTGTGGCAAAATATTTGCTCAATCTGTTGCAGGATCAAATTGCAAATAATATGCCATCAAGCAGGATAATGAAATCATGCCTGCTTAATGCCTGGGGGCTAGGACAATTAAAATTTTGTCCAACTTGTGATATTTTTGAGTCCTGAGCAGCATGATCGTGCATACAACTCGGCACTTGGGGGCTACACATCCACCAGTATCCGGCGGTCTTTATTATATTCATGTATCATGTTTATATGCATATCTCATTTTTTTGCAGTGCATGGAAATATATATATACATCTGCGAGTCAAATTAGCGACTCACAACTTTTTAATTCAATCAATGGCCATATGCCCTTGAGCCGCCATGTTTCAACATGCATTCAGATGGCTCATCATGATAACATGACAGATTATTATTCTAATGATTGACTGGCTTATTTATGCTTATGGTCTTTTTATGCTTTGATGTCTATGACTCAGCACCTTATACATATTTGGCTGATATATCTTGATACTCATAAGTTATTATTCTTATGATTTCAGCTTAGTCTTGCATCTAACAGGACAAGGTGGTTTTCACCAAAGGCTCCACTGACATCTTATATAATTTCAGTGGAGAACTTACCGCAATTGTGCAACTTCAATACGACCAAGACATAAGTGTTCAAAGGCTTGTGATACTACATCAGAGGCTAAATAAGCCACAATGCTAGCGACTCATCGCTTCTACATCAGCGGCTCAAGAAGCCGCAACACTTGCGACTCAACATCAGCAAGTCACCAAGCTCTACAATCGCAAGCCCGCAAGATCATCATCAAGACAGAATCTTCCGCATGATTCAACGAATCACCCGGAAGCTTGGGGGCTAATGTCGGGGTTATGATAAATAGATTAACCTGCGACCCACAAGTGTAATGCGGCTTATAATCAATGGGCTTGCACTGAGGTGGGCCGACACGAAGAGTCGCACCACGGTGTAAGAAGAATCCAGAAGATCCAAGATGGCTTAACTTGGAAGGCAAGAAAAGTAGTCTCCAAATAATTCCTTTATAACCTAGCGAGCCTCTGGATATATAAAGAGGACTCGCAGGACTAGACAGACAAGTTCTGAAACCCTAGCTCTCATACATCCAGAGATAGGCGACTCGACACATCGATCGCTAACCCATGTAACACCATATTCATATCAATCCCAAGATAGGATAGGCAGGAGTAGGTCTTTACCTCACATTGACGGGCCGAACCTGGGTAAAAAGCATTGTCTTCCTCGGGCCATGCGATCTTTAGCTCGGAGACGATTGATCCGCGCAATCCCACACCTACGAAGTCATCCATGACATCTGACGTGACAAACCCACGACAGTCGCCGTCCCCGCCGCATCTCCGGCCATTGCTGATGTCACCTGTGACGTCAGCGGTGGGCTTGGGCTGGGCACATGGGCTCTGGCCTTTTTTCCATTTTTCCATTTTTGCAGTGGGCTCGGGCTGAGCAAACGGGCTCCAAGTTTTTTTCCCTTCTTTTCCTTCTGCTTTCCTATTTTTCAAAACTTTTGAAACTTCTCAAATATTTGAAATAATTTGAACCCTGATTATAAAAATTTGCAAAAATCAAATTAGTCACAGTATTTCCAAAAAAATGTCCAGTTAGATGAATATTTCGAATCAGTTGAACCCTGATTATACAAATTTGCAAAAATCAAATTAGTCACCGTATTCTAAAAAACAGTTAGATGAATATTTCGAGGAAATGCAAACTTATTTCCTCTAATTATGGCTTGCTTTTTAAATTTAATTCAACGAACGCTCAAGCAATATATTTGAGAAGACTACTGAGCTAAGTTAAATATTTAACACAAAACACAAACATATCATACCAGTTCGACCAAGTTAAAATTTAGAAATGATATAACATTTTAAAGAATTTTGTTCGGCTACGTTGATACTTCGAGAAAATGAAAATTCATTTTCTCTAATTGTGGCTTAATTTCAAATTGAATTTAATAAATGCTTAAACAATTTATTTCCTCCGATTATTGATCTAGATTAAATACTTAACAGGAAACACGGGCATATCATGCCAATTCGAACAACTAATATTTACAAACAATATAACTAAACTTCATCCAATTACGCAATTCAATCTAATAAATGCTCAACTTCGACTTAATTTCCTCTAATTATGCAGCCAAATTTCTATAATGCTCCATTCCATTCGCATCTCAAGAAATCAAAATTTTGTTTCCACTAAAGATGGATTCAACTTAATAGATGTTAACACAATATATTTGCTCTAACCAAGGAACTAAATCACATATTTGCGGCGAGACAGACACATAATATTTAGACATAACCATAATATATTCCCTCTAATTATGGTGGTTCATATGAAAATTATGGCAAAATAGAACCATATTTGACCATGCAAATTTACCTAATTACGTACTTACATTCAAAAAAGGTTGATTAGATGAATATTTCCAGAAAATGCAAACACACTCGCTTTAACTATAGATTGCATCCAAATTGAATTCCACCTAAATACACTATACAAATTAAAACTACCACCTTTCCTTACAATATATATAATGCAATTAAAGAAATAAGCAAGTTATTACAACATATCCTCCGCGAGGGCGCGGCAACATATCCTCAGCAAGGGCGCGGCGTGTCGCCGCGCCAATTCAACTAGTAAGCAAACAAAATGGGAACTGAAGTTGAAAGAGTGAGCTGCTTCAGAGATGAAATTAATTTTCTGAAGTCTGATGCAGATGGAAAACACACGAACTTGTAACTAAAATCTTCTAATGGCTACCAGCAGATTGTACCATTTTTCTGAAGGGTGCGCCTGATGCATCTTATTCCTAACAACCTCCAAAACTTGGGTAACTCTATAATCGGCCGCTCTTGTAATTATGTCGAAGCGTCTGTCGGTTGGGCTTGGCCACATGCCGTTCCGTTCGTTCGATCGTTGGCTGCTGCTGTGAGGCGAGACATAAACGCGCGGGTGTGCGATCAGGGTCAGACATTGAGTTCTTCAATCGATTTGGCGAATCGGTTGCAGCAGAGACGACCGACGTTCCTTCTTGAGCTAGATTTCCAAGCACTGTGCTGTCAACGGCTAGCTTTTTTGCAGATGGTGAAAAGGAAGCTTTCTACTGCTATTAGCATCGACCGATCTGGCTGCCGTTTCTGCCTGAATGACCGAGAGAAGTTCCCAACCAACCGCAGACTCCAGAGAAGCAGAGCACATGGCATGGAGGCCACGCCGGCCGGGAACGTGCGTGGCTGGTGGAGCCCCTCGATCGCTCGTCGTCGACGTGCAAAACACAAGCTGGCCGGAGGAGGACTAGCCAACACGAAAAACGTACAGTAGTATACTTCCTCCCAGATTCCAGTTTGAAAATAAACGTGAGACACACTCATATGCACCGACATCGCCGGTCGTCATCTGCATAAAAAATTTAAAATCAAGCTGTAGGTTCCCGCGTATCTGGAGTTGAAACACGAAACCGATCGACGAGCACATATATAATGTGATACGCAACTGGAATGTGCCATCAGGTTGGTGGTCGATCCAGGTACAGAGTCCCTGCTGTCGCCGTGGTGGTGGCGGTGATTTGATGGCGCCGTTGTCGTGGCTGCTTCTGGTCGCGGCGCTTTTGGCTATCAACGGCGCGGCGTCGGTGTCGGGCATTCCGCCGGTGGCGAACGTCACTCGGCAGCCGCAACATCCAGGAGCGTTCACGGAGGCGCCGGCGTTCCGGAACGGCGACGCGTGCCGCGCGAGCGGCGGGAAGTCGTCCTCCTCCTCCCGCGTGCACATCGCCATGACGCTGGACGCCAACTACCTGCGCGGCACCGTCGCGGCCGTGTTCTCCATCCTGCAGCACACGGCGTGCCCGGAGGACGTGTCCTTCCACTTCCTGGCGTCCCGGCGGCGCGACGCCGACGCCGTGCGCGCCACGTTCCCGTACCTGGAGCACCGCGTGTACCGCTTCGACCCGTCCCGCGTCAGGGGCCGCATCTCCCGCTCCGTGCGCAGCGCGCTGGACCAGCCGCTCAACTACGCGCGCATATACCTCGCCGACATGCTCCCGCGCTCCGTGCGCCGCGTCATCTACCTCGACTCCGACGTCGTCGTCGTCGATGACGTCCGGAAGCTCTGGTCCGTCGGCCTCTCCACCAGTGCGGACGGCGAGGGCTACGTGGTGGCGGCGCCCGAGTACTGCCACACCAACTTCACAAAGTACTTCACCGACGCGTTCTGGTCGGACGCCAACCTCAGCGCCACGTTCCGGCAGGGCCCGCACCGGCGGCGCCGGCCGTGCTACTTCAACACGGGCGTGATGGTGATCGACGTGGCGCGGTGGCGCGCAGGGGGTTACACGAGGCGGGTGGAGGACTGGATGGCGGTGCAGAAGGAGGAGAAGCGGATCTACAGCCTGGGGTCGCTGCCGCCGTTCCTGCTGGTGCTCGCGGGCGAGATCATGCCGGTGGACCACCGATGGAACCAGCACGGGCTCGGCGGGGACAACGCGGAGGGGAGGTGCCGGAGCCTCCACCCGGGGCCCATCAGTCTGCTCCACTGGAGCGGGAAGGGGAAGCCGTGGCTCAGGCTCGACTCGCGGAAGCCCTGCGCCGTCGACCACCTCTGGGCGCCCTACGACCTCTACAAGCCCGCCGCCGCAACCGCGCTCGAGGAGTGAAGTGAATTACTGAACCTGGCCGCCGCGTGACAGCGCGCCACTGCCCACCGGCGGCCGTGCTCGATGGATAGATCGATCGAAACACAGCTCGCATTGATCAAGCTGAGGGGCAGGCAGATCGAAGAGGAGAGGAATGATTGGTCATACCACGTGCATGCAACTATGCAAGCGCAACAAACACATGGGAGAGCTCAAAGATTTTGCGAGGGAACTAAGATGCGATCGATCGAGGGGTTTCATTCCACTCTTGTTTTTGGATGGTTAGATGTTGTAAATTTGTATATAAGGAGGTTAATTACAGGGCGATGACATTGTAAATTCACTTTGACTTCCGAGGTCGTATGCACCTGGTTGATTTTTTTGAAAGAAATAGTAATACATTTGAAAAAATTATGAAAACAATTGGTAATGAACATATAGAAGTTTTATACATACGTGCAAAATTTCGTGGTGAAATGAAATTTTGTAGTGCTCTGTGAAAAAAAACACAAATCAGTGGTCAATATAAGATTTTAAAAATATATTTTAAAGCACTGATTTTTTTTTCGTGCAGAGCGGCGCACATGTCATTTTATCACGAAACTTGGCACTATGTAAAACACTTGTATATGTTCATCGTATTTTTTCATAATTTAAAAATGTTTTACCATTTTTTATTTGTTTATTCAACCAGGAGCGTATGATCTCGGGAGGCAAAATGCCCCTCTCTGCGATGATATGCAACTCCTTTTTTTAGAAACAAACGCTCATGTATCGCATCAAGTGATCCACATGGCCGTCCTTATTGTGAAGTTTAATCAGTTTTACGACAAAAATGGAAAGTGCATTCAAGATTGCACGACACATTGCAATACTAATCATATTGATAGATCTTTGCTACTCACTCCGTTTAGGTTTATTGGGCTCCTAATGAAAACTATTTGTTCCCTTTTAGTGTTGACATAAGGCCCATTTCGCTAATTAATGCTCCTAATTGATTGTTCTGTGGCCTTCTCTCTTCCTGAAAATTACTCCTCACCTCACCCATCTTCATGGATATGGGAATAGCTATAGCAAAAGCAATAAAAGAAGAAAAAAGAGGAGCGTGAGAGCCAAATGAATTGAAAGATTCATGTTTGGTTCGGGAAGAGATCATAAAAGTTGTAAACTTAATAGGAAAATAATCTACTTTCATTAAAAGATTTATTAGATAATCAAAAACAGAGGATCTTGAGTACTATTCGAAATTCGGAAGAATTGCGATTTTTGAAAACTTAAAAATGTTGATTTCGAATTTTCGGAAAAACGGGCTCAATGTAGCCTGGGTTCCAAAAATCCACTCCCTGATATACACAACATCATTATAACATTTCCATATACCCATAGAAAGCACAAAGCTTTAGCAGGATTTGAGCCTTAAGTTGCACACTAGTGTGAGTTAAAAGCCACATGTATTGGTCGCCACATAGGCGAGCAAATGCAAGCATTAGAGAAAGAGATGTTGTCTTATTTTCTCCCCATCGCAAAAGCAACATTTTATTACTAATATTTCAGTTACGCTTTGTCAATTGTATTTTGGTAACAACACTTTCCTATTCAAGAACCATAAAAGATTTTTTAACGGTAATTTCTTTCACATATACATTTTCCGAAACCAATGATTTTCATTTACCAAATCCACATAGATAAATTTCAATGATAAAATGCCCAAAGTATGTAATTCCAGCGTAATACGTTAAGCTCCAACAGTATATTCACCCTCTTCAATCGCTAAACCAAATGCAAACAAGTTCTCCACTTATCTCTAGTAAACGACATATTGTAATTAGTATTCGACAGAACCGAAGACATGACTTGGGCAATAGAAACGTATTCTTACTGAACATTGCATACATTGATGAGTAATCCTGGCTGAGAGGTCTATCCCCGAGTCGGGTATCTTCTCTAAAGAAAATATAATCAATCCCATCACCACCCAAGAAAGCACCTGGTCTAAAAAAAACTCCTCTTTCACCACAGAACAAGACAAACCTAGTATCCAAGCAACCACAATTGCCTTCTCCAAATTTTCAGCAATAGTACCACCCCTTCGGCAAATGGCATAGTGGCATATAATACTCAATAATAGTATTTCTATTAAAAGTTATTTTTTAAACAATACATATTAGTTCCACAACAAAAGCAAAACAAACCTAGCATCAAAGCAGTCACAATAGTCCTGTACGAATATTCATGAATTGTACCACCAAGTCTCGAGTGGCGATGTGAGAGGATCAAACCAATTGGGGTCATCCACATATTTTAGATGTAATATTTGATTAATAAAAATATAATAGTAAATTAATGAATCATCTGGTGATTCCATTGGGTTCCCTTGAACCCAACGGGTGTAAATCGACTCACCCTCACCCCATATGCAAAAGACACATCAGTGTACTGATTAGTGATCTTGAAAATGACAACTAGACAAATGCTTAACCATAATAACTGGATTATTTATCGGGGGGAGGACGAGATTTGGACCCTCATAATACCTTTTTTTAATAACATGCTGAGATTCAGTGGCACGCTGAAATATTACTATGTTGGCGAGGAGGCCCAACTGGTGGTGGCTAATCCATGAGAAGTGACTATCAAGAATGGTACATGAGCTGGGTGTATCAGCTAGTGCGACCCATTGTTAGTGTGAGTGCCGAGTAGATAACCAGATGCCTCAAGTTGCTATGAAAACGAATATGAAACTTCACAAACTCTTTTCTCTAAACCCTCACCTACTACTGCTTCTCGCTCACCACGGTCCCTCTGCTCATCCCTCAATTTCTTGTTGATTATACCCTTCTCCTCAACAAGGGCCGTCCTAATGTGGCATTTTACAGATTATGCAAACGGTCATACAATCATGCACTCATAGTAATGTGGTTGTGAATTCTAAGTTAGTGTGATTTTATTTGTCATTGTACTTAAGTTTTACATATAAAATCATCTCACCGTGAGCCATAAGTCTTATAAATTTTCAAGGGGTGGGTCGCCATAAAACACATTATGCATTGAAAACATACCATGCATTGAATTAACAAAATTGCCCCATGGCCACCACATGACACCGTCCCCTCTATGGCCCCACCCCAAGTGTGAGAGATGGCCTAACCCTCTCACCCCCTATGTTGCTCTCTATCTATCTATCTATCTATCTATCTATCTATCTCTCCCTCCCTTCCTCTCCTTCGTGTTCTTCCACAACCGAGAGACAAAAGCTTGTCGTAGTTGGGTTTGAAACTGCTCCGAGAGAACACTCAAAAAAAAACTGCTCTGAGAGGGAACCGAAGGCAAGCAATAGGCTTAACGTTTGTGGGTTGTAGGGTACTGCTCACCGGCCAAGGACTTAGCTTTGGGGTTGCGTATCGCCGACGCAAGAGGAGGAAGGGCACGGGGGGACTTAGAGGGATGGTCGGCAATAGAGCTGGGGATAGTGTCGGCACTTTCGGTCAGTCCAGGCGGCGGTGAAGAAGAAGAAGAAGAAAGAAGAAGAAGAAGAAGAAGCGGTGTTGCGACGATGCGGCGGTAGATCTCTCCTTTCTCCTCTCCGATACTATGCTCTCCTCCCCTTACATTCCAACAACTTGTCGTTTATCCTTGCCCATTAGAATTTCCATGTGCCCTAAAAGTTCCACAAACTTTTCTCTACAAAATTCTACAAACTGTACATCACCAGATTCTGAAAACTAAAAAAGAAAAAGAGGACAAAAATTGGGCGGTTTCGCACTGCGCTATCGTCGTCGTCAACTCCTCGCTTCGTCCAGCACAATCTCGGAATTACCCCCCAATCGCTCCCCACCGCCGCCGGCTCAATTCCCTACGCCGGCAGCGAGATGTCCTTCTTCTTCCGGGCGGCGTCGCGCCCGCGTCAGCCACAGCAGGAGCTCGTGCGCTCCATCAAGGACTCCCTCCTCGCGCTCGACACCAAGACCGGCGCCAAGGTACTGCTCCCCTCCCTCGCGGCTTTACCCTCCCTGACCATTTCCGTGCACTTTCTGGCCCGATCCGCGCATTCCGACTCGCGGTTAGATCCTGGTTATCCCAACTGGGACCGAGGTTGGGATCCTAGTGACTGCTCACGCGATCGGCCTGTTTCTGTAGGGGGCTGGTCGGCTGGGGATTGCCTTTGTAGTTGACGAATGTTTGTTGGTAGTGAAGGTTGTGCTTGATTTGGTCGGAGCTTCGCAGCCTAATCATTCGTGCAAGTAGCCGGCTTGGTAGGAAACGTAATTTGTATCGCTCTGCCATGCTGTGTATGGAAGGATGGTTCATGTCAGAGATTCAAAAGGAACTGACCTTTGAACGGTAATGGTGTCTGCCAAAGTGCTGAGATTGTGTTTAGCAGTTGAGTGCTCATTTCCCCCCAATGTCGGTGGTCACAAAGGCAACCATGTTGGATTGAATCCAATTCGAGAACTAACTTATCCTTGTGAGACGTCGCCGTAGAGGTTTAGGGCCCCTAGTTTGGGGATGTTGTTGCTTGTACTAAAACCTGAAACTAAAAAAAAAAACTTTGCACATAAACCTCTATTCTATCTAATCGGACGGCAGATCGACTGCCTTAAACCTCAAAAAAGAAGAAAACTTATCCTCGAGTCTGGCTGCGCCTGATAAGGAAACGGTTTTGCTAATTCTCAATCGAATGAGAATTTGCTTAGGGCTCAGTCGACTCATCCAGCATTAAAACCGTGCGTCGCGATTCGTGCAAAACTAGGTCGCCTTCTTCCTCGCAGCTGCGGCGGCTCCGGCTCAGCTTGGCGCCGCCGCCGCTGCGGCTGGCCGCGGCGGAGGCGAGGAGCAACTTAACTTTGGGGGTGCGGGTTCGCCGGCGCCGGAGAAGAAGGGGCGGGGGTTAGAGGGATGGTCGGGGCGGCGGCGCACTGGTGGAGGAGCTCGGGGCAAGGCGGGGCGGCGAGGCGTCGCGGCAGCGCGCCGGCCGCGGGCGGGGTGGACGGCGGTTAGGCCGGCGGTGGCTGCGGGGGAGGTTGTGGCCGGAGATGGGGAAGAAGCACGACGTCATTCGACTGAGAACTAAGGTAGTTCTCAGTCGATTGAGCCTCAGGCGGACCCATAAGGAAATAGCTCACTGCAGCACTTTGTTTTATATGTCCGTTAAAAGGTTTACCCCGTGCGTCCAAGCTTTAAAAAAGCTAGGCGTTAAGTCCTAGTTTTGCCTCTGCCTAACCGCACACATAGCACGATTAAGTGCTAGGCGTTTTGCTGTCGCCTAGCGCCTTGGCGTGCCTTTTTTAACCACGCTTGCATCTGAAAAAAGGGGTTACGCTGGAATTGGCTTTGGTAGAAAATTAGCATCTGGTTTTAATTCTAAACATGCATTTCGTATCAGTGTTCTTTTTAACAGAGTCCATATACAAGTGGACTGCAACTGAGAGGCACATTTGGAGCCTGCTTATAAGCATGGGAATGTTTCTTGTTTGATTTGCCGTTTTGTTTTTACGTGACTGTTTGTGTTGATGTAAACAATTGCTTTACACACATAACACCATGGATACAGAACACTGGTTGCTCATAGACTACGCTTTCTCTTACCAGGCTCTCGAAGATGTTGAGAAAAATGTGTTCACCTTGAGACAGGCACTTTCGGGTGATGGAGAAGTTGAACCAAACCAAGAGCAGGTTTTACAGATAGCCCTTGAAATTTGCAAGGAGGGTGTCCTATCTCTCTTTGTTCAGAATCTGCCTTCCTTGGGTTGGGAGGTATGCTATTCATCAATTGATTGTGTGTCATTTTTGCTAAGTGTGTTAGGCTTATTACTTTTACATTCCAGGGTAGAAAGGATCTTGTCCACTGCTGGTGCATTTTGTTGAGGCAGAAGGTTGATGAAAGTTACTGCTGTGTGCAATATATTGAAAATCATGTGGATCTTCTAGATTTCCTTGTTGTTTGGTAAGGCCTATTGCTACTCTGAACAGTTTAATTGGTTTGCTATTCACAATTTGGAAGCTATCTATCTGCTGCCTGTAGCCAACTGCTTCATGTTCCTTCGCTTTCCATCTGGTCCCACCATTAATTCATTATCTTCCTGAACTTGTATGATTGTTGTATTTGGCCATGAACTGCTGCTAGTCAGTAGTCATTGGTTCCTTCAGTTGTTGAGTTGGAACCTTTTCAATATATTTCCTCTCCTATACTTCCATTATTCTTGTATTTGTTTATGATTCATGTCTACAATATATGCAACTGTAATAATTTTTGCTTGATTGATTAACTATCCTGTGCCAGCTACAATAACCTGGAGGTTGCGTTGAACTGTGGGAACATGTTACGAGAATGCATAAAGTATCCTGCACTTGCCAAGTAAGGCTTCAAAGTCTCCATTTAAACTATTAATTTTTTAGTGGTTATTAGGGGCTAACGCTGACTTAAATTAACATATGGTGTCCAACATATATGCCTTGAAGAGAAATTGTGTTTGATATGTTTCGACTGTTTCTCAATAGAAACTATGTAATCATACAGTAACATAATTCATTAATTTTACATATAGTGGCACTCACCCAAGGGAAAGAAAAGATTTACAAAAGTTAGTTCCCCTTTCCCCAGTTGATGTCATACTAAATTAATACTGGTTAGCTTGACAAGCATTATGTAGCTATTGAATCTGAAACAGTTTTCCTTCAGTTTAACCTTTGAAATGTAATAATGTATCATCAGTGGCTTTGTTCATCAGATACGAAAAGGTTGCATAAAGCAGCTTACAAATACATAATTTATTAATTTTAGATGCATTTTGATTTTGTAGTGCTCTTTCAGATACATATTGGCGTCAAGTAGCTTCGAGTTGTTTTTCCAGTATGTTGAATTGCCAAACTTTGATATTGCTTCTGATGCCCTGAATACCTTCAAGGTAAACCCAATTTTTTTTAATTTGGTATTTATGTTATACATTTGTCGGGCTTTATGCTTGGTCCTTGACGACTGATATTTGTTTTTTGCAAGGATTTTGTAGGATTTGCTCACCAGACATGAAGATGCAGTCTCCGAGTTTCTCATTTCCCATTATGAACAGGTAGACAAGAACAATATTCTTTCCTGAAATGAGTGAATTCCACCATGTTCATGTTACCAAAATTAGATATTCTTCTATCAAATAATCCAAGTTTAGTATCATTTTGATTCTGTAAATATGTGCAGTTCTTTGAACTCTACAAAAGGCTTTTAATTTCAGATAATTATGTGACAAGAAGGCAATCAGTGAAGGTTAGTCTATTTTATATTTACTCCATTAACATTTGTTGTTGAGCACTGAATAAGGAACCTAAAAGTGTGTTCTGCATGCCAGTTTCTTTCAGAGTTTCTGTTGGAGGCACCAAATGCTCAGATAATGAAGCGGTACATTTTGGAAGTTCGTTACTTAAACATTATGATTGGTCTACTCAAGGTATTAAATTGTTGGTTATATTTTTCCCGCTTCTAAATTTAGATATTATCATGCACTTACATCTTGCTCTTAACAACGGTGGATAGTGATACTAGTATGAGAAATGAGAACACAGGTTTCATATTACTAGCTCACCAACCACCGTGATAATCAAAACTGTACACCTGCAGTTGTTCTTTGGTGGGCTACTAGTGGTTCAGAGCTGAATGTTTTTCTGTTTGTAAAGATGATACATGACATCGTTTCCTACAGTCTAGCTATTAGCCTGACAGAAAGGTGGCACAGTGTAACGGTGTCACAGTGTAACTGTCTGTTTTGTTCCCTCCAACAAATTATGTACTGTTTGAGTGCCAGGCTTGATATCTCGGGAGTGGCAGTTCAAGCAATCATTCTCCTTTTCCAATACAAAAATAGTTCGGATAGACACTCCCGAAGGAAACAGTGTTACATTTTTGTTCTGATAAGACAACTGAATGGTGTAAGCAGTGAAGTAGTTGTTGTTTCCTTTGATCTTATCATCTTTTCTTGGCTAGGCCTATCCTTTATTAATGCCTATACTAAACTGAAATTCCTGTAGGATTCAAGCAAAAATATCAGGATATGTGCCTTCCACATTTTTAAGGTATTACTTTATCTTTTGCCAACCTTTCTACTTGTTTAATTATGAGAATTTCTGCAACTAGGTATTGTTGGTCAATTGTAACTTTCTGATCACATCTATTTTATTTTTACCTTCCCTTGATGGTTCATTTTCACTGCGTGGAATCAGGTATTTGTTGCCAATCCAAACAAGCCTCGCGATGTTATTCAAGTTTTGGTAGACAATCACAGAGAATTGCTGAAGTTACTCCACGATCTTCCTGCAAGCAAAGGTACTTCTGCATTCTCTGTTTCCAGTTTAACCCTACAGGACTATCAGATTTTGTGCTCTGACTAAGCAATTGGTGCGAGTAATGGAATAACAAAACATTATAGCTGTGACTTAATTAGTGTTAACGAGGATTCATTGTTAGATTGCCGAGAGATGTATGCAAGCTGTGACACTTTCTAATGCATTCCTCTAAATAGGTGACGATGAACAATTTGATGAGGAGCGGGACTTAATTATCAAGGAAATCGAGAAGCTCGTGCGTTCATCAGTATAGACCCCCAAGAAACTCAAAATTACCCTTTCAAAATTCTGTGGTCAAAAAAGGCAATCCCTTTCTTCTATTCAAAACCTCATGTGTAATATGATACCCTGTACAGAGCTGTTTAATATTTATCATACTTATGTGGAAACAGTTTGACCAATACGTGAGGTCTTTCACAAGAACATGAAGCGTTAATTGCATGCATATATGGTTCGAATGAACTTACCGCTACATATTCCATATATCTTTCATAATTGTTTGTCATTCCTGAGATCCAAGAGTGTATTGCTCCCGTATGCTAAACTTCGGAAGAACACCCTGGAGAGAATGCCTGCATTTTGAATGCCGGTATGAGATTCGGGGAGATTGCGCTACCGTACACAATCTAAATTGATCTGCTAGGAAGTCTTTATTCTCTTGTGACAGAGGGAGTAACAGCTACGGATGCTTCAGTTCTTTTTTTGTAAAAAGTCCGGCACTTGTTTTGTACGTATGGTATACACTTGCTTTTATACAGGCTTAACAAGAGGAGATGATAATTTACAGGAAGGAATCAATTGAATCCGACTAACATTAACATGGGGGATGGGAGATTTGGATTTGCTGAGCTGAGCTGTACTGGGATGACCTTGGCCGGCGTTCGGTCGTCACAACGGCTGGAAGATCACCGGCGCGCCATGCTGCGGTTGTAGAATCATGAGCACCTGGGGGGCGTGCACGTACGACGGCGACAGCCGGAAGGAGAAGCGCTGCAGCACGACGGCCAGCGCCACCTTGACCTCTATGAGCGCCAGGTTCTGGCCGATGCAGACGCGCTCGCCGCCGCCGAAGGGCATGAACGCCATCTGGTGCCGTCCAGGCCGCCGTTCGTCGCCGAACCGCGCCGGGTTGAACTCGTGGGCGTCGGCGCCCCAGTGGTCCTCGTCGTGGTGCACCGCCAGGATGGGTATGAGGAGCTCCGTGCCCGCCGGCACCACGCACCCGCCGAGCTCCATGTCCCGCTTCGCCGTCCGTATCATCGCCACCGCCGGCGGGTACAGCCTCAGCGTCTCGTTCATGATCATTCCCAGCTGCATTGCACATTGAGATGTTCCCGTTAGCAGCATTTCAACTATCGAGCACGCGATGCGATGTGATGTGATGTACGTACGATCTTGAGCTTGGGGAGGTGGTCTTTGGTGGGGAGGTCATGGCGGCCGACGACGGCGTGGACCTCTCGGCGGGCGCGGTCCTGCCACTCCGGGTGCATGGCGAGCGCGACGGTGGCCCAGGTGAGGAGGCTAGATAGCGTCTCCTTCCCGGCGAAGAAGAAGTTCTTGCTCTCCTCGATGATCTCCTCCGCCGTAAGGGCCGGCGCCATGAAGCCCATGAAGTCCCTCATCCCGCCTTCGTCAACCTTCGTCTCCTGCAGGTTGGCGATGAACGCGGCCAGGCCCTTCCTGATCTCCCTGACCAGGTGCCACACGCGCATGTTCCTCCTCAGAGGCAGGAACCGGTACCCGGGGATGAACACCTTGCTGTGTGCGTCGGCGGCGAGGCCGGCGAGCTCGTCCTGGAGCTCGAACACGGCCCTGCCGGCGCCGTAGTTCCGGCGCCCGAACGTCGCGAACGTGATCACCTCCTGCGGCACGCGCTGGAACCACTCCGCCACGTCCACCTCCGCCTCGCCGCCATTGCCTGCACGCTCCGCCAGCTCGTCGAGCATCCGGCGCATGGTGTCGACGACTACGGGCACGAGCGGCTTGAGGTTCTCGGTGTGGAACGCCGGGGAGAGGACGCGACGGTGGCGGGACCACGCGTCGCCGTGGAGGTTGCTGAGGCCGTAGCCCTCGAACTGGCAGATGAGCGGGTGCGCCTCGTACCGGTCGAAGTGCTCTGCCCGCGTCACCAGTACCTCCCGGATCAGCTCCGGCGAGCTGATCGTCAGCCTCGCCTTGGTCCCGAACCAGATCAGATGCTTCGGACCTGTAAAAAAATTCAATTCTTAGGCTTAGTGATGCGTAATTTTAATTAGGTGGTCGAGACTAAAATTGAGCAAGAGCAAGTTGGAATCAAATCCACAGAAACTGTTGATAATCACATTGTTATTTGTAAGAACAATCTTTATTGGCGTTGTGTAAAGGTGTTCTCCTCCATCGGATCGAAATTTGGACAGTGGAGATCGAACTTAGGACTGAACTGAAATTCTTTTTTTTCATGTCGATCACACCTCGTCATCATACTATCTTAGAACAAGATTCCTCGCTTGGATTAAACTGATCACATTGCCGAAATTCAATGGGAAGGAATTATCATGGGTGGCTGTGCCGTGTCGCGGGGTTTAAACTAATCAGATCAACAACCAGCTGAAGCAATTAAGTTGGATCCTGAACTGGCAATGTGCTAGCTGCCGATCATGCTCATGTATACGCATCACCGAAGGTTGTTTACCGCTTAATCTACTCGCATCGTCATTGACCTACACATTGTACAGCCTGGTGGAAGATCGACCGATCATGGCGATATCATCAGCAGGTTTGACTTCAGAGGCCTAGCTTGCATATTGATTTTGGCTCTTGCTTGTTAATTTATCTGAAAGCCAATTAAGGAAGCAAGTAGCGGTAGTACAAAAGTGAAACGGAGGAGCTCACCTAATCATGCATAGTTCTTAAAAAAGTCGCAGTTCTTGTACCTATTCGCAAGAGCATGGAAGCATGTCCCCTCCTTTCCTCCGGCAGGGTTCACGCGCCACTGTTCTAGTCTAAATTAATTTCATCACGTATAGTATTCTATACACATCACTGATGACAAATGCACGCGCTTTTGTTCCAGATTTTCTAAAATTTCGTGGAAACTTTAGTGGAACATGAATAAAAATGTTTAGATTAAGAGAGTAAGGAGGGATGGGAAATTGGGAATTAAATCAAGAAATGGAAGAAGAAGAATGCTAGCTACTTAGCTGGTGTAATTGTATGTGTTAGTGATTGATCGATATGCCTACCGTAGAGCTTCCTCCAGTGGTCGTAGAAGGGGAGGACCCTGGGGAGGATGTCGTGGGAGACCGGCGGCGCCATGGGGCGCGACGAGGCGTCCAGCATGAGCCTCACCAGCTCGATCGAGCTGCCAACGAAGAAGCGGTACCCCGGCCCGCGCACGCCCTGCCGGGCGAAGTGCCGCTCCAGACGCCGCGGGCGATGCCAGAGCGCCTCCGCCGCCGCGTGCGCGCACAGGCACGCCGCGCCGACCAGCACGGCGGCGCCCCACTCCCACGATGACCAAGATGGCCACATGGCGGGCGTCTAGCTGCTTCTAAGTTCTATCTCTCTGGCTAACGAGTCTGCTGTTGCTACCTGCCTCGATCGGCGAGGCCACGACGACGACGACGACGGCATGTACCCGGCGCCGTTTCGAGGTTTATATATGCGGATGGAGTCGCTGGCTGGGCGGCGGAAGAATTTTTTTGGCGACTGCACCATTGGCTGCCGGGTGCTGACTTAATTAAGTTATTTGATAATTGTACTCCATACTTTACTGATTGCAATCCAGGTGTGTGTTATGGTTTGATGGAGGTTTAAAACGGTTTTGAATTAACCACGTGAAATTGAACTTGACCGAGGCCCGGAATGAAACCCGCCACATAAAAAGTTTCCGCCATCCAGAAACACGGCAAAGAATGAAGGTAGAAACATCCAGTAAAAGAGACGCTTTTGGAGATTCATAGCGGTCAATGCTGATTGCAACTGATACGGTAGGTTTCTACATGAAATGGACGAACGACCGCAATAAATCCGCGACAACACAAAAGTTTCCATGGTCACCAGCACGCTTTCGAAAACAGTCAAGAAGGGGTAGGTTAATGTAAACGTGCGGAGACAACTGTCATGAAAACTTTACAAAAAAGAACCAACATTCAAACGGGAAATTTATCGGCCATCTCCAACCACCAGCGCCGCTGAGACACTCGCCGGAAGAAGAGAAGAATAGCCTCAATCGTCGATAGAAGCGGGTCGCCATTAAGACTTTTTGTCGATCTTCGATGCTGCCTCGTTGACACCATCATGAACTCAAACGTTGTCGATCTGAAGGACTCGCAAGCACACATTGCCACAAACTTCGAGGCGCGCCATGAAGGACGCCGACAATGTGGGAATCGCTTGGACGCCGCTCCCACCACTCCAACGGGAGCACCGCGACAAAATGTTGTTTTGTGTTAACATTGGTCGATTCTACGGTGTGTAAAGTACACCGGTTGTTTTATGATTTAGATAATGTGAACTTTTCTGACTTCGGTAGTTTTATCATCGGCTCCAGGATCATAGTTAAGAATAAAGGGATAAAAACATTCTACAACAGATACAATTTATAATTAACAGTGGTCAAGTCAAGGCTATCTCGTCATGCACTCCGGTAGGACCGAAACTGATGGAGGACCGAAATAAATCCACAGCATCACACGGGTAGGTTTCCACCATCAGCATCGCTTCGGAAGCACGACCAAGAATGAAATGAAAAAAGGCATTCTACAAAGGAGATTGTTTGAATTACCAGGGGTCAACTCCGCCTTGTCTCTGGCAGTGCTCTTTTCTACTAGTAGTAGTGCTAACTTCCAAGCGAGATGGACTAACGACCGTGAATAAATCCTTTACGTGAGAAAGTTTCCACGCTCGTCACCAAACGATTCTGAACGCACGATGATGAGGAAGGAAGAAAAAACGAACATTCTACAATCAACCCGATCTAGTCAAGTACTGGGGTTTTTACTCCCTTCATTTATAATTACTTTGCGCTATGAGTTTAGTCAAAATCAAGCTTTTGAAGTTTGACCAAATTTATAAAAAATAAATAAACATTTACAATAAATTTTTAATATTATCAGAATCTTCTTAAGATATATAATCATATTATATATTTTTATATTAATATTGTTATTTTTTGTACATACTTGATCAAACTTTGAAAAGTTTAATTTTGAAAAACCCAAAACGCGAAGTAAATAACTACCGAGGGAGTAGTGGTGCCACGTAAAGCTGACAAATACCAGAAAATAAATCCACCATTTCAAATCCACAATCGCCATTGTCAGTTTCGGAATGTGTATTCGCGGATGCAGAGGACATAACACATTAGCTTCCTAGGGCCATCTCTAGTCGATCCTTCAATAATCGGTTAGAAGAGCAAAAAATTAGTTTTAAGCAAGGTTTTGGTTACCGTTTGAAAAACAATCCCGGAGGGGGCCGGTATTTCCGGTAACCGTGGTTACCTGACAATACCGGCCGGTTAACGACCTGATTTTCCTGCAAGAATTTAGGATTCAAACATAAAACGTCAATTTTTTTTACAAATTTAAATTTTGGGAGAACGAATTCGGTCCAAATTTGAATATTCCGGGATTTTTCTATCGGTATACACAATTACCGGGGGTGGCCGGTAAATCCGGTTACCGTCCGGTAACCGAAACCTGGTTTTAAGTGGCTAAACCGCACCTGCCGAATCCTTATCTGCTTTAGAGGAGTAAAAAATTTACTCTTCAGCAGCTCGGCCGCTTATATATACTAGGCCACCAAGTTGATGAGCATAATTTTTCTCCACTTCTCTCGACCATCGCTCTCGCCCCGCTCGGTTGCATCTACTCCGGCGCTTTCCTCCTTACCTCTGTCGGCTACCACGCGTCACCACCGACATCCAAGCCTACCGAGGCCTCGTCATCATAGCGTTTCGACGGGATCCATCGTGGACCGAACCGTGCAGCCACCCCGACCGCTCCCCGCCCCCTCGCGATATGTCTTGCTCCTCTTGCGCTCGCATCTAGCCGGTCAACCGACCGCCGACACATCCACCTCCGTCATTTATCGAGGCTTAGTCCTCGATCAGTAGCTCGTCGGCCAGCCTCTACCGATCATCAACTGTGATGACCGCGGGAGGTTGGTGCACCTTTTTTTTTTGTGCATTCACATGTACGCTTTGGGATTACGGAATGATCTAAGCGTCCGTGTGCTTAATCGGACGGTTTATGGGATAAATTCGAAGCCCTAGGTAGCTCAGTTATACTGTTACTTAATTAACTAGAACGTCTTGCATAATGTTTTTTCCCTTGGTTCCCTCTACCCGATCCCCTATAATTACTGGAGAAGTATATGACTTTTATCTTTTAACTTCTCAAACTTGCTCCGTAAAGTAGATATACGATTGGCCTGCGTGCTGAATTTGCTTGTACGGGATGGGAAGGTCATGCTCCAGGATTTGCATCTGATATTTTTCTTTTGAAATGGGTCCCCAGCCTATGTATCGATCGATGCACACAGCCTTTGCGATGTAGCTGCGCAGTCTAAGTAATGGAAACCCATTTTCAGGTAAAAAAGAAGTACTGTACTAGTAAATCAGCAAGACAAGACATGGAGCACGTAGACACGCTTTTGCGGTTTTACCTGTCCTCTGTTTTTTGCAAACCAAATCTGGGAAGGCGCAAGCTGACAGGGGAGAGGGCCGGGTAGGGTGGCCGCCGCGTTTGGGGTTTTTGTTCTCTTGCTGTCTCTGCCCCCGCAGCTCCCGCACAAGGCGTGCTGACAGGTTGTACCGGTCGGCCTCCTGTCGTCGTCTCACGCTCCCTGGGGGCAAATATGTTCGATCGCAAACCCTGCGCTCCACGATCCGCCTATGACCTGGCTGCTAGCTTTGCCTTGTGTTCGATCGCCTTGACATATTTTACTCTCTTTGTTATAAGGAAATCCTCCTATTTTGTTTGACAATCAATACCATGATATGTCGCCGTCCGGTTGGCCTTGGAATCCTTGGAGGAGATCGCCTCGCCCGACGGCGAGCAGCCAGCTTCCTTCCGTTCGATCCGCTCCGAGGCGGAGATCGTCCAGGACTTCTGGTGGATGCCGGTTTCCCGACGCCGGCTAGTCGGACATGGGAGGCAGCGTCGCCCGAGTCCTCAGGTGAGCAACCTAACGATGTCTACGTGTGCAGGGAGTCGAGGATGGTGGAGTCAAGGGCGTCTCGCCGCCGTCCGTCTGGAGTGCGCCTTCCACGTTCGCCGCCAAGGATGGGAGCGTGGCGTGGTCCTCTCCCGCCCAAGCGCATCTCGCTGCCTCCGGTGCTGGGTTGCTTCATCGACAGGGCGATGGAGGCGGGCAGGTTGCTGGAGGCGAGCTCGCCGGCTGCCTCGGCGAAGAAGATCACGACGGCGGGCGAGGTTGCGGCCACCAACGCCGATCCGCCGATCCCGCCATGGACGTCGGCCGAGCGCGTTCAAATTTTGGGCCGCATGCAGGGTGGGCCCAGTCGCCAGGCGACGGATCGTGGCCGTCCAGATCCATGGGCGCATCTGCGTTGTCGGTACAACTCCTTCTGGCTGCACACCTGCCCGACGCCTCCTACCCTAGCATCGTCTCCCCCACCAACGCCGCCGTACGTTTCTGACCTACACCGCCAGTCCGCCACGCCCTCGACAACTGCGGCAGCGTCCAGCTTCCATCCCGGACGCCTCGGCCCACTCCCAAGCTCTGCCACTCCTGCACCGGCTCATCGGAGGGTTCGCTCTTTCGCCGCCATGGTATCCTCCGCCTCGCCGTCGGTGATGAGTGGAGCACCGCCGCAGCGTCCTCAGCAGGGCCTTGGACCCAGGACGAGTGCGCCGCGTCCCCACGAACCAGCTGCAGCACTGCCTCGTCCCCAGGCCCCGGCGGCCGCGACCCACGCGAACACCGGCATGGGGCAGAACCTCCCCGACAACTTCTTCATCGGGGGGACATCAGCCGGGACGGGTTCGGCGCCTCCTGCGTTCATGCCTCTCCAACGCCCGTCGATGCAGTACGGGCCGCCGGCATACATGACGCCGGTACATCATCAAGTACAGTTTCAACCTCCGGCAATGGCTCCGTTCGTCAACCCGGGGTACCCGACTTACCAGCAGCAGCAGGTCCAGCAACCCCCGGTTGCAGCGGGGTACCAGCAGCAGCAGGTCCAGCAACCCCCGGTTGCAGCAGGTCAGGGTGCATCACGAACTAAGCGGAACAAGAACAAAGCTAGTCAGCAGGGCAATCAGTTTCGGCAGCTTGTTCCGGGGCGCAGCCGGTGATGCGGCCACCGTTGGTACCGCAAGTTCAACTTCAGCAGCCTTCGTTACAGCAACATTTTGTCCAGCCTTCTGCTCCTCAGACAGGTGGTTTTCAGGGACAGCCAGGGAGTGCGCCTCCTCCCACCCCGGGTGCGAGTGTTGCCGCCTCCGTAGTGGTCTCTGGTATGGCAGCGGCATGTGGCACACCGGATACGACGTCTTTGCAGCAGGCTGAGGTGTTAGCAGGGGGTAAGGGCAAAGCGAAAAAGACCTCAAAAGTGTTGGAAGTGCGCGGTGGATACTCATACCACAAAAGCATGTCCGGTACAACATTACTGTTTAGTTTGTGACACTGCAGCTCACCCCACTATCAGGTGTCCGACACAGCGGCTTCCTAAGCCCGCTGCTTTCACTACGGGCTATGGCATTGATGAGACGATGTTTGTGCAGTTCCCTGACAGTGTGTACAAGCCCCATCTGATTCCGACGAGATCGCCTACAGCGCTTGTTACGGTTGTGGGCGACCCGGTTCCCGCTTCTACTATTGAGAGCTTGATGTCCAGGATGTGCCACTCTTCTCAGTGGAAGTGGGAGGCCTTGCCCCAGGGTGCGGATGCTTTTCTCATTGGGTTCCCGACTGCCGAGGATCTCCACAGAGCGGACGGGTTTCAGCTGAATATTCCTTCTTATAATGCACAAGCCTCTATTTCTGTTTGGAAGACTCAAGATGTAGCCCCGACTAAAGTGCTCGAGAAGGTCTGGGTACACGTTCAGGGCGTGCCTTACGCGCTGAGCAACTTTCTTGGTTTTTGGGCGGTGGGAACACTCTTTGGGACTACTCTTGACGTTGATCTTGTCACCTACCGGAGCCGTGGTATTGTTCGCATTCTGGTGGGTATGCTGGACTCGAGAGTGCTTGAAAAGCGTAAGGTTGATGAGGGTCCTTATGTTGGGGCTGAGTGTGTGGTGAAGCTTAAGCAGTATGCGTTCTTCTTTAGTCGCGAGCCTGCAGATTTTGTTCCAGATCCCAACTTTGTCCCCTTCTTTTGGCGATGAAAGAGTGATGACGCTGACGATGAGGAAGGAAACGAGAAGGTATGGATGACTCCCTAGGACAGGACAACTTACACAGCTCACTCTCCTCCAACATGGACGTTGATGCCAGTCTTTCTTCCAGGACACCGACTGCTAACAAGTCCGTAGCTCCCGGACCTCAGCTCACAGCGGTGTTTGCTATAACTCCGTACAATTCTTGTCCGAGTACTTCGAGAGGTCGGGAGATAGTGGAAGAGATCCGACGTGCATCGTCGGGCCTGCTGCGCCCTATCCAGGCGATGGAGTCGCCGTCTTTCACGACTGGGGCTGCGGCATCCAGCGAGCTGCACCCTCCTGCCTGCTCAGTTCGCCTGGGAGCCGATCTGGGTGATGGCCCTGGCTACTCTGGCCCAAGGCTGGCTGACTGCAGGTCGCCCGAGGGTGCGGCCGGCGCTGGCTTGGATCTTCAGGACGGCAGCGAGGCGCTGGTCTCCAGGGGGGCTTCTACTACACCACAGCCTCCCTTGGACGGACTGGCACCGCTCGCTGCCACGGCCGTCCCGCCTGTGGACGGAGCGCGTCTCACCTGGAGGGTGCAGCAGCTGTGGAGGTCACCGGGGGGAGTCTACTCCAGCTCAGTCCCCCCTGGATGGCCTAGACGCAGCTGTGGCAGGGACGGGGGTGGTCTCGACTTCGACTATGACCACTCCGTCCTGCTCTCCACCGAGGGGGGCTGCTGGCGCAGCTGGGTCGGATGCTACTACACCTTCGCCGACCTAGGTGTCAGCTGCTTCTGAGGCAGCGTTCGCGGATGGAGCCTTCGCCACGCCATGTACTCCTCATCCCACAGCGTCGGCTTTTGGGGTCACTCCGTCCCGCCGCAGCGAGAGGTTTGGGGTGGCTCTGGACGGGGCGTCTGTGACAGATGAGGACTCCCTGAAGAAGGCCATGCGTCGGAAAGCTACGCGCAACTTGGACTATCATGGTACGGATTTGGGTACAAAGTCTTTTCTACCTTTTTCTTCAAATTCAATTCATTCAAAGCTTTCTAGTGTAGGGTTTAATCTTGGTAGTAATAAAAAGCAAGTAGATGTGTCAACTAAAGTCTTGAGGCATATGGAATTTGACCGTCTTACGGTTATTCCTAAAGTTTCGACTGGGTTGACATCCACCTATATGGATGAAGAAGAAGCGAATGCCACATCAGATGGTCAGCTTCTTTCTCATCTAATTGGTGAAGTGTCGGAGGTTGGTTTGGATGATGACGGTTTGTGCTCTTTGTATGAGTTAAAAGCATCCGCTCGGAAATCAAAATCTACCACCAACAAATCGTCCCGGAAACGGGCTAAGTTATCCAATCCCCCAAGGTTTCCCAATGAATGGCATGTTTGCAAATAGCAGAGGTCTTGGTGACTTGGCTAAACATTTGCATTTTGCTGGTTTATTCGGGACCATAATTTGGATTTCTTAGCTATTTATGAGATGGGAAGACGTGAGTTCTCGCAATCTCTATTGAACCGACTTTCGGGCGGCATAGATTTTGATTGGTACTCGCGTCCTCCTCATGGCCGTTCCGGGGGCATTTTACTAGGTGTCAGGACAGATACCATGGAAGTGTTGGACGTTACGGATGGCGATTTTCATATTAAAATGCACATCCGTAATAAAAACGACAATTTCATTTGGAGCTTGTCGCCGTGTATGGGCCTGCCAGGAGGTGCATAAACAGTCTTTTCTCTGTGAAATGGTAAACTTAGCAAAAGATAACCCACATCCTTTTATCATTGGAGTGGATTTCAACCTCCTTCGTTTTCCATTTGAGAAAAGCAGGGGTCGGTTTGACAACCGTTGGCCTCTTTTGTTCAATGCAGTAATTGATAGCTTGAACTTAAGAGAGATAACGATGGTGGGAGACAGTTCACTTGGGCTAATTCTCTCCCTGAACCCACATACGAAAAACTAGACCGAGTACTGATGGATACTGATTGGGAAGCTAGGTTCCCATTCGTGTCGGTACGGGCCTTAGAACGTATTGAGGGTTTGTCAGACCATGCTCCCATTCTTTTGACTACTGGAATGCCTAACCTCAGTGTAAGCCACGGTTCAAGTTCGAACTTGGGTGGCTTCACCGGAGGGTTTCCATGACATGGTCAAAAGAATTTGGGAAAGATCGGTAGCTGGTGATACGGCGATCCAAAGGTGGAACAACAAGATCCATGCTCTACGCACACACCTCATTGGTTGGGCGCATCATACTACTGGTTTACTTAAAAAAGAAAAGATACGGCTATCCTCAATAATTGATGCTTTAGAGGCATTAGCAGAAGTTCGGCTCTATCCACGTAGGAGATTGAGCTAAAAAGTCAATCGAATGCAGAGATAGCGAAACTACTGCGTGAGGAGCAGTTAAAATTGTATCAACAATCCAAAGCCCAATTCATCCTAGAAGGAGATCCGAATACTCGTTATTTCCATTGTATTGCCAATGGCAGACACAGGAAAAAGCGTATTCATTCTCTAATACAGGAGGAGGGCACGATTGAGGGCCAGGAACAATTAAAGTCGTATATTACAAATTACTATAAAGGTCTGTTCGGGGCCCAGAAGAAGGAAACTTCACCCTGGATGAGTCTCGAACAGAGGATATATCCCAGGTTTCAGATGAGGAAAATAGCCTACTTACTAAACCCTACATAGAGGATGAAGTGAAAAAGGCGGTTTTCCAAATGAAACATAATAAAGCACCTGGACCTGATGGTTTCCCGGCTGAGTTCTACCAGAACTTCTGGGATGTCATTAAGTCTGATTTACTACAATTGTTCGCCGTCCTCCATGTTGGACAGCTAGAGTTATTTCGTCTCAATTTTGGTGAGATAATTTTATTACCTAAGATTAATGAGGCGGAAAGGATTCAACAATTTAGATATATATGCCTTCTTAATGTTAGTTTTAAAATATTTACCAAGGTTGCTACGATTCGACTGAACAGTGTAGCAGATCATGTGGTTCGTCTATCTCAGACAGCTTTTATGCAAGGCCGCAACATCCTTGATGGGGTTGCGATCCTACATGAGACCGTGCACGAACTACATAGGAAGAAGCTAAACGGGTAATTCTTAAAATCGATTTTGAGAAAGCTTATGATAAAATCAATTGGTCTTTCCGTCAGCAGACCCTCAGGATGAAAGGTTTTTCTTCTAAGTGGAGAGCGTTAGTAGACAGCTTTGTTTCGGGAGGAAGTGTAGCTATTAAAGTCAATGATGACACTGGCAAGTACTTTCAAACGAAAAAAGACCTTAGACAAGGTGAAAGTGCACGGTTGCCCCCCATGTGTGGTTTTGGTAATTAATGACACTCCTTATGGACTAATGTTTACATTGAGATATTCTTATAGATCTTGTCCATTGGAGTTCATGTGTTGGACTCTTGAAGATGGCATGATGACCAATGCTCTATTTAAGGGTTTATATGAAGAATGGTCATGTGTAGATGATGAAGTGCAAAGGAGACATGAAGACGGAGCTTAGCGAGGCTTTCCCATAATGGAGTATGGGGGAGCATTTGGAGAAGTCTTCATCAAGCATGTGCTAGCAAGCACAATCAAGAAAGGTGTTTCAACTTGAGAGAGTCAAGATCGTCATCATCGAGCTCAAGTGGAATGCGCAAGGTAAAGGTATGATCTTGATAGGTTTTCTATTTTACCGGTCTCATGTTGTTAGTGGGAGACCGGGTTTTAGGATAGACGGCGTACTATCAAGAGGGGTTCTCAAGTGAGTAACTTGATCGCATCTTTTGTGGAGAGCTCATACCTTTGCATACTTGGCATATCATCTTTCTTGGTTCTTATTTGGTTTTTCTCCTTGTTGGGTTTTGGTGCTTGTCGTGATCTTCATGACAAGCCCAATTTCTTTGAAAACGAATTTCTTATTGAAAACTTGTTGCGTTTTCGTGTTGGAAATATTACCGGTCCACCTTCGAGTTAGGGTCCACACCTTCCCATGTGTGGTATCCCCTCTATATTTGTGACCCTTAATATTTCAGGCTTTACAGTTTCACCTTCGAGTTAGGGTCCACACCTTTCTGTGTGATAACACTCGTCGTTACCTTTCCAACGCAATTGGATTCACCTGTTTTGGAGTTCATACGAAAAAGTTATTGCATTTCAGGCTTTACAGTTTCACTGCTTTCAGGCCGGAGTCTCCGGTCTTCTGGACCGGAGTCTCCGGTCCTTGGTTTTCCTCGGGAGTGTTTTTCTTGTTCAGCCCCTGGTGGGGGCCGAAGCTTCTGGCCCAAGGGGCCGGAGTATCCGCCCCAGGCCGGAGTTTCCGGTCCCAGGGGCCGGAGTTTCTGCCTGTGCTTCTCTCGTCTGGAAATGGTTCACCCCCTGGTGGGGGCCGGAGTTTCCGCCCCGGACCGGAGTTTCCGGTCACTAGGGCCGGAAACTCCGGTGTGTTTCTGGCTGCAACGGCTACTTTTCTGGGAGGGGTATAAATACCCTCCACCTTCCTCCAGCCAGCTAGCTGAGCCCAGCAACCTTTGCTTTCTCTCTCCTCCATTGTTGCAAGCTCATTTCTTTGATATCTCCCAATCCCTCCACCCAAACTCTTTGATCTTTAGAGGATTGAAGGAGAAGACCTAGATCTACATTTACACCAATCAATCTCTCCTCTAAGTGAGGAGAACATAGTGGATCTAGTTCTTGGAGTTCTTGTGTGGTTCTCTTCTTTGTTCTTCCTCTCTTCTCCCACCATAAGCATTAGTTGCTTGTGGTGGGATTTGAGAGTAAAGGATTTGAGCACTTGTGCTCTTGCCTTTTGCATTTGGTGCATCGGTGTGCTCTCCACGAGGATTCGTGGAAGTTGAAAGCTTGTGAACTTGTTACTCTTGGGTCTTCGGGCCCTAGACGCCTTTGGGGTGGTTGGACCCTTGTGTGTTCAATTGAAGCCGTTCGGGAGCCCCCAATCCATTGTGGTTTGTGCCTCGAATTGTTGTTGAGAGCCGTTCGGGGGCCCCCAACCCATTGTGGGTTGTGCCTCGGATTGTTGTTGAAAGGCTCCGGATTCCGCCTCGAAGGAATACCGATAGTGGAAGGTGAACCAAACCTTTGTGGTGCGGTTCATCGGAGAAGAGGGTGAAACCTTTGTGGTTGTTGAACCGTTGTGTCGGTTCACACCTCTCCAACGAGACGTACTCCCTTTCAAGGAGGAACTCGGGAATACATCCTCGTCTCCGCGCGCCTCGGTTATTTCTATACCCGAGCTCTTTACTTATGCAACTTACATTGTGATAGCCTTCGTGCTTGAAGTATTCTATATTGCTATCATCTTGTTGCTTGTCTTGCTTAGCATAAGTTGTTGGTGCACATAGGTGAACCTAGTTTATTTAGGTTGTTGGCTTGTTAATTTAAACACCTAGTTTTATTCCGCAATTAGCAAGCCTAAACCGGAAAAGTTTTAATCGCCTATTCACCCCCCCCCCTCTAGGCGACATCATTGTCCTTTCACAAGGTGACCCGCTATCGCCGGTACTATTTAATATAGTGACTGATATGCTGGCTATCTTGATCGAACGCGCCAAATTTGATGGCCAAATTGAAGGAGTGATTCCACATCTAGTAGATGGTGGGCTTTCCATTCTTCAATATGCCGATGACACAATTCTTTTTATGGAACATGACATCGAAAAAGCTTGTAACCTAAAACTGATATTGTCAGCCTTCGAGCAACTTTCGGGTCTTAAGATTAATTCTTTCTATTGTATGCTGAACTCTTCGGCTGTGAGCAAGGACAATTTCCTATCAACTATTTGGGTATTCCGATTCATTATCGGCGACTTACAAATGCTGAGTGGAAAAATGTGGAGGAAAGACTTCAATTACGTTTAAATAGCTGGAAAGGCAAACTACTATCCCTCGGTGGAAGATTGGTTCTCATAAATTCGGTACTAACGAACATGGTACTGTATATGATTTCATTCTTCCAATTGACCAAAGGAGTCTTAAAACGATTGGATTACTTCCGGTCTAGATTCTTTTGGCAAGGGGATGGTGAGAAGAAAAAATATCGTCTGACTAAGTGGAGTGTGGTTTGCTGCCCTAAAGATTAAGGAGGGCTTGGAGTTCATGACCTTGAGGTCAAGAACAGAGCACTCTTGGGAAAATGGCTCTTCAAACTTCTGTCTGAAGATGGAGTGTCGCAAACCCTCCTTAGGAGAAAGTATGTGGAATCTCAAACTGTATCTCAGGTTCTTTGGAAACCTGGTGATTCGCACTTTTGGGCAGACCTCATGGCTACGAAGAAGTTCTTTTTCCCACAGGGATCTTTCTCAATTAGGGATGGATCAGAAATTAGATTCTGGGAGGATAAATGGCTAGGTCAAGTCACTCTCCGAGAACAATATCCGGCTCTGTATACTATTGTGCGAAACAAGAGCGACACGATCGCACAGGTGTTGGGCACCTCACCTCCTAATGTTTCGTTCAGAAGAAATTTACTTGGAACAAGACAAGCATCCTGGAATGCTTTACTCATCCGTTTGGAAAGTATCCAATTATCGGAAGGTCCAGATAAATTTCTTTGGAATCTTACGAAGAATGGTAAATTCTCGGTTGATTCTATGTATAGAGCATTAATCTTACCCGAAGTACCAATCGATATTAAGGATAATAATAAAATTTGGAAGATGAAGATCCCGCTAAAAACTAAGGTCTTTGCGTGGTATCTTCGTCGAGGTGTAATTCTTACAAAACATAACCTTGCCAAACGCAATTGGCACAGAAGTAAAAAGTGCGTCTTCTGTCAACATGACGAGACTATTACACACTTATTCTTCCAGTGTGAGTTCGCTAGGTCTATATGGTCAGCCATCCAGATAGGTTCTACCTTACATCCTTCACGTACCGTTGCAAACATTTTTGGCAGCTGGTTAAACGGGGTGGATCATAGGTTTAAACTATTTAGTAGGGTAGGAGCGATTGCCGTTATTTGGTCGCTATGGCTATGTAGAAATGACAAGGTTTTTAACGATATAAATGCTTCTCTTATGCAGGTTATTTATCGGTGCACAGCAACGCTACGAGCATGGTCGGCCCTGCAGCGTGTGGAGCATCGAGATTTGTTTTTGGAGGTGGCGTCACGTTTGGAGGTGGCGGCCAGGGAGTTATTTTCCCGGCATGGATGGCAACATAGTCTCCGGATAGACCTACCAGCACCTTAGGCGGCTTTACAATTTCTCATTCTGATATGTAATTCGCCTTTTTATTTCCGCATTGAGTACTCCGGAACTTGTGGTTGTGTGCATACCAGTTATGCAGAGTCCGGGTGTAATGATTAAAACTCCTAAGTAAAAATTCTAATTTATGGTAGCAAATAGTACATGGCAGATTACAAAATAAAGTTTAAAAGAAACTTGCAAATCTTCAAACTCTTTCTTCTTCCATGACACAATCTTATATTTTTCTGAAGGCAGCCATAGGAAACTGGCAAAGATATCAAACCACAGACCTGTAAATACCAACGAGGGTTCTCCAATAATTTTTCGCCGCAGTGCCAAGGCTACGTGCACGCACGCAACTATTAAAGTAATCAAACAACAGTACAAACACCGTATTTCAGTAAAAAACAACCTAACAGCCTGGTCGATGTCGCCGGGAGCCGATAGAACGAATCACCATTGTCTAGGACGAAGCAGTCGGGACAGATATTGCGAATCCTCCTCGCGGCGGCAACCATGAGAAAATTTCTAAAAGTGATCTGGCGAAGCAAGATCTGAACAACCATATCTAGACAAACTTAATCTGTCAAAGCCACCATTGACACACGGAAGAAGATCTCGCCGTCGAACGAAGACCGAAAGATTGCTTATTGTAAACGATGTCATCTCCATTAATGAAGAAGACGACTAGCAAAACCCTAACCAATCTGCTGAAACACTACTTGTATTAAGAACTCCACTCATAGATCGGGTTCCCCACCCCTCCCGACGCCGATAAGACCGGCCGGAGGAGGGGGAACCGATCTATGGTGGAGGCGGAGGTGACGGCGGCGCTAGGTTTCCAGGAGCAGCAAGTGGCCCAGATTGCCCGGGATTCGTCAGTGTTTGATCGCGAGACAGATCGAGTTGCGCGGCGGTTCTTATGTTTAGGAAATCCTCCTATAGTTTACAGCTTCACATTTGTAGTACGATTTTTCCTCACGCGTTGCCACCGGATGGATCGATGGCTTCAGTTGATTTAGAGAGACACCTACGCATTAACGCCAGGTTCTCGTGCGGTTTAGTTTATGAACGCATCTGCTGCCATCGTGACGCACGCAGTGATCCGTCCGCCCCAGTACGCATGGAGAGTTCACACGGAAAAAACTGCTCGATTCCGTAGAGGAAGCAAAGCGTGAGCGTCTCTCGCAAGTCGTCCTTCTGTTCCGTTCAAGTCTTCGTGCCCCGAGCAACCGATCGCTTCCTCAAATGGCACGCGCGCGGTCGATCATAACACACGTATGACACGCGAGCCTTTTCCCCCTTCTGTTTTGAGGCAGAAAAATGGTTCGAGCAGGGTGTGTTTTGGTTACCTTTATTTTTGGCTTTTAGAATTTGGCATAAGTCACAAAAGTAGCTAAAGAGGTGGTTTCGACGTTTGGATTTTGACTTATACCATCATGCAGTTGAAAGCCAAAAGCACATATTTAGTTGTTTTTTTCGATAGATTTTAGCACAATTTAAAGTAGATATTCAATTTTTATATTCAAATAATGGGTGCTGAGCATTAGTATCAGAACGATCACATCATACAAATAGACATCGACTGATCCATCTTCTCGGACAAAGATCATGACCCTATTTTTTCCTTTTCATATAAGCACTCATCGTGATGGTTGTGTCGGCCGTCATCACTTGGGCTGCTCAGTGAAAGCTTGAGATCAGTTTCTTTTGCATTCGTTGTTGCTTCCCATGCGCATTTTCGTTTTGAATTCAGATTTTCTCAGCGTATGTCCATTAAACATCTAAAGTGTTCATCTTCTTGAGCACTCTCAACTCCCCTCTTGATGTGGCACGCCCCTCGGACATCACCACTTCAATCTCACCAACTCCAATGAATTCATTGACTGTGCCCACTCGTCCTATGAAAAGAGTTCTAGATAGATCCCTACAAGACGAGATGACCATACTACTATATATATGAAAGATGTGCGATTCTGTGAGCTGTGAGCGATCGGGCACTGTTCATCACTGTTCCTAGGAACAGTGTTGAACAGTGTTTCGCTCCGCGACGTCGCCCGGCGATCGGACGGTCCACAGGACACGCCCGTGACGGTTTTGCAAAAAAAACTCCCAAAAAACATAAATTAACCCGCAATCCACGAAATCACGAAGCAAGGGACCAATTTGACAATTGCGAAAAAACACGGACTAACTTGCAAAATTGCCCTCATACCCCCCCCCCCTCCCTCCTCCTCCCGCGCGACGCGGAAGTCGCCGCGCCGGCGCCGGCGCACGCCACCGCAGCTCTGCTCCTCCTCCGACGAATCGAGGCCTACAGGGAGCTCCGCCGTAGTCTCTTCTCCGTGCTCGCCAAGTCTCGCTTGCTAGGAAGCCCGACGCGCCCCGGATTCGCCGCCGCCACGCTCGACATCCTCCGTCTCCGGCCGCCGCTCGCCGAGCTCGATTCCGGCCGTCCCCGACCTCGCCTTGCTGCTCCGACCTCTCCTTCGCCTTCTTGCTGAGCCTCCGGTTCCATAGAACCTTCCCCACCTCCTTCCCGTGCCTTAGCTCGCCGTCGCCGTGCTCTCCGTCTGCCGCCGCCGTGTTTTGGTCGCCGCCGGTGATTCCGGCGACCATTTGGTCCGCCCCGCCGCCCAGTCGACTCCCCACGATCTCGTGCGTGCGTCACGCGCACGCGCGCGAGCCCGCTCGCTCTCCTCCGGCGACGGCGAGCTCGACAGAGCCGCCGTGGGTTCCTCTCTGCCACTGACACGCGGGACCCACCGTCAGAATTTTTAACTTTTCCAAAACAATTTGAAATTGATTCAAATTTGCAAATTCAATATCTTTTGTTCTGTTATTCAGAAAATAGTGTTCAATATATCAAAATGTTCAGAAAAATGAATCCTATATATTTGAATCAAATTCATGCATGCTTAACCAACTTTGAATCATTCTTTTATAGGAGAACTAAATCAACCATTTACTATAATTAGGAATTTCTGAACATTTCAATTTCGTAAATATTTGCCTGTAATCTAGATGGACTTTCCTAAATATGGACTTCATTTCAACAAATGTACACCAACCATATTTGAATATTTTAAATTGTGAATATTTGGGTCAGCGTGGGCCTGGCCTGCCAGTTTTTCCTTTCCTGAAAAAATAAAGAGAAGATGGAAATATTTCTTCAAATACCCATCGCAAAAAATATGCAATGTACAACAAAATACCCAGGGAAAAAAATGATAGCTACTTACAAAACAAAAAAATTATATGTTTTAATATTTCGAATTGGTCAACATTTCGATAGACTTCAAAAACATAAATTCTTCCTATAGTCCAAAAATTTGTAAATATAAACAATTTTTGAATGTGTACGTTTCCAACTTTCAATTACAACCATATTGGACCATTCAAATCCAAATTCCAACCACCGGAAAAAATATAAAAGATATATCAAAAAATCTACAAAAAAGAACCTATTTCCCACAAAAAATAAACATGTTTGAATAACTCAAATTGACCAATATTTGGATAATTTTATGGAAAAAAAACCATACTTCACCATACCAACTAAGAAAACAAATTTACATGTTTCAAAAATTTGAAATGACTTTCAAACATGATCATTTTGTGAACACTAAAACAATTTAAATTTGAATGACTTCCCCTTACCATATCAATCCAAGTAAATAGTCAAAAAAAAAATCAATCCAACAAAAAAAAACAAATTTACGTGTCTCAAAAATTTAAAATGGCTTTCAAACATGATCATTTTGTGAACACTAAAACAATTTAAATTTGAATGACTTCCCCTTACCATATCAACAAAAACACAAAAAATAAATGTTTCCTATTTGTGGCATATGTTCAAATTCCATATTTGATTAATTCAAACTAAAATGACTTTCAATTATGAGTATTTAACAAACGGGGAAAAAAATCAAACATGAATATCTTTCCAAAAAAAATTCTTCTTCCAAATTCGAATAACTTATAAGTGCAAACTTAATTTTACAAATCACAACAGAAAAAATATGTAAACAACTTTTGAATGCGGATATTTACAAATTCGAATTTTTACACCACCATATTTCGCTAAACAATAGTGTCTGATGTTGACCTACGGTTGCTTAAAAAATGCTTGATCAGATGAATATTTAGAGAAAATGATTTTAAGTTAAATTTACTAAATAGCCATATAATATACTTCCTCTCATTAATGAGTTCAATTAAATATTTAAGACAGAACACAACATACCACATCAATTCGAATAGGTTAATATTTACAGATAATATAACTGAACTCCCTCCAATTATACAATTCAGCTTAATGAATGTTCAAACAGAACTTAACTCCCCTTAATTATGTAGTCAAATTTTAATAATGCTTGATTGCATGCACATTCCAAAAAAGCACAAACTCATTTTCCTCTAAAGATAGATTGAATTTAATAGATGCTAACACAATATATTTTCTCTAATCAAATATGTAAGACAAACCACAAAAACAACATGCCAATTCAAATAGATTCATATTTACACATAATGTAACTAAACTCCCTCCAAATATGCAGTTCAATTTAATAAACGCTTAAGTTGAACTTACCTCTTTCTAATTATGTACTTCAATTCAAATAATGCTTGACTACATGCATATTTCAAGAAATCACATATTCATTCCCTCTACAGATGGATTGCATTTAATAAACGCTAATACAATATATTTCTTTTTCCCCTTTTCTTTTGGTTTACAACAAAACAACATCAGAATAATGATCACCATGAAGCAAAATAATTTCACCGCATTTTAGCTTACAAAACAATTGTAATTTCCCTTTTTGAATTCCAGTTTGTCGTAGTAAAGTTGTAAAATACATTGAAATTAGATATTTCGATTTGTTTTTTTTCTTCTTCTTGCTTTTCTTTTGCTTCGCATTCCAACACCATTGCAATAATGATTAAAAAAAAACCATTTAAGTTTACAAAACAATTATAAATTCTCTTTTCCAATTCCAGTTTGCTTTAATAGATTTGCAAAAAAACATTACAACTTATGTTCAAACAGTAAAACTAATGTTTTGTCTTCGCAGTAACTCAATAAGTTCTAACAACGCGAACATAAATGCATTAAACAAACAACTTCACCATTTCTATTCACAAAATATATTACGTAATCAAAACAAAAAACAAATTATATTTACAGAAATATCCACCCAGGGCGCGACGTGACGGCGCGCCTAAATTCAACTAGTATTCCTTAACATGTGCGACCTTTCAATCTTGATGCATGATTTAACAGATCCGCATTGTGTTCTCAGGTATGAACCCGAAGATCCGTTGCAAGCGAGGACGGAGTGTGGAGAAGGCAATCATCAAGAAGAGGAGAAGAAGAAAGAGAAGTAGAAGCCAATTCCAGTGCGACACTCTCTGAAATGTTCAGATGTTCTGGTCCCTAGTATTACTGGCCCAACTTCCGGGGCAGTGTCTGTGGCGGTACTTAAGGTTGCGCTAGTGCAAAACACTATGGACACCCCGGGTGCCCCTTGAACATGCCCATATGTTGTGATCCTCGAAATTTCTTGGCCAACTTCTAACCCAACTTGCATGGCAATTATGAAGGTCGCAACAGTGGCGAAACTTTGTAGAGGAACAAACCTGAATGTTCCGGTCTGGCACGTAACATTTGGCCCTTGCCTGAACACAGTAAAAGGGGAACTTCCGGCCCTTGCCTGAACGCAGTAATAGGGGTTGCGTGCCTTGTTCTTATCCGCTATATACCCCTTCGTAGTTAGGATATAAATAGGACTTCTTCACCTCAAAACTAGGTTAGACATGATGTTATGAAACTCTATAGACTGTACTCCCCAAGATCCTCATATAGATTTTCAAGACCTCACCCTCGTCAATCTATTGGAGTTGAATCAAGACCCCTTATACCATCCATTCTATCCCTTGAATGGAATTCTATTGTGACCAATCTTTCCTTCGTTAAGGATTCTATAGGGACAATCTCTTATATATTTGGTTTTCTACTGGAGTCCTTCAAGGCCTCAATCTCTCCTTAACTGGATTCTATTGGATCGGTTGGGTAGGTAGGTAAGTAAAACCGTGTCACTAAAAAAGAGTGGGTTTTTATTCTTAATCTTGGGCTAATCCTTACCGTCCTAGTTATCTTGTATTCTCGTGTTTTTTGGTTCGCTTGTTTTTTGTGTTCGTCACCATCTCGGTTGCCGGTCCATGAAACGTCGGGCAATCCAACATCACATATTTTCTCACTAGAATCTTGTTTGACGCTTATCATTTCTACCAAGAATTTCTGCAATGAGATTGACGAAGCAGCATGCATGATTTGTGTCCGTCTCAAAATTATTCCCTCTCGGTCGAACAACACGGTTCTCCCCTCTTGGGGGTGGCCGCTTCTACAACATCGATTGTTCAACAATAGTTGCTTCCCCACGTTTCTTCCCAAAAGCACTTTCATTATTGGTTTGGATTTTTAAGTGAAGCAGTAAGATCTTTCTACTTAAGACATTTATGAATCTTCGTTCAATGTCAAGGCAAAAATTCGAGAGCAAGGAACCAAATATTTCCTTCGGTAATTATTCTATTGGAACCTCTTGTATATTTGGTATTCTATTGGAAGTTGTTAATATCTCCTTAGGCCTCTTTGGATTGAAGGATTTTCGTAAGAATATTGGAGAATTTCAATCAATAGGATTTTTTTCCTAAGGAATCCCTTTGGATCAAAAGAATGACACCTCCAAAATTCCTATGGATTGAATTCTTATACCCTAATCCCATAGGAATTGCAACATCCACTCTAACCTCTTTTTTACTCATTCACGTAGGATCGAGTCACTTTTCATGTGTTCCATCCAAATGGCCATTCCTGCAGTTTTCCTCTGTTTTATAATCATTTGTTTTACACTTGCAATTCTATCAAATTCATATGTTTTTTCCAATTCTTGTGTTTTCTAATCCTGCGATCTAAAGAAGCCCTTAGTTGGATTCCATTGGATCGGATTGACAGGTCGGTAAGGAAAATCGTGCCACTAAAAGAAGAGCGTGGGTTTGTATCCTTAATCCAAGGATATTCCTTACCATTCTAGCTATCTTCTCTTCTCATTTCTCATGTTCTTCGGTCGGCTCATTTTTCGTTTTCGTCACCGTCTCGGGTGGCCGCTTCTTCAAGGTGGACTGCTCAGCAATAGTTGCTTCCACGCTTCTTTCCGGAAGCACTTTCATTGTTGGTTTGAATTTTGGACGAAGGAGCAAGATCGTCTTCCCACTTGGAACATTTATGAATCTGTCAACGTGTTAGAGTGAAAGCTTTGTCGTCGTACAGCCGATAGCAAGGAAGCAAGCCTACTGCGTCGCTCTCTCGCAACGAAAGTCATCGATCCCTTCTGTTCGTCCTAGCTCGTCCATTGCGCCCCGAGGAACCGATTGCTTCGTCGAACCAGCAAAATGATGGGTCGCTGTACACGGAACTGTCTATGCGGAACACGATTGCCACGCGAGCTTTTTTCTTAGTTTCTTTGGAGACAGACACACTTTGGCAACAGCTCAGTTCTTGTCAAGCTACGTTTTTTTTTTTTTTTTGCCAAAAAATGGCCCCTCGGCCGAGCTAATACCAAGTTTGACCCCGCGGCGAAACTATTTTCAGCTCTGACCTCTTTGCTCGGCAGCAGGCGAATTGTCGCCGAAGCTAGGTCAGCGCCAGAGACAATGAAGCCAAACCCTTGGGCCGATCTAGTGTTAATTTTACTTGGCGCCGAGCTACACAAGGTCGGCGCCGACGTCCTTGACGCCGAGCCCAGTGGCCAGAGCTGAAAATAGTTTTGCCGGGGGCAGACTTGGCATTAGTTCGGCCTGAGGGGCCATTTTTAACAAAAAAAATACTCAAGCTACAGTCTTTAACTATCCTATCACAATATTCTACGTAGAGGTGCTTATCAGCTATTCAGCTTATGTTACTATATAGTACAAGTGTACAACCGTAGACCTGATCAAATTAAGCCTAGAAAACTTAGCAAATTAAGCGCGAGCATATGGCCGTGTCATGGCGTGCTCCTGGTGGCCGTCACCGGCCGCCGCGGTGTGGACAGCCAGCTGGTTTGCCGCTGCGACACGCGGGGAATGATGCGGCAACATTCGCTTGTTTGCCGTCGCCGCCCGTTGACATTGCACCGGGGATACTGCTGTGCTGCGATCTTTTGATTGGGACGTACGCTCGTCAGCCGCCACCGAAGTCAGCTCCATTGTATCATCACCATCAATGAGAACTCGAGACGATGGCTTTTATATATAGTTTTTTCGGTTGGAAGATAAACATGCATGGCATGGCGTAAGCAGCTAGACAATGTAGCTGAGAACACAGCTGCCAAGCTACGGTGGTTAAGCACAGGACGGGAGAATTTCCTCCTCGAAACAGGCTTACGCCCAGCTATATTAATATAGCAACATCACGATACAAGAAGCATGCTGAGGCCGCAGCACAACCAAGGCCAAAAGGAAAGAAAGAGAAATACAAAAGAAAACAAATGCCAACATCGGCAGAACGACAAAAGCGACGACGACCCGCAACCGCTGCGCCCGACGGGAGAATTTCGTGGGACGCTGTACCTATACATGACGTACATCGTGCAAATATTGTAGAATTCCGGGTAGTTCTGGAATTGACGAGTTCCGAATGATGGCCAACTTATTGCTATCAGGTCTAGAAAAATGGAGAAAGTGAGGTAGTCGTGAGATTTTTTGTTAGTTCACAAGGACTAACGGGGTTATTGGTAGTACATGTTTATTCGAGTTCAGAGGGTGGACACCTGTGGAGCACTGAATGTGAACTTCAGTTTCCGGCACGGACCTTCTCAACCTCCAACACGGAGACCGAAAGCTCATCGGTGAACTTGGAACTATACGATGATGTGAATTATAGGTCAAGAGGCCAGTCAGCTGTATAGGACAGTAAATAAGGTATGTACAGGCCACATAGTTGTAGAAGACACCTGTGCAAGTCCATGACAGAAACTCAACACACAGAGAATATGACCGCAGTGGCACAAGAAGAATGGCAACCATACCATGGCACAATGGTGAACTGATTCGCAAAAGAGCATGATCTATGCTCACACAATCAAGGGCAAAGTTCAGAGTAATTTTATGGTAGTTGATAGGATCAATTACTACTACTACGCATGAGCAATAAACTGCATGAATTACAATGAGTTTGTAGCTGAGAACACAGCTGCCAACTTGTTGCGGCACTACGCTACGGTGGTTAAGCGCAGGACAGAAAGCTGTACATGACCTCGTGCGAATATTGTATACTAGAATTCCGGAGTTCTTAATGTAATCTGGTTTTCTAAGATGAACAAAGAGAAGTTCTCCCTGTAGCTCTTTGTTTTTTCAGGACTGACGGGATCACGAGTAGAATATATTTATTCAAGGTTTTTATAGGTGCGGATAACCATGTGTAGTAAATGTGAACTTCAGGTTCTGGCATTCACATGGTCCTCAACTTCTAGCATGAGTACACAACTTAAACCCAAAACTCCAACTACGGGATGGTCCAACTACAGCGCAAGAGATCAGCCAATTGTACTTGTACATGACAACAAACAAGATATGTACCAGCATCTGAAACGACGCCATGTACAGGTCGATGAAAGAAACTCAGCACACATAGATATGACCACAGTGCACAATAAGAACGGCAAACATACCCTGGCACAATGGTGAACTGATTCCTAACAGAGCATGATCTATGCTCAGAAAACCAAGGCAAAGCTCAGAGTAATTTTATGTAAGTTGGTAGGATTAATTACTAGTACCTTCTACTAGGAATAGAGAACAAACTTGACAACAGTGCAAGAGCACAGAAGCAAGTAAACTGCATGAGTTACAACAAGTTCGTTACCCCGCAGTCTGCTAACCATAACCAAAAACTTCCGAAGATACAGTATGCCCAAGGATACTTCCCTTATAAGTGGGGAAAACCTGTATCTTCAGCTAACAAATCCCGAAGGAACAAGAAAAAAAAACCTACACGTGTCTGGAGATCTTGTTAGACAGGACGGGGGGACAAAATATTTATTGGAGCTACTGTGCATAAGAAAAGCTATAGTTCAGCTCATGTAGGACCGAACACGCTCGACAAGAGATTATCACACCTTAATCTGCCCACATAGACGCCAGTATGCATCAGGGTGGAAAAGGGATCTTTCAAACACCCATATCTCTTTCACGAGTACCTACAGAAAGATTTGCAGATGCAGAAATACATCAGGAGAATGTTTCGCCATGCAAGCTGAACTGTTCGGCTATGGTCAAGGTGTAACACAATTGCTACTTGACAGCAAATAGACAAGAGAAAATGACACAAGTTTTTAACAGCATCATAATACTATAATACAATGGGAAGGAGGAAGGCCACCAAGTAATATATTTTCGTTACTTTGTTTTGCATGGACTGTACTTTCTCATGGTATTTACAGAAAGAGAAAACAGTGGAATGTTCGTAAACTTAACATATCTTGATCACAGAAATGTTACTTGATATTAAGGTAATGGTAGATGTACCGCTAAAGCAACGTAAAGACATGTACATAGGACATTCTGAGGATAAATTTGCACCAGGATCTACTAAAACTTCAAAAAGTAAGTGTAAGCAATTTGAGGGCAAAAGCCATGTTCTCGGTGTTTCTAATCTCAGATATTTTACACCAAAACTTGAAATAATCTAACATATTTAATTTACCTCCTTTGACTTGTCGCCTGACACAACCTCTCCTTTTGAATTATAGGCTTCATATTTCTACAGGAAATGAAATTGAAATGGTCAAGGGTGCACACATAGTAGCATAATATGAATGTATACTGCATATACATGGTAGCAACAAGTCATCTACTCGTAACACAAAAGTACTGAACAACAAGAAAACAAATACAATCTAATACTGCAGTAATCAACCAAAAAGAACATATGTAACCTAATAATTCTACAATTAAGACAGAAACAGAGACATCTAATAATATGATGATTAACAAAATAAACTTGCTATTTTCGCTGCATCTTATGTCTTTTTATGCTTACTGTAATACAGATTCTTGGTACTGGGTGAAATCAAAATGTCAGACTTCTTCAAATGACGCAGACATCAATGTTCAAGAAAGGAGAGAAAAGAACACATAGCATTTTCTTCCAAGATCATGGGGACATGCCCTCTAAACTGTGTACACAGTCAGGCAGACTTATTAAAATAAAAGATAAGAGTAAAGGCAAACACCACGAAGTGGCAATTCAATGCTGCATAGAAGTTCAACATGAAACAAAATGCTTGGCAACAACCTGATAGCCAAACTAGAATACTAGGTCTCAGTATCAAGCCAGCAATTTAGACGTAAAGAAGAAATACAATGTAGTTGAGCTATATCGCACAACAAAAAGATTAGAGCTTTAGACAATGAAACCTGATTACTGACGAACTCCAACGTAAGCTGTATGAAAGCTTTGTCAAGGTCATTTTTATCAAGACCAATCTGCAAAATAAACAAGACTTAACCGATTACCAACTGATTTGGTTCAATCGTAACAATACATCATAATGTATATGTGTAAATAAATGGATTTTAGAGTTGATATCACAGAAAACAACAGATAGCTTACCATACGAGCCCTCAAAGTTCTTATGCTTATCGCAGGCTCCACCAATTCCCAGTGTACAGACTTCCACTTGGATTGCCTTCTCTTTATTTCATTTTTCATAGTCTTCAGAGAAAGGAAGAGATGAAAAATAAACAGCAAAACCCCCCAAAAGACATCATCTGGCATCAATTCAGAAGGTGAAAGCTTACAGAATGCATATTATCCGTGAGAGCTTTCCGGAGAGCTGATATGTCTCCACGTGCGAAAAGTGTGTTAACCTGAATCGAAGGAAAGTGAACGATGTAGACAGAGTTATTCCACAAAGAAATTAGTGTCATGCAAACTGCATCATACAAGGCACTATCAGTGAGAGCCCTTCAATTTGCTCTAGGGTTTATAAATACTACCTCCATTCCTAAATGTAAGCCTTTTTAGCATTTTTGGGCCCACATGTATCTAGACATGTTTTAGTGCAAGATTCACATGAAGACAGATCACTGTGTCCTCTCAAAACTCAGCGGAAACAATCAGACTTGACTGATTAAAGAACAATTGTAAGGTGGCAATAAAAAGAAGAAACGGTGTATCTAAGCAAACGTGTCACTAGAAGGAAGTCCATTAAAAATGAAGAATTAAACTGGGTGGACAAGCAATCACAGTATGGAACATAGTTAAAACTATTGTGACGAATCATGCAACTCATCCACAAAAATATAATCAGAAACAAGCTGTTATTGTAACTAGCTAATTGTAGAATAATACTTGTATGTTTTCATTTTACAGACGATATTGGGTTTTCTTGGGTTTGTTGAATTTACAGAGGCTGTTCAGTTTGTTGATAAAATAAAGGAAAGAACTATGAGAAAGCTTATGAGGTTGTTAGCGTGAGGTTATTGGCATACATGTCGGCAAAGGAGAGGGAGCTGCGGTTTCCTGGATGGGGGATGTTAGGAAAGGAGGGTGTGACACCACCAGGCATTCACCACCAGCTCCCATTCATATAATAGCAACGATAAATAAAACAATGTGTTGAAGTGTTTGGCAACTAGTACTAGCAACAAAGACTCAGAACCATAAAACCCGCAGATCAGTAATTTTGATAGTTGATTAGCGAGCACACCAGTTCATGCCAAATCTAGCATATGTTGATATGGCTTTGTGTAGGAGAAGTTGGAACCTTGGAATGCAAACAGATATTTACACATACATTCAAATGCAAAAAAAATACTTGGCAATTGCCTTAGAAATGATTTTCTCTTGTAAGGATTCTGCAGTGTGATTTTACTTGTTTGGAGTGCATACAAAGATTTTGTAAGTAACAACTCGCATATTCCTATATTAAATCACCAAGCATGCGAATCTTATACACAAGCCAATTCAATCAAACTGCTTAAATTGTTCAACTTAAATTCCAAGTAATGAATGTGTTATACCTCCTTGTATATCTTAAATGCTTGATCATAGAACTGTTTTTTGGTATATCCGGTTTTCTTCCTCAACCTTGACACGGCATATGCATTCTTCAACTGTCAAGTAAAGCAACCAACTACTCAGCACATGATTAATGACAGAAGGTAGCGCAAATGAAAAAATGCATCAATTAAATCAAATGTCTTGATATCAACACAGGTAGTAAGCAAATACTAGAAAGAGATTATTGATGAAGATCAAAGTGAGAAACTGCATCATTAAAAGGCCCAAACGGTTTCCTCATATGCAGTATTACACCATTATTTTAACATCGTTACCCCCTATATCCAAGAGTAAACTGAAAATAACTCTAGATTTCTGGTAAATATCTCGTGTCTTCGAGTCTCATGTAAATCAAAATTATTCTGAGTGGTCATTAAACATGCAGGTTGTCTCAATGTTGGTGCACTGGTACAATGCTGTTAAAAATCAGTGTGCTCCCACAATGGAAAAGTACCTCTTATATTTCTGAACATGCAGGGTAACAGTACTTGAATTAGTTGCTAGATAACAAAGAGTGAAATATTGTAACAAGGAACAAAATGGAACTTGCTTTCTCGTTGCAGCAGTTTTCCCAGTCAAGAAAGTCAGTACCTCCAGAATAACATCCTCCTTTGTTCTACTCCAGCCACTTCGTGTAAACCATCTAAGTCAGAAAACAATAGTTATGATAATGATGAAGATTCATGCATTGGGGCAGTTTATTAAGGGGCATTTAACAAAAACTGTGAGTTTTGAAACTTTGGCATCAATTTTAACTTGGTCAGTCCAGGACAACTAAGAAATGAAATGGTTTGGGGAAGAAAAATCTCCCCACAAAAACCAGAGAGGGCATTGACTACTATATACATAATGATCTAAGGCAAATTCATTATACAAAGTCAACATCTGCACTGGAAATTCAACCTTTTCAAAAACGAAATAGGTTCCCGGGGGCTGTATGGCTCATAAACAAAACCAGGGCTCATCATGACAACTTTCAAACCAACCTGCACATACATATAGACAGCCAGTAGAGTTAATAAAATATGTCTCCAACTTAAAAGGAACCAAAATAGCAAATGAATGCCCTTGCACCTTACGAGCACCAACAGGAACGCCTTTCGACACTGATGGTGCTGTTGCTGGTGCTTTTGACGAAGTTGGCCCTGCCGGTGCTGGTGCTGCTGCTCCTGACGACATTGGTCTTGCATGATTAAGGTGGACTACAAGCTCCAGAACCTGCATATATGCAACCAACGCGAATTCATAATCCAAATCGAATGAAAGACGCTACAGGCAAAACATTGTAGATTCACCAAAAAATGTGAATTTGAGTACTCAAACCTGCACAGCCTGGAAAGGCGACGACCCTCCAAACTTGCCAGCAATCGTGCTGCCACCGTTGTATGTTAAGCTTGCAAAACCTAAAGATGTAAACACAAACAAAACAAAAACTAATTGAAATGGAGCCCAGGCAGGAACTAAAAGAGGGGTAAACAAACAGGCAAGCATATCAGTCAATCACCTCTGACACATGTATTTGCGTGGCTCAGAGCCAAGGATCGGGAAAAGGCGGCATGGTGATCTCTGCAACGGAACCGAGAAGGAGGGTAAGAATTATCTGATTCACATTGTGGGGAGCGAGATCTAGACCGACGGAGCCTGGAGGAGGAGGAGGACGCGAGGGGTTACGTCGGCGGCGGGAGGCAGGTGGAGAGGCCGGCGGAGGCGGCGGGTCAGCGACTGGCCGACGCGGGCCAAAGACATCGGCGAAGTTTCTTCTCCGGAACGGCGGACGGCGGCCGGCGACGGGGAGGGAGGGGGAAGGGGCGGGGCGGGGCGGAACTTGGGCGGCGAGGGTTTTTTTTTTTTTTGAGAGAGGGCGGCGAGGGTTTAGGGGGATAGAGATCCAGTGACTTCACTACGTGAAGGCACGCTGCGACTTTACTCCCTCCATCTCCGTCCGATTTCAATCCAACGGCTCAGATTTGAGCAAAAAATCTAACTTTTCAGAAAAAATTGAAAAATTTCCAGCACCTAGTATACGTTTTGTTGTATATTCTGAGAAAGTTTAGAATCATTTGGATAAACGGTTTATTATTAAATCAATGTTCACATTTTAAACTTAAAAAGCTATTAACTCATAAACCATTAGTCCAAATGTGACGAAACTTTTTCAGAATATATAACAAAACGTATACTAGGTGCTGGAATTTTTTCAAAATTTTCTGAAAAGTTTGAACTTTTCGCTCAAATCTGAGCCGTTGGATTGAAATCGGACGGAGATGGAGGGGGTAAAGTCGCAGCGTACCTTCATGTAGTGAAGTCACTGGATCTCTATCCGGTTTAGGGGGGGGGGGGGGGGACGAGGAAATGAACTGACCATACGACAAAATCACTTGTTATGATCAACTGATTCGGTCCCTCCATTTCAGAATCAACGAACGATATTCAAAAACATTGTTAGTGTATATATTCTGCTTGGTTGTTTCAACCTTTTTGTTTCTCCTCTGATTTACTAATTATGTCCCAAATTGTAAGAAGTTTTGGTAGGCTATTTTGGACTATCAAAACGTTTTATAATTTGGGACGGAGATAGTACATAACCACTTTGATTCAAAGTATTTTCTATATCAAGATAAGAAGATGAAGTTCAAGTGGATTCATAAAGACGGAGCTTAGCAAGGTTCTCCCATACCATCATGGTGTATGGGGGAGTATTTGTAGAAGTCTTTATCAGACATGTGCTAGCAAGCACAATCAAGAAAGGTGTTCCAACTTGAGAGAGTCAAGATCGTCATCATCGAGCTCAAGTGGAATGCGCAAGGCAAAGGTATGATCTTGATAGGTTTTCTATTTTACCGGTCTCATGGTGTTAGTGGGAGACCGGGTTATAGGATAGACGGCGTACTATCAAGAGGGGCTCTCAAGTGAGTAACTTGATCGCATCCTTGTGGAGAGCTCAAACATTTGCATATTTGGCATATCATCTTTCTTCGTTCTTATTTGGCTTTTATCCATGTGAGAATTTAGAGCTTGTGTTCATCTCCATACCAAGCTCTGGTTCATCAAAAACGGATTTCATTTGAATATCTTGTGGTGTTTTTTATGTTTGAGGTTTTACCGGTTCGTCTCTTGTAGAGAGGTCAAACTCGCCTCTTGTGTTATCCTCCTCACATGATGGACTATGATGTGTATATGCATAATCTTGTATAGCTTGTGAGTATCTTCTAACAAGCCCAAGATCATACAAAACGGAGTCTGGATGAGAAACATATTACGGTTTTGTTTGGAGTTTTATCGGTTGTTCTTTTATCGAGAGGTCTAACCTTTCCCCATTTGGTTTTATCCTCTATTGCTGGACTATGATGTTTCTCTGCATGATCTTGGAGAGCTCTTCATTGCGATTCCAACGAGCCCAAGATCATCGAAATCGGAGTCCGGATGAAAAAGATATTGCAGTTTTATCGGTCCTGTCTGTCTGGCCAGCCCCCAGGCCGGCCAGCTCTGCTGGGTGGCCGGCCTACAGGCCAGCCAGGCCGGCTCCCATTTTCTGGGCATAACGGTTGGTTTTGGGGAACCTATTTAAGGGGCCTTCTTCCCAACGGTTAGAACACGACTTGAGCTTGTTTTTCCCCTCTTTCTCCTCCATTGTTGACATTTGAAAAAGCTTGCCTACCTCTCAATCCCTCCTATGATTCTTGCATATCTTTGAGGGAAAGTGAGAGGAGATCTAGATCTATATTTCCACCAATCCATTCCTCCTCTAAGTGAGGGGAACCTAGTAGATCTTGATCTTGAAGTTCTTGTGTGGTTCTCTTCTTTGTTTTTTCTCTCTTCTCCCCCCATAAGCATTAGTTGTTTTTGCTGAGATTTGAGAGTGAAGGATTTGAGCACTTGTGCTCTTGCCATTGCTTTGTGCATCGGTTTGTGTTCTCCACGAGGATTCATGGAAGTTGAAAGTTTGTGAGCTGGTTACTTTTGGGTCTTTGGACCCTAGACGCCTTTATGGTGGTTGAGACCTTGTGTGGTCACTTGTAGTTGTTTGGGAGCCCCAATTCGGTTGTCGGTGTGTGCCCCGGATCGTTGTTGTAAAGGCTCCGGTTTCCGCCTAGAAGGATTCCGATAATGGAAGGTGAACCAAACCTTTGTGGTGCGGTTCATCGGAGAAGAAGGTGAAGCCTTTGTGGCGTTGAGATCGACATTTGTGGTGCCTCACACCTCTCCAACGAGACATACTCCCCTAAAAAGGAGGAACTCGGGAATACATCCTCGTCTCCGCGTGCCTCGGTTATTTCTATACCCGAGCTTTTTACTTATGCACTTTACATTGTGATAGCCTTCGTGCTTGAAGTATTCTATATTGCTATCACATTGTTGCTTGTCTTGCTTAGCATAAGTTGTTGGTGCACATAGGTGAGCCTAGTTTACTTAGGTTGTTGGCTTGTTAATTTAAACACCTAGTTTTATTCCGCAATTATCAAGCCTAAACCGGAAAAGTTTTAATCGCCTATTCACCCCCCCCCATCGAGGCGACATCCTTGTCCTTTCAATTGGTATCAGAGCCTGGGCTCTCTTTTTGGGCTTTACCGCCTAGAGAGTAAAAGATGTCGTTTAGAGAATTAGTGCACGATCCCACTTTCATATTCGATGGCACAAATCATGATGTTTGGAAAATTTGCATGCTTAATCTTTTTAGGGACATGGGTCCAAATTATATCAAGAGGATTGTAGATGTGGGTTTTTCTCCTCCAAAGGATTTTCAAGAATTATCTTTAGAGGATGAGGAAAACTCTCATCTCGATACTCTAGTTTCTAATGGTCTTATATGTGTTTTGAGTGATATAGTTCTTGCTTCAATCATGCCTTTTCGAAACGCTCATGAGCTTTGGACCAAGCTTTATTATATATATGAAGTGTCCAACATTATTGAGGATGATTGTTCTCCCTCCACCTCCGGCCGTGATGAGTTCACAATTTCTTCCACTTCACCAACATGTGATTTGTCACAAGGTAATGATATGGTGAGTGGTGATAGAAATTGCTTTGTTGATGGTGAATATTCTATTGACTATACTTCATCTCTATCACATTGCAATGTTCTATCTTTGTACTTAAACTCTTCTAGCACCCTAAATGTCTTACATGCTAGTGTTGATAGTCCTTGCATATCATGTCATAGTTGCTTAACTAAATCTCATGATGATATGCTCTCTCTATGTCTTGTTGCCTTCATAAAAATGCTTCTATTTCCTCTAGTATTTGTTTGGCTAACAATGTAGAGGAAACCGAACACTCCTTGAAACAAGATATGAATTTTTATGGTGCTTCAAGTAATTCTTCATCCTCCTCACCCATTAATCACGTTTGCCTTATGGCTAAGGAATCAAAGGTATCTTCTATCTCGAATCCGATATATCTTGTGATGATGTGGTTGAGGATTCTCTTGGAGAACATTTTGATATTTAATCCTTAACCAAGAAGGCTGAGATGGTATTTGGTGCTCTCCCCAAAGGTAGTAAAGCTATCTCTTCTCTATGTGAAATAATTTCTTATGTTACTAAAGTAGGGAAATCATTGAGGATTTGGAAACTCAATTTCTAGAGAAATGTAATATTGAGAGAGAAGATGCTATGGAAAAAGTATCCGTAGAGATTGCCCTTGAGGAAGAGCAAGAGCTTCGAGTGTCTCTTGAGGAGAAACTTGAATCTCTTGATGAAACAAATGATCTTATTATTACTAAAATCATTAAGGAAATAGATCATGCTATTGTGATGGTCCCGAAGAGCAAGGCCTTGATACCTGCAAAAGTAAACGGGATTAGGTTGAGACTCCAAGTGCAGAGTGTATAGTAAGTGGAAGACAGTTTTCCCCACGAGGGGTGACTCGAGGGTTTAATATCGAACTCTCGGGGAATCTGAAATGATAGATTTATCTTCTTATCCTTCTTTTGGTTACCTACAAAACAAGATTAGATGTTTTGGTCCTCAACCTCACATGTGGTTGTCAAGCACAAGGCGTATGAATGATATCAGGATAGTTATGCAATGCAAATAAGAAATAAATATGCAATGATGGTGGATGCAATGGCAAATGATATTTTTGGGTTTTTGAATGATGTATGCAAGACGAAAAGTATTTTTGTATTTTCGGATTTAATGATGGCTGAAAATAGAAAAGTGGTATATGGTGTTGGAAATGTGTTTCTTATGATTAAAAATGGACTGGGGTTCATGGTTTCACAAATGCACTCTCTCTTTATAAAGTGGTAGACAATGGAACACACATAGTTAACATATGAGATTGCAACACAGGGTTTGATAACAAGTTACTTAGATATATGGGCATCACGTCCTAACATAGAGATCTTTTGGTTATTAACCTCTCTTATACTCCACCAAGATGCGAACTAAATCATAACACCTCAGTAATTAAGATAACTCAGAGTATAGCATTAAGTATCATGACATGAAGTGAAAATAAGAACATGCTAGATCTAGTCATGGAGTAGTGGCAATGGTCACGCCCACATCCCCGGTAGCATGGTATTTTAGTTTATCCCTAGTGAGGTAACAAAGTAAGGTAAAGATACCAAAGTGGATCGCAGAACTTTCTCTCACGTTCACTGCACTAGCCACCCCCGTTACTCCAACTAATGCACACGTTCCCCCACACACGCTCTCATAAACATGCTTGATCAAAACAAGTAGATAAGAACGGGGTACATAATATGCATCTATACTCATAAATGAAACAAACATTGCAATCTCAAACATATATTAACTCATAAAGATCCACCACAAAGGTATTACAACGGTGACCGTAATCATGTTCAGCAGCTCATACGATGTTAATTAGTGAAGCTCAAGAGAGGAGAGATACATAAGTTACTTCCACAAACCCATAGTCCAGAGGTGGACTGCTCCATCTTCATCATGGAGACGGTGGAGAAGTCGATGGAGAAGTCGATGGAGAAGATGGAGACCACGCCGGCAGCGCCCCGCCGGAGTTTTCCCCTCCAATCTGCAGCTCCTGATCTCTGTTTTGGTGTTTCTGTGTTTGTGCGGCGCTCCTTCCAGAGAACGTCGGGGGACCTTTTATATAGGCGTTTTTAGGTCAAGACGATGTCGGTGGAGAAAAGATCGAAGGCAACGGAGCCACGAGACCCAAATGGGTGGGTCCCATGCGGCTACAGTACCAGGCCGCGTGGGCCCCCTCGTTTGGCCCTCGAGCCTCCGTTTGCTCGCTTCCTTCGCCCACAGGTCTTCTTCCTTCAAAATATTGACGCCCGTAAATTTCCAGGTGATTTCGTTGACGTTTGGGTCCCTGAAACATTAAAATAAGAAAACGGGGTTTTCTGCATGTGCAGGGTTAATTCCATAAAAATAGGAAATAAATGAATATTCCCAAAAATCATTATAAAACATTGATATAACCCTTATATGATGCAAATATGATTGGAATATAAGCAATTAAAGTGCAAAGTTCATGTATGCATTTTACATGCATCATATTGCTAAAAATAAAGTGCTTAAAAAGGAAAATGTTGAATTTGGTGTTGGCAATGCTAGACTAAGTGAGGACATAGAGAGACTTGACAAAGCTCATAAGGCTTTGGAAAGTGAACACTCTCTCCTTATCAAGTCTCATTATCAACTCCAAACTCAACTATCTAAAAATAATGATGCTTGTGCTACTAAATCTACTTCTTGTGAAGCATCAATTTTGAAGGAGAATCTTGAGCTAAGGGCTCAACTTGTGTTGCTAACTAGCAAGTATGGGATATTGGAAGAAATTCATGAAAAGCTCTCTAGCTCTAATGAGGACCTTCTAGCATCCCATGCTAGGCTAAAGTTAGCTCATGAGGCTATTATGTCAAAGGTAACATCTTGTGAGCCTCATGTGGACAATGACACAACTTCTACTATTAATGCTATATTGTCTTGTGCTAGTCCTAGTGATTCATCCACTTACAATGTTGCTACATCTTGTGATGAATTACTTTCCATGCATTGTTGCTCTAACAATGAAGCTTCTACTTCCTCTAGTATTTGTGTTGATACTAACCATGTAGAGTAATTAAAAGAGCTCAAGGCCCAAGTCACTTCTTTGAAGAAAGACTTGGAAAAGCGTCATGTTGGGAAGTCCACACTTGACAATATGTTGAGTGTTCAAAGACGCCCCAATGACAAGAGTGGACTTGGATTCAAATCCAACAAAAAGAACAAGTCCAAGCCTATCAAGAAGAACAAGGGCCAAGAACAAGTCAAGGATTCGGCCAAGATTGTTTGATTCAAGTGCAAAGTTGAAGGGCACCATGTTAGATCTTGCCCTTTGAAGAAGAAGCGTCTTAGTGAGAAGTAACAAGGGAAGAAGCCTCAAGTTCAAACTCAAGTTCCTCAAGTTGAAGAACGACCTCTTCCCAAGAAGAATCAAGCTTCCCCTCCTCACGTCGAGATTTCAACTAAGAAGAAAGGAGGAAGCAAATGTTGCTACATATGCCGTGAGGAGGGTCACTTTGCTTCTTCATGCACTAATGGTACCTTATCCAATCCCATTATAATTGATGATGTTTATTCTCTTCGGAAGGATAAGGTTGACAATGTGTTTGCCAAATATGTTGGTACTCAAAGTGGTGTCAAGAAAAGAACCATTTGGGTTGCCAAGCCTATTGTGACTAACCTCTTAGGACCCAACTTGGTTGGGGACCAACAAGCTAAAACTTGATCAATAGGTTTGTTGGAGGGCATTGGAGACTTGGCTACATCATGAAGAATTAAGGGACCTTCATCAATTATATTCTCTCAAGCCAAGTCATTTGGGTTATATCACTCTATCTTATATCCAATGTTCCTCCTTGCGGTAACTTGTGTTTATATCATATATACATTGAAAGTTGCTTGCACCCTTGCATGTGTTTGGTTTTGTACCTTGCTAGTGGTTGTATGTGTTGTGCTCTCTCTACTTACTTATCTTGAGAAATCAAGTATGTGTATTTTGGTTTGCACACCATTTACTTGTTTTGAACCTTATTGCTTTTATTTGCTATCTTATCTTGTTGGCTCTCTTTGAGAGATTAATGGACTATCCATTTTGGAGAGTGATATGCTTCGTGCACTTCACAATCCTAAAAATGTGTGTACATGAGGAATACCGCTTAGTGTTGATGTATCAATATTATCTATTCTCTCTGTGGTATGTCTTGCTCATGAGAAATTCAAATTATATAATGTCCATTAATATCTCGAGTTGGTTTTGTTTGCCTCTTGTTTTAAAAGGAATGGATTATCACATTATGGGGGAGTAATAAGCTATGTGCATATTACAAGCCTAGAAAATGTGAACATGTGAGGTTTTGACACCTAGAATTGATATTGCTAATTATCTTGTTCCTATGTGGCATGTTTCTCAAACAAGTTCCATATTTGCTTAAATGCCTTTTGTCTCTCATCTTTTGGATCTTGTGTGTGAGAGAGTTTCTTGGTGGTTTGCATGATCGTTGATCAAATTGAAGCCGTCAAGAATCTCTATCTAAGCATGTGTTCAATTCCTATCCTTTGACATATGCTTATTTGTTATGAAGTTGGTCTTGAATATCATTCCTACCACCGAGAAATATCACTCATATTTGTGGTGGAATTTGTAGACCATCTTCACTTTGGCTCTTGCTTTAAATTGCCTTATTTTATTGCCAATGATTTGTTTTGATCTAACTCTCATTTGTCTTCCTTGTATCTTTTGGATCCTTGTTGCTCTACTCAAAATTTCTTTTGAGCTTTCTTATTAGGAAAAGCAATGATCCAATTCTTGTGCATTTACATTCAAAGTCTACTCCTAGATAATGCACTATACTTGGGGAAGCAATCCTACATTGAGTAAAACATCATTCTTTAAATCGGTTTTGTATCTTATTGCTTTCCTTGAACATGACTAGTGTTTGAAGAATATGTATCGAGAGTGATGATCCTATTTGTGTGCATTTTGTATTCAAATGCAAGATCATAAATAATGCACAAATCTTGGGGGAGCAATCCTATATGCTCTTGAACATTAGTTGTCTTCAATTGTTATTTGATCCCGATGACGTGTCTCTTTGGAAGACAAACATTTTTCGTCTTGGTACCTTGTGCCATCATGAAAAGTGTAGAGGGTTTGGTTTATTCCTTGATGGTATTTTCATCAATTGCTACTTTACTTTCATTTGGTATATTCTCAAAGTGGTATCTTCAATCATGTGTTGATTTGGGTCTTTGATATAATTTGGGCAATTCGTTTTCTTGTCACACTTGTGTGTGCTTTGTTGGTTTAATTGGTGTTTTGTCCAAATCATATCTCGTTTGATTCTTGAAATTCTTGTGCGTGTATTTTACTATGTATATCTTATGGCATGCTTACTTTTGTTGATCCAATATATAGGATAAACTCCATCAAATCCTAAATGGCTAAGATGTGCATGAAATTCAATTTCATATTAATATGCACATATTTATGTGGAGTTTGTCCGATGTATTGTAGTTGCTCTAACTACTTTGGACCCAATGAGTTTGGGTACCATGTTGTACTTAAATTTGTTTTAGGTATATTGGAGATGCATTGGAAGCTTGTCTCATCTACAAGGAAGGTGTTGTCACCATGTGCTTATTGGAGCCAAGCTTGGATGATCATGAGCTCCTATCTTCTACATCACCAATGCTATCTCGGTAACAAGTATCTACCTCATGCATACTTTTCTACCTTTCAACCTTGTGTAGGTTGTTTCTTGGCATGAATCTCTTTTGTTGCAATATTGATGGTTTTTCAAAATCATGTGCCTTTTTGCGATACTTGTTATTTTTCTCGGAGCATCCTTATTATCACCTTATCCCTTGTGGATATTTTTGATGCTATGATGAGTGTGTGTTGGATGTTCATCTATATCCCTTTAAGATAAAATTGAGCTTTGTGCTATGCTTTTAAGCAAAGATCTTATTGGTGTATTTATGACTTCCTTTTGATATCATGTTCTAAACTTTGCATCTATTTTTGTGTGTGCATGTTTCTTTGTGGACTTATATCTTCATGATTGATGTCTACTTAGAAACTTATACACGTAAGAATAGTTACATCTTTATTTGGTATTCCATTTCTTTTGTGACCACCTTTTATTGATTTCGTCTCTTTGGTGGTTTCTTAAAGGCACAAGCTTTGTTTTTCATTTGATTTACCTTTGCATCTTAATAAGCTTGTGGACCTTTTTTCCATATCTTCTTTGGGTTGTGTGTATGTGGAAGACATGATATGCACTATGTGACTCATATATTGAAAGACTATGTCGATGCTTACGCTCATCCCTGTATTAGTCTCCTAAAATGTCTTTCTATATCACACTCATCTCTTTCGGTTGAGCAAGTCTTTATTTGTTGCTTCTTGCTTTTGTTGCTCAACATTTTGCTTGTTGCAAGTTGTAGTGCTTCTTTTCTTATCTATGCTCTCTTGCACGTGTTTGTGTTCAAATTTTTTAGGAGGAAGTGAGGATTCCATGTTATGCACACCATATTGAAATGCAAATCTTACATTGTGCATGTACCTTGGGGAGTTCCCTCTTGATTTTGAGAACACTTTTTCGGATCCTTTGATTGGTTACTTGTTTTGTCGAAGTATATTTCAATTGATTGTCTTTTGCAATCTTTGGATCCTCAATATAGTTTGATCTCCTTCCCAACTATTCGTCATTGGATATGTGCATTTGATTTCACTCATATTATGAGAAATGCACACATTTTGGGGGAGCTCTTACTATATTGGCCTTCTAAAAATTTCCTCCCATTTCGGCAATCGATGCCAATGGGGGAGAAGTTTAGAGGGTTTAAGGGAATTTGGTTTTATGCTTTAGTTTCGTTCTTAAGCATTTGCCTTTCATGCTCTTGCATCCTTGCTCTTTGTTGTGCATGGCTGCTTAATTCATTATATAAACCCTCGTAAAAGGGATTGTCATCAATTACCAAAATGGGGGAGATTGAAAGTGCATGTGTTACCCCACGTGTGGTTTTGTTAATTAATGACAATCCTTATGGACCAAAGATATTCTTGTAGATCTTGTCCATAGGAAAATATTTGAGTTCATGTGTTGGACTCTAGACCAAGGTTCTATCCAAGGGATTATATGAAGAATGGTCACGTGAAGAGTTTAGCTTATTGCAAGCATGGCTTGGAAAAGAAGATTGAGTAAACATTCATGTTATCTCCAAGCCATCATATATATCAAGATAAGAAGATGAAGTTCAAGTGGATTCATGAAGACGGAGCTTAGCAAGGCTCTCCCATACCATCATGGTGTATGGGGGAGTATTTGGAGAAGTCTTCATCAAGCATGTGCTAGTAAGCACAATCAAGAAAGGTGTTCCAACTTGAGAGAGTCAAGATCGTCATCATCGAGCTCAAGTGGAATGCGCAAGGCAAAGGTATGATCTTGATAGGTTTTCTATTTTACCGGTCCCATGGTGTTAGTGGGAGACCAGGTTATAGGATAGACGGCGTACTATCAAGAGGGGCTCTCAAGTGAGTAATTTGATCGCATCCTTGTGGAGAGCTCAAACCTTTGCATATTTGGCATATCATCTTTCTTGGTTCTTATTTGGCTTTTATCCATGTGAGAATTTAGAGCTTGTGTTCATCTCCATACCAAGCTCTAATCCATCAAAAAAGGATTTCATTTGAATATCTTGTGGTTTTTTTGATGTTGGAGGTTTTACCGGTTCGTCTCTTGTAGAGAGGTCAAACTCTCCTCTTGTGTTATCCTCCTCACATGATGGACTATGATGTGTATATGCATAATCTTGTATAGCTTGTGAGTATCTTCTAACAAGCCCAAGATCATAGAAAACGGAGTCCGGATGAGAAACATATTGCGGTTTTGGTTTGGAGTTTTTATCGGTTGTTCTTTTATCGAGAGGTCTAACCTTTCCCCATTTGGTTTTATCCTCAATTGTTGGACTATGATGTTTCTCTACATGATCTTGGAGAGCTCTTCGTTGCGATTCCAACGAGCCCAAGATCATCAAAATCGGAATCCGGATGAAAAAGATATTGCAGTTTTATCGGTCCTGTCTGTCTGGCCAGCCCCCAGGCCGGCCGGCCGGCTCTGCTGGGTGGCCGGCCTACAGGCCAGCCAGGCCGGCTCCCATTTTATGGGCATAATGGTTGGTTTTGGGGAACCTATTTAAGGGGCCTTCTTCCCAACGGTTAGAACACGACTTGAGCTTGTTTTCCCCCTCTTTCTACTCCATTGTTGACATTTGGAAAAGCTTGCCTACCTCTCAATCCCTCCTATGATTCTTGCATATCTTTGAGGGAAAGTGAGAGGAGATCTAGATCTATATTTCCACCAATCCATTCCTCCTCTAAGTGAGGGGAACCTAGTAGATCTTGATCTTGGAGTTCTTGTGTGGTTCTCTTCTTCGTTCTTCCTCTCTTCTCCCCCCATAAGCATTAGTTGCTTTTGGTGGGATTTGAGAGTGAAGGATTTGAGCACTTGTGCTCTTGCCATTGCTTTGTGCATCGGTTTGTGCTCTCCACGAGGATTCGTGGAAGTTAAAAGTTTGTGAGCTTGTTACTCTTGGTTCTTTGGACCCTAGACGCCTTTGTGGTGGTTGAGACCTTGTGTGGTCACTTGTAGCTGTTCGGGAGCCCCCAATTCGGTTGTGGGTGGGTGCCCCGGATCGTTGTTGTAAAGGCTCTAGTTTCCGCCTAGAAGGATTCCGAAAGTGGAAGGTGAACCAAACATTTGTGGTGCGGTTCATCGGAGAAGAAGGTGAAAGCTTTGTGGCGTTGAGATCGATCTTTGTGGTGCCTCACACCTCTCCAACGAGACGTACTACCCTAAAAAGGAGGAACTCGGGAATACATCCTCGTCTCCGCGTGCCTCGGTTATTTCTATACCCGAGTTTTTTACTTATGCACTTTACATTGTGATAGCCTTCGTGCTTGAAGTATTCTATATTGCTATCACATTGTTGCTTGTCGTGCTTAGCATAAGTTGTCGGTGCACATAGGTGAGCCTAGTTTACTTAGGTTGTTGGCTTGTTAATTTAAACACCTAGTTTTATTCCGCAATTATCAAGCCTAAACCGGAAAAGTTTTAATCGCCTATTCACCCCCCCCATCTAGGCGACATCCTTGTCCTTTCAATGGGCCCGAGAGGCTTTTGTCAGGGAGGAGGCGGGCTTCTCTGCAGGATCCCGCTTTACTCTGCAAGCAACACAATTATCGGTTTTGGACCACCCGAGCCTAGCTGGATAGCTGAGGAAGTAATCCAGCGTGTAGCGTTGGCCATGCCCTCAGTCGCTCTCTCCACTCCACACCTGTCGGTGAAGCAGGAGGTGGCCATTGACGAGGAGAAGGAGGACCCCGAGCTCGCGTGGGTCCTCGAGGCGTCCAAGCAGTCCGAAATCGAGGACGAGCAGCGGCGCTAGAACCTGGTGCTGGAGGCGGTGGCCAGGCAGCAGCAAGAGGCCTTAGAGTGGAAGAAGGCGGCCATGGAGCAGGCACCATGGCGGGAGGCCATGGAGGTGGACCATGACCTTCCACCGGCGCCTCCCCTCCCCGATGGCCTACTCGGCCAGAACTAGAGCTGGAATGGTGGCAGCTGGACGGTCCAGCGGGCGCCGCCCCTCCCCGAGCAGGAGTAGGAACAGCCGCCGACGCCGCTGGCCAGCGTTCCACCGGCGCACCTTTGAAAGGCGCCGGAGTACATATACCTCTCCGAGAACGACGAGTAGAAGCCCGCCGCAGGCATTTTATTTAGATATTTATATTTTCTGTTTTATTTTTATATATGTAAAAATGCCTTTTGTGGCCCACCCCTACGTACTAGAGAAAACGGCCCATATATGGCATGTTAAGAAAATCGTGGTAAAAAAATTGCCTCGCGTCAGACCGTTGGGCGCACTTGCACGCCCGGCGGACACGCGTGGACATGGCTTGTCCGTTGGCCGACGCAAACGGATAAAATGCGGATAAAAGGCATGTCCGTTTACGTCGGCCCATTAGAGACCTCATTAACCACGACAAGAATTATGGAAGGGTGGTAGTATTTTTTCTATACTAATATTAAAAGAGCAAACTTATGTTGTGCTATGTTGATACATTAAATCTGAGACGTTCAATTCGATCAACGATCCAGATCGCTCTAAACCTTTTCAGTTTCATTCTAATTACAAGATTGCCACCGCTAAAACTATATTCAAAACGAGGTCTTTCCCCGCCGCCGCCAGACCAGCCCCAATTTCCGGCGAGCAGCTTCCAGGCGTGTCGTTCGAGGTCAAGGTCCAGCAGCCCGCCATCTCGGCAAGCTCCACGCGCAACAGCTCGTCGCCTGCTCGTCGCTGGGCGGCCGACCAGTGCGGGGCGCAGGCGGGAGGGCGGAAGGCGCGCGGCGCGGGCCGGCGGGTGTGGCGGCCAGCCGGTGCGGGCCGCAGGCGGGAGGCAGGGCCGGCAGGCGGCCGCGGTACTGGGATAACGTCGGGCTGCGCGTTCTCCGTCAGCGTACTAGCTAGCTGAATCCCGTGCGATTGATCCATTGGATCGAACCTTCCTGATTTCCGTCGCCGCGCGCGCACCCCGCCACCTGTTCCCCATCGTTCTTTACAGCGTCCAAGCCTGCTGGCAATCTTTGAGGCCAAGCTCGCCGCGCCCGTCGTCGGGTGTCCCACACGCAGCAGTACGGCGACTCCACGCCGACCCGCGCGACCATGGCACTCCCGCCGATGCTCCTGCACAAACAAGGCACGGTTGCACATGCGCGGTTTGGACGGCGCAATCCATGCTATTGGTGCTTCGGAAGAGTGCACAGAGCTCCTGCTCCTAAATCTCCCAGTATCCTCTGTTGCTCTTCCTCAATGGGATATGAGTCGCTGCGTACCCGGCCAATCGTTCCTTATGCAAACACAGTGGGAGCAACCGCATGATTAAGCAATTAAGGACGGGAAGCGCCAGGAACTGCATGGTCGTGGCCATCTCCCACTCGCCGTCGCAGCCTCACCCCAGCCCCAAGTGACTCAGGTTAGGAATTAGGCCATCGAAGAAGCCTTGCCCACCTCTACTGATATATTTCGCAATAAAAAGGAAATCTACTGATATATTTGGGTTTATCCATGTACTGGCTTGCAATTCAGTTATCATGCACACTATATGTCTGACGCAATGGCTCATTGAGATGAAAAGGTAAGTCAATACTGGGTTAGCTGCTAGGATTCGAACAGGGATATGATGCGTTTTTTGTGAATAGTTATAGCGCACTTAAGCAAGTTTTTCTATCATATAAAGCCAATCTTTTTATAGTTTTGTGGTGAGACATTGGCTGAATGAAACCTCAATCTGGACAAAAAATGGCATTTAAAATTTGATAGGTTGCATTTAATAGAGTCAGCCTGCTCAGTAGTGATTTTTTTTCCTAAAACATGGGAAGAGAGATCTTGATATACTGTGGTGCAGCAAAATTGGTGAAGATTGCCTGGTCATTGAATAGATAACATCTTTTTTTTTTGAAGTGCACTGATGTGTCATGTTAAAATGTCATGCGGAATTGCAGTACTATAAGAGAGCTCTTGGATATATTATGTGATTTATTTTGATAGATTGATTAGTTGAGACCCGCGTGCACGTCTACTAGTTTAAGAAAAAATCAAAACAATATGTTAAATCGCTTGTGGAAACAACTCAAAGATGTGCACGTGGGATTGAGCGAAACCAACATTCACAAACCCAACCCAACACGCCCCGTGCACAACACATTATCTTCTTTTTTTACAAGGGGTGGGGTCAGAAGACCCCGGTGCTGCATTTCTATTTATCCACGTGGAAGGTACATTTTGCAAATAGGCCCTTAACATCTATTGTCCTAGAAGACCTAGAATTCGAAGAAAAGGCCTTGCTCTTACAAAAAACACCCTGGAAGAAGAAGATAAAATGCAATCAGGTCCAAGAGTGCCTCAGCCACCCATCGCCGGCGATCTCCAGGTGGACGAAGCACCGAGATCATCGGAGCACAAGGCGCTCGGACTCTCCCTTCCGGCGAGCGATCGCAGACGCCAGCAAGCTTGACACAGCCGGGGACGGACCACTTGGATGCATCGAGCGGCCGAGCACTGGCGCCGAATCGAAGAGGCCTCCGTCGTGGAGGTAGGAAGATGGCCACCTTCTTGGCCGTTGATCGCGGCGGCGAACAATACCACCGCGTGTGGAGCTCTTGGATGCAGCAGAAGCCACTCCACCGATCTTGAGGAAGAGCAGTAGCGCCATCTCCTCTCCTCGCCGCCACGGCCGGCCAGAGGAAGAAGGCACCACTCCGTCCCGCGATCTGCAGAGTAGGTGATACAACAGTCGATTTTATTGAAACGGTTCTGCCCATCTTCAGCCCTGCAATAGATCCGCCATGGATCCGACCTGCAGAGAAGAAGAGAGCCAACTCCGACGTCGCTGCGAGTCACCGGAGTGCAGCCAAGAAGAAAGAAGAACCAGAAACGGGCATCCGCCACGACAACTCCAAAAACCAACACTACATACTTAGAACTAACCCTGACCCTACTATCTACAACCCAAGCTGCGCATCCTCTTCCGCACCGGCTGGCAGCGCTGCCGGAGAGAAAGGAGGAGCGAGCTGGGGACGGGATCTGGAGGGAGGGTCGACTCTCAAAAGGAAAAGAGAGGGGGGAGCGACGAGACCAAGAGCAACTCCAAATTGCTTCTCGTGCACAACACATTATCGAATCACCGCTTCTCCGTCTCTCTCAACCTACGGCACGGGCCCCACCCCCACGCGAAAGCAACCCCCACTCCGCCAAGAAAACACACACGACGAACCACTCCCGACCGGATCCCAAATCGCCATGGATTTCCTCTTCAACTCGCTCGCGGCGCCCGACCCCGCCTCGCCGCCGCCGGAGCGGGAGACCGCGGTATCCGCTTCGTCCCCTCCCGAAGCCTCCACCGGCGGCGGGTGGGGGTTCGGCGGGCTGCTCAAGACGCTCACCTCCCAGTCCGAGACCGTGCTGGACGCCTACCGCCGCGACCTCGCCGAGTTCAGCACGGGCCTGCGCCGCGAGACCGACGCCTTCCGCGAGGCCGCCGCCCGGGCCGCGCGGGACCTCCCCTCCTCCGCGCACGCGCTCGACGGGCTCGCCGACATCGTCGCCCAGGGCAAGGACGCCATCGCCCAGGCCGCCGCCGCCGCCTCCTCGGCCACCGCTTCAACGCCCTCGGACGGCGGCGGCGCCGACCCCGATCCCAGCCCCGCCTCGGGCCACCTCAGGCACTACAGCCGCTTCGAGGCGCAGTTGCGCGCGCTCCAGTCGGATCCGGCCACCTTCACCGCCGATCCCGAGGACGCCGAGGACTTCGCGGCCTGGAGGAGCGCGGGGTTTAGCGTGGAGGACAGGCAGGAGGAGATCGAGGCGCTCTGTTACGAGAGCGACGCCATGGAAGGTATGTTGGACAGGCTCGTGCCGGACGCCGTGGAGAGCGAGGTGTTCTGGGCGAGGTACTTTTACCGCGTCCACAAGCTGAACCAGCAGGAGGACGCCAGGGCGAAGCTCGTGAAGCGGGTGATCGCGCAGGAGGAAGAGGAGGATTTGAGCTGGGACGTGGACGATGAGGTTGAGGAGGAGCCAGCCAAAGAGGAGGGGATCGAGCAACCATCGATCATCAAAGAAGAAATGGAACATGATGTAGTGGACGAGAGGGCAAATGAAAATCCGGTGGAAGGAAACAAAGCCAGGACAGTGGAAGAAGCGGGTTCTTTGGATAATAAAGAACAGAAGAATGCTGATGCGTCACAGCCGGAAGTTTTCGGTAGCTCTATGGTGGTAGTGGACAAGGAGGAGAAGGAAGATGCATCCAAGTCGATCGTTGAAGAATCAAGTGAGAAGGAAACTGCTGCTGAGGAACCTCATTCTACCGCTGGAGATGACGCAGTGAAAGAAGGGACAAAGCATGAGACAAGTGACTCAAGCAAGGAGAGCGACTACTCCATGGTCTCTAGACAGCGAACAGCGACCGAGGATGATCTTGAATGGGACGAGATTGAGGATCTTGGGGAGCATGAAGAGAAGGGGAGCACTCATGGCGCCAGCCCTGCTCCAAAGGAGGAGTTGCGTAAGAGGCTCAGTGTCGCAGAAGACGATGAGGATTTGAGTTGGGACATTGAGGATGATGATGATGATAAGGCATGATAAAGCATCCTGGTATGATAGTGTCAATTGTATTGTGTGCATTTCTTATACTCCATTACTTGTGTGCAAAGACACTGTCATGTGACCATAAACATTGGTTTGGCTGTGCTGCTTATGTTATGAATACACGTTTAAACTCAAGTTTGATGTTATCAAGTCGAGTTCGGCTATGTGTTAATTTGCTAATGTGTATATGTTACTGTAGATATGGCGTTTTATTTACTTCTGTTTCATTTAATGTACATCGATTACAACAGAAAGTTGAACATGTTTGAACAATTTTTTTAAGAACACCCTTTCTCTCAGGACAAGGTTCACTGATTTGTATAATTTTGGCTTCGATAGTCAGTAATGCTATTGTCTACTGCATAATTGACATTTCCCTCTGATCCAGACTTCATGCGTTATTCATCAAGCTTTCTCCAATTGTAGTGAATACTGGATGCTGAATACGTGAATCAGTACCTTGAGAGCAGAGACTACTGTGAAAGCTCAATTGTTTTATTTGAATGATAAAACTGTCAACATCTTCAGCCTGATTAATTTTGGATTGTCAGTTGGCTGTGAGTAGTTTTAACTTGTAATTTGTAACTTAAAACCAGAGCTTTTATCTTATTTTCATCATCACAATGCTAAAAACTAGTTCATCCAGTATCCCAGTGTGATAACAACAATAGCATGATAAATGTGGCGGTCAGACGGTACCAGAAAGTATGTTGTGGATATTACGATGAGTTGTAAACAGTTATATGCTTATGAGTCTGACTTGAGTATACCACTGCGAGCATAAGATCATGTTGTGCCTTAGGTATAGAGTTACACCTAGTGTTCAATGACATGTATTATTAATGTGATAATTTCAGTCAGTACTCAAGACTAATGTGATAATATTTGGAGCCAGGCCAGAGCAGCACATCTGATAGATACTTTGCCTAACCCATTGCATAATGCGACCCATATGGCCATATATATGGATGTGCCAGTTACCTCCTGCCCTTCTGCATAATGTAGACGTACTATTTACTGCCATGATGTGTAGTCGAACTGGTTTTTATGGCCTGGGACTGTTGATGTGTTAAACCAGGGTGATACAGTTGATTCAGCCTCCAAACTGTCTATTGGAACAGTACAACAAATATTATTCTGATCTTGCTGGAGTAATTTTTCTTGCAGTTCAAAGCTTGCAATTGTCCGGTTCTGCTTGGTATATATATATATATATATATATATATATATATATATATATATATATATATATATATAAATTGAACATAATGAAAGGGAAATCAGGAAACAGAGAACGTCAATCTGCAGTATCACAAAAACTGAAGTCCAAATTTGAAAAGTAACTACGTCTCAGACGCCATTTGCTGGTTTTGATGTGAGTCTTTGTTCATGCATACAGTAAGTAACTACGTTTTGCCCTTCATGCATATTTAGAACTCTTTTTGTTCATTTCCGGTTTGATGTATAAGAACAAACAGTGGAGATTTCTTCAAAGGAAATCGAGGAGGGAGGTTAGTTGGGTAAAAAAGAAAAATCTACGACCGGAGCGATCCACCAAGACATGTCTGCAAGCATTGAACACTCATTTGTGCAAGATGCGACTGAAAAGGCTCTTCACCTGAAAGAGGTTCATATCAAGGAAGGATCTCTGTACTGTATTATATTTGTGCAGCAGTCCAAGTGTAGTGCAGTCCAAGAGGAAATGGCTGTTGAGTCCCAGCGCATCTTCTCAAGAGACTCCCACATTGGAGAAAGGTGTTATGCAAAAGTCTAAGTATACCCTCATCTAATGAGGGTCGACATGTTAATGTGATGCAGTCAACTTCGCATAGATTATGTTGTCCAAGTTATTCACCATCCTTGTAGAGTACAGTTCAAAAGAAAGGTATAAGAAAAGGAATAAAGGAAGTTTTAGACACTCTGATTCCCGCTGGATCTTGAAAATGGTCAAAGAAGTTTGTTCAGAATGCACTATTGTCACAGCAAAATTGGCAGCACTCAACCATCTTCAACCACTCTGTCATACATTCAGGCACTGTGCTAAAGAACTCCGAAAAGAAACACATGTAATATTGTTCCAGATGTACCTCAAATCAACTGCATTTTATTCATCAAGCGCCGAATTTACATCAACCAAAGATTGGGCACCAATTATTAACTGAGCGCGAAAAATTGTTCTGTCAAGCATTGTACCTAATGGCACTGTCTTCAACTACAACACACCAACTTATTGCGATCAATGCAGGCACGAGCACAGCAGTTTGCTACTACCTCCGAAAACACGGGCAAGGGAAGGGCTGGTACACACCTTCAGGCCAATACACAAATGGGTACAAGACCACCAAAATCTGCAGACAAAGAAGAAACAGGGTGTAAATATGACGTTGATATTTTCTTGAATAGGAAACGATGCACCCTTCCAAGAGAGAGGCAAAAAGGCATCAAGCCGCGTTATTCAGCAGCTGCGTATCTTAGTGTGTTCTATGAATTTCCACAAGGGAGTTACCATAATCATGTAACGACGGACAACGGACAGGGTGAATAGTCAGCTGTCCACAAAATAACTCAAAATGCAATATCCTAAAATATATCTCGAAAGTCAAAAGGCCAAAATCCCAAAACATACCATATTTCTTAACTGTTTTGGTTCATTATAAGCAAAGAAATTCACTGCTAGGGAAACGTCTGTATCACCAGCGTATGTCTCCATAAGTTGGCAACAACTGCCCATGACACCTAATAACTATAGTGATCCTACAGTAAGTACAATTGCTGTACACGTGTGAACTAAGGATGTAAACAGCAGCGACGTCCAGAGAGCCCACATACGCCGCCCACGAAAAAAATGCTCATGTGGCATACACAGGGCCCTGCAAAACTTAAGTGGCGTATGTCAGTATGTGGGTAAGCCCACCAAGCCTACGAACGCCAGCGGGGCTGGCACAATCCCTTCATCCCTTCTGACGGCCGACATTTGACGCTCTGTTCCCATGCTTCAGCGGCGCTCCCTTTCTGTCCATCCCCGTTGTTGTCGCTGCTTCCCTCCCTTTGTCCTCACAGCTGTACTCCAGAGATCTGACCCCATCAAGTGAGTCTCAAATAGCTCAGTATCTCCTCACCTCTGCCTCCAGCAAGGGGGAAGCTTGTTACTGGATCCCCCACATTGACCTCCTCCTCTCCAGCGGCTGCAGCCAGCCCCTATCATCTGGTACTCCCCCGGCTGCAGTTCTCCGCTCCTCCTCCTCTGGCGGGCAAGGCCGAGATGTGGCTGGTGCATCGATGAAGTCGCCATGTCCGGTCTCCGGTGAGGAATGGTTAGGAGATGTGGTTGTGAACAAGAAAGTGCAGCTCTGGCCACATGCGTTCATCGAACCGCTGTTGTTCATTGATGTTACTTGATCATATGCTAAATTCCGATGTATCCTTAAATTCTTGTATTCTTCTATATCAATGCTTAATTCCGCTGTATCCTTAAACCCCTGCATGATGCTGTATCAAGTGGTTGTCCACCAAACCCACATAACTGCAAGTGCCGCTTTACGTATTTTCGTGGCTGCGCAAAATCCCACATAATCAATATGCGGCAGATGTGTACAGTAATTGGTGTCCGTCGGCGGCGCCACTTACAAGAATGTGTCCTGGGTGTGAACGCAGTACGAACACGGAGAAAAGCTTAAGCTACAGTTGGCTGATAGATTCACATCCTAATCACCCTTTTGATAGATGAGAATAAAAGAAAAAAGTGGTCTCTACACAGCCGTAAACAAGTTAAATCTATCGCCTTAAAAATATAGACATGAAAATCTAGCTCAATAGTACAGTTGACACATGAGCTACATATTCTCAGTTGTTTCAAGAAAATTTGCGCTGGTTTACACCATCCAAGATCTTAAATTAGTGCCTCCATGTATAACTTGGAAAATAACCTATGATATCACCAAAAAATCGACCTAAATGGTTCGTAAGATAAACGAAACAAAAGGTACAAAGTCCACGCATTTATATGCATAAAAAATTGAACTATCCATGGAACAACAAACTGAAATAAGCAATCTTTCAAACACAGGGAGTGATACATGTTGCAATCGAGCACAAGTTGCACCACCATGTTGCCCAAGAATTTACGCCGCTTAATCACGGACAGAAAAAAATATCTACCATTTCACATTAGACCGATCTCTAGACGCTACTCTTTCTTACTCAGAATTCGACAACCTAGTAGGCTTCTACAACCAAGAACCCAGTAATAATAGGCTACACACATACAAAGAGAGAAAGAGGCAATGTACCTTTCTACTCCAACAATTTAGACGTGGAGATCACCCTGGCACCAGCTCTATCGAGCTGGGCAATGGTGGCCGTGGCTTTCAGCTTTCCCGCTGACCAGAACGCCTCCACCATCCTCCGGGCGATCTCTTCCCCCTTCTCCTCTCCCTCGATGACAGCCACGGCGGTCGGGCCGGCACCGCTGATAGTGCATCCAAGGGCCCCGGCCTCTAGAGCGGCGGCCTTGACCGTGAGCATGCCGGGTATGAGCGGCGCCCTGGTAGGCTCGACGATGCCGTCGGACGACATGGCGGAGCCTATGCCGGCAGCATCACCCCGATACACGGCGGCCACGAGCGCGGCGGCCTGGCTGGAGTTGCGGACGTGGTCGCCCATGGGGACTTGCTTGGGCAGCGCGGCGCGCATCTTGGCGGTGGGCGCCTCGAAGTCCGGCGTGACGAGGACGAAGTAGAGGCGTAGTGCCGGCGGGCAGAGGATCTTCCTGAGCGTCAGGGGTTCGTAGCTCTCGACGAGGACGAAGCCGCCGTGGATGGCGGGGGCGATGTTGTCGGCGTGGAAGCCGCTGACGGCCTTTTCGGACTCGAGGCCCGCGAGGACGAGGTCGCGGGGCGTGAGCAGGGAGCCGAAGAGCTCGCCGACGGCCTTGGCGGCGGCGGCGGCGGACGCGGCGGAGGAGCCGAGGCCGGAGCCGAGGGGCAGGCCCTTGGCGAGCTGCAGGGAGACGGCGTGGGAGCGGACGCCGAGGGCCTGGAGGGCCGCGGCGGCGGCGATGCCCGCGCAGTTGCGGAGCGGGTCGCGGGAGAGGCGGGCGGCGAGGCGGGGACGGGACGGGGAGGTGATGGCGGAGATGGCGACGGTGCCCGGGGGCAGGGAGGGGTCGAGGGTGGCGGTGACGGTGTCGCCGAGGGAGAGGGAGGCGTCGGCGACCGCGCAGCCGAGGAAGTCGAAGCCCGGGCCCAGGTTGGCCACCGTGGCCGGCGCGAACGCCGTCACGGACTGGAACGCCGGGGACGGGTCGGAGGAGAGGGAGACGGCGGCGGGGGAGAGCCTGAGCTTCCGGGAGACGCGGAGGGTGGGCTTGCGGGCGGCGGAGGGGAAGGAGGAGGAGGGCAAGGTTGCCGGAGATGCCGCCGCCGTCGCCGCCGCCATTGGTGAGAGGGGGGGTGAGTTTGGGTCTGGGAAAAAGATTTGACCTTTGCGACTGCGCACGGGACAGGGCGGGGTATGGCAACGTGCGTACTGAGACTGACAGGTATGGCCCACCACCCACCACAGGCAAAAGGCTACCAGGCCAGGACACTGCGAGTCTGCAGCGATCTCCACCACCGACCGCGATGGCGATGGCGATGGTGACGCCGCCTCTCGCCCACGGCCGCCGTCGTCGTCATGGGCTCCGCCGCCGTGCAGCCGGCCGTGCGCCAGCCTCAACTGCGAGTCTGCGACTGACTGCGCGTGCCCTCGATACTCATCTGGAAATCGATTCTGTCATTTCTGAATTCTGATCTGTCGAAACAAACGCAAACGGTGGAGTCGATCCGCACAAAACATTTTTTTGGGTCGTGCCACGTCGTCTCGACGAGCGGGGTCCCAATGTCAGTTTCTGTGTCAATTAGGGTTCAATTTGTAAAGTGTGGTGAGATTTGTCCCACAAACGTAGAGTCAGGGCCGGCTTTGGCCCTATGCAAGAAGTGCGACGGCCCAGGCCCCATCTGGAAAGGGGCACATATTTTATATACAGTATGTATATATTTCAGAGTATAGCAGAAAAAAAGTGAGCCCATCTAGGCCTGAGCCGCTCGGCCCAGCAACAGCGAACAAGTCAGCCAGCAAGCAGCGTACAACTCAGCCCATCCCGGCCTGGGCAAGCGACAGCTCGGTGTACGCTTCGTTTCCAGGGCTGTCGCCTCGTTTTCTCAATCACCGCTTCCTTTCCTCCAATCCTCCGTCACCGCTTCGTTTCCAGGACGAACTCACGAACAGAGAGAGACAGAGCGACGCAGCGGTACCGGCACACCGCACCCAGAACCAGCAGTTGAGTTTGTCGATCAATTCGGCGAAGATTTGGGACTATACCCGTATCGCATCCTTTTGACTATACCCGTGACCGTTGCCTCAGCGGAAAGAACTTTCTCAAACTGAAGCTACTGAAAAATTATTTGAGGTCAACAATGTCTCAAGAAAGACTGAATGGTTTGGACATGTGCTGCATTGAGAAGAATATGCTGGATAGTATTGATCTTGATACTCTCATTGATGATTTTGCGTAAAAAATGCACGGATGTCTCATTTCTCATGATTAATGGAGGTTAGCGAGCTATTCCTATATGTTTTTTGTGCATTGTAACCTCTATGATACTTGGTTTGGAACTAACGCAAGAAAAATATCAGTTTTATGAGTTTATGGCAATCGTATTTGTTCATGTATGGAATCGGATTTTTTTCGTTGTTGGGCACATCGATGAAGTTCGCACCGGGCCTTTGAAATCGATGAGCCGGCCCTGCGTAGAGTGGTGGATTTTTTTTAAAAAAAATTGAATTAGGATTTTTACAATTTGAGCAACAAAGTGGTGGCTAACATGGCCCTAAATATCGAGCTTATCCTATGTAAATCCAAAAACTCTAGCATTACTGGTAATGCTTAAATTCTACCACGAAAACAGAGTTTGGCATGTTTAAGACCATATGGTTACTATGCCATGGGAGACTGCAAATTGATCCTTCTATTATTTATTTTGTAGGGTAGCTGGTTAGAGCATCTCCACTCGGGGCGCCCAAATGGCTGCCCAAAGGCATTTGGGGCGTGCCGGACAGAATATTGTTCCCACTCGCGACGCCCAAAAGCAAATTTTGTCCAAAAGAGCCAACTTTTCTATCCGGCAGCGCCACATGAAGCCCTTGGAATAGGGAGGCCTTGGGCGGCCCCGGACACAAACTCTCGTCCGTTCGACCCACTCACGAGGCTACACGTACTCTCTCCTTTTTCTCCTCTCCTCTCTCTCCTCTATCCTCTTCATCTCTCACTATTCCTACCTACCGTCGGAAGCAGCAGCCGGGCCGCCGCGCACCGCTCTCTCCTCTATGACAACGCACACTCTGGCGATGCCGGCCGGCCGGCCTCCACGACCTCGACGGCCAGCGGTAGTTCGAGCCACTCCGACGACGGAACGGCGAGCAGCGGCGTCAAGAAGTCCCTGCTCACTGCTCCGAGGAGCGCCGACAGCTGCAGATGGCAGAGCAGGCTGTTGGCAGCTGCTGGCTGTGCGCGGTGCGTCGTGCGCCCTGCCATGGATGTGCGCCACGCCCGACGCCCAGCCGTGGCCGTGCGCCACAGCTGAAGCGGCCCTGTCGTGGTGTGTGCAGAGCAGCGCCGTCGTACTCGACAAGATGCCCAGCCGTGGCCGTGCGCCGCGCCGACGCCCAGCCGTGGCCGACCCGACGCCCAGCCATGGCCGTGGCAGTGCCGTGCGCCGCGCCGACGCCCAGCCGTGGCCGCGCCGAAGCCCTGTCGTGGCTGTGCGCCACGCCCGACGCCCTGCGCAGCCGTGGCCGTGGCAGTGTCGTGCACCGCGCCGACGCCCAGCAGTGGCCGTGGCCGTGCGCCGCGGCCGAAGCCCTACCGTGGCTGTGCGCGGTGGGCCGCGCCCGACCCCAGTCGTGACCGTGCGCCCAGCCAAAACGGCCCTGTCGTGGTGTGTGCAGAGCAGGGCCGTCGTACTCGACGCGCTGTTGTGACCGTGCCGTGCGCCGCGGCCGACGCCCTGCCTGCGGTGGTGCAGTGCAGCGCCACCCTGCTCGAGCTTGAGGAAGAGGAGCAGTTCCTGCTCCACCTGGTCGTGCGCGCCGGTGCCGTCGTCGACCTGGAGCTAGAGCTGGCTGTCCAAGTCCGACAAAGTCGCCGCACCTGCCACGCCCACGATCTGTTTGTGATAATGCCTAAAGCAAAAAAGTTCAAAATATATGTGTAATTGGGCGGTGCGACTGGGGGAGAGGAAGCCCCATATTGTTTTGCCTCTCCGAACACACCCCAAATCAGTCGTCCGAACACCGTTTGGGCGGCCATTTGGGGCCTCCGAGTGGAGATGCTCTTACATCTTGATGTTTTTGGTTGAACTCTTGTTTGGTCAAATGCCAAATCTTTCCGAGAGGACACCATTCCTTGTAGGAGGGAGGGGGAGTTGAATACTAGATTTTTTGGTGGATAGCAAATTTCTGACAATTTTAAGGGTCAATCCACATAAGGGGGAATTTAGAAAAATTTCTAGCATAGGGGAGGCAATGGCCCGAGCTCGCATTCTTGCTTATGTCCATGCTTCTCCGGTCGTCGAGACCCCGCCATAGCTGCCAAATGAACCGCTTGATCCGCCGGCTACCGTCGCTGCCGTGATGCCTTGACAATCGCTTTGCGCCTGCTGCCCACCGGCGCCGGACCGTAACTTCTACTCCCTCCATTCGGAAAAGGATGACTTCCATTTGTGCAAATACAAATGTATCTATATTTGTAACATGTCTAGGTACATCCATATTTGAACAAATAGAAGCCATCTTTTTTGAAACGGAGGGAGTATGTCGGTAGAGCCCCGTCGCAGTCGTCAGCCGAACTGCCTGTCGTCAGCCAAACCGTCTGCCCCCGACAGTCGATGCATACATGTCGCCTCGCCCTCATAAAACCGCACATGCCCCTCCCTAAGTTTCTTCCCGAGTCTGTACATGCGCGTCGTATCGAGCACGACATATCGTCGCTATCATAGGCCCGACCGCGATCATCACCACTATCTCGTTTTTTTCATCTCGGGCGGTCGCCAGCTCACCGGGCGTTCATCAACCGTCCTCGTCGGCATTGCCAATGGGCCAAGGCCCACCACTCTCCTCGCGATGCTCGCCAACGGCCCAGCACGAGAAAATGGAGGGAAAACCCCCAGAAGCGAGGGAAAACTCTCTCATCTGTTCCGGAAATGCGCGCGCACCACGACACAGCTCCAAGATGGAAACCCACGCCGAGCTCTCCGACGGCCGCCGCCCTGCTCCGACGAACCCGACGGCGATGCAGGAACCACGCGCCTGCTCCGCCGCTGCATCCCCCTTCCTCGACGGCTCCGACGCGCTCCCCGCCCCCAACCAGGTCCGTTCTCCCCACCGCCCTGCCTGGCTGCCTCCCGGTACCACGCGATGGATTCGCCGCCACCGTTTTTCTTGAAAATCTGCGTGTTTTGGTCTCATAGGACACCACTGCCGGCGCGAGGAAGCGGAAGTCCCCAGCGACGGCGGCGGCAGTGAGGAACCCTAGCAAGCGGCAGGTCTGTACTTCAGTGCGTGCACCCATCAATCCCCTTCCTCCTTCAATCTTTCTTGGTAGTGTGCCGTATCTGAATCTGTTGCATCTGTGTTGCGGAATTGTGTGCTGCAGGTTGAAGAACCTATTCAGATGCCTGTGTACTACGGACGTAGGGAAGAGTTCCACAGCGTGAGCGGCGAAGATTTAGTTCAAGATTGCTCAGACCTATTTGTAGAGAACAACAATTGTGTGCACATCATCGGCGAGCTACCACTGCAGCCGCACTCCATGTCGTTGGTGGACCTACAGCTCTGGATCTTCAAGCTGTTCCGTCTCCATCCAGAGACACAAGATCTCCAAATCAGGGGTTTCCTCAAACAACACAAAAATGATTTCTTTGACGAAAATTCCTCTGAACCGGACAGTCCTTTGGACTACTGCCCGTGGGAGAGACACTTTTTTACAAGTGATAAATGCTGGAGTTCATTTGCCAATAAGTTGAAGAGAAAAAGGAATGTGACGCAGAAATTCATGTTGTATGTGCAATCCTCGGAGATCAAGCACTACGACATTTTGCTCCAAGCCGTAGGTGATGATTATTCTCAGCTGGTAACGGTGGTGTTGCCTGGGACAAAAAGCCTGAGCAGTTTTCAGTTTGGCTTCCGCAACGAAGACCTGACAATGTCTGCTAAGGAAATTGTAGCTTATCTCACTTGTCACCCAGAGGAGCAGATTAGTCCCGCTGAGTCTTGGAGGGCAAGACAGTATGCTCTGGAGAGGGATTACGGAACCTTTTATGATTCACACAACTTTGCCCCGAGGCTACTTAAGGAGATAGCACGCAAGAACCCTGGTTGTTTTGTAGACATCAAGGATGTAGAGGTTGCAGGGTTTAAGGATTTCCGGGTCCTCAAGCGTATGTTTTGGGCATTTGGACAGTGCTTACAGGCCTTCCGAACTTGTCGCCCTGTGCTATGCATCAAGGGCACACCACTATGTGGGAAATATCAAGGGATGCTCTTGACTGCTGTAGCATTAGATGCTAATGATTTCTCCATTCCAGTAGCATGTGCTATAGTTGAGGGTAAGACCAAAGAAAGCTGGCTGTGGTTTCTTAGGAATTTGGAGCGAGCAGTGGTGCATCAGTCTGATGTTTGCCTTATACATGACTACAAAAGTGAATTGCTCAATGCTATGGAGGAACTTCTGAATTCTCGGCAACGACAGTGGCGGAAAGCAGAAAGCCGGTGGTGCATGGAAGACCTTGCTGAAAATTTCTTTGCATATTTTGGGGACCAGAAGCTGGTGATGATGTTCAGGAAACTTTGTCAGCAGAAGCGACGATATAAGTTTGGTAAAATTTGGAAGGAGCTAGACGAGCTGACAACCAAATATATGGCGGAGAAAGAAGGTGGTGCTAGCAGGGAAATACAGCAGGAATCAGTCCAGCATGATGTGGCAGTGCTTGAGGCAGAAAACTCATGTAACCAACCTGCTTTAGTGGACGATGTGAAGGAAGGAGATCATGCCGATGACAACAACAGAAAAATAACAAACTTCTCTGACTGGATCCATCTGAAACCAAAGGAGAAGTGGTCACTGGCATATGACAGAGATGGAGCAAGATATGGCATCATGGGCAGTGATATAGTTGATGTATACAAGAACGACCATGTATTGAAAGGGTTAACATGCCTTCCGCTTAGTGCGATAGTGGAGGTGACGTTCCTGCGCTTGGTAAAGTACTTTGAAAACAAAAGTGCTGCAGCAAACAAAGCAATTGGCAACCCATCAATTAACTTCCCAGAACGTGTCCAGGTTGACATGAACTCCAAAATGCAGAAAGCCGAGATGCATAAATTGATGTACACATACGCCGCTGATAAAAATGGTGGGGAAGAGGATCAGAAATTTACAGTTAAGGGAAGGAAGAGGGAGGTGACTGTTCACCTGAAGTCGGAGCATACCCTCAGCTTGAATAAGTCGAAAGGATCCACAGTTCGAAAAACTGCCACCTGTTCATGCAACAAGCCACAGCTGTTTCACAAGCCTTGCTCTCATGTCATTGCCGTCTGTTGTGAGATTGGGGTTAGGACTGCTACATATGTGTCCCCATATTACAGCCTGCCCTATCTAGTTTGCACATGGAGGCAAAAATTTAGTAAGTTCTCGCGCGAGTACAGAGATATTATACCACGCTACTTCAGAGATATTATACCATTTGAACATGAAACACCAACTTGGATCCCAGACAAAAGATTGGAGTGTGGTCTTCCTGTTTGTCTGTTGTCGGGCAGCATACGAACTGCTGAGGAAGAGCCGCAGTGCAGAACTGAAGATGGAGCAGTTGCACACAACCAAGTAACCAAGACACATTGAGGAGCCTGGCGAAAATTGAGCTTATAATATCATCTGTCAAGTTATGCATATTTTGGATGGTTAATATGTGTCGGCGTTGGTGCTTAAGTTATCCTATGTAAACTCTGAACTTCTATTATTATTTGCGGTACTTTCAAGTTGTGTGGAAAATTCTTATTTCTTTTCTAGTCTGTTACAATTTGATATCTGAATTTCTTGTTTGGTTTATATCTTCTTGAAACTTCCGTATAGTCTTATACTCAGTTGCTAAATCATCCCAGAACCAGAAGACATTACATATTGGCTGATGGTATGACATGCATACCAGTTTAGATGGTAAAATTATCAGTAGAAGCGCTTGCCTAGATCTCAATGATCCAAGTACATCAGGCAACCATTTTACTACTGCATCTAAATTTTCTCTGAGCACACACTGCTCGGGATTACTTCTTGGCTGATGGCATGATATGCATACAAGTTCAGTTGATAAGACTGTCATTAGTAGAACCACTTGATTAGATTCAATCATCCAATGGCTCAAGTATCAGGATTGCAGCAAATTAAGATGTGGCAATGGCAGTTACAACTTAAAAGATAGGTGAGGTAACTCAAGATGGAGGTAGAACAAGGTGCACATTCGTTTGGTACCGCAGAAGCTGCGCAACACCTATTTCAGTTTCATGTGCTTTTACAGATAGCTGTTTTCAGCTTCAGAGTTCAACCATTTTCTTAAAACAGGTTGAATTCCTTCCATGCTATTTGTAAACTACTAATCAAAATTTGTATCCCTGATTTTTTATTCTGGCATTTGGTGCCAAAACATCACATGGATATTTGTAAATGTACGGGTCTGCAACTTTTGTTCACATGAATGAGGAAGAGATTATAGAATCCTGACATGTTTCTTGTTACCATTGGCTTGAGCAAGGAATCTGCCAATATCTGTATATCCTGAATAATATGGGTGATCCATATGCCCCTTATTTCACCAAGAAAGACAGAAAAATAATCCGATTCCCCATAATCCTGTATACCACTTTTGTAGCTGTGCATGCTATTTAGATGTGAGTCTGGGCCCGCCTCCTCGGTGACACAATGACGAGTTGCAGATTACGAATAGTTAGTGATACGGATTTTTGTACATTTTCGTCATCAATTCTTTGCTGAGTGCAGTGCGTCTTGATTCCATTCTTCAGAAACTTGATGAATGTGGAGTGTGTTGCAAGCTCCATCTCTGAAACTCGTGGTTGATTGATGAGCTTTAGCTGAATGTTCATTTGCATCTGTAACTAGGTTAGTAACATGGACAGGCACGGTATGGACCGTGACTGCGCATATCATCTACCTAAGAGCATCTCCACCGGGGCCTCTAAATCGGTGTCCGGCACCCCCAATTGGGCCTTTTTTGGGGGTGCCGGACATGTGTCCGGGCAACATTTGGAGGCCCTCCACAGCGGCACTCCCCAAAGGCCCACCCCCAAACGGTCTGAGGTGCCGGCCATGATCCAAACACCTTGCAAGCGACATGAAAGTTAAGCGATTCATATTTAAACGATTCAAATTTAAACTAAACGATTGAAATCTAAACCCTAATCTAAACTCCGTCGCTCTGGCCTGCCTCGTCGTCGTAGCGGGGAGCCTGTCCTGCCAGGGAGGCCTTCTGGCTCTCTTGGGCTAGGCGCGAGAGGACACGCCTCTCCCGCCGGAGCGCGCTGGCCGCCCGGCGCATGGCAGCCCTCTCGCGCGCGGCATCCCTCGCAGCTACTGCTGCCTGTCTCGCCTCGCGCATCCGGGTCAGCTCCTCGTGAGCCGCCTGCTGGGCGGCCTCCATCGAGGCCGGATTCTCCCGCTCCACGGCCACGGCGTTGAGGTCCGCGTACGCCGCGCGCTCGGCGGCCATGAAGGCACGGCAACGAACGTCTCGCTCCGCGGTCGCGATGGAGGCCGTCATGATGGCGGCCTCGACGGCGTTGCCAACCGCCTCGTAGCCGAGCCTGAGCTGGTTGGCCGCCTGCTCGGCGCGCCAGGTGTCGAAGGAGTTGACGGCGACCACCTAGTCGGGCCACAGCGGCGGCGGCAGCTCCTGTGCCGGCTCCTGCTCCGGAGGCGGCTCCTGCCCAGGGTAAGGATCCTGGGCCGACTCCTGCTCCTCATGCTCCTCCACGTCGATGTCGTCGACGTTCGCCCAATCGAAGGGCTCCTCGTCGACGACAGGCTGGAGCGCCTGCTCCGGCTCCTGCTCCTGCCCCAGAGGGTGAGCGCGGCGCGCTGCCTGGGTGAGGGTGGACCAGGTGGTTTGGAGGCGGCGAGGCATGGTGCTTGGCGAGGAGGCGACACTACGGCGAGTGGTGGTGTGGTGAGGTTGCACGGCGGAGGAGTGTTATATAGGCGGGGAGGGGGCGGGAAACGGAGGGAAGCCGGGAAAACCTGGGCGCCGGCGTAATTGCGAGGCGTGTCGCAGATGCCTCGCCGTCCCGTCGCTTCGTCACCTGCAGAAACGCGTCGCCATTAACGCGGGCGGAACGGCCTCATGCACGGCTCAATTTACAACACCTCCTCGCGCCCTACGTCTATGACGGGTGGGGCGCACCTGTCGGAGGCCATGTCCGATCAATGTCCGGCATGGAGGCCCTATTGGGGGTGCCGGACACAAAATCGCTCGGGGCGAGACTTTGGGGGTGTCGCTGGTGGCGGTTTTTGGTGTCCGCCCCCCAAAGGCCGGCGGTTTTTGGTGTCCGGCCCCCAAAGGGTCTTTGGGGGTCGTTTGGAGACCCCGGTGGAGGTGGAGATGCTCTAGCTTAGGTTTCAACAAAATATAATTCATCTCACGATCTGCTTGTACAGTTCCCAATCGTCCAAACCAAGACTTGTCACGAATGATATTAGGACTTTGATTTGTGCATACAAAACAACAAAACCCTTACTTCAGGCTTGTTGCCAACAACAGTGTCTGTCGATTCTACATGTACTATGTTCCAGCATGAGCGTAAAAAATCTAAGGACAACGATTTCGAGAAGCCTTTTCGCAGTACCTGAAACCTAAAAGATCCCTTCTGGGAGCAGCAACTTTTGAATACCGAGAAACAATCTAACTCACATGTTACAGGATTATTTATCACGACACATCACAAAATCACTACCTACAAGCCATTCGCACCATCATCTTCGTTGATTTTGCAACGGCTTCAGCAGGTCTTTCATAGTACCCGCTCGCTTGGCATCCTTGTCCCGCGGCTCCTCCTCGCCGCAGCCGCAGCTGCCCGTGTTGAGGTTCACGCCGCAGGTGAGGCACAGGCCCTTGCAGGTCGTGCTGCAGAAGGCGTCCAGAGTGATCTCCAGGTGGATGATGTCCCGGATGTGCTTCGAGATGTCCACCTCCTTTTCGCTGGCCGGGAAGTGCACACGGTCGTCCCAGTCGACGTCTTGGTCGTCCTCGTCCTGGCTGCCGGTCACTGAAGGGAACTTGGTCGCGTCTTCTTCATATACTGTTCCGAGGTCGACCATGTCTGGTTCCTCCACCGGGTCTTCTGTCAGTAAGAGGGAGAAGTTGGCGAATATAGGTTGTGGCGCTGGCTCGGCACACCTGAAAAGGAAGCATGATAAGACTGGGTTTTAAATAACACCAGCAACAACCTTGCTAGACAAATCAACCGAGTCAGAATGATAGGTTTCTGCTTTCAGGACAAATCAACCGAGTCAGAATGATAGGTTTCTGCTTTCAGGACAAATCAACTGAGTCATAATACATGGAGGTAGAACAAGCAAGCCTGTCCTTGTAGCCTGAAAATGCCGGACGGGACAGACATCCTCTTTGAGTCCTTACATGCCAGATTACCCTCAAACCAGCTGTAGCTAGTTTAGTTGTAACAGAGTAGTTCTTGGCTGTTGGCCAATGGCCGAAGCAACAGGTTTTTGAACTCAATATTTGAGCAAGGCAAAGCTGAAATGCTATCGGCAGTACAAAGTACAAACGCAGATTAGGCGATCTGATGCGATAACAACAGAGCAATGCTACTTTTCAGCAGGGTAAAATGGTGTCGACATTATCACTTGGCTCTGCAATTTCTCCCCATGACACACATACTGTACATAAGAGCACGGATGGGGGTCTCACCGGTAGCAGCCGAGGGTGAGGACGGTGCGCACGATGCCGTCGAGCCGCAGGCGGCCGCGGCGCCTGGTGACGTCGACGGCGACGAGCACGGGCGTGGTCTCCGCGCCGTCCAGCGGCAGCCCCTTCGTCCTGGCAGAGGGGACGATGCCCATGGCGGCGGCGCGGGCCCAGGAGTGCGGGGTGGAGAGGTCGGCGAGGCCGAGGCGCTCGAGCGTGGTGGCGTACTCCACGTGGAGCGCCGCCGCGTCGCGCCGGTACACCAGCGCGCCCTCCCACGGGGACGAGCCCTCCTCGTCGTCCTCCTCCTCCCCGTCAGGGCCCTCGAGCTCTTCGAGGTCGAGCGTGAGGAAGACGTCGTCGTCGTCGTCGGGGTCGACGGCGTGGCGGCGGCGGCTCCATGTCCGTCGAGCTGAGGAGGGGGGCGGGCGGGACTGGGACAGTGGAAGCAGGAGGTGGCGACGGAGGAGGGCGGTCGGCGTGCGGCGGGGGAGGAGGAGGAGCGGGCCGCGGTGGCAGTGCACCGCGACGGCGACCGGATAACACACCATCCTCCTCTCGTCTTTCCTCTCTGCAGTGAGCGAACTTTTATTATTCTCTCGAGCATAATCACGAGAGAATAAAACAGATTTTATTTTTGTTCTCTAGAATTTGCAATGTGAGAACAAGAACTTTTTGTCACAAGTTGCTTATAGTAACCGCAATTTTCGATGAGTTTGATTAATAATAGTAACATTATAATAATACGATGAACTAGGAAATCGAGTGCAGCGACATGGAGGCCGAGCTATATGGCTCTCGTTATTTTATTATATTTTTCAATTTGCACTTTTTTATCCAAGAAATTGGAACAAAAATTATGTGTGAAGATCATGCTGAGATCTATAGTTGTGTAAAATGTCAGTGAAGAATTCATGGTATTTTGGTCTGCGCAAAAAAGACAGATCCACTGTTCTGAATAGTGAACAATGTCGAGATTCAAAAATTTGAAAACTTTGCTAGATTTGTCTTTTTTGCACAGGATGAAATATTGCGAATTTTTCGTTGAGATTTTGTACAGCTATAGATCTCAACATTATCTACACTCAGAATTTTTGTTTCGATTTTTTTCAAGTTCAAAAGTGCAGATTTCAAAAAAAAAAAAAATCAAGAGCCATATAGCTCAGCCTACGTTTGGGGTTCCGCAAGTAAATCTAACCACATACGGCACACTGGTTGCTAGAGACACACATATAATATTTCATTTCCCACAACCGCACCCACTCTACTCGCGAAGAACACGGAGGAGCACTGCCAGATGGACGATGACGCCCTCAACCGTGCAGGAGCATCTCGTCGTTTTTTGGCAGCAGAGAGAACCAAGTGTACCGCCAAGGACATCACGTCCGGCACCGCTGTGCCGGACCAGCGTGGCACTGGCGGCACGCTTGATGAAAACCGCAACAAGATAAGGCTATTCCGACAAAATTTTGGACCCAACACAAGTTTAAATATAATTATACTAAACTTTTATACTTTCTTATTTTAACAGTGTTGTTGACCATACAGTATTTTTTCTCAGTTCTTTTCTGTTGTATTTGTGATGTATATCATTCAAAATATATCAAGGTTGCACAAAAGATTTTTTACGGAGATAATTTCTTAATAATTAACATACATAACCATCTTAAATGTGAAAAGGGGAAAAACACACGCTTCCTTAATTTGTTTGCAGTTGATGAATTTATAAAGCATATGTATATAATACTTAGAAAATTCTTTTAATTTTTTAATATTATTATATATATTGGTAGAGATTTCAAATCGTACAACCTAACAAATATCCTAAAAGATACGTATGTTGTATGTGTATGTAAGTAAATATACAAAAATTATAGTGTATATTGAATAGTTGGTGTGATATTTTTTCCGTAGTCAAATATGTCTTACAAGCTATACTGGATTTAATAATAAGCCGATACTACGCTTATGATATATACTTGGTGTTGAAATAACTTTTCCTACAACAATTTTGATGGACATTAAATATTATTTGTCTACCACTTTTGCTCACACAATTCAATTATTATATGTGCTCACGGCAATGCTCCTTTGTATAACATGGTGTATACAGATACTTCTATAAGTTTCTCAAACAAGAAGTTATGGATGAAATTAAACATTGAAATAATTTATAATATAACACACTTAAACCGTCCATAGGAGAGACTAGCAGGCAAATTGAAATTGCCACCACCGATCTAACTAGTTTGTTTTTGTGTGGTATATTGTTATTGATCCGTCGTGCGTAATCGTTCATGTAAACCAATCTAGCCTTTTTATTGTTTATAATAAATAGTATGTTATACATGACACCAGACGTCTTGGTTGAGCTCTCTGGATTTAAAATTAAATGATGTGTGTTGGTGAGTTTTGGGCACATGGCTTCGATCAAGTCTACCCACTTTATGAAGATTGTAGGTGTAGTGATAGTTGTCGCCGGCAAGGCGGGTTCCGATGGATTGATGTATTTCTTTATAGGGTTTTGTGATTTTTGTAGGTGTGGGAAGATGAATGCTAGTTTATAAAACAATGCTCAATTGAGATCATGAATCCATTCACTATAGTCCCCCCTATGACATCCATCCATGGAAAGGTGCTTTTCCTTGTACTCGTGTAGTAATGAATTCGAATCGAACATTTAGCTCACATAAACACTCAGTACTCCCTCTGCTTAGTAATATGAAATATTTTAGTTTTTTCATATACCTATCTACACATATCTTAGTATGTATGTTCACTAATTTTAATATATAGTCAATTCTAAATAGCTAAAATATCTTACATTGGTGAATTCATTAATTAGTACCTTGAAGAAAACAACCTCCCCTCTCACTCTCTATCTAGTGTTCAACAAGCTAGGAAACCGACATGTAGGATGTAGCCAATGACACTAAACAACTTAACAACAGGAGGAGGAAACGCTTCAGCAAAGGAATGATATGCCTGAAGTATGTGCTTGCCATCAGTCATTTGTCAGCTTGTTCTGTCTAAGGAGCAACTCCATTCTCGTCCTCATAAGTGAATTATTGAAAATGGATGGCAAAAGGACGAGAAGAACATTGCACCACACCACAGTCTCTTAGCTCTTTATTAAAAGTCGGTAAGGACGGGAAGCTTTACTTATTGATGCCCACAAGTGTAGGGAATCCCTGAAATCTTCGTTGGGAAGTATTACCCCAAATTTATAGTTCGACGCGATGGGAACACAAGAATATCAATAAGACTTTCGCAATTGAGGCATCACTCTCAACCACACTTGTATATCAATAACTTGCAGCAGTAATAGTGATGGCAGTAGTATGATTCAAGTAACAAATAGAACAACAACAGTAAACAAGCGTTTCCCAGTTTTCACCAGAAAAGTGAAAGTGCAACTCAGAGGATTAAAACGTAGGCATGAGGTGATAGCGGGGTGTTGCATGAATAAGATTGATCATATAATAAGATATAGCTAGCAATGAGACGTATCTCTAACTCCGATATATGTAGGTATGTGTTCCATAATTAGTTGTGCGTACTAACCAAGAGAATTTGCACAACATCTATTGTCCTACCTGCCCATTTCACCGGGGCCAATTTGGAACTACAGGTAATTAAGGTCTACCCTTTCGAATAGACCGGAACAATGCATTAACACTTCATGAACACATAGAATCCTCAAACTAAAACATCTCCCCCTTGTTTTCTCTATATGTCACTTTTAGGGTTCGCGGGTTCAACATAATAGCAGGCGATACACTTTGCAGATAAGTACCAAACTCAAATATATGATGAGGCAATATAAGTTCAGTACTGAAATCATGTCACTCGGGCCCTAGTAGCAAGCATTAAACATAGCATAAGTGCATCAACACAATACAAAAGTATCCTCAAGATAAACCCCTAGAATCTCGAACAACGGGTAGCATTACATGATCAATCTCATCCAATCCCCATCCACCTCATGTGCCTACATCGGACTACTCACACATGGTGATGGTGAAGGAGCTCATGGTCGATGGAGATGAAGGCGGTGAAGATGGCGGTGAAGACGGCCTCCGGATCCCTCCACCGGGGGAAAAATCCTGGATCAATCTGTCCCTGAAACGAAGATCGTGGTGGCGGCGGCGGCGTGTTTCGCGAAAGCTCCCCTCCTCCTAGGTCAAGCGTTTTTCTGTATATATGAGGGGGTACGTCGAAGACCGAAGGCGAGGCGGTGCCCGAGGCCCAATTTGGGTGGGCCCACGTGGCCAGGTACAGGGGCTGCATGGGGCCCACTCTTTTGGCCCTTCGGTGCTCCCTCGTGTCCATCCTTTGCACGTTGTCCTCCTTTTCCATAAAAAATGACATGGTATTTTCCCCAATTTTATTTTTTGCAAAAATAGCCAGAAATGAGACTTTGCTAAAAACAGCGTCAGATTCAACAGTTTTATTCAAATATGGGAAGATTCTGGAACAAATTATGAAGCAAAGTGCTTGGAAAAGTAGATGCATTTTGGATGCATCAACTCCCCCAAGCTTAGCTCGTTGTTTGTCCTCGAACAACTGATTACCCCCAAGAGCAGGGGATCACTGTAGCACCTCTCAATGTGGAAGTAAGGTATCGATCTGCAGGAGCAAGAAGGAAAAGTTATCTATTCCCTATAACTAAAGTGTCACAAATTTTAGTTGATTATGCACTAAACAAGTTTAAAGAACAAGGTGGTTGATTTAATGGATGGAAGTTTAATGTAACAAAACAAGAATGTAAAAGTGTCCCAATCCTCTTCAATGTAAGAGGACAAGACAAAGGTTTTCTCTTATAGGAACAATGGACATGGGTTCATGGGTTCACTTAATCCTCTCTCTCTCATCTACGGTGATTATCATGTTATAGATAAAGTACACACGATTGTCATGTTTTAATGGTAGCTTTTATAACGGCTATATGTCCTAAAACACATAGTTGAAAGAAGTACTCATTTGTGTTGCTAGGTCACCCTCGTAAGGCTAGCGTGGTTGTTGTCACTCCCACATCATACTCTTCCTTTTACCCCTAGATAAAGGATGTTGGGCGGTACTGCATGTGTCACTCAATACCTATGCCGTGTCACATCGGTCATCCTGTACCTACATACATCATACTTCTGAATGGACAATATTCTAAACACTAGTGCAATGATTTATATTTCGTGTGTGTAACCACATCTCTCTCATCTATCTACACTTGGTGGTGTCAATCACCTCATGATAAGGATAAACAAGGCATTATGAATAAATCAAACCATCACATGCATCATAAAATATCTCCAAAGTATGACAAGTCATAAAAGTTCCAACACAACAGCAAATGCATAACAAATCATCTCATACCACAATATCCACCATAAGAATTACATAGATGACCGTAATCATGTTCAGCAGCTCATACGGTACTAATTAGTGAAGCTCAAAGAGAGAAGAGATACATAAGTTACCACCACAAACCCGTAGTCCAGAGGGTGGACTACTCCCCCTTCATCATGGAGATGGTGGAGAAGTCGTTGGAGAAGGTGGAGACCACCCCGACAGCGCCCCGCCAGAGTTTTCCCCCTCCAATCTGCAGCTCCAGATCTCTCTTTCGATGTTTCTGTATTTCGGCGGCGCTTGTTTTCGAGAACACCGTGGGACTTCTTTTATAGGCGTTTTTAGGTCAAGGCGAAGGCGGTGGAGAAAAGATCGACGGTTGCGGAGCCCCGAGGCCCAAGATGGTGGGCCCCACGCGGCCAGGTACAGGGCCGTGTGGGGCCCTCTGTCTCCCAGCTGGTTGGGCTTCTGGTCTTCATTTTCAGCCCATTGCGTTTGTCTCGAAAATTCTGAACCGTGCTCTCTGACCTTGCCCTTTTTGGAGTCCCGAAGCTCCCGGAAAGTCTGAAACACTAAAAAAGACGTTTTCTGGAAAACAGGGTTAATTACAAATAAATGGGAAAACTATGAAATATTCCCAAAATCATTATAAAACATTGATATAACCCTTATATGATGCAAATATGATTGGAATATAAGTAAAATAATGCAAAGTTCATGTATGCATTTTACATGCATCAACATCCCCAAGCTTAACCTATACTCGTCCTCGAGTATGAAGGTGATAAAACTAACATGGACTTTGCAATTTAATACTAACAATGGATATCAAAGATGATTACTATTGCTACATAGAGTCAAATGATTCATTCTTAAAAGGAGTAGCAATATGCAAGATAGTTTATGAAGTGATATCAAGTATTCAATGGAAGGATGTTCAATGATAGTTCACAAAGTGTAACATAGAAGAAAGTAATATGGACCACATGTATGCATAATGATAAGTAAGAAAATCCTACATTGGTCATAGAGTATTGATAAAAATCTGAATATAAAAGGTGGACACTTTGGAAAGATATATGTGAGTAGAGGTAAAGCATGCATAAGTTTCATCTAACTTTCAAACTCTTCTACTTAAGTTAATGATTGCAATGTGGAATCCTTGGTGTCAAGCTCTCATTACCACTATCATAGCATCTTGAATGATTAAAGTTTAATGTGAAAGCAAATATGAGTAGTGTGCTTGACAAAGTAAAGTTTGGATGTCTCATGCCCCTTGCATACAAGTACCTACACCATGAGTTACTCAACTTTGGAAACAAAGCAAGTTCAAGTTATATATCATTGTAAGTAATAATAGTATCATCAAGAGCGTCAACTGGGGGTACCTCTTGTCCCAGGATATGGAACAAGCCCATATCAAAATGACAAGACAAACAAACAAGATGAACAACCTCAACACCCTTTTTATTTACCATTGGAATAGCTTTTTATTATAAGGTGCATCACAGACGGTTCACCATAGCATGTAAGTAAATTTCCACCATGAATGATGCATGGCTCAGATTAGCGGCCCGGGCATCTCTCTAACCATTTATACAAACTCATTTAAACTACTTCATTTCCACCTCATTTCACCATGATAGGCATCCATAAACAAAAGTACATGATATCAACTAAATGAGATGAAGGGGCATGTTGAAAGCTTTGCATGTGACAGAACATATGGGCTAACTCCCAACCTCGGACATTTATCAAGCCACTAACATCATAATCTTAATCACAATGGTTCATGTTTTATTTATGCAATAAAATTAAATTGTGCATCAAGTTCGTGAGAGCTATATAACCAACTTTTCCCATAACAATCAATAACATAAACATTTTCATTCAGAGGTATAGATAACACAAATATCATGATATACATACTCGGAATAGCATAAAGCCAATAGGTAGATATGGTGTACTCACTGGAATAACTTTGGTTGAAGGTGTTGGAAAAAAGTTTTTACTTGTTGGAGTTTTTGGGCTAGCAAGAGGGAGAAAGTTGACCATCTAGATGCATGCATGAGTGTCCATAGAACTAACTAATCCATGTTAAACAAAGTAAAATAACTTTTAGCATCAAAACATGAATAAGTGATAGCTCTTCATAAAGCATTTGCAAATTATTACTCATAAACAAGCTCATGAATCATGCAACTATATGTATCATGAAAAATCAACTCAAACATCCATTTTCCCAATACAATAAAAGCATCCAACATATTTCAACCCATATTTTCAGTAGCTCTTTCACATATAAATGATAGTGTGGTGGTCTCACAAAATAACAATTAAACCAAAAACAAACAAAAAGACGCTGCAAGTTTATGCGATAAAGTGTTTCGATCGAAAAACAGAAGTTAGACGTGTGCAAACCGAGAGTGTGTAAGTCCAGTGGGGCTGTCTTCACATCCCCAAGCCTATGGTCTTCACCATCCTGGGATAACTCTTGGTGCATCTCCTCCAATCCCTGTGAAAAAGTTTCAAAACACCGTTTCTCCCATTTCTTTTCTATGGGGTGCATTAGTAGTGATAAACAAATAGGTTTCTTGCTGCACATAATCCTTAAACAAAACATTATATAAATTTCCAGAAAGTATATAATATTGTATGCCTATTCATAAACTCAATTGGATAAAAAAGATTCAAGTCAAAAGTTCAAAACATACATAAAACAAAATGGGACAGAATCTGTCCAGAAAAACATCAACAGCAAACCGTATTTTTCTACCCTACTAAACTTTGTCAAAAAATTCCAAAAATATTCATGCATGCAGAGGATGAAAAGTTGCAACTACAGTTCAAATATAAGCTCATTCGGAGTTACAGAATAAGAATTAAAAATCATACCGTGCACAGATTCGTGTAGGAATAAAATCTCCGAACGCTATAAGTCAGGATGGGAATGGGCCGGCCCGGACCTGGCCCTGGACCTGGCCCCCATGGCCTCAAGGCCAATTTGAGGGGCCACGGGTCGACCCATTCCCAAAAAGGCTTTGGCCTCGCTGGCCCAATGGGTAATTCGGGCCGGCCCAAAAATCTGGCTGTGATTTTTTTCCAGACTTATTACAGCTACGAACATCATTTATAAGCAGCAAGCAAGCATCAGGAATATAAATCAAAGAAAATGATAACACGACTTCAACCAGAAAATTTACAGCAGTAAATGATAGGAATTGATAACATGATCCATCATGGAAATCCTCCTCTACAGTTTTAGAGCAAAGTTACATGCAGCAAGCAAACATCGTCACTATCCATCATGAAAATCCCCCTCCAAAGTAGTAAGATTTAGAGCAAATTACAAGCCGCAAGCAATATCAGCATTTTCATGACTTTCAAGGTTACTGTGCATTGATCCCACTTGTTTCAGGTTCCTCATCATCTGCATTAATTTAACACGGCAGTATCAGAATATAGTTAGCTTTCTAGGACGAGAAAAGATCAAGCAAACTTTAAGATTGATCAAACAAAAAAATGGATACAAAATCGTACTTAAACAAGATGAAGCATGAATGAAGAGAACAAGCAGTTATCTTACAATATTTGTACACTACAGTAGCAGAACTAGTGGTACTGAAATGATGCAGTTTCTGAAGTGCAATAAAATAGCAGTTATCAAACAACTAACTAGTGTTAATTCGGTAGTACCTAAGAAAACATGGCAACCTACATAAAACACAAACACATGAAAAACACTGTTGTCATCACAAGGTGGTACTAAATAGATACAGGGTGCAGTTTAATGTCAGCCTGAAACAGGACAAGCAACTAATATCAGGGGACAGATACAAGGAGTTGACAACAAGGATTACCTTCCATTTCTAGAACTATGTCGTGGACTGAAGCTGTGTTTTGCTCAGTATTAGCAGTCGCCCTTATCCAATCTTGTAGGCAAACGAGAAACTCAACTGTCTTTGGTGTCATTCGACTCCGAAAATCAGATAAGACTCGCTTCCCGGTACTGAAGGCCGACTCGGATGCCACTGAAGATGCAGGTGCCGCCAAGATATCTCTCGCCATACGACTTAAAGTTGGGTACTTAGCCGAGTTCATCTGCCACCTTGCTAGGATGTTGAACTGATCTCTTCGACGGATTGGTACCTTCGACAAGTATGAATCTAATTCAGTGGAATCCAAATTTGTTGACTGAGCACTCAGGGTGACATGTTTATCCCAGTTAGCTAAAGGATCTTGATTTGCTTCAACCATGTTATCATCATCTACTTGGGTAGTTGGGTCTGAACCATTGACAATGAGTTGGAGATATTCATTGAACAACCCTCGAAACACATCTTTTATTTTATTGATCATTGCCACTGCATCATTCCCAAATTCTGAGCCAAACCGAAACTCAAGGTATTTCAACTTGAATTGAGGGTCCAAGATCACTGGAATGCAAAGATTTATCCATGAAAACTTCCAATACTTCTTTAGTTTCCTCTTCATGTACATGACGACATCACCAAACTCAGTGCCCTCTTCATAATGTTGCTGGTCAAGGGTGAGCTTCACTTTCCACATTTCATGAAAGTGTAAGTTGGCTGTAGGGTATTTAGTGCCCGAAACCACATTCGTGGCATCATAGAATACCTTCAACAGACTGCAAACGACATCAGCAGCTTCCCAATCATCAACTGATGGTTTGAAGGGATAATTTGTATCTTGAATGGCCAGGGAATCCAACACTCCACGATACTCTCTTGTTGTATCAATCATCATGCATGTCGAATTCCAGCGAGTTGGAGTATCAATGCTTGGCCTTTTGCCGGCTGAAATGCCTAGTTGCTCAACAATCTCTTCAAACTTTTCTTTTCTAGGCTGTGAGCTCCGAATGTACTTGACACTATCACGAATCTTGGTAATCATTGGATCAAGAAAATTTAATCTAGCTCGACACACCAAGTTGATGACATGAGCAGCACACCGCTGATGGAACAACTTTCCACCACCAAGCACCATGTTCTTGTTCAGCAAGTGAGTCTTCAGAAGCTTGATCATGGCGAAGTTGTTAGAAGCATTGTCAAGTGTCATTGCAAAGAGTTTATCTTCTAAGTGCCACTCCCTAATGAAATTCACCATCACATTGAACATAGCAACACCCGTGTGTGGAGTCTCCATGGCGGTGAACTTCACTGTCCTTTTCTGCGGCTTCCAATCATCATCAATTCAATGGGCCGTAATGCAGATATAGCCAACTGTTCGATTGGACGTCCACATGTCCGTAGTCGGCGATACCTTGGACTTGGTGTTTTGGAATAACTTTTGGAGACTGCGCCTCTCTTCCTTGAATGCTTTCAGGCAGTCATTCTTTATTGTTTTTCTACAAACTAGCTTGAAGTTTGGATTTAGGCTGGAGACAAATCTCTTGAAGCCATCATATTCTACCAAGGAAAAAGCCAACTCATGCAAGACAATCATCCTCATCAACTCTCTCCGTGCCATTGCCTGGTTTAAGATCCATGGTCCTATTGCAACACCATCTGGGCTCATGATGGAAGCACTCAACTGACCAGCAACTTTAAGAGCTATCTTTCTTTTCCTGCATCTCTTCAAGTGCTTGCGCAGTGAGCTTGTACCATGTTTACGCTCAACACAAATCTTTCTTGTACAATGCTTGCATTCAGCAGCAACAACTACGCCATCAACACGTAGAGGCTCGTACTCTTTCCACGCTTTGGACAAAAACTTTCTTCCTGGTTGAGAGAATAAACCCATGTCAATATCCTCCAATCCTCCCTCTTCATCAGCATGGTCTTCTTCTTCTTCAGTAGCCTCATCTTCTTCTTCCTCTTGTTCGTAGTCAATATCATCTTCATCAGCTAGATCATCTTCAGCCAGATCATCTTCAGTATCAAGCATATGAGTATCACGTGAACGTGAATGTTCTGCAAAGAGGATCAAAGATTTAACAGTGAGCTCATGGAACCCTTGATGTGTTTCCGGTCAACATAAAAAAAACATAAGGAGACATAGGCTTACCACGATAAGCCCTGCAAATGTTTATAGAATTAGGAGACAACACTGGTGGAACCCTTGATGTGTTTCTGGTCAATAGTGAGCTGCCAGTTTGGTTTGCTTCATCATCTTCCATGCTTCTGGTCAACAAAAAGAAAAACATTTAGAAATTAAGTATTGTTTATCAATGCAATTCATACTGGAGTGGATTCTACCACAAGCAGCACAAAGGGAGCTTTGAAACCTTTGCAAATAAAACAGGACCAAAGGGAGCTGAAAATAAAATAGCATCTAATATCACAGCACAAGGAAATAGAATTATAATAGCAGCAGTTCTCTCAGACAAATGCCTCGTATTTGTCCCCATGGTTGAATGGAATGGATTATATCGGACATCTAATCAGTGTTAATCATCACAGAGAACCGCAAACATAAGTGAGCAGCAGAACAGATCCAAGCAATTGACAAACACGAGCACATCTAGCACAACAGCTAAACAGATAACTGCATCGCTACAATTACAAGCAGCATACGGAGGGGAGGGAGAACCGCGAGGTACAAACCTTAGTCGTCGGGTTTCGGAGGTTTCTCCTCCTCTGGCCACGGGGTTTGATTCGGGACGGCGAAGACGGCGATCTTTATGTCGAAGGGGCGGAGAGGGCGAGCTTGATGGCGACGCGGCGGCGAGCTTCAGGGCGACCAAGACCAGGGCTGGCAGCGGCGATTAAGCGGCCGGCGGCGGCGAGTAGGGCGGCCGACGGCAGCGACTAGGGCGTGGACGAGGTGGGGAACAGCGGCCAGCAGCGCGGAGTTGAAGAAAGCTGGGTCGACCCGTCTGATCCGTCGGGTCAGGCGGAGCCGGCTCTATTGACCCAAGAGTAAAACGAGGCCGACCCGCATGGCCCATTGGCCTTGATATCTCGGGTCGGGCCAATGACCCAGCGGGCCGACCCGGACCAATCCCATCCTGAGCTATAAGCAACTTTCTCAAACCAAAATGAGTAAAACTTGGCGCTTTATTGAAAATTCCAGAAACTAAACTAAAAAATAGCTCTCTTGTTACAGCAAGAGGACACAAAGAAAATCACAAATAAAAACAACCGGCTTGCCTCCTGTAAAGCGCTTTCTTTATAACCATATAGCTAGGCTTCTTACTTGATGTTTATTGAAAATGAAGCTCATGAGGGAGCTTGAATTTTGATTTGCCCCTCTTCCTTGGGAAGTGTTTCATGCATAATACCAAGATCCCATGGTGCTCTTGTCGTGGTGGGATCACGGCAGATGCCATGGGTATGGCTTAGTTGGGGCCGAACGGTCGTTGGGGGAATCCGGGGAGGGTTTATGCACTCAAGATGTGCACAAGCAAGAACATGCAAGAAACCTCAAGAACATGAACAAGAAGCCAAGAAAGCCAAGAACACAAGACACCACGATGTACCCAGGTTCGGGGCCTTCGTGAGGAAGTAAAACCCCTACTCCTGCCTTTCCTCTCTCAATATATCAGTGTAGTTCTCGGTACAAGGTGCTCCTCGAGCTGTATGATGCTCCAAGTGAGAGCTCTAGATGGAAGATGAAACTATGAAGGGGGAAATGAGCTAGGGTTTCGCCGTCCTCCTCCCTGGAGGTAGAGATGCCGCATATATACACAGGCCGAAGTACATTTTTACCCCTGCCTACAACTGACAATGGCATGGCCAAAAGGTAGAAGACAAGCCTCTGCCTCCTGCCAGCTCAACGGCCGAACTGTCAGGCCAGCCAGGCCTAGCTTTCCTCTTCCGGTCATACTTCAGTAGCCTGCCGAGGTCTAGCCTGTAGACCTTTCCCGAAATAGCCGAGTCAGCTCCTAGGCCCCCGAGCTTCCGGGAAACCCGTGGACGGACCTCGCCGTCCTCTGACGTTTGGGGCTACGGGCTCTGCGGCGCCCGTGACTCCTCTGACATGCCTCGATACTTGCTGCTAACCTCGGCTGGCCGGTCACTTATACGTCGGGCCACGCTTCATCTTGGCTCGGGATACTCCGGATCCTATACCTCGGTAGATAACACCTTGTCCTTGTGGTAACTAGCTGACTGCCCCAAGGTTCATACCTCGGAGGCTATACCTCGGATGATTCCTCCGACGTTCACCTTACGTCGGATGACGCCTCCTGCGTCTTTGCTTAATTGCTACCTCGGACGGCTTACAGCCTTAACCTTACATGTCTTTACCTCATCTTTAGCCTACCCGGGGGTAACCCCCCGACAGTAGTCCCCGAAGCTGATGTGGTCTTGCAGCCTCGGATGAAAGGCCGCATCAGGTTCAACCCGAAACCACATGCGCTACAATGTTTTGCAGGTTACCGAACCAATACTCCGAGAAATCCATCGGTCTGTTCCTCGGCCATACTGCTTTTCCGAAGTATCCGCCGAGATCTCGGACGTCAACCCCTCGATTTCTGCATCCTTACTGACTTCGGTCAGAGAACACTGTTCACGTGTCCCATCCGTCACTTCCTGGTCCACGATAGTCAAAGCACTCGAGTGCTTTCCACCACGCGGCCCACGTCAGCGGAGGTTTCCCGCTTGCGCCGCTTCGCGCTCCAGTAACCGCGCCGCACGACGGTTTGCCTCCTGCAACCGATCCTGTGGCCTGCTTGTCCACCGCTATCTTCGTGCCACGTGGGCATTTGTGCACAAACGATCCCACTCGCCGCTCCGATAACCGCGCGGTAGTGCGCAGTTACCGCCCGCGGTTATAAATACGGGCCCAGGGCAGTGCTTCCCTCTTCTTCCTCATTCACTCGCCGTCTCGCCTCCATCGCAACCAGCGCCGCCGCTTCCCGTTGAGAAGAAACGCGTTCCCGCCGCCGCCGACGAGCAGTTCCTTCTCGCCGCTGCGACCGCGTCACCGGCGCCGCCCTCAGCACCTCGTTTTCACGGTATGTACTCCCTTTCTTGATACCCTAGGCATTGCTCTAGGTTTCTTCCTCTTCGCGCTTTGGTTCTTCATATGTTCTTGAATAAAACTCTATTTACCCCTCCGGCAGATCTTACTCGCATACTCTTTTGGGTAGAAATGGTTTCATGCCTCGGATAGATGTTCGCCTAGCATAGATATGCCTCTATGCACATAAGATAGCCACCAAACTCCTCCTGAGTTAGCCAAATATTGTACTAGATTCCAGATTCCCTTTTTCCTTTGCTAAACTTCTGCGCATTCTCTGCAGATTGACTCTGCCGAGATGTCTCCTCCTGAGACTTCGGAACAAACCGAGGTTCCAGACCTCGAACTGGAGGTCGGAGAACGAGCCGGCTGGGAAGGTTCGGATGTAACTCCGGACGAAATCCAGTGGCTCAGGGCGACTCGGCGGATTCCCGCCGGGGTAGAGTGTCGCCTGCCAGAGGGCGAACTCGAGCCTCAAGTCAAGCAAGGGGAACGGGTGGTCTTCGTCGCGCACTTTCAGCGCGGCTTCGGACTGCCCGTTAGTAACTTCTTCCGGAGCTTCTCGACAAGTTCGGACTCCAGGTTCATCATCTCCCCGCCAACGCCATCACCACCTCTCTGCATTGTTTCCTTCTCTGAGGGATACCTCGGCCTCGAAGCCACGGTAGACCTCTTTTCTCGCTACTTCCAACTCAAGCGGCAAGTGATCCCGGATCCAAAGAACAAGGATCTGCCCAAGCAATTAACCGCCTGCGGAGCTGCCACCATAGCTCCTCGCCGAAACTCCATCTTCCCACGTATCACTACTCCGGACACCGTTCGCAAGTGGCTCCGGACGTGGTTTTACGTGAAGAACTCCGGCGAAGAGGACCTCCTCAACCTGCCGGCGTTTAACCTCAGCCCTCCTACAGAACAGCTCAACTGGGACTACACTCCCCCTCACACCGGCGAACTCAAGTCCATCCATGGGTATATTGCGAAATGGCAGGACCCGGAGGACCCCGGGAACGACGGGAAAGTCCTGACGGCCGACGACCTGGCCTGCACATTCGTGAAGCGCAGGGTCTCCCCTCTTCAGGCGAGGTCTCACAAGATCTGCCACATGAGCGGTCTTTATGACCCCACCCGTCATACGCACGTTGCACTGGACAACGCCGCGGTAGCTCGGCGAGTCCGAGCTATCACCAAGTCCAAGATCTCCGACGCTTGGACATGGGGAAGGGAACCCCACTACCGGACCAATCCAGCGAAACAGGTACGCTATTCCGACGTTTTCTTCGATACTTCTTTACCACCGAGGTCTTGCTACCGACGTTCACCTTGACAATTTTTCTTCCTAACTCCTTTTCATATGTCTGCCATACAGCTGTTCGCCCGCCAGACCGCCGAGGATGGAGTCCATCCTGCGGACCACTTCGGCAAGGATCTCCCTGTCGAGGACCCACCATCCAACGTGGACCCTGACGACGAGGATTATATGCCCATTGCCTCGGCCCGCATCACCACCGCGGGTAAGCCTCAAGCACAAGCTTCAGTTCAAGAGATTTCGGATGACGAGGAGGGGTTCCTCGTCATGGAACCAATAAACGCGGTACCTCTCTCCCGCCTTCCTCACCTTCCGAACTTTACTCCAGCAACCAGCCGGAAACGCGCTGGTGCCGCAACTTCGGCCGCCGAACCATCCGCCACTGGAGCCTCCGGACCCACTGAGGCTCCGGTCAAGAGACGCCGGCTGAAGAAGTCCGGACTTCCTCCTCATGCCCGGGGGGCAAGAGGTTTCCTACCTCGGATGGGTAATGCTTTGCTTCTATAGCCAACAATGTTTGTTGTTAAACATATTATCTCGGTATTAACACTTGACCTTCCTTTTCGTTGCAGTGCCCCCATAGACGTGGATCAGGAGGTATCCTCCATGACTGCACCCGTTGGTGCCTCTGAAGCCACGACCACCCCGACGAACTCTCGCCCAGGATCTCCACCGAGGTCTGGCCCGGCCTTGGGGAAATCTGCCCCCACCCGGGTCAGACTTCTCCGCGTCCTCAAACGGATGCCAATCGCGCCAGAACTCCGGCTACCGCCTTGCCGGAGCCTCGACTCTCCCCCCGCAGCCAGACTGCCCGCAACCAACAGCAGCAACAGCAGAAGCACAGCAGAAGCAACAGCCCAAGCAGCAGCCCCAAAAACCAGTTCGCCAGACTACCTTGCCGTTGGAGAAGGGCAAGGAGAAAGAAAAAGAGACGGTGAAGTCTAAGGTCACCCCCAAACCAACATCTGGGTCTGGCACCCTGACTATCTCTTCTCCCTCAAGGATGCAACCGAGGTCTCCTCCCCCGGCGACACGCCGAATTCCTCCATTCGCCGCACCCATTGATGAGACTGCCCCTCCGGCCGAAGAATATGCTCGGAGGGCATCTCTTATATTGGATAACCGGCCTGCTTCAAGCTCCGAGGCTACTTTGGCCTTGGAGGCCTCGGTTAGGGGCATCGAGCAGGGCGGACCGTGGGGATTTCCTCCTCTGCGCACTGACAGTGACCAGAGCCTCGGCTCCTTGGAACACTACAATGCAGACTGGAATTCTGCAGACATGGACGAGGTCTCTTCTGCCTCCTTGACCACCCAAGGGGACGAGCATCCTGCGGGAGCAGCACCTGCGCCGACGCATGCTTGAAATGCAAACTTCTGCTTTGCTTGCTACTCGAGCTGTCAACGTAAGTTCCACTTTCTTTACTTTCATGCAGTATCTCCTCTAATATCCACCATCTCCAGTCCCCGAGATTCGAGGTAAACTATTGACGCTCCGCCGGAGTTAAAATTGTTTGGCTTGAATCTTAACTCTCCATTTTCATCCGACGTATCCAATCCATTTTTATCTCACTTTAGCATGCACCTCGGGTACGAGTCCCCGAGACTCCTGTCGAGGCATACCCCGGCAACATTTTCCCAAAGAGTTGACTCCGAGTCCCCGAGACTCTTGTCGAGGTATAGCCTTTCTAACCGAGCTATATTTTTCTTCCTTGCAGAATGCTATGAACGTTCGCACGGATATCTTCCATACCCTCCTGTTTGACCACAAGAAACTCCACGACGAGCACAAGGCCGTCCTTGCAGCGAAGAAAACTTCGGATGACCAGCTAGCGCAAGAGAAAGCCGAGGTAGCTCGTCTGGTAAAGGAACTGAAGCGCATCACTGAGCTGCGGACGTCTGAAAAAGAGCAGCTGCAGGCGGAAAAGGCCAGTGTTGTTGAAACAGAGAAGAAACTTCGGGAGGATGCCGCCAAGGAACATGAGAATGCGCTCCAGTTAGCCGAGGCCCGCGCCACCTCGGCCACCGAGGCTTATGAAGCCCTTCAAGCTTCGGTTAACCAGCTCCTCCCGACGCTGGAACGCATCAACCAAGAAATGGACAGTAAGCTTCTTGCCCCCCTTATCCTTGCTTTGTCCTCAACGTTACTGGCTCTTTGCCGAACTGTTTCTTTCATTATTAACAGGCTATCCTTCTGCAGAGCACTTCACCTACACCCAAATCTCGGCCCGCAATATCACTGCTCAGCACAGGAAGAGGCGTAACGAGACGAACCCCGACTGGACCGTTGAGGACCACATCGTGGCCATCAAAGCTCGGATCCATCCCTTGCAAACCATTGGGTCCGAACTCCTCGACGCAGGTCTGTCTGCTTTCCGAGCCTTATGGCCTCTTGCCGATGCTCCCAATACTACACCCGAGCTCGCCGCCAAGCTTCGTGAAGCCGAACAAAGACTCCGAGAGTGGCGTTCATCTTCAGCTCGCGCTGGAGCTGATGCCGCTCTCAAATTCATCATGACTTGGTGCGAGAAGATCGACCTCGAAAAGATGGACACTCTTCGCCGAGGCTCGCCCTGGTCCTCGGACCCAATTCTCATCAAGCGCCGCGAAAAGATGGCTGCCTTCTTCGCTGGATATGCCAACACAAGAACTGAGCGAAGGAGACACCTACTCCGACGCCGAGGATTACGAGCCAGAAGACGAGGAATACGAAACAGAATCCGACGTCGAGGCCGAGCAAGGTGACGACGGTGAAACCCGCGAAGCAGAAACCGAGGCTTCTCCACAACCTGACGCCGAGGTTACTGCCGACGTTGCCAGCACTTCCCAGGCTACCTCGGCTCCGGACGAAATCCCTGCTGCCTCGGCTGTTGCCGACGTAATTCCTGATGCCTCGACCTGAACTTATGCTTGGCCAAAAAACTTCATTAAATCCCCGGTATGCCGGGACGCAGATGTAATCAAACTTAAGTAGTTCCTTTGCTACCTCTATTACTATTATGCTCATCGAACCATGCTTTTCTAAGCTTTATGTCGAATCCTTTTGAATGATTGCTCGAGTTTACTTTCGTGTTTACTATATTTGGCATTCTTTGCTCTTGTCTGCCATTCTGGCGTTCGACAGTCGAGTCACAAGATTGTTGTTCATAGCATACAGTACTTGGTAAATTCCGAGGTATGTTTCAAAGTCATCCGACATAAAAAAGAAGTAAAAACAGGGGTTAGTAAACGACATATGCCGAACTGTCTTTTTGGACCGAGTCCCCGAGTTCATTTTCATGTTTCCCATGTTCTTTCGTCTTTGCTCTTGACTGCCATGCTGGCGTTCGTCAGTCGAGTCACAAGATTAGTTACATAGCATACAGTACTTGAAGTTTGAGACGAGGTTCAAAATAGTCGGCATACGAACGAAGAAAGAGTACAAAAAAAGAAACATGCAATCATAAGAGCGAGGCAGTCCCCGAGCTCACTCTCGAGGTGCCGAAGTTTTTATTAAAGATCAGCCGAGGTACATACATTATATTCTTCAACAGTAGAAGGGTCGGAGTAGAGCTACATTCCATGGACGCTGAAGCTCCGAATCGGGTCTATCCAGCCCATCTCCCCTTGGTTCCTGTGCATCTATAAGATAGTATGAATCATTGTGCAGAGCTCGGCTCACAATGTATGGTCCCTCCCATGGAGGTGACAACTTGTGCCGACCTTTGCTGCGCTGACAAGCCTCAGCACTAGGTCTCCTTCATTAAACTTTCGGGGTTTTACATGCCGGCTTTGATAGCGTCGGAGACCCTGCTGATATATTGCTGACCGAGATAAGGCCAATTCTCTTGCTTCCTCAAGCAAATCTACAGCATCTTCCCGAGCTTCTTTAGCCTCGGCTTCTGTGTACATTGCCACTCTGGGCGCATCATATTCAATGTCGGTTGGCAGCATTGCCTCGGCCCCATAGACCATGAAAAATGGCGTATAGCCAGTTGATCTGTTCGGTGTGGTCCTTAGACCCCACAGAACTGCTGGTATCTCATCGATCCAACACCCCGGTGTTTTCAACAGTGGTTCTATTAGCCGAGCTTTGATTCCGGCCAATACCAATGCATTTGACCTTTCTACTTGCCCATTAGCCTGTGGATGAGCCACCGAGGCTACATCAAGTCGAATTCCCTTACTCATGCAGAACCGAGCAAACTCTCCGACAGCAAAGTTCGTGCCGTTGTCTGTAATGATACTATGAGGATATCCATATCTCAGGATTATTTCCTTCAAAAAGGTCACTGCCGTATGACCATCCACCTTTCGGATTGGCTTCACCTCGATCCACTTAGTGAATTTGTCCACCATCACCAGTATGTGAGTCATATTGCCTCGGGCTGGCTTGAATTCTCCCACCATGTCCAGACACCAAACTGCAAAGGGCCACGTGATAGGAATGGTTTGAGCGCCGAAGCTGGCATGTGCTGCTGCTTGGCGAACCTTTGGCACCCTTCACATTTCCGAACTATATCTTCTGCATCGGCATTGGCGGTGGGCCAATAGAACCCGTGCCGGAACACCTTGGCCACCAGAGCTCTTGTGCTGCAATGATGTCCACATTCTCCTTGGTGGATCTCTAAAAGCATCTCCTTGCCTTCAGCTGGTTCGACACACCTTTGCAACACCTCGGTCACACTTCTCTTGTATAGCTCCTTGTTGATGATGGTGTATCCCTTAGCTCTCCTCTGGATTCTCCTTGCCTCGGTTGTATCACTTGGCAAACTTCCATCGGCTATGAAGTTCATGATCTGCTCCGCCCACTCCGGCACTGGATGCAGAGGAAAAAGCCTCTCATCTATCTCCATTGGTTCGGTCGCCATGATCTCCTTCATGATTTCCTCCACCATTGCTCGGCCAGTCCCCGAGTGTTGGTGCGAAGTCCCCGGGTCAGACCCGAAGTTCCCACCATCTATCTCCATAGGAAAGGCTCTATCATTCCTCGGATACTGCGAAGCAGTCCCCGAGTCCGGCCAAACGCATCCGACGTCTACCTCCATAGGAATGGGCTCAGACTCCGAACTTGGCGGTAAGAAAATTGACTCAGAGTCAGGCGAGGGCTTGATTGAAGGAGTTCTCAAATGGTTCAGTGCTATCCCCGGTGGCACCGGTTCTTTGGATGAACCGAGCTTAGACAATACGTCGGCGGCTTCATTCTCTCCCCGAGGTATGTGCTTGTACTCACATCCTTCGAAGAACCCAGACACCTTTTGCACATGAAACCGATACAACTCCATGTTCGCATCCAATGCATCCCAAGTGCCGTGGATTGATGCACCACCAAAGCTGAATCGCCGAAGCATTCTATACGCCGGACGCCTATCTCCTTTGCCACCTTGAGCCCATGGATCAGGGCCTCATACTCCGCCACGTTGTTCGACGCCGAGAAATGGATTTGCAGCACATACTTCAACTGGTCTTGCTTCGGCGAGGTTAGGACTATGCCAGCACCTAATCCGACCTTGGTCTTGGACCCATCAAAGTGCATCTTCCAATAATTATAGTCCGGCAAGGGCGGCTCATATTGCATCTCGGCCCAATCGCATAAAAAGTCCGGTAGCGCCTGCGACTTGATTGCATCTCGCCTTTCATAATGCGGAGTATATGGAGATACCTCGATCGCCCATTTGGCAACTCGCCCAGTTGCGTCCTTGCATCCGATGATCTCCGAGATTGGAGCATCACATACCACCGTCATGGGATGCTCTTGGAAATAATGCTTCAGTTTCTTAACCGCCAGGTATACTCCGTACGTCATCTTCTGGTAGTGAGGGTAGTTTTGCTTCGACGTGGATATCACCTCGCTCAGGTAGTAGATTGGTCTCTGCACCGATTTGCCTCCTTCGTCTCGCTCCACCACCACTGCAACACTTACGACCCGGTTTGTAGCCGCAATGTATATCAACATCGGTTCATTCTGCAAAGGGGACGCCAACACCGGAGCAGTGGACAACATCTTCTTCAGCTCATTGAACGCCGCGTCCGCCTGCGGGGTCCAAGTGAAACTGGTACTTTTCTTCATAAGTTGATACAATGGTAAGGCTTTTTCTCCTAGCCGACTTACAAACCGACTTAAAGATGCAAGGCATCCCGTGAACTTCTGCACATCTTTTAAACAGTTCGGCAACTTCATTCTTTCGATCGCTCGGATCTTAGCCGGGTTAACCTCTATACCTCGGCTTGATACGAGGAAACCGAGCAATTTTCCAGCCGGGACACCAAAGGTGCACTTGTCCGGGTTAAGTTTCAACCGATACTTTCTTAAGTTTGCAAATGTCTCTTCGAGGTCTTCGATGAGAGTATGCTTCTTTTTAGTTTTGATAACAATGTCATCAACATACACTTGCACATTCTTGCCCATTTGAGAGTGTAAGCACTTCTGCATACACCTTTGATAAGTTGCCCCGGCATTTCTCAAACCGAAACACATGACACGATAGCAATACGCCCCATACGGGGTAATAAAGGCAGTCTTTATTTGATCATCAGTGTTCAGTGGGATCTGGTGAAAACCAGAATATGCATCATAAAAGACAACAGCTCACATCCAGCCGTAGAATCGATCACTTGATCAATCCGAGGTAAAGGAAAGGGATCCTTCGGGCACGCCTTGTTCAGGTTGGTGAAGTCAATGCACATGCGCCACACCTTGACTATCGCCGGTTCGTCCTTCTTTTTCTCCACGAGGACTGGATTAGATATCCAGTCCGGATGCAGCACTTCCATGATGAAGCCTGCAGCCAGTAACTTCGCCAATTCTTCGAGTACCACCTTTCTTCGGTCATCTGAGAGCCGCCGCGTCGGTTGACGCACTGGTTTCACCTCTGGCCGAACAAACAAAGAGTGCTCTGCCAACTCCCTCGGAACACCTGGCAGGTCTTTAGCCGACCATGCAAAAATGTCCCGATTCTCACGGAGGAAGTGACAGAGCGCGCTTTCCTATTTCTCGTCCATGCCAGCACCAATGATGGCGAAACGCTCCGGGTTCTCCGAGTCCAGCGGGATTTTCTTGGTCTCCTTGGGCACCTCGAATGAAGCGCTCATGTCCGGAGTAATTAGTCCGGACATGCCGAGCTGAGTAGACTGCGCCATTGCCACCACCTTCTGAAGTTGCTTCTTCTCCGCCGCGATCACCAAGGACTCGGCTAAACTAGATCCCGCCGAGGCACATTGCATAGCCTTCTTGTAGTCACCTGAAATGGTTATTATTCCCTTGGGCCCCGGCATTTTCATCTTCAGGTAGGCCACATGAGTGGAGATCATGAACTTGGCCAAGGCTGGCCTTCCCAGCAAGGCATGGTAAGGGCTCTGCAAGTCCACAACCTCGAACTCAAGACTTTCAACTCGGCTATTATCTCGGGTACCAAAACCCACGTCGACCCAAACTTTCCCATAGGTGCACAAGAGACCCCGGGCACAATACCGTGAAACGTACAGCTGCTAGGCTGCAACTGGTTCGGTGAGTATCCCAGCTTGACCATGGTGTCTCGGTACATGATATTTATGGCACTCCCATTGTCCACCAAGACTCGGGTGAATCTCACATTGTTGGTCGGCCCACAGAACGTCGGATCCACCACCAGTGCATAGTTTCCAGGGCTCGGCATGATCCGAGGTGTATCTTGCCTGCTCCAAGTGATCTCTTGCTCGGACCAATTCATGTATTTCACCACTGCTGGAGTTACTGCATTCACCTCCTTGGCACGCCTCAGCATACTCTTCTTATCAGTTGACTCAGTCACAAACACCACGTAACTCTGATGTACTTCCCTATAATCATTACCGGGGTTCTCATACCTCTGATTCTCAAAGGACCACGTTTGGCTTTGGCCGGCACCACCGTTGTTGTTGTTGCCCTGGGCACTCACTGCATTCACCGGTTTCGCCTGCACCATCTTCTGGTTTTGGGCCGCATGCACCGGGGTTGAATTTGCTCCGGTTAAGCTCTGATTCTGCGCCGCTATGGTCGGCTTATGCTGCTGCTGCGCGTTCGGATATTGAGGTCTACGCCATTGGTTCGGTGGCCCACTCCGGTTTGTCCCAGCTTTCGCCCCTTCTGCAGCGGTTCGGTGATGAAAACTACACTGCAGAGTGGTATGGTTGGGTGTTTTGCCATTCCTGCCATGATAGATACATGGCCCATTCACCAATGACTCATAAGTCACAGGTGGTCCGGCCTCCTGCCACTGCTTCGCACCACCGCCCTGACTCTGGTTCTGGTTCGGAGTCCATGCCTGACCCTCAGTCTTCGGTTTCTGGGCGCCTCCAGGTCCGGACTGACTTGGGTTTACAGCATTGACTTGGAAATCTGGTTCTCTCCTCTTTTGCCCGAACTCTTGACGGTTATCAAACCTCGGTCCGTTGTTGCGATTGTTCATCGGATTCCTCCTGTTCCGGGCATTCCCATCCATCAGAGGCTGCATCGGATCGCCAAGGGCATAGGAATCAGCTATCCGAATCGTCTCGGCCAGAGTCTTTGGCATATCTCTCTGGAGCCTCTGCCACAACATGCTACCATACCGACATCCATCAGCGAACCACGCTATAGCCTGTGCTTCGATAACTCCTTCACAGGAGTTCCGAACATTGCTCCACCGAGTCAAGAATTCTCGGTCAGTCTCATTGTCCTCCTGCTTGCACGCCTGCAAAAGCTGAGGTCGGTTTGGCCTCTTGTAAGTGCTGGCGAAGTTGCTATTGAATGCCTCCTCTAAATCCAGCCAGCAATTGATGCTATTCTCCGGCAAATTGTTCAGCCAGATCCGAGCAGGACCTTCCAACATGTGCGGGAGATACCGGACCGCCCATCGGCGATTGCCCCCCGCAATGTATACTGCTGAAACATAATCAGCTAGCCAATCTTGCGGCTTGGTGCTCCCATTGTACGGCCTGGTACTCCGACCCAACTGAAACTGAGACACTGGTGGAGGTGGTTCCTTCATGATCCGAGGTCCAAAACACGCCGGACCAGGAGGACCTTCCTCTTCCAACTTCTCGGACTTGTAAATCCGATCTAGCTTGTATCGCGCGTCACCTGTAGGCAACGTCCGAGCTCCGATACGCTCTCCCAATGCACCATCCACTCTATAGAATCCAGCCCGCTCCATGGCTGAATTTCCATCATCATATCGGTCGCCACCTCGACCGACGCTCTTCGGCTGCGGAACATACTCCGGCTCTTGCTGATACTGCTCCTGCGGCCGGGGTTGCTGCTGATGCCTCGGGGGCTGAGGTGGTTTACCTCGGCCAGCCGACGCTGCTTGCCCACCGTTCTGATTTCCCTGAGCTGAACGGCCTTTAGCTCGGCTTGCATCACCTGGGCCGGGGTCTCCATTGGCTCGGCTAGCGTCACCGACCTTTTGCTTTCCAGCTAACACCGGATCGTACACTTGCAGCTGCATCTCCTTGTTCCGACCTGAAGTGACACTCCGGGCACGTTCGGCTCCTCCGACGTGTGGAGACGAGGCTTGCCCCTTGGACCCCTGGCTAACTGGCCTAATCGAATGGACCGCCTGCGAACCGCCAAGCCCGGCCTTGCGGAGGGCTTCATTTTGCTTGCTGGCCACATGCACTAACTCATTGAGCCGCTTCTGCTGCTCACGCCATGCATCTCCGGTCAACTCCGATAGCCCGGCCCTTACTGCTTCGGCTGCTCTAAGGTTCTTGGCTGGTGAACTATACACCGGCCTACCAGTAGCCGACCTGCTACTTGTTGCCTTAGTCGAGCTCGAGACTGCAGCCCTAACCATCTCCTCATAGAGGTCCTTGCCTCGGTTGAACAGAGCAGCTTTCTTACGCCGCACAACCGGAGTAAACCATCCTCTATACCATGTGCAGCATTGTACTCCTTCTGCTCCATATCAAACTGCTGCCTAGCCTCGGCCAGCAACCGAGCTTCTCTCATCACTCTCTGGCGCTCTGCCTCTAACCCGGCCACCGTATGCTCCACACTTGCCTCTACTGCGAGTGGCCGAGCTAACCTATCAACGATAGATTCTAAGGGAAATTCTTCCCTTGGCATGCCCAACTGCTCATTCTGACTAGGTTTCTCGTACGGAAACTTCGCCGCCCGACCTGATTTCTCAGGCAGCGCAGTTGGCGTCGCCTCCACCTCGGCTAGCGCGACTTTGCCAGCATCCGCCTTGCTAGCTGCAGGCTGGGTACCAGCCACCATCACCTCCACACACCTCGGAGGGCGAGTAACACGTTGGCCCAAAGCCGCCAGGAGTGGAGTTTCGTCGTCCACGAGCACCTGCTCCGGGTACTCGCGAACCACCTCGACAGCAACGTATGTGGGGAAGCTGCCGAGCATCATGAGGAAACCATCGGTGGGGAAAGGCTTGCCGGCGAAGCACCCCGCATTGTCACTCACAAAGGCAAACTCGCCGATCTTGGCAACAAGGCCAGAAAGAACACACTCAGAGGAGCCCGTCCGGATGGAAACTCCACCCAACGCCTCAATCTGCCCCACGGTGGGCGCCAACTGTCGTGGTGGGATCACGGCAGATGCCATGGGTATGGCTTAGTTGGGGCCGAACGGTCGTTGGGGGAATCCGGGGAGGGTTTATGCACTCAAGATGTGCACAAGCAAGAACATGCAAGAAACCACAAGAACATGAACAAGAAGCCAAGAAAGCCAAGAACACAAGACACCACGATGTACCCAGGTTCGGGGCCTTCGTGAGGAAGTAAAACCCCTACTCCTGCCTTTCCTCTCTCAATATATCAGTGTAGTTCTCAGGTACAAGGTGCTCCTCGAGCTGTATGATGCTCCAAGTGAGAGCTCTAGATGGAAGATGAAACTATGAAGGGGGAAATGAGCTAGGGTTTTTGCCGTCCTCCTCCCTGGAGGTAGAGATGCCGCATATATACACAGGCCGAAGTACATTTTTACCCCTGCCTACAACTGACAATGGCATGGCCAAAAGGTAGAAGACAAGCCTCTGCCTCCTGCCAGCTCAACGGCCGAACTGTCAGGCCAGCCAGGCCTAGCTTTCCTCTTCCGGTCATACTTCAGTAGCCTGCCGAGGTCTAGCCTGTAGACCTTTCCCGAAATAGCCGAGTCAGCTCCTAGGCCCCCGAGCTTCCGGGAAACCCGTGGACGGACCTCGCCGTCCTCTGACGTTTGGGGCTACGGGCTCTGCGGCGCCCGTGACTCCTCTGACATGCCTCGATACTTGCTGCTAACCTCGGCTGGCCGGTCACTTATACGTCGGGCCACGCTTCATCTTGGCTCGGGATACTCCGGATCCTATACCTCGGTAGATAACACCTTGTCCTTGTGGTAACTAGCTGACTGCCCCAAGGTTCATACCTCGGAGGCTATACCTCGGATGATTCCTCCGACGTTCACCTTACGTCGGATGACGCCTCATGCGTCTTTGCTTAATTGCTACCTCGGACGGCTTACAGCCTTAACCTTACATGTCTTTACCTCATCTTTAGCCTACCCGGGGGTAACCCCCCGACAGCTCTCAAGCCAATGAAAATAATAGTCAAGTTGAACCCTAGTAGAGAGAAAACCAAAACACAAAAGTAATAACAACGAAGTCTAACTTTCCTTCTATGCATTGGCATTTTGTATATGAATGAATCACAATAAATAGAAGTTTTCCAATGCATATTAACAATAGTTACTTACATCCCATAATTATTAGTAACATACAAATGTTTCTTATCACCTCCTTCAGAATAGTTGCAAGTAGTAGAAGCAAATTCAACCATATAACCACAAGAATCATTCAACTTAGATAATTTAGGAACATAAAGAGGATCATGAAATTTATTTTGGAATTCATTAGCATGATTCCCTCTTTCAAAATATTTATTAAGATCAATATCAAGTTTAATATCATGGTTGCAACAAAGATTTCGAACTAAAGATAATTGCAAACCACATAAGTATTTCTCAACATAAGCAAAATTTTCCTTTATGGTCTTATTAGGAGAATTCAGGGACAAAGTAGGACTCTCATTAGTAAGAGTATTTTCACAAACAGCAAGTATATCATTTCTATCCTCACATAAAGTAGTAACAAGTTCTAAACATGGAGGATTATTAATAAGCATAGGACCATCATCTAAAGCATTATCATATAGCATATTTAAGCAACACTCCTTATTATCATCAATAAGTTCACTAGTAGCATTAAATGGTAAAGGAGCATTATTAGTTTCATCATAATAGCATGGGTCACCATAAGCTTCTTTAGGAGTAAAATATTTAAGAAAAACCTTCCTCAAAATACTCCATTCACTTTTCACTTTTTAATCCAAAGACCTGTACCAATCACGAGCATTACCAGATAAAGACAAATATAATAACTTCATTTTTACCTGATCCTCGGAGATACCAGCAAGCCTAAATAAACCACATATTTCTTCCATTGTCTCTATGTGTTCACGTGTAGACTTAGTTACATCCCCTGTAAATGGATTTTTCATAACTCTTTTAACATGACCAAGGGGAATTTTATATCCCACTTTAGGTACCTCAGACACAGTAGTTTCAACCACTTTAGCAGTAGTGGCATAAACACTTTCATATAAAGCAAGGTGCAGCGATGCACGATTCATAAAAGCCATAGTAAAAGTATCAATAATTTTTATGTATTTTATGTTTTTAATGAGAACTAAAAATAAAACTAATGAGGACCTCACAACCAAACAAGTTTAAAGGAACCTCCCCAAGATTAGATGATTGCAAGATACAAAAATTAAGGAAACCTCCCCAAGCTTAGTCTAGTGCACACAAGAATAGAAACTTAAGCTCTACGCTCCCCGGCAACGGCGCCAGAAAAGTACTTGATAACCCCAAGAGCAGGGGATCACTGTAGCACCTCTCAATGTGGAAGAAAGGTATCGATCCGCAGGAGTAAGAAGGAAAAGTTATCTATTCCCTATAACTTAAGTGTCACAAGTTTTAGTTGATTATGCACTAAACAAGTTTCAAGAACAAGGTGGTTGATTTAATGGATGGAAGTTTAATGTAACAAAACAAGAATGTAAAAGTGTCCCAATCCTCTTCAATGTAAGAGGACAAGACAAAGGTTTTCTCTTATAGGAACAATGGACATGGGTTCACTTAATCCTCTCTCTCTCATCTACGGTGATTATCATGTTATAGATAAAGTTCACACGATTATCATGTTTAATAGTAGCTTTTATAACGGCTATATGTCCTAAAACACATAGTTGAAATAAGTACTCATTTGTGTTGTTAGGTCACCCTCGTAAGTCTAGCGTGGTTGTTGTCACTCCCACATCATACTCTTCCTTTTTACCCCTAGATAAAGGATGTTGGGCGTACTGCATGTGTCACTCAATATCTATGCCGTGTCACATCGGCCATCCCATACCTACATACATCATACTTCTTAATGGACAATATTCTAAACACTAGTGCAATGATTTATATTTCGTGTGTGTGACCACATCTCTCTCATCTATCTACACTTGGTGGTGTCAATCACCTCATGATAAGGATAAACAAGGCATTATGAATAAATCAAACCATCACATGCATCATAAAATATCTCCAAATTATGACAAGTCATAAAAGTTCCAACACAACAGCAAATGCATAACAAATCATCTCATACCACAATATCCACCATAAGAATTACATAGATGACCGTAATCATGTTCAGCAGCTCATACGGTACTAATTAGTGAAGCTCAAAGAGAGGAGAGATACATAAGTTACCACCACAAACCCATAGTCCAGAGGGTGGACTACCCCCCCTTCATCATGGAGACGGTGGAGAAGTCGTTGGAGAAGGTGGAGACCACCCCGACACCGCCCCGCCAGAGTTTTCCTCCTCCAATCTGCAGCTCCAGATCTCTCTTTCGGTGTTTTTGTGTTTTGGCGGCGCTTGTTTTCGAGAACACCGTGGGACTTCTTTTATATGTGTTTTTAGGTCACGACGAAGGCGGTGGAGAAAAGATCGACGGCTGCGGAGCCCCGAGGCCCAAGATGGTGGGCCCCACACGGCTAGGTACAGAGGCCGCGTGGGCCCTCTATCTCCCAACTGGTTGGGCTTCTGGTCTTCATTTTCAGCCCATTGCGTTCGTCTCGAAAATTCTGAACCGTGCTCTCTGACCTTGCCCTTTTTGGAGTCCCGAAGCTCCCGGAAAGTCTGAAACACTAAAAAAGACGTTTTCTGGAAAACAGGGTTAATTCCAAATAAATGGGAAAAGTATGAAATATTCCCAAAATCATTATAAAACATTGATATAACCCTTATATGATGCAAATATGATTGGAATATAAGTAAAATAATGCAAAGTTCATGTATGCATTTTACATGCATCAACAACTCAAACGTAGTGCAGAACCGATGAAAAGACTTTGAAAAGAACTTTGCATTGCATATGTAACACCGCTTAATACCAACAAGCATTCAAAACATAGCTTCAATAACAAATAACAAAATGCTAGCAAAGGTATATCTAATCAATGTTAAAGCATTTATACTTGCTGCAAGAGAAATAACATGTAGTGTCAATACTTGGATGAGTTTGCTCAACTGTAGAAATAAACAAAGGTTTTTGCATCGCTATGATTGAATTATATTAAGATTTTTGAGATCTTTTGATTCTTTCTCTTGTTGACTAGTTAAATCATTGTGCTTACAACCTTGCTCTCATTTTTAACAAACCATTTGGTGCTCCCTATTATGACCCATATGCTTGACCAACTCATGGTTGAAAGCCTCATGCCCCGTGAATACGAGTACCTACACCATGGCTACTCAACTCGGGCCACTAAGCAAGTTCGAATTTTTCAGTCATTGCAAGTAATAAAAGCGTCATCAAGAGCGTCAACTGGGGTACCTCTTGTCCCAGGATATGAACAAGCCCATGTCCCAACAACAAGACAAACATACAATGGACAATCTCAGCACTCTTTTATTTACTATTTGTGTAGCTTTTTATTATGATGTGCATCACTGAATGTCCACTATGGTACGCTGTAAATTTCCACCATGAATGATGCATGGCTTAGGTTGGCGGCCCAGGCGTCTCTCTAGCCAATTATTCTCACTCATCAAACTTACTAAGTTTCCTCCTTTATTTCGCAATGATAGGATCCATAGACAAAAGTACATGATATCAACTAAATATGATTTAGTGCAATGTTGAAAGCTTTCCATGTGTCAGCACATTTCAGCTAACTACCAACCACTAAGCCTGTCAAGCATATGACTTCATGTTTAACATTTGAAAAACTCTTTTATTCTCTTTTGGTTGGCAAGTTTAGCAAGCACAATGGGATGCGTAGACCTTTGTTTAGAGCCAATTATTCAATCCACAGCCAAGTTTTGTCACTAAATAATATTTCACTTGCATCATCATATAACATACTAGAACATGGAGAAGATAAACATTTGCTACCACTTCCCTAGATGTTAAAGAAACCATGATGTGCTCACTTGCTGTTATTAAAAAGTCCACATAAGCACGGCAAAGGTGTCATACCTTTCATCCACTTCATGCACATCAACTCATCATCGTTGTTCTCCTCTCCCAACTTGAACTGCGCAATAAAAACTCAAATCTGCCATAAAATGTCACTGCATACAGTACTGTTTTTACCCTACCTAAACACCTCAGAAAATCTCATATTTTACAGGTGTGTGGGTTATGATATGTTGCAGCAGTGGTTAAAATTTTAGCTCAATCGGAGTTACAGAGAATAAATGAAAAATGAAACAGTGAGCAGATTTCAGCAATTTCAGCACTTCTGTTTTTGCGTTTGTTTCAAGAAAACGAAAATATTTTTGTTCTTTTTGGTTTTTAGATGCATAAGATAAATGACCAGAAGTAAATAACAAAAGAAACAAATGAAATCTTTTTGTGTTTTGTGATTTTCAGAATAAGAAAGTAAACACAACATGCAACGTGATATAAAACAACGAATGGAGAGGAAGAGAAGCACTCCCCCAAGCTTGCGATCAAGCTAGTATCCTGGGTAGTGGCCGTATCCACCACTTCCACTTCCAGGGTAGTAACCATATGGGTATCCTTGCATGCCTGGGTATGTGGCATCTCTTGAGGTTGGTAGCCTTGCACCTCTGGAGCTTGTGGCTCCTCTTGAGGCGGCGCCTCCTCCACCTTCCACTTTCCGGTACTCCTGTCAAAAAGGTCAGTACAGGGGAGCCTAATGGGCACTCGCTGCCCATTAGCACTCAAATAGTTATACAAATAATGTTCCCCATACTTCATACTTATTTCCATGCGAGTAGTCAAAGTAAAATCAAGTAGTTTGGACTCTCTCACACGAGTACCCATGTTGTCATCATATCCTCTCATTTTTAATGTACTTATACACTAATGTAGCAATAGCACCAGCATAAATAGGAGTTTCATTGGTAACATTTCTACTCACAGCAGTATGCAATGATCTAGCAAGAATGACTCCCAAGTTGTACCCACACGATATGTTTTCTTTTGCACATTTAAGTAAATAAACTATCGGTCCAGTGCAAGCAGAATTGTTGTCCCTAGCAAGAAATCCTCTTGCAAGAAACAACGCAAAGTATCTCAAACTTGGGTGTGTATATGAGTAAATTTACCCCTATTCAATCTATCATGAGAGCTAACAGTAATAGAATGCCAAAACACAACAAGCTCGGGGTTGGAATCAGCACCGGTTTCATTCCAACTCCCCGTGTTTTCCACACCAATGGCATTGCAAAATTCCCAAAGACATAATAAGGCGCTCACCCTCATAGTAAATTTGCAAACAAAGGTAGGAGGGGTGCCTTACTTTTCTTACTATGCTTGTGTACTCAGGCCCCTCAAATCTGAATGTAGAGAGGAATTCTCGCGAGAGTTCCTCGTATGTATCTTGTGGGTTTTGAGTAAACCTAAGCAATCCGTGCAGCGAAAGATGTTGAAGTCCTCTTGAATCCCCCACTGCTCAAGAACATGGGGATCTTGCCATCTTGTTGTGTGTATCTTCAACTTCTCTCCCACATAGTATGCAGAATCCTCCCAAAGATGTTGGTCATCAATTGAGGAGACTTTGCATGCTCTCTCCTTGGTCTTGAGTTCATCCCAATAATGCCTTGCCCTTGCTAAACATGATACCTTGCTGCCCATAAACAATATTCATCAAAAATCAAGATGCAACACTCTAAAACAACATTGAGCCATCCATAACTAGTCTCCACATCAATATCATGCATCAATATCAACTAGAAAACTTAAATCTATGGATTTCCCAAGCATAATAGGTGACACCTAGTGCAGCAAAATACTTCATACATGAGGCACAAGAACAAAAATGATTGGATGGGTGGAGGAGTCACATACCAATGAGCAATCCCACCAAACAGATTTGAAAAATCTGCCCTAAACTTGGAGATCCAGGATAGCAGGAAGAGAGCACGGGAAAATTTGGGAAAAATACCTGGGGTGGTTTTCTGTCGAGGGAAGGAGATGGGCACAGACCCTCACCTAACTCCCTCTGTGGGCCAAAGTAGTGGGTCCCACGCGGCCAGGTACAGTGGCCGCGTGGGACACCCTATTCTGGGCCCTGGTGGCCCTCTGGTGTCCCCTTTTGGCTGTTAGTTCCTCCAGTAAATAACTTACCTCCTAATTTTTCTGGAATTTTTCGAGAAAATTTTCTGAACAGAATTTTTCAAACTACATTTCTGGAATTTCTGAACTTTGAAATAATTATGTCATGCAAATACTCTAAAATTCTAAATAAAAAATTAAAATGCAATAAATTTTATGGGAATCAAGTTTGCATCATTTTCACATTAGTAATGAGGTTGATCAAGTCTCATTAATAATATGTAAAAGATATAACAAATGATTCTTTTATTCATAAATATAAAGAAAGATTTCAAGACACCTCATATTTGATTGGAATAGTTCCAACCATCATGATAGCATATTTTGGTTCAGGAGGTGGTAATGGAATTTCAAAGCTTCCAACGATAAGAGTATTTCTTTTAATGGAATTCACACTTTGGCTTACCATTGTAACATCTTTCTTCTTGGGGAAATAAATAGTATGCTCATTTCCTTTGACATTGAATGTCACTTTGCTCAGTGCAATTTATCACAGCTCCTGCAGTGTTTAAAAAGGGTCTTCCAAGAATAATAGATAGATTATCATCCTCAGGCATTTCTAATATAACAAAGTCTGTAGGAATTAACACATTAGCAATAGAGATAGGAACATCCTCACATATTCCTATAGGCACAGCAGTTGATTTATCAGCCATTTGTAATGAAACTTCAGTTGGAACCAATTTGTTTAGGTTAAGTTTCTTATATAAGAGAAAGGCATAACACTAACACCAGCTCCTAAATCACATAGTGCATATTTCACATAAGTTTCTTTAATATGACAAGGAATAGTTGGAATACCAGGATCTCCACGCTTTTCAGGCATTTTCCCTTTAAAGGAATAATCAGCAAGCATAGCAGTAATTGCATCAGTAGGAATCTTTCTTTTATTAGTGACAATATCTTTCATGTATTTTGAATATGGAGGAATTTTAATAGCATCAACAAGAGGAATTTGCAAACACAAAGATTTAATCAACTCAAAGAATTTCTCAAATCTAGCATCATCTAAAGTTTTTATTACCTCTTGAGGATATGGTATGGGTCTTTGTACCCATGGATCCCTTTCTTTACCTTTTTGTGGATTTGGATGGTTCTTCTTCTTGTTCTTCTCAGTAGATGGTTGAGGGTCTTCCTTTTCAGTAGCTTCAGGTTCTTCAACATTCTTTCCTCTTGTGGTTCTTCTTCAGGTGAAGGTTTCTCTTCTTCATTATTATTATCTTCAGTCTCAGCATCAGAAATAAAGTATCATTATCTTGTTCTTCAGAATCATCATTATTTGGTTTCATTGGGAGATTTGCCTGCAGAAAGTTTCTTCTTCGAGCCTCTTGCTCTTTCCTCTTGGGATGGTCTTCAGGATAGTCAGGATCCTGAGTACTTGCACCTCCCCTAGTATTAACTCCACAAACCTGTTTCTTCACAATAAGACTTTCATACAATTGATTTTGAAGAGAAACCATTTGTTCAACTTGATTATTCATCATCTCACAGTGTTTAACAATTCTTTTTACCTCTCCCACATTAGCATGTAAACTTTCACGAAGAGATTTAATTTTGTGAGAGTTCTCCATAATATCATTCTAATATTATGCTCCTCAGGATTATGACGATAAGCAAAATCATTCATGTAAGATACATCAATAGGAGATGTTACCTTTTCATTACCTTTCGTGGAGCTAATAGCATTGACTTGAATTGGAAAACATGGTTGATCATCAGGAAGTTTAACACCCATTTCAGATAATTCCTTGAGATGAGAGGTTTTAATTCCCTTCTCTTTAATGGCCTTGGAAGCTTCTTTCATTGTTCTTTGTCTAATTTGAGCATGCCTCCTTTCTTCTCCGGAAATATCTCTTCAATATTCCAGTCTTCATAATTTCTAGAGATAGTCTCCAATAGCTCAGTTGCTTCATCAACGGTCCTTTCCCTGAAAACATTACCTGCAATACCATCAAGATAACCTCTGGTGTTTTCGGTTAGTCCATTGTAAAATATATCAAGTATTTCATTACTCTTGAAGCCATGGGTAGGACATTTCCTAACCATCTTACTATACCTCCCCCAAGCTTGGGGTAAATCCTCCTTCTCTTTCTGTGAAAAGTTGCTAATCTCAATAGTTAGACCATGAATCTTATCAGCAGGGAAATATTTATTATAGAATACCTGCAAACATTCTTCCTTGCTAGTAATACATCCAGGTTCTAAACGATTATACCAAGTTTTAGCACTTCCTCCCAAAGTAAAAGGAAACAACTTTAAGAAATAGTAGCGTTGGTGGATTTCATCTTTCCCAAATAACACAGATAAGTCATGCAAAACAGCAATGTGTTCAAAAGGAAACTCATCCTCTCTCCCATAAAACTTATACTTCTCAGCCTTTTCAATTATTTCAGGATCAACACTAAACTCATAATCTTTATCTTTAATTTTAATAGCTGGAGCATTCATTTTCTCAGTAATAGGGAAATAATCATCAAGAGGAGAATTTTTATAGCTATCAAGTTTATCCAATTTATCAAAATCCGAATCCATAAAAGCCATAGCAAAAGCATCCTCTTCCTCAGAAGAAGTTTCCATATCATCACAATATTCATTATCTTCTAACTCAGATTCCACATTTTCAATAATAGAGATTCAAGATTTTCAGGTGTTTCAGTTATCTCAGATGTTTCAGGAGTTTCAGTGTTTCAGTGTCACTTCTTTGTCTATGCTACCATATTAAATCACTTTCATTACTAGTAGACATTTTAGACAATGGTGAACTAGATAAAACTTTTCCTTTTTCTTAGGAATCAACAGCAGAAGCAACATTAGGTGAAAAGTTTGGCCTACTTGGCAAATCCGTACCTCCACGAGTAGTTGAAGGCCTCACTTCCTTCGGAGTAATTTCCTTTCCCATAGTTGGAACAAGCAAATGCAGCAAATAATATGATAACAAGTTGTCTTACCGATAAAGCTAGGTTCCCCGGCAACGGCGCCAGAAAATGTCTTGATGCCCACAAGTGTAGGGGATCGCTGAAATCTTCGTTGGGAAGTATTACCCAAATTTATAGTTCGACACGATGGGAACACAAGAATATCAATAAGACTTTGGCAATTGAGGCGTCACTCTCAACCACACTGTATATCAATAACTTGCAGCAGTAATAGTGATGGCAGTAGTATGATTCAAGTAACAAATAGAACAGCAGCAGTAAACAAGTGTTTTCCAGTTTTCACCAGAAAAGTGAAAGTGCAACTCAGAGATTAAAACGTAGGCATGAGGTGATAGCGGGGTGTTGCATGAATAAGATTGATCATATAATAAGATATAGCTAGCAATGGGACGTATCTCTAACGCCGATATATGTAGGTATGTGTTCCATAATTAGTTGTGCGTACTAACCAAGAGAATTTGCACAACATCTATTGTCCTACCTGCCCATTTCACCGGGGCCAACTTGGAACTACAGGTAATTAAGGTCTACCCTTTCGAATAGACCGGAACAATGCATTAACATTTCATGAACACACAGAATCCTCAAACTAAAACATCTCCCCCTTGTTTTCCCTATATGTCACTTTTAGGGTTCGTGGGTTCAACATAATAGCAGGTGATACACTTTGCAGATAAGTACCAAACTCAAATATATGATGAGGCAATATAAATTCGAACAACGGGTAGCATTACATGATCAATCTCATCCAATCCCCATCCACCTCATGTGCCTACAACGTACTACTCACACATGGTGATGGTGAAGGAGCTCATGGTCGATGGAGATGAAGGTGGTGAAGATGGCGGTGAAGACGGCCTCCGGATCCCTCCACCGGGGGAGAAATCCTGGATCAATCTGTCCCCGAAACGAAGATCGTGGTGGCGGCGGTGGTGTGTTTCGCGAAAGCTCCCCTCCTCCTAGGGCAAGCGTTTTTTCTGTATATATGAGGGGGTACGTCGAACACCGAAGGCGAGACGGTGCCCGAGGCCCAATTTGGGTGGGCCCACGCGGCCAGGTACAGGGGCCACGTGGGGCCCACTCTTTTGGTCCTCCAGCACTCCCTTGTGTCCATCCTTTGCACGTTGTCCTCCTTTTCCATAAAAAATGACATGGTATTTTTTCCCCGATTTTATTTCCTGCAAAAATAGCCAGAAAGGAGACTTTGCTAAAAACAGCGTCAGATTCTGCAGTTTTATTCAAATATGGGAAGATTCTGGAACAAATTATGAAGCAAAGTGCTTGGAAAAGTAGACGCATTTTGGATGCATCACTTACCCATGGCGCTTGATAAGCCCAAGGATAAGTGCATCTAGTTGAAACATGGAAAACTGGTTTCAGGCAAGGTTTGGGTAACCGGTCAGTGAATTCGGTTACCGCCCGATAACTGCAAATCCTAGCCCCAATAAATCAAATTACAAGGCAACTGTTTTGATTTTCTAGAAAACTTATTTAAACGGAACCCTTAGCAAATGGTCCATCTAAGAGAACATGAGCGTCCCTTTAGAAATAAACTATTTGTTCAAATTATGCTGGGAAACAAGATAGAAAGAGCACCTCCAAATCGTCCAATTCGAGGTTTTTGAACTTTTCGCTCTTAGCTTTCAGTCAGTCTAAATACCTACATGGCTACATGGCGGAAGCAGATCATGCAATCAGTAAATAAGGAACAAGCACATTCATAAGCTACAAATTTGTTTGTCATCAGATTCTATGGAATAAAAAGCACTTTGAGACATCAAAAGTATGTATGGGAGAATAACTTTAATCTTGTTACAAGGATATTTTACATTACCTTATATACCATATTTATAAGACTATACATTATTTTTGCTATTTTATCAGAACTTTCCACCTTCGAGATGAAAACAACAATGTTGTCACTCCACTATTAGAAATACTGAAATTATTCCATTACATTGAAAAGATTTTTCTGACACCATTCCGAAGAAAAATGAAAATCTACTAACCTGCTCCACAATCGACTGGGTCTTTAAAACTATTTTTATTCAACGATTTTTTCTTTCAATAATTTCTAAATATGACATTTTTGTACCAAAAGTATTACACTTTAATTTACTTGATTAGTTTAATCACTCCAGCAAAAATATTAATGGCAAGAGTTTTGGTTAAGAATGCTTCAACCTCTAACCAATCTCAAATAATAGTGATGATATTAATATCACCATGACGCCGATGTACTTATCATATTATGGTTGTAAATGATGATGCTAATTATGAAAGTGCATGGTTGCCCCCCATGCGTGGTTTTGGTAATTAATGACAATCCTTATGGACTAATGTTTACATTGAGATATTCTTATAGATCTTGTCCATGGGAAAATATAGGAGTTCATGTGTTGGACTCTTGAAGATGACATGATGACCAATGCTCTATTCAAGGGTTTATATGAAGAATGGTCATGTGTAGAGCTGAAGCTTATTGCAAGTGTGGCTTGGAAAAGAAGATTGAGTGAACCATCATGTTTACCTCCAAGCCATCATACATATCAAGAGAAGAAGTTGAAGTGCAAGTTCAATATGATGCATCTCGGAAGATATCATTTGATTAAGCTTGCAAAGGAGACATGAAGACGGAGCTTAGTGAGGCCCTCCCATAATGGAGTATGGGGGAGCATTTGGAGAAGTCTTCATCAAGCATGTACTAGCAAGCACAATCAAGAAAGGTGTTCCAACTTGAGAGAGTCAAGATCGTCATCGTCGAGCTCAAGTGGAATGCGCAAGGCAAAGGTATGATCTTGATAGGTTTACTATTTTATCGGTCTCATGATGTTAGTGGGAGACCGGGTTATAGGATAGACGGCGTACTATCAAGAGGGGCTCTCAAGTGAGTAACTAGATCGCATCTTTGTGGAGAGCTCAAACCTTTGCATTCTTGGCATTCCATCTTTCTTGGTTCTTATATGGCTTTTCTCCTTGTTGGGTTTTGGTGCTTGTCATGATCTTCATGACAAGCCCAAGTTCTTCGAAAACGGATTTCTTTTGGAAACTTGTTGCGTTTTCGTGTTGGAAATATTATCGGTTTATCCTTGAGTAAAGTTCCACACCTTCTAATGTGTGCCAACTTAACTCTATTTATGGTTCTTAATATTTCCAACAACTTGCCTTTTTGTATTAAAGCTCTTGTCGTTATCTTTCCAACAAAGTTGGTTTCATCTCATTTGGAGTTTTCTCGCAAAAGTTGTTGGGTTTGCAGTTTTGCTGGTTTTCCAGGCCGGAGTATCCGGTGTGTTCCAACCGGAGTATATGGACCTAGGGTTCCCTGTCGATGGAGCTCCAGTGGTTCAGCTACGGGTCTAGGCCGGAGTCTCCGGCCCTTGGGCCGGAGTATCCGCCTCTAGCCCGGTGTTTCTGCCCCTGGGACCGGAGTGTCTGCCCCGAGCTACACCGTGAGTGAACTTGTTCAGCCTCGGGTGTAGGCCGGAATATCCGGACCTTGGTCCGGATTGTCCGGTGTGGGCCGGAGTCTCCGGTGCGAGTTTTTTTGCAACGGCTCTTTTTCTGGGAGACCTATAAAAGGCCCCTTCTTCCCCAAAGAGCCCAAGTTTCCAGTAGCATGTTTTTCTCTCTCTTCCCCACCATTGGTTGACCTTGGAAATCTTGCCCCTCTCCCAATTCCTCCCATGATTCTTGCATATCTTTGAGGGATTTGAGAGAGGAGATCTAGATCTACATTTCCTCCAATCAATCTCTCCTCTAAGTGAGGGGAACCTAGTGGATCTAGATCTTGGAGTTCTTGTGTGGTTCTCCTCTTTGTTCTTCCTCTCTTATTCCCCCGTAAGCATTTGTTGCTTTGTTGGAATTTGAGAGTGAAGGATTTGAGCACTTGTGCTCTTGCCTTTTGCATTTGATGCACCGGTGTGCTCTCCACGAGGATTCATGAAAGTTGAAAGCTTGTGAACTTGTTACTCTTGGGTCTTTAGACCCTAGATGCCCGTGTGGTGGTTGAGACCTTTGTGGTCACTTGTAAAGTTGTTTGGGAGCCTCCAATCCCGTTGTGGGTTGTGCCCCGGATTGTTGTTGAAAGGCTCCGGATTCCGCCTCGAAGGATTCCGATAGTGGAAGGTGAACCAAACCTTTGCGGTGCGGTTCATCGGAGAATAGGGTGAGCCTTTGTGGCGTTGAGATCGAACTTTGTGGTGCCTCACACCTCTACAACGAGACATACTCCCTTAATAAGAAGGAACTCGTGAATACATTCTCATCTCCGTGTGCCTCGGTTATTTCTATACCCGAGCTTTTTACTTATGCACTTTACTTTGTGATAGCCTTCTACTTGAAGTATTCTATTGCTATCACCTTGTTGCTTGTCTTGCTTAGCATAAGTTGTTGGTGCACATAGGTGAGCCTAGTTTATTTAGGTTGTCGGCTTGTTAATTTAAACACCTAGTTTTATTCCGCAATTATCAAGCCTAAACCAGAAAAGTTTTAAACCGCCTATTCACCCACCCTCTAGGCGGCATCATTGTCCTTTCAATATATTCAAGTAAAATTCGGCCATTAGTTACCATGGGTACTGATTCCCGATGACGTAGTAACCTGCGTCAAAAGAATATGGGTTAGGTTGAGACTCCAAGTGCAGAGTGTGTAGTAAGTGGAAGGCATGTTTTCCCCACGAGGGGTGACTCGAGGGTTTAATATCGAACTCTCGGGGAATCAGTAGTGAAAGATTTATCTTCCTATCCTTCTTTTGATTACCTACAAAACAAAGTAAATGTTTTGGTTCTCAACCTCACCTAGTGGTTGTCAAGCACAAGGTGTGAGAATGACATCAAGATAATTATGCAATGCAAACAAGAAATAAATATGCAGTGGTGGTAAATAAATATGCAAGGATGGTGATAACAATGATAAATGATATTTTTGGGTTTTATATTATGTATGAAAGATGTAAAAGCGTTTTTGTATTTTCGGATTTAAAAATGGCAGAAAATGGAAAATTGGTAAAAAATGTTGGAAAGGTGTTTCTTATGATTACAAATGGACCGGGGTTCATGGTTTCACAAATGCACTCTTTTTTTTAATAAAGTGGTCGACAATGGAACACTAGAGTTGACATATGATATTGCAACACAATAAGTTTAGTGACAAGTTACTAATTATATGGGCATCACGTCCTAACATAGAGACCTATTTTTTATTAGTCTCACTTATACTCTACCAATATGCGAACTAAATCATAACACCTCAGTAATTAAGATAACTCAGAGTATAACTTTAAGTATCATGACATGAAGTTAAAATAAGAACATGCTAGATCTAGTCACAGAGAAGTGACATGGTCACCCACAACCCTTGTAGCATGTTATTTTTGTTTATCCCTAGTGAGGCAACAAAGTAAGGTAAAACACCCAAGTGGATCGCCGAACTATCTCTCACGTTCACCGCACTAGCCACCCCCCATTACTCCAACTAATGCACACATCACCCCACACACGCTCTCATAAACATGCTTGATCAAAACAAGTAAATAGGAACGGGGTACATAATATGTATCTATATTCATAACTGAAACAAAACATTTGCAATCTCAAACATATATTAACTCATAAAAAGATCCACCACATAGGTATTACATAGATGACCGTAATCATGTTCAGCAGCTCATACGGTGCTAATTAGTGAAGCTCAAAGAGAGGAGAGATACATAAGTTACTTCCACAAACCCATAGTCCAGAGGTGGACAACTCCCTCTTCATCATGGAGACGGTGGAGAAGTTGTTGGAGAAGATGGAGACCACGCCGGCAGCGACCCGCCGGGGTTTTCCCCCTCCAATCTGCAGCTCCAGGTCTCTGTTTCGGTGTTTCTGTGTTTTGGCGGCGCTCTTTTCCGAAGGGCGTCGGGGGCTCTTTATATAGGCGTTTTTAGGTCAAGACGGAGTCGGTGGAGAAAAGATCAATGGCAACGGAGCTCCGAGGCCCAAAAGAAGGGGTCCCACGCGGCCCATGTACCTGGCCACGTGGGCCCACCTATCTTGGCCCTCGGGTCCCCGCTTGTTTGTTTTCTTCGCTTCCAAGTCTTGTTCCTTCCAAAAATTGACGCTCGTAAATTTGCAGGTCATTTGGACGTCGTTTGGGTCCCTGAAACATTAAAAATATAGAAATAGGGTTTTCTGCCTGCGCAGGGTTAATTCCATAAAAATAGGAAATAAATATAATATTCCCAAAAAATCATTATAAAACATTGATATAACCCATATATGATGCAAATATGATTGGAATATAAGTAATATAGTGCAAAGTTCATGTATGCATTTTACATGCATCAACATCCCAAGCTTAACCAATACTCGTCCTCGAGTATGAAGGTGATAAAACTAACATGGACTTTGCAATTTAATACTAACAATGGATATCAAAGATGATTACTACTGCTATATAGAGTCAAATGATTTATTCTTCAAAGGAGTAGCAATATGCAAGATAGTTTATGAAGTGATATCAAGTATTCAATGCAAGGATGTTCAATGATAATTCACAAAGTGTAACATAGAAGAAAGTAATATGGACCACATGTATGCATAATGATAAGTAAGAACATCCTACAATGGTCATAGAGTATTGATGAAAATCTGAATATAAAAGGTGGACACTTTGGAAAGATATATATGTGAGTAGAGGTAAAGCATGCATAAGTTTCATCTAACTTCCCAACTCTTCTACTTAAGTTAATGATTGCAATGTGGTAATCCTTGGTGTCAAGCTCTCATTACCCCTATTATAGCATCTTGAATGATTAAAGTTTAAAGTGAAAACAAATATAAGTAGCATGGTTGACAAAGTAAAGGTTGAATGTCTCATTGCCCTTGAATACAAGTACCTATTCCATGTGTTACTCAACTTGGGACACAAAGCAAGTTCAAGTTAAATATCATTGTAAGTAATAATAATATCATTAAGAGCGTCAACTGGGGTACCTCTTGTCCCAGGATATGGATCAAGCCCATATCAAAATGACAAGACAAACAAACAAAATGAACAACCTCAACACCCTTTTTATTTACAATTGGAATAGCTTTTTATTGTAAGGTGTATCATTGATGTTTCACCATAGTATGTAAGTAATTTTCCACCATGAATAAGGCATGATAAGCATCCATAAACAAAAGTACATGATATCAACTAAATGAAGCGAAGAGCATGTTGAAAGCTTGCCATGTGACAGTGCATATGAGCTAACTCCCAACCTCGGACATTTGTCAAGTTCACAACATCATAATTTTAATCACAATGGGTCATGTTTTATTTATGCAATAAAAGTAAAGTGTGCATCAAGTTCGTGAGAGCTATATAACCAACTTTTCCCATAACAATCAATAACATAAACATTTTCATTCAGAGGTATAGATAACACAAATAACATGATAAACATACTCGGAATAGCATAAAGCTAATAGGTAGATATGGTGGACTCACTGGAATAACTTTTTGGTTGAAGGTGTTGGAAACAAGTTTTTACTTGTTGGAATTTTTGGGCTAGCAAGAGGGAGAAAGTTAACCATCTAAATGCATGCATGAGTGTCCATAGAACTAACTAATCCATGATAAACAAAGTAATATAACATTCAACATCAAAACATGAATAAGTGATAGCTCTTGATAAAGCATTTGCAAATTATTACTCATTAACAAGCTCATGAATAATGCAATTATATGTAACTTCAAAAATCAACTCAAACATTCCTTTTCCCAATCTTATAATAGCATCCAACATATTTCAACCCATATTTCCAGTAGCTATTTCATATATAAATGATAGTGTGGTGGTCTCACAAAAACAAAAATCAAACCAAAACAAACAAAAAGACGCTCCAAGTTTATGCGATAAAGTGTTTCGATCGAAAAACAGAAGTTAAACGTGTGCAAACTGAGAGTGTGTAGGTCCAGTGGGGTTGTCTTCACATCCCCAAGCTTATGGTCTTCACCATCCTTGGATAGCTCTTGGTGCATTTCCTCCAATCCCTGTGAAAAAACTTCAAAACACCGTTTTTCCCATTTCTTTTCTGTGAGGTGCATTAGTAGTGATAAACAAATAGATTTATTGCTGCATATAATCTTTAAACAAAAGTTCATATGAATGTCTAGAAAGTGTATAATGTTGTATGCCTACTCATAAATTCAATTGGATAAAAAAAATTCAAGTTAAAAGCTTAAAGCATGCATCAAACAAAATGGGACAGAATCTGTCCAGAAAAACAGTAGTAGCAAAACGTATTTTTCTACCCTACTAAACTTTGTCGAAAAATTCCAAAAAATTCATGCATACAGAGGATGAAAAGTTGCAGCTATAGTTCAAATCAGGGGCGGAGACAGGAAGGTAGCAGGGGTCTGACCCCCCAATGGTTTGCCCTTCCCAAGTATTCTGTAGGTATATTACAGCATGTACTACCGTACATACATTAGTAAAAACGCTGTCAGCCGTGGATAAATACGTAGTCAGTACTAAAGCCCTGCCCAAAGCTAGCATCGATCCAAGTAGTATTGCGCACTGAGGCCCAGCAAACATAGCCCATATACCAGACTCGCAAAGCCATAGATCGATCGTACTAAGGTACACACTACAAGCCGCCGGCCGTCTGCTCTCAACCGTCTGCTCTCGCCTCGAACGATCGATCTAGCAAGCCGCCGGCCGCCCGCCCTGGAGGCTTGTACATCAGCTGAGTGACGACCAATACGGCAACGCTGCATCACAATCCCTTCATCTCGCCACCAAATTTTTTGTCCAAGGTACACACTACAATGACGTGCCTCTGCCCTCTGCTAATCCCCCTTTTGTTTCCATCTGTCTAGTTCCGCTAGTCATAAACAAATAAAAAGAATATAATGGATCGATTTTTCATGCTAATTGTGTAAACCATGAATCTGTCACGTGCCGAAATTCAAGATCCAATCTTCAACACAGAGCTATATCTAAAATCATAAATGGTAGATATTTGATGATTGTCGATTGAGATACCTTATATTCATGTAATAGCTTTGCCAATCATATGTTGACATGTTAGGAAGATGACTCGGCGATTTTTCTAGTAGAAATCAGCAAAGCGGCTCGTTCGCTAAGAAAAATCAAACTATACTATTTTTTTGGGTTTGATATCTTGTTGTACAATACTTCACATTTGGCCAGCACAGTCTCGCCCACCCCCCTATGTTGAAATCCTGGCTCCGCCCCTGGTTCAAATATGAACTCATTCGGAGTTACAGAATAAGAATTAAAAATCATACCGTACACATATTCGTGCAGGAATAAAATCTCTGAACGTTATAAGCAACTTTTTCAAACCAAAATGAGTAAAACTTGGCACTTTATTAAAAATTCCAGAAACTAAACTAAAAAATAGGTCTCTTGTTACAGCAAGATGACACAAAGAAAATCACAAATAAAACAACCGGGCTGCCTCCCGTAAAGCGCTTTCTTTATAGCCATATAGCTAGGCTTCTTACTTGATGTTTATTGAAGATGAATCTCATGAGGGAGCTTGAACTTTGATGTGCCCTTCTTCCTTGGGAGTTCCATGCATTTCTTGTGTGGAAACTGAAACTTCACATTCCCTTATTTTGAATCAATGATAGCACCTGTGGTACGAAGAAAAGATCTTCCAAAAATAATTGGACTAGAGGTTTTATTCCCCATATCCATGATTAGAAAATCAACAGGCACAAAAGTCATATGTAGCTCTACCATAACATCACTTACTTTTCCTAAAGCATGTTTAATGGAATCATCAACAAGTGCAAGTTCAATAGAGCATTTTTCAAGATTCTTTAATTCAAGTACTTCATATAGTTCTTTAGATAAAACAGAGACACTAGATCCTAGATCAAGTATAACATGGTGTGTCTCTTTTCCAATAGTTACTAGTACCTTAGGAATCCATATATCCCCAAGCTTAGGTGGTATCATAGCCTCTTGGTTGTACCTAGCAATCTTTTCTTTCAAGACATGATTAGCAATATAAGAACCAAAAACCAGCTTGGTTAGTGTTGATGGAAGGATCACTTGCAAATTTTTGTAAGATGGATATTAATTCATGCAAGCTACAATTCTCTAAGTCAAGCAATGGTTCCTTAACTTCACTAAGCATTTTAACTTGCTCAACTTTTACCCAAACAAGATTCTCATTCCTTTTCTTTAAAGCAGGATTCAAGGCTATTTGGAGGTCATCCTCCTCTTCAACATAATTCTTAATACCCTTGTCTAAAGGTTCCAACATAGAAGATATTCTTTCATTCAATTCCCTAGTCAACTTCTTTTAGACTTGGCATAGTTCAATATTGTTTCCATTTTCAAAGAAATTCCAGAAAGAGTGTTACTTGTCTTCTTCATACTAGATTTTGTATGAAGGATAAATGACGCATCTCATTTTTACTAGGATAATCTTCCATATAAGTTTGTAGACATAATATTGACCTATCAATAGAAACTTTTAGTTGTTTGATTCCAGTTTCATCTTTTGATTCTATAGAATTCCCAAATAATTTTTCCATTAAATTATTAGCATGTGAGGGATTTCCAGAGGCAAATCTTCCACTGGTTAATGAATCTAGAAAACATTTTGACCAGCCATCTATACCATTATAAAAGTTCTTTATCAAAGTAGCAGGGGTATATTTGTTGACACCATTTTTACTAATGCCCTTAATTCTACACCAAGTTTCCATTAATGAATCTCCATAGTATTGACCGAAATTATTCATTTCAACACTAGAATTCATTTTGGCAAAGTTTTTATGTGTTTTTTAATTTTTTATGCAAACCTGAAAATAAAATGACACTAAATGATGCAAACCGAAATAACAAATGCAACACAAAATGCAAAAATGAAAATAAAATATGCAAACCGAAATAAAAAATGCAAGACAATGACAAAACAAAATAATTTGCTTTGAAGGTAAAGATGGATAAGATGATGCTCACGTAGGTGCAACCTTCCCAAGCTTAGGTGTTAGCACAAGTTGGTGATGAAGTTGACTTTGTTGTGATATCCTTGGACAAATCCTTACAACAATGATTCCCCGACAACGGAGCCAGAAAACAGTCTTGATACCCGATGACGTAGTTACCTATGTCAAAAGAATATGGGTTAGGTTGAGACTCCAAGTGCAGAGTGTGTAGTAAGTGGAAGACGTGTTTTCCCCACGAGGGGTGACTCGAGGGTTTAATATCGAACTCTCGGGGAATCAGTAGTGAAAGATTTATCTTCCTATCCTTCTTTTGGTTACCTACAAAACAAAGTAAATGTTTTGGTTCTCAACCTCACCTAGTGGTTGTCAAGCACAAGGTGTGAGAATAATATCAAGATAATTATGCAATGCAAATAAGAAATAAATATGCAGTGGTGGTAAATAAATATGCAAGGATGGTGATAACAATGATAAATGATATTTTGGGTTTTATATTATGTATGCAAGATGCAAAAGTGTTTTTGTATTTTCGGATTTAAAAATGGCAGAAAATGGAAAAGTGGTAAAAGTTGTTGGAAAGGTGTTTCTTATGATTAAAAATGGACCGGGGTTCATGGTTTCACAAATGCAATCTCTCTTTTAATAAAGTGGTAGACAATGGAACACTAGAGTTGACATATGATATTGCAACACAATAAGTTTAGTGACAAGTTACTAATTATATGGGCATCACGTCCTAACATAGAGACCTATTTTTTATTAGTCTCACTTATACTCCACCAAGATGCGAACTAAATTATAACACCTCAGTAATTAAGATAACTCAGAGTATAGCTTTAAGTATCATGACATGAAGTTAAAATAAGAACATGCTAGATCTAGTCACAGAGAAGATTTTTTTGTTAAAATATAATAAAATAGGATCTAAAAGCTAATGGTGAAAATGGATTGTGAAATGAAATTCCTTTTCTAATCCACGTGTTTATGTCATTGTGTTTGTTTTTCTTGTGTACACTATACAATTTATTTCCTCGCATTTTGTGTATGTTGTAAGTTTGGTTTTAGTCTTGGCTTCACGTGAACGCATGACTCCTCTGCTCACCCAGCATGATCCCTTTCTACGATCGTGAACACATAATTGGGGGACATGCGACATGGAAAGTAATCGCTTTGAAGGACATACTATAGACGTTCGTAAGGAAACATGTTGTTTTGCATGCAACATCTTTGCATCGTCGTGTGAACATGTGCGTACGTGCAAATGAGTCCACTTTGAACGTTCTTTCACGTCCGCCCTCCCCAAAAATTCGACTCCATCGTTTTTTTGTTGAGAACTTATTACATTTCAATGCGCATTGTCATAACCTAATTTAAATAATTTCTCATGGACCATCTTGAACTTTCAGGCCCTTGACGGGCCAGAGACAAGGTCCAACTGACCTAACAAGCCGCCACACTAGGTCGATCCCTTCCTTAAATTCCTCATCTCGCCCGGGTGGCAATTCTTATTTGATCGTCAAATAGTGTGTGAACTCTATATATTAAACCACGAACAATTATTTTTGATAGGGGTGAACGTTTTTTCACATGAACATAGTTTTTTTTTAAACAATGTGATCATTTACTTAAACATAGTGAACATTTTCTGAACTTTGTAAACATTTTATCTAAACTTTCTACAGTTTTCATATAGGGAGTAACATTCATGTAAGTATATAAAACCAAAATGAAAAAACAGAAAGAAAAAATGAACGAGAAAAACAAAAATGATAGAAAATGATAGTAGAAAAGAGGAAAAACTAAAATAATAAAACAACTCCGAGCCAGCCCAGTTGCAAGCGTTACGTGGGCCCAACCGATTACGGAACAGAGAACTGAGTCCAACGTTGGCCCTCATCATATAGGAGGCTCCCCGTCCAGGTTACAGAGCCTCCCCCAATTCCGAGCCTCCAGATCCACCCGCCGCCGCCGTCGCCGTCGCCGACGACCACCCCGTCGCTGCCCGTCCCCGCGCGTCCCGGCCAGCAAGGTACGCGTCGATCGCCCTCTCTTTTCCTCACCAGAATCCTTCTCGATCTGCTCCTAGGCGCTCCTGCGGCTCCTCGGTGACCCCCGGCCAGCCCCGGCGCGGGCCGCTTCCTGCCGCTCCCATCGCCCCTTCCAATCCCGTTAATTCCATTCTAGAATCGCCCTACGGCTCTCGATTTCTTTTTTCCTAACGCCTGCCGTCGCTTGGTCAATCTGGGAAAATAGTGCTATCGCGCCCGACGCCTAATCTCGCGTCGACGCAACCAAAAATCCCTTCCTGGGGCGAGGAATTGATCGTTACCGCGTTGCTTGATTGAAATACGCTGAGATGCTCTGATCACTGAATCCAAGCACGCCATGCTTGTTAGATTAAGTAACGTTGCAGATTGTGCATTAAGTAATCATTCCCATTTCGGTGCTATTGTAATCGCTCTCTGAAATTGTAGGCCCATGCTGCTGCCTCTTTGTGTATACAGCCATAATTATAACTATTGATGAGTAGCTTTTCAGCACTGCTATGTTTCTACATGGAATGCTGTGTTACTGTGTTGCTTAATTGAAGTACGTTGAGATGCTCTGATCACTGAATTCAAGCATGCCATGCCTATTAGATTAAGTAACGTTGCAGATTGTGCATTAAGTAATAATTTCCCATTTCGGTGCTATTGTAAGCCTGTGGAGTGAAATCACTCTCTGAAATTATAGGCCCATGCTGCTGTCTCTTTGTGTACACAGCCATAATGCAATGGTTATAGTATAACTGTTTTTTTGAGTAGTTTTTCAGCAGTGCTATATTTCTATGCAGGATGACGACAGGCACAGAAGCGCCCTTTTATCCACGGGAGAAGATCATTCAGAAACAACAGTATTTCCAGAAGTTGAGCAAGCACACCCATCTCAAAGGACGCTATGATGTGATCACCTCTGTTGCCATCCCACTTGCCCTCGCTGGCACCAGTTTGTTCATGATCGTAAGTTCAAAATCTCAGCTCGTGCTTGGTTACTTGTGATCTTTCATGTTTGCTTCTACCAAGCCAGTGACATGTCGCTTGATTTACAAACAGGGTCGTGGGATATACAACATGTCTCACGGGATTGGGAAGAAGGAGTGAAGTTCTCTCAGCTTGCTAGTATCTCAGTCCGCGGAATGGAAGTGATACTGTCCAGCTATGAACGTCTTTTTAATTTGCAAATAATGTTGTCAAAGAACGAGCCCATTTCCACTCCTCTTGTTGGTGTTTGCAGATTTTTTGTCAGCATATTGTGCTAAACTTGCAATGATGGTTCTATAACATCGGCATCGTTAACTTTCGTTTGGTTGCACATTTTCTGCTCTCTGTCTTGTTTCAGTTTTTGCTTTATCTGTGCACTCTATGCAGCAGGTTTACTTTATACACAGTTTCAGTTTGAAGCCCTGAATAGTTGCATCTCAGTTTATATTGGTTAAATCCGAGGTCAACGAGATGATAGATTGTACGAACTGTCGGTATTGAGGATTTGTGATTTTTTAAACAAAAGTAGCTGTAGTATGCATCTGATGGACAGAATTTTACGTGGCTGTTGATTCTTTTTTGGGGGAATCGGAATGTTCAGATTGCATATATACACAATCCATCTTGAAGCATATATCCGCTGGGAGTGTATGTGCTTTGTACAAGGAAAGGAATGCCAAGCTTCACAATTTAAACCTTGCTAGCACATCACATCAGAAGTACAAAACACTAGACAAGTTAATTACACATGTGCAACTACAAATTTCAACTGTCACTGCTGCTGCAACTAGGTTGAATTAGTACTTTTAGAGCCTCATTACTCCCATGTTGCTACAAGTTAAAAGGTTTAGAGATTGCCCACCTGAAACAGAGGATGAGACAAAGCTCCATGCCTTTTTTTCAGTTTATGCTTTATCTATACATACACTATGCAGCAAGCCTATACACAGTTTTTGGTTGAAGCCCTGAATAGTTGCATCTCAAAATATATTGGTTAATCTGAAGCCATCGAGCTAATGGATTATACGAATTTTCGGTATCTTGAAGATTTGTGATTTCGGAAAAAGCTGTAACATATAATTAACTCAAGCTATTACTCTGATTTTGTCAACATCAGGACAGTTAAATAGTTGACCTGCCAACGTGCATAAACTTTCTGCTACTTTTTACGGAGCGAGAAATAAACAGTGAACCAATCAGGCCCTTAAGAAAAATATTATACATAGTAGTCTCGTTAAACTCTTTCCTAAACCTTTTCCTGGCATATAAACTCAAGCCATTACTCTGATTTTGTCAACATCAGGACAGTAAATAGTTCCGCTTAAGAAAAGAAAAATGTACAGAGTAGTCTCGTTAAACTCTTTCCTAAACCTTTTCCTGGCATTGGTACAAGGAAATGACTGCCAAGCTTTACAACTGAGCCTTGCTAACACATCGCACCTAAAGTTCGAAACACAGAGAGACAGTAGACTAGTAACTATTCACACATGTGCAACTAAAATTTCAACTGTCCCTGCTTCAACTAGATTGAATTAGTACTTCTAGAGCTCCATTCCTCTCATGTTACAACCAAATTAAAAGTGGAGAGATTGCCCACCTGAAAAAGAGGATGAGACAGGAATCAATAAGCTTCACTATAAACAGCATCGTCCTTATCCCCTCCCTTGCTACAGTTGAGAGAGGCGGAAAAGGCGACTCCAAGGTTCCAGGCTCGCGCCGGCGAGTCCGCCGCTCCCCTCCGCCTCCGGTCGCCGTTTCGGCACCGTGAGGTGGGGGGGGGGGGGGGGAGCTCTGGTACTTGCGCGCGCGTGTAGATAGGTAGTAGTTTAGGTTCTAGGTGTGAGTTCCTCTCGGCGGCATCGATGACGGCGGCGATGGCGTCGGCGAGTAGGGTGTGATCCTTCCTCTCCGCTCCCCGTTCCGGCCTTGGTGCCGGGGAGGTCGTGAAGGTTCTTCTTCAGGTGCTCGTTTCCATCCTTGCTTCTCCGGCCGACCGTGGTGGTGAGGGGAGAAGGAGGTGGTTGTGGGCGTCCTGTTTTTGGTGGTGGTGTTGCAGGTGGCCTTCTTCTTCGTGTGTTCTGCTCCGGCCGGTCGTGGTGGCGAGGGGAGTGTCTGCTCGGAGGTGGGTGTTGATGATGGTGGTCCTGGGCGTTGCGGTGACGGCTGGTTGTTGGGCGGAGGCGGGAGAAGGTGCTCTGGCCGAGCTCGTTCATCGAGGATAGATTCCGGTGCTTGGCGGCGGATGGCTATTGCGGTCTTCTACTTTGGTGGTGGCGTCTTCTTCCCGGCGGACGGCGGTACGGCGTCTGCGGCAGCGTCTAGGAGTTTGGGGTGAGGCGGTGGTGGATCTGATTGCGGTTTCTTCAGGCAGCTCGAGGTGCTCTGTGCAAGTTTCGGGGTCCTTTTGTAATTTTCTTTTCTTTTCGGACCTGTATGTAATTTGTACTGTGCTTCCTGATATATGAATCAGATCCTTCCTCAAAAAAAAAAAAAACTTCACTGGAGCAGGAGATATCACCAGATCATTTGATTATGTCACATCTGAAAAAAGAAGATTTACAGAAAATCCAAACAATAAGCAGAATAACAAGTATTAACTTTCAAACAGGCGCCTGAAGTTTAACCCCTTCTAGACAAGCATAACGAGCATCACATCGAATGGTTATGGTGTGCCAAGGCTACATACACTTAAGAACGAGCAAGACAGAGAATTCTTGTGCACATACCCAGATACCCTCATAATAGAAACTAGCAGTGCACTAATGTTGGTTATGGTAGATGTTCAACAATTCCATAAATGAGCTTGTATAGGTTGATAATGTTCCTTAGTTACTACTCCAAAAAGCATTAAACAACTCATGATGCAACGCATAACTTGGACACATAATATGTCAAACATGAATAATCGTCAAAAAAAAAAAAAAAAAGAATAGACATGCAAGTCTACGACAAAAGCTAATAGCCCAGAACACTATGGTGCATCTCAACTCATCTAAATCCAAAATCGATATACTAATTGTCTAGTTGACAGGAATGTCAGATACTGTCTCTACTTTGTAATGTCCAAACTGCCTATGTTGGACCTAATATGGTAAATGAGCATTCAGAATAATCAAGCCTGAATCTTTTTCAGTGAAGTTGCGCTGCATCCATATAGGATTTGAGGATAACTTAACATACCATTGAGCATTCGTAGTATGTACTCCCTCTTGTAGACTTCAGGGAGCGCTAAAAACATGCCCATTTGGTTTGGTTCCTTTGCGAAAATACTTGCAGCATTGACCACTTCGCTTCCAGTAAACCCGACCTTTTGCATTTCAGCAATAGCTCTTACTCTAGGATTCTGCTGGGGCACCTCAGGCGATAACCTTTCTTGCAGTTCAGTATGACTTTCAATCACTGCTGCAGCCGTGCTCCCACTCTGCGTGATACTTTGAAAACGATCATGTGCATCCTTGAACCGCTCCATGGCTGTTGCGGCGGTGCACACATTCTGAGCAACACTCTGAAACTGATCATGTGCATTCTTGAACGCCTCCATTGAGCTGGCATGCTGAAGCACACTCTGAAAGTGACGGTGTACGTCCTTGAACAGCTCCATTGCTTCCGCCATCGTGTCTGCATGCTGACTGGCGTCTTGATAGTGACCACGTACATCCTTGAACATGTTCGGAGACGGGCAATTTGATTCAACCATTCATTTTCCCACCATACTTACATTTCTTCTGCCTTGATGTAGCATCCAAGGAGCGACCGGATGGTCCTGTGGACATCCTATCCTCCTCCGCTTCCTCAACTCCAGCTTCACTTGTATTTCCATTCTCCATGTCAGCGGTCGCTTCTCCGGACACTTCCACCCCTTCTCTACCGGTTCTATCCTTGCCATATATCACGTCAAACACATCAAAATGTGGTCACGGCTTTGGAGATCTCACTTTGATTCATCCTGAAACGTGCAAGACAATTCCAGTTGATGAACACTGCAGTGACCAACTTTTGGAACAAACCTGAAACACTAGCCGTACCGCAGACGCAGACCATGCATAGCGTGCAGAAAATCACGGATGTACTGTAGTACTGTACATATTACTACTAATCCTAAGTATATCAAAGCTGGCCAGAATATCAAAGCTGGCCAGAATCGCGGCCTATCCGCGCTCTGAGCACTGTAGCAGCTACAATGTGCTACAGTACTGAACAGTGCACTGGTAATTTTGCACAAAAAGCCCTTCAAATTTCTCGCAATCACAGATAGGTCCTTCGTACATATAACCTGAACCCTAACCCTAGAAACAGAGCCATGGCCATTTTCCCCCGTTTCCCCTCCGGCTCCGCTACCTCCGGCCCGCCGCCGCCGCCACCACTGGCCCAGGGCGTCGCCTCCCTCCACCTTGCCGCCCTCTTGGCCCAGCGCGCCGCCACCCTCGCGGGCGGCTGCGTCCCTAACCCTAGAAACAGAGCCATGGCCATTTTCCCCCGTTTCCCCTCCGGCTCCGCTACCTCCGGCCCGCCGCCGCCGCCACCACTGGCCCAGGGCGTCGCCTCCCTCCACCTTGCCGCCCTCTTGGCCCAGCGCGCCGCCACCCTCGCGGGCGGCTGCGTCCCTAACCCTAGAAACAGAGCCATGGCCATTTTCCCTCGTTTCCCCTCCGGCTCCGCTACCTCCGGCCCGCCGCCGCCGCCACCACTGGCCCAGGGCGTCGCCTCCCTCCACCTTGCCGCCCTCTTGGCCCAGCGCGCCGCCACCCTCGCGGGCGGCTGCGTCCCTAACCCTAGAAACAGAGCCATGACCATTTTCCCCCGTTTCCCCTCCGGCTCCGCTACCTCCGGCCCGCCGCCGCCGCCACCACTGGCCCAGGGCGTCGCCTCCCTCCACCTTGCCGCCCTCTTGGCCCAGCGCGCCGCCACCCTCGCGAGCGGCTGCGTCCCTAACCCTAGAAACAGAGCCATGGCCATTTTCCCCCGTTTCCCCTCCGGCTCCGCTACCTCCGGCCCGCCGCCGCCGCCACCACTGGCCCAGGGCGTCGCCTCCCTCCACCTTGCCGCCCTCTTGGCCCAGCGCGCCGCCACCCTCGCGGGCGGCTGCGTCCCTAACCCTAGAAACAGAGCCATGGCCATTTTCCCCCGTTTCCCCTCCGGCTCCGCTACCTCCGGCCCGCCGCCGCCGCCACCACTGGCCCAGGGCGTCGCCTCCCTCCACCTTGCCGCCCTCTTGGCCCAGCGCGCCGCCACCCTCGCGGGCGGCTGCGTCGGACGACTAGGCGCGCAGGCCTTTGACGGCCCTAAGCCAGGTTTCCCCACCCGAGCTTGAGGCGGCGGCCACGACGGCGAGCTGATGGCGGCGCAGCGCCGCGCGCCGCCCCGGAAGGGTGCCGTCCCCGCCCCTCCTCCTCTAGCTCCACCCGCCTCCCCTCCCCCCGCGCCTCGCCTCCTCCTCCTCTTTCCCCTCCCGCCGGCGCGGACGCGGCTAGGGGCAGGCGCGGCCGGGCGTGGCCGGCGGCTCCACCTGACCTCCGCATTTGCACCTCTCGCAGGTACATACATCTTCCTCCTGATTTGCCTCCTCCATTGCTCTCTTTTGATTTCATATTTTCATCCTATAGCTTCTTATTTTTCTGTGCAGATTCGTTTTCATGTATGCCTATGAGGTGTTTGATGAAACTCCAAGTAGGATGCAGAGGTGTTTGTACCCCATTTTCGTTCATAAAGTAGGTGGATAGAGTGGGGGAAACAAAGCAGGGAGATGAAGTGTCACGCATGTGTGTGTAGCCATGCATTCTCCTCGGTTGAGATCCATGGCGTTAGTGACAAGATTTGTACCAGAAATCTTCTCCTGCTGCCCCAGAATTCACCATGGTCTTGGGGATGCGTTATGGTGAGATTATTTTCTCATCTGGCCTTTCTCCCACAGAACTCGCATCCTCCATTTGTTGCTTATATGTTTTATATTATGGTACCTGAAGGATTGGGTTTAATGAGCGTTCTTATTACGAATATTGATTCATAAACACTGCGTTACTTGAGGTGCTGCATATTTTTCTATTTTACTATGTATCTATTGTAGTGCCATTATTGTTGACCTTTTGATGTGCACATTGTTATTTACAGACTATCATATTTGTGTCATGAAAATGAACTCATGTATAATTGCTTTATTCCTTGGAAGTTCATGGTATACATATATTTCACTCTATTCTAAATGTTACAAATATGTGTCATGTGTTCTTATGTTGCCCTTCGTGCATGTACACACTGAACGTGGTCTTGATGTAAACCAATTTTTATTCTCTTAAAATTGTGTGGTTTATGGTCTTTGTTTCACAGGTAATATGAGCCGTGGAGGTCAGTGGAATCAAAATTGGTGTCCGTATTGTGATAGTGCCACCTCTGATTTTTTGCACAAGCTCAAACTCTAGCTTCAGCGAGTTCATTCCCTCTTTTACTTTCATATGTGATGGCAAATAGGATATTCTATCATTTTTCTTAAGTAGGCTGCCAGGAAAGGTGAGAAGAATATGTTAGTAGTATTGCACATGATAATGTGCTTCCTGCATTTAAAATCCTATGATGACAAGCAGGCTCATATTTAAAACTCCAATGTCTCCTAAAATATTGGCTTACTGATCTCCTTAGGACAGATTTTAAGTGATGCCAATTTGTGGTTAATTACGTGTTTATTCTCTAGGCTTTTTGTTAGATTTGATACCATGTTGAGATTTTTCGTGCACAGTAATTTATATTTTCGGGCAGCAAACATCACTTTCAAAAGAAGAATCAATAATTTCTGCGGTGATGGTACCACGTTAGTTTTGTATAATCTGAAAGCTAGCACATAATTTCTCAGTTAGCATAGAGTAGATCCGAACCATGTCTTCTGAAATACTTCAGCAAGGGGCTGTTATGCTCCTAATTTGTTAAAGGAAACATTGGTGGGGAGATAAATAAATCAATCATGTATTTCTTTTTCTATTGGTGGATGAAAATGACTGAATCTTTTTCAATTATGTAGACGCAAAAATTTCTGCAGAATCAATGATAGATAATGTTCTTGGTTGTTTATAGTATCTTAGGCTGATTCTGGACCACTAACCTTGGTCTTAATTTTTGTATGCATTTGAATACCAGTGCACCTTGGTGTGCCATAAAACATTGATGTCATAGAAAAGGGGAGTTTTTGATAACCATCTGATATGGCCTTGACATGTTTATAATCCAATAGTTCATAAGCTTGCTTTTTAGAATTATAATTTGTATTCTGTATTTTTCCTTTCTTGTGGAGAAACTTAAATGAATTATTATTGCTTGCAATAATTAATGATGTATTTAAAGGAACTGATACAAGCATAATAGCCTTGGTTGATATATTCAGCTGCCATCATTAGAGATTTATCCTGTTTTCAATAAATTATCCACTATTCTATTCGATTAAACACTCATGTTTGTTTTTGTTTTAATCTTTCTGTTAATGTATTCAAATATGATTTCAGTTTAAGTGCAAAAGGAGCCGGGAACTGCCGTATCTTAAACCACAAGAGGATTTCTCTAATTATTGGGTGTGGTGTCGTGTTGTCGCCTCATCATCAATCTTTTTTCATGTACCATGACTGGTATATGTACCGGCCTTATGTCTATATAAGTGACTCATTGAAAGGTGAACTTGCAAAGCTGACTGATGTCTTCTCTAAATTGTGTCTCATGCATCTACGGTTTATGTGCCTTCTTAGTGAATTATTGGCGTGAAATTTACCTTTGTTTCAGTTTTTACTGTTTCATACAAGTTATCAGCATGTTCTGCTTTTTGTTAGGTTTGTTCTAGATAAATGGGAGTACTTCCTATTTGTCACTCGATTATTCTGCTTTTTTAAATTAATCTTCCTTTAGCCGTACTAATAAATTAATTTATGCTGCGTTGTCACTGTGACATATCGTTTCTTAATGCTACTTGGTTGTTTGTTTGTGAATTCATGTCTTTTTTCTTGCAAGCTTAACTGTCAGTTGTAGATCTTTGTTCTTATTACTCACTTCTGAAACAAAACGAGAGATGTACTGAAAAGTCATTCTGATATATAAAAAAATATTATATGTACAAGGTAATATATATTTTGTTGTGTGTGACATCAAATGGAGAATCGTGCATCCAATTTTTTGCTTCCTGACTTTCCTAGATTGACGAGTTCCTAGGTTTGCATTTCTACAGAATATTGCAGTTTGTTTTTCTCAATATTTTTGAGGATGTTGCCTCTCACTAAGAAAAACCTTCAGTGAACTGCCTGATATACAGAATTCTAAAAACGAAACCTTATTATTGCTCATACCTGTAATTATTTGACACAAATCTCGCCAATAAATCCTGCGCTTTTGATACATCTCTAACGAACAATGTGGCTTTAGAATGTCGCAGCTGGAAAACCCAGTGCTTGCACCTTCCTGTGTAAGTTATAATAGCTTGCTGCTCTCTTGGTCTCTTTATTGCCCCGTTTGCTACTGGTTTAGATTTCTTGCATGTCGCTGCTGGCGCATATTATTTTCAGTGAAATTGAGATTTCTTTTTATGGTCTTTGTTATATACATAATTTCTCATGTTTGAGTTTTAGGCATTCTGCAATGACTATTTCCCAGCCTTTCATATGGAGTATGCAGATTCCAACCCTGGTCCCGCTTTGGAGACGCTGAAGAACTATATCTGCCCAACCGAAGTACAAGACTTGTGTGTCTGCAGAAGCAAAACTGGTGGCCTCGCTCACGTTCTATCCGTCAGGTCCATGTCTTAATTTTTTCTTATGGTGCAGTCTCATTGTTTGACAATCCTATAGACTGTTTAGAGGTTGCAAACAATGATGCCTATCAAGTATGCGGAATGTCTGAGCATAAGATACTTAAAAATGATAGCTATGATGAACTTAGAAAGAAAAAACATACCGAAGATGGTCACATCAACCAAGTTATTGAACATAATAGGAAGACTGCAAAACTTATCAGTTGGATCAGAAGACCAAGGAGATTACTATATGCTGGTTTAATTTCACACTGGATGTAGCCAACACAAATGAGGTCTACCAGATTGTAGATGGTCATGTTGATTCCTCTCCATAAGCTTATCCTACCGCCTGTTGATATTATAATGTGTGGTAAAGTGTATTAATCATACTACGAGATATATTTCCTACCTTTGTTTACCTACTTATGTGATAGGTCGTGGATGTTGTATTGAAAGACCTTTTTATATGATCTATTTTATCGGGAAGACTTATCGTGTCAACTTTATGTAGGAAGAGCATTGTGCTTTGCTCTAACAATAATTTACTCTGTAATTGTTGACTCCCCGAATATGGTGCTAAATAAGAAAGTTATAGCAAAATTTAGACCATATTTGATCATTTCGGTTTGACAAACATATTTGAAAGCAATATAACTTAAAACTCTCAAATTATGTAGTTACATTTTAAAAAAAATGCTAAAAAACACAAGCATATCTAATCAATTGCTTATGTCTCTAGAGCATAAAGTAGTAGTGCCTCCTGTTATATGCATTTATCCACAATTTTTCTTTTCGCTTTACCCTATGCTTGATCAACAAGGAAGACAACAACTATGTTAGGATGCTTGGTATCTCTTGCCCTATTAGTAAATTATTGTAAATTCTTGCCTTTCTAATAGGCTGAATAAAGCTGGTTTAAAAATTACCTTCAATTAGCAATGGAATATTTAAGCTCAGTTATGGTTCTTCAATTATATTTAAGTGAATATTTGCCGCTGGTAGTGAGTTTTTATCAAGTGTAGCAATGGAATTTTTCCCCATTATTTATTGCTCTGAGTGGACTACGGTTCAGGCAAAATCAGTCAATTGATTGCTCACGAATGACTTTGCATGAACTAATTCTGAAAGCCACTATTCCTCTGAACTAATTCAGAAAGCCCATGTATCAAAACCATGTTTCTCCCTGAAATAAAATAGTGACTATTTTTATTATGATTTCTGGCTAGCTCTCCTTTACTGTAATTGTAGATCAAAATGGGATGATTTCCGAACCCATTCTTTACTAAGGTCATATTTTTCACAGAATAGTTGAAAATTTATTATATTTGTCACGTACCATTCTATCTGACCAAATGTATACATCCTTACTTTTTTATTGTTGCAGATGCATGTTCCCATGTCATCCATAAAATATTATCATATTTATTATTTTATGTTTATGCAGAGAGAAAAACATAAACTGGAGATTTGCTCAGTTCTGTCGTGGTGGTTCCATCATGCTCCGTCTTAGATTCGTCAACCGTATGAAAGGAGGAGCAAAATACAGCCATATATATAGAGCCTCCGTTAGATTCGTCAACAGTGCACACTCATCCATTCTTCTCTCCAGGTATTCTCCTATATTCTTACTGTTTGTATAAAATCACTTTCCTAGACCATCGCGTATCGCGTTCCAGACTGTACATTGGCTACTCTAAAACAGGTACCAAGCTGCCTCAAATCTAAGATATGTGCAAACGATACTGCTAGACACTCATGCGTCCACGAGATTGAAATTAAAATCTTTATTTGCCTATTCTTCAACAATCTCTTTAGCTTTTCTCTACATAACTTTCTTTTGATCGGATCTGGCAAACTCTGCTAACCAAGTAATATTAGCACCTTCGTTTTTTCATTAGTTATGCGGTCCTGATGCTGCTGTAAGGCCTTTTAGTACAGGTTATCACCTTATTTTATTTATGTAAGATTGTCAGCTGATATCAATCATCATGATACTATCCATACTGTAGTCAAACGCAAATGCATCATCTTACTAATTATTTTGGAAGTCCCCTCCTTTATTTATGAAAGATTCTTGACTTGATAGTGTGTATCTGTCATGTGTATAGAGGTTATGTCTGCACATCAATTAAATTCGTTACAAAAGTAATCTAATATGTTCAGTTGCATAACTAAATAGTTTCCTACTGAAACTTATATTCTCTTATTCCAGCCAAAATTATGATGGCAATACCTTCATTATGATGTTTCTCTAGCACATCGTAAGAATATGCACCCGCTATATCCTTTTTACTAATAAAAATGCCTCTATCCTTTGTGCCTGCATTTTCACCAGATTACTAATTCCAATAATATATCACAGCCTTCCAGGTGGAGGTTATCAAGTTTCCAACCGATGTCCTGTTTGAGGAGATGTTGAAGAAGCTAGGTCTCCCCCCGGCCCACCTACAAGTCCAGCATGTCAGAAGAAGCTAAACTGGTGGTCTATCACATTTTATCCGACAACTCGATGCCTTCGTTTTTCCTATGGTACCATCTCCAGGCCATCATATGGAGATTCTTGATGTCGCAAACAATGATGCACCGAAGGAAGCTATCATGTACATATGGAAAACAATGAGCGTAATATTCTAAAAGATTATAGCTATGATAAGCTCAATGAATGTAATATTAAGAATCAGTGTAATATTTAACAGTGATACCTGTGCTATGTATAATAGTGATTGACAATCATTGTAATTTAAAAGTGTTTACAATAGCGTTTTGATATAAGTACCTCTTGCTATGTATAACCATCATGTTGTTCAGCGAATGTTAGTATTACAAAAACTTTGCAACTGGTTTTCACTATAAACTACACCGCCCACAAAGATAAGTGCGTTCTATAAATCAGCACCACTACTCCTACTTACAAAATGCATTATGTGACTGGAGTAAGAAAACAAACCGTACATATAAATTCTCGCCAAGGGCGCGGCGTGCCGCCGCGCCGGAATTCAACTAGTGAACTTGATATAGACCTGCAAAGAACAGATGCCGCGCCACAGTGCGAGGACCAGCCGGAGAGCTTCGAAATGCAGACGAGATCGGAGCGGGAGCACTTGGAGCTTGGAAGATGTCTGAAGAGTGACAGAACAGAACAGTAAAAATCCGTGTCAGGAAGAGAATTTGCGAGTTCTGAACGTCGTCATGTAGAGGATAAATGAGTGGATGGGGTCTGTAGAACTCACGAGCGGCTGCTCCGAGACAGCGGCGGCGAGCGGCGCCCCCGAGAGACGTCGGAGGCGAGCGGCGGGGGGAGTCGGGATTGGGAATGGGAATCCGGGGCCGGGGAGGGGATTACCGGTCTAGGGTTACCGCGTGCTCGCAGTCTGAACACGTGCCGAGTGTGGGTGTGGGCTTCGCCGCCTGGGATTAGGATTTGCATCTGGAAAAGGTTGGTTTGGCAATGGCAATCCGGATCCTAATACACCTTTTTGTTTTTTCCAGAATCGTGAATCCGATACACCGAGATATTTTAAAAATTATAACAAAATGGTATTTTAAGTTTTAAAAATCCCAAACAGTTTACGTGGATACATATTCATGTTATCGATATATCTGCATAGTTTGCTCGACAATATGTTATATTCTAGGTTACACAAAAATCAAAAAATAATGGCTCTGAAAAAGGTGAAACAAAACTCATTTGACTTGCTACACGTAACTTGATTTTTTTTAAACAAGAGCACTGAGTTCGGAAGATAGAAGTGTTTTTAGGTCCGGTATCGACTTTCTTAACTAAAGCAAAGAGTATATTTGTAAATTCTTAAAAATTCAGAATAGTTCATAATTTGCTAAGTTTCATGAAAATGAGATTGCTAAACATAAGTTGTAGTAGTACACTCATTTCTCCGAGGTAAAAAATAGTTTATTTTTTCAAGATGTGCCTAGGTTTCTAACTTATGTGTGTGTGTGATTTTTCTTGTAATGTTTCACAACTTACAATATGTTCTCTTAAGTTTTAGAAAGTGAGTTCCCGTGTACCTAGCCTTAAAAAAAAGTCCGCAATAGGGAGTATATGGAGGAAACTCCCAGAAACTCATTTTTGGCTCCCGAGATGTATCCCATAAACGTGCAAAATCTTGATTTTAAATAGCTTATATTTGGATCTACACAAAAATGAAAAATCTTATATTTTTTTGGAGATTTGAAAGTGTGTACATTTAGATTCACACATTTTTCATTTTTGTGTAACTTAGAATATAAATTATTTCAAACGAAAATTCACATTTGTATGATACATCATTGTAAACATGTAAGATTGTTTTCAGATTTTTTGAACTTTCAAATATGATTTTGTATTTTTTAACAGAGGGAGCAGGGAGCAACTCTGGTGCATCAAATACCTTGAGGATGCAAGAAAATGTTGCATTTGTTGGCCAAACCTTCAAGAGCAGCATCTTCTTTAACAGGGCAATTGCTGCATCACGGTGCTCTGAACATCCATGGTTTACAAGGCAGCTGATTATGCTCGTCCAGCTCGCCACACACTTCTGCGGAAGCATGAAAATCTCTACTCCGACACTCTTTTAAACTCTGATCTTAAATGGACGAAACGAGAAAATCATATATGCTATCAACATGTTTTTAGAGTCGTTCGAACCAAAGAGACCCAAAGCATTTATATGATGCGAAAGTGGTATCCCAGTTTAACGCGATTTATCTCTATGGGACGTGAATTGAACACTTGCCATATTTCGACCGTTGAGAGGTTTGGACTGAACAGAGAAGCTAACTGGAGTGTACATACAGGAACGCAAAGCTTGAGAAAACACCGACATAATACATTTTATTTTTTCTTCCGTGACTACACAATATCAACCAAGCAGTGAGCACACAGGAACCATCAAGAGATGGCGTCCCATACAGCAGAAGAAAATATCATCATTTACAATGTGAAACAACAAAGTACTTGCTTTTGGTAGAATCCATCGATCCACCTGTAAATGCTAGCATCCTTGTTGTCAATAAGAGCGCTGTTAGAAACAAGGCGCTACACAAGAACATTTTGTACAGAATTGCAAAGTACAAGCAAGATCAGTAATTGGCAGTGTCGACTAACTATGAGTTCACATTACTTGGAAATTTTGTCGGTATAGCAAACTTCCATGAACAAGCTTCAGCTCAGTATCGCGGTCCAGATATTGACAGACTGCCAGTCACGGCCAACTGGAACTTGAAGAGTTCACCGTGGTGTTGTATGTTATAAGGTGCAGGACTTAGAAATCATACAATGCCATCAGTGACGGAATGTTCTGACAGCTTGGTCAATTCTTCTCCGGCAAAGCGGACAGTTCGTTACGTGCGAAGAGCAGGTCATACAGCAACACATGTGGCCACACCTGCATAAGGTTGAACCGTCATGCACTTGTTGGGGGTGACAATACAGTAAGACCAGAGCTAGCAGGGAAGATGCTTATCAATGAGCATCGGTGGAGTTGATTTCAGAAAGAAAAAACTTCACTAGTCAGAGCTAAATATGTAAATAAAGTTTGCAAGCCAGGACTAAACCGTGGTTCAGATTTTTTCAGAGATTTCCAACAAAAATGGAAATGCACAAGTTAAGATGATGTTTACTACTACTGCCTACGTTCCAAATTACTTGGCATAGATTTGTCCAAATACGGATGCCTCTACACACTAAACTACGACTAGATACATCTGTTTTTGGACAAAGGTATGCCAAGTAATTTGGAACGGAGGGAATACATCCGTTCCTAAATGTAAGACATTTCAATAGTTCAAACGTCTAAATGTGTCTTACATTTAGGAACAGAGGGAGTAGTTACTTAAACATTTACCAAATGGTGGGCCAGTAAAATACAACACGTTAAACAGCAAAAGATTAACTGACCAACAGGGACTAGCCCCTGTGGCTTTTTAATAGAAGGAGAGATAACTATGGGGCACCCCCCACGGAGCTCAGAGCTCGAACGTAGGTGGCGGGCTGCACGCGCACCTATGGGAATGGTTCGACCCAACTGGTTGCGGCCCAGTTCTCGACAAAAATGAAACAGTGAACAGCACAAATGTTTTAAACATATACTTGAAATTATCAAAAATGAAAATGCCAAAGGAAAAAGAACCTCACTGCAACCATTATAAGTATTATGAGAGGATGTGGAGTATAAAATAAAGTACTTACGGCACAAAAACTGCATTATACTCCTGTTCAAGGCATATGACACATATTTCCAAGACCAACTGATCCTTCTTACTGTTAGGCTCTCCGTCTGATGTTCCATCTGCACATTTTTAATAATAAATGATATCATAAGATAGGAACTAGTACTGACAAGACAGCGTAATCAATCTATAAGAAAATCACCTTCAGCTTCCCTAGCCTGCCGTTGTGCTGCAGCAGCACGAGCCCTGTATGGATGAAATGAATACAATTATACATAACATCATTGTTCTGAACTCCAGACTAACAAAATATTTGGTGCTTGCTGAATTATCTTAGTATTTGGTCCCATGCATGCTTTGCTAGTTTGTGGTGTTCACTGAACACAAAAATAGTTCCACATGTAAAAAACATTTTGCATACAGTGTCTCTAGTGCATAAGTGCATTCTATATAAGCCATATGTGACCGAAGAAATATATTAGCTGCAGGTGGCTAATATGCAGTTTTTGCAATTGAAAAGCACTTGGAGATTAAAACACTAAGTGATCAGAATAAAGAAGGGACATCATTGCAACCATGTCCAGCACATAAGAATGAACCTCCTGAACAAATGAACATGGAAATAACAATTTTTTCCCAAAGAACATATCTCCTTTATTTTAAATGCGAGAAATTGATGTTTGTCCATACTTCCTGTGAAATTCATGCTGACGCTTTTTTGTAGAAAATGCTCTAGCGCACGCTTAGCAAGAAGAAAGACACCAAAGGCTGCAAATCCCATGGAAGCAAGCTTGTACAACCTGTCATAGAAAGGCATGCCATCAGCAGCAAGACCCTTAAGGCCTTAGCAGAGTGAACAATAATGTATTACATCAGTTCCCTACTTGGCCCATTTCCCGAGATTCAAGATAAGTTGATCAATGCTTTTTGGGGATGCATAAAATGGTCCTTTGTGTGGTCGCTGGATTCGAATAGTTCCAACATCATCTTTAATGGCCTGGTCAAATAGCATAAGAATCCAGTACAACAGTAAGGGGCTAAAGGAAAAAGCCATGCCAACGAAAATTTACACCATGAAACCCAATTAAGGGAACGGATGTTACCTCACCAACAACAGTCAATGAAGTTCCAGTTGGAAGAACCCTTTCAGTTCGCTTTACTCCGAGCATCTACAAAGGTTATTGCTAAATTATGAATAGCAATTCTATAAACAATGGCCTTGCAATGTGATTAGACAAACCTTTAGTCCTTGTAAATAATCTAGAGTTCCACGCACAAGCGTCCGTCCCGACTCCTCAAAAACCTCACTTGCAACAGTTAAAACTAACCCAGCTGCAGAACGAGCACCGACAACATAAACACGCCCAGTGCCATCATCCTGGCGATGAATTAGGTGTTAGAAAATTAATGAACATGGAAGCTATCACAAAAGCATAAGATATACTATCAAGCTAAATAAGCAAATCGCGAATTTAGAAATACAAATCATCCTTTCTTCTACGAGCAGTCACTTCAATTATGTTTGCACGAAACTTGTCATAGCTTAAGCAGGGCATTTTTTTTTTTGAACAAGCATAAGTATATTTTCAATACATTAACAATGCCTGAGCTAACGGCTTAAAGTCTAAAGTAGGTGCTGACTGCACGCTTTGTTGAAAACAATACCGTAAGCTACAATTGCCATAATCCATAGCATATAACACCACATATAGTTGTTAACTGGTACCGAATATTTTATTGTCTCATTTTACCCGTGAATAACATATGATTTAGCAACACCAGCAAAGCTTAGCTTTGAGCACATATATATTGGACGTCTGGACTTAGCAACCATGTTTACAATGCTTAACATTAAAGTTACTAACACTCTCTCACCAATACAACTATCTTAGCAGCTAGGGACGGGGATGCTCTTGTTTGGCATAAATCTGGCTGGTCTAAAAACAAAGAAGGTAGCCCAGAGTAGAAACAGAGACAAGCTAATAATAACTTTACAAGCTTTCCACAAATAAACTTCTAGATAGCTACTAGTTTGGACACACACTAGCAATATTGCAATAATCAAACTATGACTATATCAAATAAAGAACCGCACATTACCAGGTACCATGGAACCTCTTTGCTAACAGAAAGCATCACCGCAGAATCTTGAATCCAGGATCCAGCATCGTTGTGCTTCAGGAAGTGTTGCTCTGCCTACAAATGAACAAAGTAAAATGCTAAATTACTAACAACAGCACCATCTACTAATTAAGAAAAGAAGATAATCGGTAGCTACCGTTTCTTCGACTATTACGCCTCTCATACCACTTTGTTGGCAGACAAGTGGTGTATCTGAACTAACTCGCCCGGAGACAGCCACTACTAGTGGCAGGACTTTGCTTGCAGCGTCCAAAATAGCAGCTGTTGAAGAGAGTGAAAACGTGTTAAAACATACCATCTTCATTACATAAACAAGCATATCAAATCATAATATTTGTACAATGTACATCACATGTAAAAGCATGCTGACAGCAAATGTTTAAATCTTGATCATATCTGAAGCAAAAGCTGGACCCCGATTAAAATATTTAGAGCCAACTTGATAAATCTAGAACTCTTAGACTTCGCAGAACAAATTATGCAGCTGCAGAGACAGTGGTGGCACATGCATCTACTTATGTATGTACGGATAAAAAGAAATCGCTGATAGCTAGCCAATCCAGGTACCATTTTACCAGCGGAAACCACAAATATCAACACCAAACACAAACCTAGCCATCAAAATCGTTAATCCAACAAAACCCCCCACCTCAGGGTAGGATCCGACTAGCTCAGAGCATGAGCAGTCGCTGGAACTTATAGAGCTCAAATGATTTCACTGCCGCAGTACCGAACAAACTACAACCCAATGTGGCCAAACCACCAAACAGGCACCATTTTTACAAGACAACACCACGAAATATCAACACCAGCTGCAATCCTACTAATCGACATCATCATTAATCTAACTAAAATCTGCCCCCCTAGAAATTCATCTCATGGGAGGAGGTTAGGATCAGACTAGCTCAGAGCACAAGCAGCTGCAGAAAATCAGAGCTCAAATGGATTCACTGCCGCAGCACCAAAACAAACTACTACAGCCCAGTATACCGCTACTTCTAAATCCATCAGGCAACCCACAACAGAGCGACTATAAACCAAACCCTAGCTCAGCTCACCCACCCAAATCCTTCAGGCTGCCAGTCCTCGCCACCGATCGCAGCACCTCCGCGTCCCTGAGGATCGAACCGCCACCAAATCAGCACCACACAAAATCCCCACCAAAATCGCCAGACGAGAAACAAATTTAAACGAGAAATCAGCACCTCCCGCTGCTCCTCCCGAGGAGATACAGCGCCGCGGCGCTGAGGCAGCACCCCACTCCGCCCCACGGGATCATCATCGCGCGCGGAGGAGAATCGACCGGCGAATCCGGCGCGCGGGAATGGATCCTTCTTCAGCGAATTTAGGGCAGGATTACGGCGAGGTGGGGAACAAAGCACTGGATACCAGAGCTGGAAGCAGACGGCAATGGTCACGGGCGGGTCCCACCTGTCATACAAACAAACCACTGGCAAAAATGGGATAAGCAAGCGGACGTGGGACCCACTGGAACCGGACGGAGTCCAGATGGCGAATGGCACTCGTGGTCAGATCTGGACCGTCAGAGCTCGATCGAAGAAGCCACCCGAGCTGTGTGGCTTACACGTGGGTCCAGCCACCTGTCGCTGCGAGTGGGACAGTGCTAGGGTTTAAGAGGAGGAGGAGGTTTCCCCGGCGGCGGCGGCGAATCCACCACCACACCACCATGGAGAAGACGAGCCTCTCGTCGGCGCTCTTCGCCGGCACCCGCTTCGACCGCAAGCGATTCGCCGGAGACATCGCACGCTTCCGGAAGGGCGCGCAGCCCTCTGCCGCTCCCGAGGCCGCGCAGCCGCCGCCCCCGGAGAATAAGCGGAAGCGCAAGAGCAAGAACAACGCCAAGAAGGTTAAGAAGAAGAAGAAGCGGGACCAAGGGGCCGCCTCCGGTGAGGTTTCAGCTCCAGTCGGACGGTTCGTGCTTGGAGTGGATGTGCTGTAAATTTGATTCTGTTGGTGGGTTTGTTTGCTCTGCAGAGGTTGTGGAGGGGTTCAACGTGTTCAAGGGAGCGGAGGTGAAGGATGCCGCGGACGAATCTGTGAAGGTGGAGGCGCGGAAGGATGACGACTCGGAAGCTGAGAGGCGGCGCAAGGAAGCCGAGAGGGAAATCGAGGTGATGCTCATGATTCATCTTTTCTTTCTTGTGGTTTTCGTAAGCTTGGTGGCAAATTACGACGGTGTATCGAAATGTCTGATGAGCAAAGTAGCTTTGCCATTACTTATGATTCCATCACCATGTTGATTGAATACTAGAAGCCAATCCAGTGTTGCTGAATTGCTATGTTTGCAAGTGTAAGTAGTCTGTGACCTCTGGTGGTTGGGTCTTAATCATTTGACTTGGTTTCCAGAGAGCTGCCATTCTCCGGAAGAGGTTTGACATCCACATTTCGGGACACAATGTTCCAGCACCACTTGAGAGTTTCGAAGAGCTGGTTTCAAGGTTAGCCGTTTCGTAGATTCCAGAAATTACTTATTGTAGCCTTGTTGGTGGTCATTATGTAGTCATGCAAGGTCGTTATGCTAATCCTCTTTATTTGTGTGACTAGGTATGGCTGTGATTCATATTTGGTTGGGAACTTGTCAAAACTTGGCTTTCAAGAACCTACACCTATCCAAAGACAGGCCATTTCCATTCTTCTTTCAGTGAGTGTTTTCCCCCTATCTTTGGATTTTAGTCCTCTTTGCATGGGAACATACAGCTTCTTACACTAATTACTTCATATTGCTTGCTTCAGGGCAGGGAATGCTTTGCCTGTGCACCTACAGGTTCTGGCAAGACACTGGCTTTCTTGCTCCCGATTCTTATGAAAATCAAGGTATTTATCTTCATGGTATAATGTCATGCTGTTTAGATTCCTTGGACATTCTTAACGATGATTGCTGTTCTAATAGCCAGGATCCAAAGGAGCTGTTAAAGCTGTTATTCTTTGCCCAACAAGGGAATTGGCAACACAAACTACGAGAGAATGCAAGAAGTTTGCAAAGGGAAGAAAGTTCTCTATCAAGCTAGTGACCAAAGATCTTTCACAAGATGGGAATTTCAAGGATATGCACTGTGATATCCTTGTATGTACCCCACTTCGTTTGGACCATGCTATACAAAAAAGAGACCTTGACTTAAGTAGGTCTGTGATCTTGTCATGCATGTTTATCTGTTTAGTTATGCAGCACTACCGGTTTCATAGAAGTATAATACTATATGATCTGCTCTGAATAAATTATGATTTATTTCTCTATGTTTTATCATAATTTGTGAACCTGGGGTTCCATTTACTGACATTTTCATCAGAACATTAACTGCTTGGATGGTTACACTCTTTGAACTATAGTTGATAAATTGTACTGGAATCCACATTTTCGTGATGTGTACTTTTTTTGCATTTATACCGGAGATCCTTAAGCTTATGCTCTATTTGATATCATCTTAGTCATATGTGTCCTCATGATGCTTGCAGAGAAATCTATAATTTTGCTTTAACATTTTCTTTCACAACAATACAAAATAGTGCAACAATAACACATGACTGTCAAATGCAGGGTGGAGTACCTTGTCTTGGATGAATCTGATAAACTTTTTGAGCTTGGATTTGTTGAAGTGATTGACTCAATTGTCAAAGCATGCTCAAACCCTTCAATAATTCGATCTTTGTTCAGTGCCACATTGCCTGAAACAATCGAGGCTCTTGCACGCACAATAATGCATGATGCTGTTCGGGTCATCGTGGGAAGAAAGTGAGTATAAAGTGTTCATGTGAACCTACTTTTCCGGGGCAATTTTCATAATGAATTGTTAAACTTGCAGGAATTCAGCGTCCTCACTGATTAGGCAAAAGTTGATCTTTACTGGAACTGAGAGGGGGAAGTTGATAGCTCTTCGCCAAAGCTTTGCAGAAGTATGTCATGATCCTTCAGTGGCAGTTTCTCCTTACTTACATATATCTATCATTGTTGTAGGACTATTTTCTACTGGTCATGTTTGCCTAACCACATTAACAGTTTATTGCATCAATTTCCTTCTCACGCATGCACATATATAAATAGCAAAGCTAAGCCAATCATGGTGCTTGTGGCCTTAATCAAACTACTTACAAAATTGGAGTTTCTATGTGTTTCCGAGATCATTATGAGTTGTTGACCGACCATCTTCCATTGTAGTCCTTGAATCCTCCAGTGTTGATCTTTGTTCAAAGCAAAGAGAGGGCAAAAGAGCTTTACAAGGAACTGGCATTTGATGACATCAGAGCTGATGTAATTCATGGAGACCTTAACGAAGAGCAGGTAACTTTGGCATAGTGTATTATTACTGATTTTCGATAAATATTCAAGTTATTTTGATTTCACCGGTGTAATATTGTTGACATCAAGCTCACTAGCTCATTTCTATTTCCTAACTGTAGCGCCAAGATGCTGTTGACAACTTGAGAGCTGGAAAGAGCTGGGTACTAATAGCCACGGAGGTCCTTGCCCGTGGAATGGATTTCAAAGGTGTCAACTGTGTAATCAACTATGATTTCCCGGAGTCGGCTTCTGCCTACATTCACAGAATAGGTAAGAAAGATATTCAGCTTTCCCGCCTTTACACGGTCCTCGCGACAAGATTCTAGATCTCTTACCTTGTTATACACAGGACGGTCTGGAAGAGCAGGCAGATCAGGGGAGGCGATCACGTTCTTCACAGAGGAGGACAAGCCGTTCCTGCGGAACATCGCCAACGTGCTGGTCTCTTCGGGCTGCGAGGTACCTTCCTGGATGGTGGCATTACCGAAACTCAAGAGCAGGAAACACAGGGTAGACAGGGACCACATCTCCATTTTGACTGACGAAGATTGAGAGTGATATTGTAACTATGTAACAGTTTTATGGATGACACGTTTGGCTTCAGTTTTTCCGGTCCGAATGCCTGGTGCATCATTCAGTTTGTGTTGACTAAAATTTGAGGTTCTGTCTTTTACTGCAGCTACTTCCGGTGAATTATAAAGCAGGTTTGTTTTGGAATGTGATTTATAGTTTGATTCATCGCGGCACATGAAATAAATAACATTTATTGTGTAATTTCAGAACATGTCACATAAAGCGGTTGAAGCCAGCGTCATGCGTGGTCATTCACGAGCTCATCGTGAAGCCAATTCTTCTCCAAGAAAAGTACCCCTGAGCTCCTTTCTTAAGAGCATCTCTAGCAGATCTTCATATCCGGTTACTGGATAATGTTTTCCGGTACCGCGTGGGTTTCGACAGAACATATGCGGTAAACTCGTATCAGAAACTGCCCTTGAGTCCGCCCGCCCGGTATGGAAATCAGTTTTCATCGTTTGTATGCAACAATGAGACACTGATAGAACTTTCAAATTCTCAACGAATATAAACTCTACTACAACCGCTACAAATCCAAAATCATGTAGCAATAAAATTGTTCAAAAGAATGCGCAATCTATCAAGTCAGATAATCAATCAAGCAAGATTGTCATCAACATCAACAATGCCCGGAGCACCACCATCCCCTCCATCAACAACAACACCACCATCCCCTCAAGAATCTTCCAAGAATGTTGGAGCATGAAAGGCTTGCATTTCGATGTTGGCATTTGCTTGTATCTTATGCGTTCCTACATTTACAAAAACAAACAAGTGTGTGAGCTCGATTGCCATCAAAGGAAACATGAACACAAATGTGTGCAAAGAAATTCACGTAGTTGTCAATTGTATAACTACCAGGAGGGCAGGAGGCGCATTCCTCACTTGCTCCAAGCATCCACTCAAATAGTTGCATGTTTGCTTGATGACAGCCTACCGGCCTTAAAGGGATCTCAATGAACATGATGACAGCCACGACATGAGCTTGTGGTACTTGTCCTCGACGCGCTATCAATATTTTCCCTCGTTTGATCATTGCCGGAAATTGCATCAAGTGACACACTCTCCCATGCTCGGACAAATATGAGATCCTCCAACTCGGTGTAGTTGCCGTCCGTTTTCCAAATCTTGGTTGACTTCCCTCGTACACCTTCTCTCCAATTTCTTTGACATCATCCTCGTCAACCCCTTCTTCCACATCCGGTTCGGCCTCAGGCATGTCGATATCGCATGAGTCTAGTGGAGCACTCATGAGGTCGACCGAGTTCTCGTCCAACATTTGCGCGTATGACGAATGAACGGGATAGCTAGAAGATTAATCCATTTGAATCGCTTTTTGCATACTTTGTGCTTGGTCTTAGTGAAAGAAATGCTATCATCATTGGCAGTGACTACTACTCTGGTGTGCTGGTCCTGAGGCCGTCTGTCTACTAAAACAAGCTCTACTACGACAAGTTTTATCCGGTTCCGGTGAGGGAGGAATGAGGAAAGCAGCGCGCGCCTACGGCTCGCTTTAGAGTTTGTAGTCGTTGCTAGGTGATTCGAAGACCCATTTGTATTTTTTATTACTTTTGAAATTCTTTGTACCGTTGTTGATGATCAATAAATTGGTTGGCCTTTTCGCAAAAAAAAAATGCCAAGGGCAATGGCTTGTAGAGCAAACCACTACTCCATCAGCTGGTGTCGCACTAAAAATTAAACATCTAAAGGGATGACCCAAATCAACAGCCTTCCCAAAACATAATTTTTTTTGCCCATCTCCAACAACTCATCTATAACCAAACATGGCATTACAACAAAAAAATCAGCAAAAGTTTGAGTTTCAGACTCCTCCATATTTATAGGAATCAACTCACCTATGTTATAATTGATTCACATGTCTGAAACTTGTTCAAAGCAGGTTAAAGAGTCCCTATGATTTTTTAGCTACCTCTACATTTTTGTCACTAAAAGTATGGTGTCATCGACACAGATCTGAACATAGACCTCATATAAGATCACGAGAATTAGTATTTTAGTGAGAACATTTACAACTAGATTGAAGAGTATCGGGGGGAGATCGGATCTCCTGTCTAAGACCGAACAAGTTACTTTCCATGCCGAAGAAAAAGTTGATGGTTTATAGACATGGTGTTTGTCTCACAGGAAGGACATATTAAAATGTTAAAAAAATATGAAATAAATTTCCGGATGTACTTCCGAATATTTTTAGTTGGCACACAAAAGTTTGCGAAAAAATAATAACTTTTGTGTTCTTTACAGAAAAAAAACAAATGTGGTCCTCAAAATTGTTTTTTACTAGACATTATTTTTGTATTTTTCACACAGGCATAAAAAATGTCTTTTTTGGATGAAACTTTGTGTGCGTACATTAAATATCTGGATGTACATTCGGATTGTTTTTCAGATTTTTTTGACATTGCAAAACATGTTTTTCATAAAATTCCGATGGTTTCCGTTACTTAATTCTGTCTCGCGCAAGTGGACTATTTTTATGATCCTTCGCTGTTTGGTACCGGGCGAGTCGCCATCTAGGTGCACCGCGCTTGGTCACAAAGCTGGCAGCTTTGTGATGGTTGGAAAATCACGGTTTTAATCTGGCAAAACCTTAGTTAGCTAGGACTAGGTCTTGGGTCATATGAGACAATATTGAGATACAATCTGGACGACTTTAGGTACCTGTGGGCCCGGCGCACGTGGGGGCCCAGTCGTCAGTGACTTTGGTAGACGTGCGCGCGGCGCGAACATGGTACGCAAATACTATTTCACGGTTCGACTAGTCTGGAGGTCAGCTATCAAAAAAAAAAATAGTCTGGAGGATGGGCGGAGCTAGATTGACATTGACCGTGCTTCACTGAAGTGTATGACGTTCTTTGCTTGCTAGTTTTTTAGTCACCCAAGTGTATTTTACAAGGTATATGGTGGTGCATGGACTGAATGTTTAGCATAGTTGCAAAGAAAAATATTTTAGACCCTGATGCATGTGCATCATTCTAAGCCTATGCAGCTCCGCCCCTTGGAGGTGAGAATCAGATTTATGAAAGAAAATGAAATATCCAGATATTCCAGTTTAATATGCTTTCCCCGCGGCATGTGTCATCTTTGCAACAGTGAACAGTTCCCCAGCCATCCTTATAAACGAACTCTCTCCCACTCGAACTCATTCACCAGTGCCACCAACAACCCAGTATTGACGCGAGAACATAGCAACACTACGGGAATGGCCAACAGTGCCGACGGCCAGAACCTGTGCCGACGGCTATTTATCGGGGCCGTCGGCACAGGGTCGTACCAGGGCCGGCCGTCGACAAGTCCGTCGGCACAGAAACGGCCGTCGGCACAGACGTTCTATCCCGACGGCCACCGTCGGGACACAGGAAGCCGTCGGCACAGCTCGTGAGGTGACGTCGACGGCACTCAAAGCCGTCGACACAGGACTCTACCATTTTTATTCATTTTTACCCTATTCTTCATTTTTATGTATCTATTTATTACTCTCAATTAAATTTAATATGTTTTTATTCATTTCTATATGTATATAGCTACGCCAAATAGCGGTATCCACCCACATAAAATAACGTCGCGAATCTTATCTCTCTGAAGTATTATATGCGAATGTTGATTTGTGTTATCGCATGTGTGTAGATATTATTGCAAGTGTTGGGGTGGATATTGGTTTTCCATGTACCTCCACGCATTGTTTATCCCGCCATCTTTCTCATGTTCCTATGGCCTAACCTAACCCAACCAAGCAAAAAAGTCCACTGGGCTACCCCCTTTCGACGCACGTCTATGGGGGTAGACGGAAACGTTAGGGTTTTTCCAGCGGATTCAGGGTTTCGCCGAATCGGGGCCCCGGAGCGTCGGAACCCCACCCAAACCTAGGTTGTGCCATACCATATGTATACAAGTGTGTTGTGTGTTTCAAATGTCCAAGAATCTACTCCTAGGTGCGACAGACATCACCGGCTTCACTTTCTCTCTAGTGAGTTTCTGCACTTAGAGGTGAAAACTCCCCTTTCGGGCGAACCGGATGGAATCTTGTGTCGATTTGGGGTAGACTTTGGTTTCTCATGTTCCTATGGCCTAACCTAACCCAACCAAGCAAAAAAGTCCACTAGGCTACCCCCTTTCGACGCACGTCTATGGGGGTAGACGGAAACGTTAGGGTTTTTCCAGCGGATTCAGGGTTTCGCCGAAGCGGGGCCCCGGAGCGTCGGAACCCCACCCAAACCTAGGTTGTGCCATACCATATGTATACAAGTGTGTTGTGTGTTTCAAATGTCCAAGAATCTACTCCTAGGTGTGACAGACATCACCGGCTTCACTTTCTCTCTAGTGAGTTTCTGCACTTAGAGGTGAAAACTCCCCTTTCGGGCGAACCGGATGGAATCTTGTGTCGATTTGGGGTAGACTTTGGTTTCTCATGTTCCTATGGCCTAACCTAACCCAACCAAGCAAAAAAGTCCACTGGGCTACCCCCTTTCGACGCACGTCTATGGGGGTAGACGGAAACGTTAGGGTTTTTCCAGCGGATTCAGGGTTTCGCCGAAGCGGGCCCCGGAGCGTCGGAACCCCACCCAAACCTAGGTTGTGCCATACCATATGTATACAAGTGTGTTGTGTGTTTCAAATGTCCAAGAATCTACTCCTAGGTGTGACCGACATCACCGGCTTCACTTTCTCTCTAGTGAGTTTCCGCACTTAGAGGTGAAAACTCCCCTTTCGGGCGAACCGGATGGAATCTTGTGTCGATTTGGGGTAGACTTTGGTTTCTCATGTTCCTATGGCCTAACCTAACCCAACCAAGCAAAAAAGTCCACTGGGCTACCCCCTTTCGACGCACGTCTATGGGGGTAGACGGAAACGTTAGGGTTTTTCCAGCGGATTCAGGGTTTCGCCGAAGCGGGGCCCCGGAGCGTCGGAACCCCACCCAAACCTAGGTTGTGCCATACCATATGTATACAAGTGTGTTGTGTGTTTCAAATGTCCAAGAATCTACTCCTAGGTGTGACCGACATCACCGGCTTCACTTTCTCTCTAGTGAGTTTCTGCACTTAGAGGTGAAAACTCCCCTTTCGGGCGAACCGGATGGAATCTTGTGTCGATTTGGGGTAGACTTTGGTTTCTCATGTTCCTATGGCCTAACCTAACCCAACCAAGCAAAAAAGTCCACTGGGCTACCCCCTTTCGACGCACGTCTATGGGGGTAGACGGAAACGTTAGGGTTTTTCCAGCGGATTCAGGGTTTCGCCGAAGCGGGGCCCCGGAGCGTCGGAACCCCACCCAAACCTAGGTTGTGCCATACCATATGTATACAAGTGTGTTGTGTGTTTCAAATGTCCAAGAATCTACTCCTAGGTGTGACAGACATCACCGGCTTCACTTTCTCTCTAGTGAGTTTCTGCACTTAGAGGTGAAAACTCCCCTTTCGGGCGAACCGGATGGAATCTTGTGTCGATTTGGGGTAGACTTTGGTTTCTCATGTTCCTATGGCCTAACCTAACCCAACCAAGCAAAAAAGTCCACTAGGCTACCCCCTTTCGACGCACGTCTATGGGGGTAGACGGAAACGTTAGGGTTTTTCCAGCGGATTCAGGGTTTCGCCGAAGCGGGGCCCCGGAGCGTCGGAACCCCACCCAAACCTAGGTTGTGCCATACCATATGTATACAAGTGTGTTGTGTGTTTCAAATGTCCAAGAATCTACTCCTAGGTGTGACAGACATCACCGGCTTCACTTTCTCTCTAGTGAGTTTCTGCACTTAGAGGTGAAAACTCCCCTTTCGGGCGAACCGGATGGAATCTTGTGTCGATTTGGGGTAGACTTTGGTTTCTCATGTTCCTATGGCCTAACCTAACCCAACCAAGCAAAAAAGTCCACTAGGCTACCCCCTTTCGACGCACGTCTATGGGGGTAGACGGAAACGTTAGGGTTTTTCCAGCGGATTCAGGGTTTCGCCGAAGCGGGGCCCCGGAGCGTCGGAACCCCACCCAAACCTAGGTTGTGCCATACCATATGTATACAAGTGTGTTGTGTGTTTCAAATGTCCAAGAATCTACTCCTAGGTGTGACAGACATCACCGGCTTCACTTTCTCTCTAGTGAGTTTCTGCACTTAGAGGTGAAAACTCCCCTTTCGGGCGAACCGGATGGAATCTTGTGTCGATTTGGGGTAGACTTTGGTTTCTCATGTTCCTATGGCCTAACCTAACCCAACCAAGCAAAAAAGTCCACTGGGCTACCCCCTTTCGACGCACGTCTATGGGGGTAGACGGAAACGTTAGGGTTTTTCCAGCGGATTCAGGGTTTCGCCGAAGCGGGGCCCCGGAGCGTCGGAACCCCACCCAAACCTAGGTTGTGCCATACCATATGTATACAAGTGTGTTGTGTGTTTCAAATGTCCAAGAATCTACTCCTAGGTGTGACCGACATCACCGGCTTCACTTTCTCTCTAGTGAGTTTCTGCACTTAGAGGTGAAAACTCCCCTTTCGGGCGAACCGGATGGAATCTTGTGTCGATTTGGGGTAGACTTTGGTTTCTCATGTTCCTATGGCCTAACCTAACCCAACCAAGCAAAAAAGTCCACTGGGCTACCCCCTTTCGACGCACGTCTATGGGGGTAGACGGAAACGTTAGGGTTTTTCCAGCGGATTCAGGGTTTCGCCGAAGCGGGGCCCCGGAGCGTCGGAACCCCACCCAAACCTAGGTTGTGCCATACCATATGTATACAAGTGTGTTGTGTGTTTCAAATGTCCAAGAATCTACTCCTAGGTGTGACCGACATCACCGGCTTCACTTTCTCTCTAGTGAGTTTCTGCACTTAGAGGTGAAAACTCCCCTTTCGGGCGAACCGGATGGAATCTTGTGTCGATTTGGGGTAGACTTTGGTTTCTCATGTTCCTATGGCCTAACCTAACCCAACCAAGCAAAAAAGTCCACTGGGCTACCCCCTTTCGACGCACGTCTATGGGGGTAGACGGAAACGTTAGGGTTTTTCCAGCGGATTCAGGGTTTCGCCGAAGCGGGGCCCCGGAGCGTCGGAACCCCACCCAAACCTAGGTTGTGCCATACCATATGTATACAAGTGTGTTGTGTGTTTCAAATGTCCAAGAATCTACTCCTAGGTGTGACAGACATCACCGGCTTCACTTTCTCTCTAGTGAGTTTCTGCACTTAGAGGTGAAAACTCCCCTTTCGGGCGAACCGGATGGAATCTTGTGTCGATTTGGGGTAGACTTTGGTTTCTCATGTTCCTATGGCCTAACCTAACCCAACCAAGAAAAAAGTCCACTGGGCTACCCCCTTTCGACGCACGTCTATGGGGGTAGACGGAAACGTTAGGGTTTTTCCAGCGGATTCAGGGTTTCGCCGAAGCGGGGCCCCGGAGCGTCGGAACCCCACCCAAACCTAGGTTGTGCCATACCATATGTATACAAGTGTGTTGTGTGTTTCAAATGTCCAAGAATCTACTCCTAGGTGTGACAGACATCACCGGCTTCACTTTCTCTCTAGTGAGTTTCTGCACTTAGAGGTGAAAACTCCCCTTTCGGGCGAACCGGATGGAATCTTGTGTCGATTTGGGGTAGACTTTGGTTTCTCATGTTCCTATGGCCTAACCTAACCCAACCAAGCAAAAAAGTCCACTGGGCTACCCCCTTTCGACGCACGTCTATGGGGGTAGACGGAAACGTTAGGGTTTTTCCAGCGGATTCAGGGTTTCGCCGAAGCGGGGCCCCGGAGCGTCGGAACCCCACCCAAACCTAGGTTGTGCCATACCATATGTATACAAGTGTGTTGTGTGTTTCAAATGTCCAAGAATCTACTCCTAGGTGTGACCGACATCACCGGCTTCACTTTCTCTCTAGTGAGTTTCTGCACTTAGAGGTGAAAACTCCCCTTTCGGGCGAACCGGATGGAATCTTGTGTCGATTTGGGGTAGACTTTGGTTTCTCATGTTCCTATGGCCTAACCTAACCCAACCAAGCAAAAAAGTCCACTGGGCTACCCCCTTTCGACGCACGTCTATGGGGGTAGACGGAAACGTTAGGGTTTTTCCAGCGGATTCAGGGTTTCGCCGAAGCGGGGCCCCGGAGCGTCGGAACCCCACCCAAACCTAGGTTGTGCCATACCATATGTATACAAGTGTGTTGTGTGTTTCAAATGTCCAAGAATCTACTCCTAGGTGTGACCGACATCACCGGCTTCACTTTCTCTCTAGTGAGTTTCTGCACTTAGAGGTGAAAACTCCCCTTTCGGGCGAACCGGATGGAATCTTGTGTCGATTTGGGGTAGACTTTGGTTTCTCATGTTCCTATGGCCTAACCTAACCCAACCAAGCAAAAAAGTCCACTGGGCTACCCCCTTTCGACGCACGTCTATGGGGGTAGACGGAAACGTTAGGGTTTTTCCAGCGGATTCAGGGTTTCGCCGAAGCGGGGCCCCGGAGCGTCGGAACCCCACCCAAACCTAGGTTGTGCCATACCATATGTATACAAGTGTGTTGTGTGTTTCAAATGTCCAAGAATCTACTCCTAGGTGTGACCGACATCACCGGCTTCACTTTCTCTCTAGTGAGTTTCTGCACTTAGAGGTGAAAACTCCCCTTTCGGACGAAACGGGGGAAATCTTGTAAAAACTTGTGATAAAAGTTGGTTTCCCATGTGCCTACGGAAAAACTTGTGATAAGAGTAATAAATAAATACATTAAAAAAGATGATGTAAGTGAAAAAAAAAAAAAAAGGAAAAGCCTACGGCATAGGTCCCACACCTTATCCTTATCCCGCCACAGCTCCTCGACCACCCATCCGCATTTCTTCGGCCGGCTACCCGCTCCGCGGCTGCCCCGCTCCCCCGCCGCCCTGCTCCGGCCAGCCACGACCCCGCCGCCACCCGCCCCTACCCAGCCCCGCCGCCACCCCGCCGCCGGCAACCCCGCCCCCTCCACCCGCCAGCCGCCATCCCCGCCACCCGCCCCTACCCAGCCCCGCCGCCAGCCCTTACCCACCCCCGCCGCCAACCCCGCCGCCGCCAACCCCGGCCGTCCCACCCCTCCCTCTCCTCTCCCGTCGCCGCCCGAGACGCTCGTCTGCCGCGCGCCCCTCGACCCCGGCCGTCCCGCCTCCTCCCCGCACCTCCTCCACGCCGGCGTCCCCTGCCGCACCTCCTCCACGCCGGCGTCCCCTGCCGCACCTCCTCCACGCCGGCGTCCCCTGCCGCGCCTCCTCCTCCGCACCTCCTCCACGACGGCCCGCCGCCGCGCCTCACGCCCCCACCCCGCACCTCCTCCACGCCGGCACCTCCTCCACGCCCTCCCTGCACAGGTTAGTGTTAATTAGTGTTAGTTAGGTTAGTTCTAGTGATACTGTTAGTTAGGTTAGTTCTAGTGATACTGTTAGTTAGGGTTAATTAGTGGTACTGTTAGTAGATTTTAGTAGATTTAGTGTTAGTGGTACTGTTAGTAGATGTTAGTGGTAGTTTTAGTGTTAGTGGTACTGTTAGTAGATGTTAGTGGTAGTTTTAGTGTTAGTGGTACTGTTAGTAGATGTTAGTGGTAGTGGATGGCTATAAACCATGTTAGTTAAGCAATATAGTTAGATTAGGACCAAAAAAATCATGTTTTGCATTAATTTTCGGTTGTTTAGCTACTAGGCAAACTTGTGAATTTGTGTAAGAACAATAATTGCTAACCTTTGTTCATTTTGCACACTAGGCCCCGTCGTGACCACCTCGCTGATCCGATTCCGTGTGGAGCGTGAGAGTGGGGATTGTCGACGGAGGGTGTCGGCGGAAGATCTTCTTCGCCGTCGATCACGCTTCGAGGGTAAGAAATCACGTAGGCCTGCTTTTTTTATCTATGCTTCCTTGACTAACCCTGACTAACCCGTGTATCAAATGCTTTTACTTAACTAAGTATCATGTCGGAGCCGGAGCGAAAGTTTCGTGGTGTTCATCGGAGACCCACGAAGATCCCGACTTGGGCAGCTCAGATCACAGTGGATCACAGGAAGATCCAGCTTGGTACTTTCAGGTGCCCGTGGCAGGCGGCCCGCGCCTACGACTGCGCGGCGGTCCAGCACTTTGGGGCGAGAGCGATCCTCAACTTTGAGGATGAGCGGAGCGTGGCGCATCTGTTAGCGCCAGATGGCATGAGGATCGCGACGAAGGCCGAGGAGAGGGAGCACCGGCAGGCAGAGAGGCTGCTCAGGGCGCGCCACCAGCGCGAGGAGGATGACCCCTTGGTCAAGGATCTCCTCCTTGATCCCCAGGTGATGGCGGTCCAGTACCAGGTTTTCAGCGAGAGCCGGCAGCAGCGCGGGCAGGGCGAGGCCGGCCCCTCCGGCACGCAGCAGCAGGGCGAGGACTCTAGCAGCAGCCTGTCCTCTTGTTGGGACCGCTTGGACGACGCCACTGACACCGGCGCGAGTCGAGTTTAGGATGTCTATCATCCTACCTGTCGTACTACTAGACTTATCTTGCTACCTGTTGTACTGCTAGACTTATCATACATGCTACCTATGTATTATTGTGCTACTTGTCTATATGTGTTATGTTTAGCTAATATGGTTACATCGTTCTGTGGTTTATTCTGTTTTATGTTTAATTATTAGGTAAAATGGAGGGATATTTGCTTATATATTTCGATTGTTTGTACTTTTTAGATGACGTAGCTTCCCGCCAGCCAGCACCGTCGGTCCCGCGCGTCGTCGCGGCTTCTCCAGCTGAGGAGGGGCCGCCTCGGTGCCCTTTGTTTTGTCGCCCTCTTCCGGAGCACGTCCTCGACCTTCTCCGGCCACCGATCACGCTTCGAGGGTATAAATCTTTCGCCTCTCTTGCTGCATAGGTTTATTTTGGTCTAGATCACCAAGTCAGTCGCGTAACCCGAGTCAGATCCCATCCGGAAGGGTTACAAATTTATAAATATGCAGGATTGTCCATCTTTGCATATTTATAACCGTAACACTTCCGGGTTGTCCTGTTGGACAGTCCGAGTACGTGTAGATCGGGTCGTGTTCCATGTTCTACCCCTTCCTGAGACGTAATTTCGGCAGCACCTCCCTGTTGTTCTTCGGATGCACACCCTCTCGGCTTGACAAGCTCGAGACGTGTATTCTGAAGAACAGCGGGGAGGTGCTGCCGAAATTCCGTCTCGGGTCGGGGTAGAACATGGAACACGGCTCGATCTACACGTACTCGGGCGGGATAGGCCCTCCTATTAGAAGTGTAGGTGAACCCTTGCATGATGTAAAGATTAAAATTTGACCGTAATTAATCTGGTGACACTAAATCATTTTATTATTACTTGGTGCATATTAAAAGACTGCGTGCTTGTTTCGCTCCCAATAAAGCAGAGGATGGCTGATAATGGGTGGATGTACACTGGCCGTGTCGATAAGATTAAAAGAACAGAGGAGTGGGAGATGAAGACCAATATATTAGTGAAGGAGTTAGGGCGTGGTTCAAAGGCAAAAGGAGTTCGTGGAAGGTGCCCTTGCACTCATTGCAAGAATCGTGACCGTCAAGGAAAGGAAGATATGACTAAACATCTTTGGTTGTATGGGTATACGCCTAACTACGTCACGCATGTCAAATTTGATCAGTACGAACGTCTCAGAGTTGGGGTGATGCGGCAGCGGATCGATGGCAATGAGTACGATGGGTTGAGAAACATGCTAGATGATCACCATGCTGCTTACATGCCGGATTCGCCACCTCCACAGGAGGAACAGGAGGAACCGGGTGAACCGGAGGCACCGGATGAACCGGAGGAACCAGAGCCAACCGCGAAGGCTTTCTATGAGACGATGGCCTCGGCTACGAAGCCTCTATACGAGGGTGCAAACCAGAGCCAGCTCGATGCCGTAGCTCAACTACTAAGTGACAAGTGTCAGTTCTCCACCACCCGTGCAGGCTTTGAAGCTAATCTGACAACAACTGGTAACATGTTGCCCAAAGGGCATTGTCTGCCAAAATCCATGCACGAGGTGAAGAAACTATTGGGATCGCTCAGCATGGATTATGAAAAGATTCATTGTTGTCCAAAAGGATGCCTGTTGTTCCGGAAACAATATGCGAATGACAAGTACTGTAGCCTTTGTGGGGCCTCTAGGTATGAGGAGAAAACGCTGCCTGATGGTCGGAAGAAGCAGGGAAAAATCCCTGTGAAGGTTCTTCGGTACCTCTCATTCATAAAAAGAATGCAGCGGCTTTTCATGTCCGAGGAGTCTGCCAAACAAATGACTTGGCACAGGAAAGGGAAGAGATACGTCGACGAGTTAGGACGGGAAAGGATGGGACATCCATCTGATGGTGAGGCATGGAAGAACTTCGACTTGAAACACCCCCTTAATTCAGCAGATGCTCGGAATGTCAGAATTGCAATAGCAACAGATGGGTTCAATCCATATGGGATGTCGACTGCGTCGTACAGCTGCTGGCCCGTGTTTGTTATTCCGCTCAATCTCCCTCCTGGGGTACTAATGCAAAGGAAGCACATGTTTCTGTCGCTGATCATTCCAGGGCCCGAATACCCGGGGAAGAATTTGAGTGTCTACATGCAACCGCTTGTGGATGATTTGCACCACTCATGGCACAATGGGACGTGGACATACGACCGAGCATCAAAGAAAAACTTCTTGATGAAAATTTGGTTCCACTATTCCATGCACGACCTACCCGGGTATGCCCTATTCTGCGGATGGTGTACAGCTGGTAAATGGCCATGCCCAGTGTGCAGGAACCAACTTGAGTTCCTTTGGCTAAAGTCAGGTCGCAAGTATGTCGCGTTTGACAAGCATCGACAGTTCCTCGAAGGAAGCCATCCTTATCGAGAAGACAAAAAAAACTTCACGAAGGGCATAGTTGTGCGTGAAGAAAAAGCAATACCGAAGTTCGATGGTGCAAAAGTTGATGCCGAGCTACGTGCTCTCGTGCCTGCTGAGGGATCTATCCGAAAATTTCAGGGGTATGGTGTAACGCACAACTGGACTCATGTGGCAGGCTTAACGCAGCTAGAGTATTACAAGGACCTCGAACTTCCCCATAACATCGATGTGATGCACACCGAAAAGAATGTTGGAGAGATGATCTTTCACACAGTCCTGAACATTACTAAGAAGACAAAGGACAATGTGAAGGCTAGAGTTGATGTTCAGAAGCTCTGTGATAGGGAGAGATTACACATGCGGCCTCCGAACCCTCGTCAAAAAAATTGGTTTAAGCCAAATGCCGACTACTGCCTTAATAATATCCAAAAGAAGGAGGCATTGAAGTGGCTCAAAAACATCGCCGTGATGTTCCCTGATGGTTACTGTTCCAATATAAGTAATGGAGTCAATCTTCTTACATCAAAAGTCACTGGGCTGAAGAGTCACGACTATCACATATGGATTGAGCGGTTGATGCCGGTGATGCTTCGAGGGTATCTCCCCGATAGTATCTGGCGAGTGCTTGCGGAGTTGAGCCATTTCTTCCGCACGCTCTGTGCGAAACAGATATGTCCCCTGATTATTGCGAAGCTGCGTGATCTTGTGCCGGAGTTGCTATGCAAGTTAGAGATGATCTTTCCGCCAGGCTTCTTTGTTCCGATGGCACATCTCGTTGTGCATCTCGCGAACGAGGCACTCTTGGGTGGACCGGTGCAGTTTCGTTGGCAGTTTTGTATTGAGAGAGAGTTTAAGTACATTCGAAACATAACTGGAAACAAAGCTAGGATTGAAGCATGCATAGCTGAGGCAACAATACGACAGGAGATGGCAGACGCCGTGACAACGTACTTTCCCGATGAAGTTGCCACTATGCATAACCCGGTCACTCGGTACAATGTCGACGAGCCCAAGAATGACCCCAAGCTCCTCCTCTTCCAATGTCCCGGTGGCAAGGCCGGTGCCGGTGAAAATTGTAAATTGACCAAGGAAGAGAAGGATTGCATAATGCTCTATGTGCTTATAAACATGACGGAAGTACTCGATTTCATGAGGTAAATGGTGAACAAATTACTTTGCAACTAGTAACTCAGTTTCGGTCTAATACGTATTTTCTCCTTTTAGGCAATTCCAAGATGAATACTGGTTGGGAACGGTGGATCCCGATCCCGCGGAGCTGGACACTCTTCTGAAAGAGGGTGCTCACGGAGGAAAAAAATTTGTGTCTTGGTTCATGGGAAAAGTAATTTCTAACGTGTCCCTATTACCTTGCAATATGTGACTTGTCCCTCTTATTACACGTAACTAATGCACAAAACAATTTGAACCGTACTTGTAGGGAGCTGATCCCAACGTTGAGATGACAGATGAGCTGAGATGTGTTTCCCAAGGATTTAACCGTACCGTCATGAAGTATGAGAAGTATGATGTGAATGGGTTCCGCTTCCATACAGAGTATCACCAGAATAATCGTCCTGGAGCAAAAACTGTAAATACTGGGGTCTTCACCAAAGGATCCAGAGGAGCCGATGGAGCCAATTACGTAGATTACTACGGAAGGTTACAGAACGTATACGAGCTGACGTTCAATCGTACAAACATAGAACTCAAGCTCGTTGTGTTCAAGTGCCACTGGTTCGACCCATGCACTGGACCACATGGTGGACAGAGAAGTGAGCCTTCCATTGGGTTAGTTGAAGTTAAGCCTTCAACCACCTATACCGGAGCCGATGTCTATATTGTGGCTCACCAAGCCAAGCAAGTTTATTATTTGCCCTACCCATGCCAGAAAGAGAACCTCAAGGGCTGGGAAGTCGTGTTCCGGGTATCCCCACATGGTAAGCTACCCAGGCCCTCCGACGACGATTACAACAACATTGACCCTAAAACATACGAGGGAATTTTCTATCAAGAGCAAGAGGACTTCGGGCACTTTGACTTACAAATAGGTGGTCTCGAGGAACTCGAGAACAATGCACACACTCATGGTGAGTCAGTGGTCGATCTGAAGGACATAGATGTGCTCTCGAAGTTTCATGCGGAAAATGACGACGATGACGAGCCTGGCGATGAGCTTCCGCCCTACTACTCACGTGATAGTGATAGTGATAGTGTAGTGATAGTGAGTGATAGTGATAGTGAGAATGAGAACCGACACCCTGATGAGGAGAGTGATGACGATAGGTATTTATTTTTGGTATCTACATGTTATTATGTCTTTTATTCTTTAGTATTTATTTTTTGACATGCTTCTTCATTGCATTATGTCTTTATGCTTAGTGTCTACATTTTATTATGTCTCGATGCTTACTTGTTTTCTCTTTCTCAATGCAGTTGATTGAACAATATGAGTCAGGGCAAGGAAAGCGCTTCTGGTGGTCCTTCTCCCGGTGCTACGCCGATCCGACGCTCACCTACTATCAGCCGGGGAGATATGGGGTTCACCCTGTCGCCGTCTCCGCCATAGATGTAGGGTCTTGGGCGTCTAGACATCTAGCTATATATGTATGTATCTATTTGATGATGGTCCTATGTGTGTATCTACCTGATGATATAGCATTTTGTTTGATGATATATGGAGCCATTGTGTGATTTTGTTTGTAGTGAATTTGTCGTGATTTTTGATTATTTTTTCTGCTATTTTTGCCGCAAAAAACGAGCTGCTGGTTCCGAAAATCTGGTAACACCTGTGCCGACGGCATTGCCGTCGGCACAGACCCCTTAATGTGACAAAATGGTCACCCCTGTGCCGACGGCATTGCCGTCGGCACAGGGCTATCCCAGGAGCGCCCAGCTGCCTCCACGTGGCAGATCTGTGCCGACGGTTTTGCCGTCGGCACAGGATCCTACCCCTGGCCCGGCCTGTGCGGGCCCACACGCCGCTGTGCCGACAACCGAGGTGCCGACGGTGCGTTTCTGGCCGTCGGGAAAAGCTGTGCCGACGGGTTATGTCTGTGCCGACGGCCAGGTGGCCTATGCCTACAGGGCCCTATGCCGACCACCCTGTGCCGACGGTGACCGTCGGCATAGGTGTGTGCCGACGGCATCGAGACCGAAGCCCGTCGGCACAGCTGGTCATTCCTGTAGTTACAAGAAAAGGGTAGCTTCGGCCGTCGGCACAGCTAGCATCCATGGGTAGCATCGTGCTCTCTTCTAGGAACACTGCCACCCTGACCCTCTGGGTTGCTTGAAAACTTTCAGAAGATTCACTCGATACAGACTACATTGAAGGAACGTTACAAGATCGAAACTTAACATACAAGATAAGAGGAAACCTAACAAACAAGACATGACCTCTTATCGGAGACTATAAATACCAGAGGACATCTACCCTAAAGACCAAGCTTTCGTCCATCCTACACGACGCCTCAACATCGAGCCAAAAACCTTGCCTTGATCAGCTTGGGGGTGGGGTGGGGATTCCTTTTAAAAGTAAATTTTGAGAGTCGAACAATCCCCAAATTGAATAGCTCAAGGGGAGGACCCAAACCAGCAACCTTCTGAAAATAAATTTTTGCCCATCTCCAACAACACATATAACCGAACTTGACATTACATCCAAAAAGCAGCAAAAGTTTCTGTTTTAGACTCCTCCATATTTATAGGAATCAACTGGCTTTTGTTAAAAATTGATCCACATGTCTGAAACCTGTCCAAAGCAGGTTAAAGAGACCCTAAGATTTTTAGCTACATGTACATTTTTGTCGCAAAAAGTATGGTGTCATCTTCACAGATCTGAACAGAGACCCGTATGAGATCGCGAGCAGATGCCTTAATGAGTATTTTAGTGAGAATAATTACAACTAAATTGAAATGGATGTGGGAGATTTTGGTTCCCAAATATAAGTCACTTTCCATGCCCAAGAAAAGGAGATTGTTTCCACCGTTAACTAGTCATATCTCGCGCAAGTGGACAGTTTTAATGATCCTTGCCAATTTGTTTGGAAGGCACCCGTCACCGGTCACCATATCCGTGCAGCTCGTTTGACGGAAAGCTGGCAGATTGTGATAGTTGGAAAATGGTACTGTAATATAATCTGGGGTAGCATGCCCTAGCTAGGACCAGGTCTTGCAGCCTTGCAGGTAGGAGGAAAATATGGAAAGACGGGGCTTGCCTGCTCCGCATTCGTGCTCCCATCCGTACGCCCGTCCATCCAAGATCCGACGGCCTCTTTCTTACCTGGTCACACATTTCTTTTCCCTCGACAGAAAAAATCGGGATAAAAATATCACAGAACAACATGAAGCTGATGCGCATGGCGATGGAGCAACAGCCGGTGGCAAGTGCACAATCCAATCGTCCAGTTTGCTGTTAACGACCATCATTCGGAGCATCGCCTCCGCGGCTCCGCCGGAACCAGCGGAAGGCGTCAACCAAAGCTGGGACGTCGAGGAACAACCGAGGTAAAACGACGGCAGCGATGAGGAGAATCCGTCCTGGCGACTGTGGACGTGCGGCTCCTGCCCTTGGCCCTTGGGCCGGCGATGGCCGCGCTCTAGGAACTATGTGGGGTTAGAATCGCGAACAGGGGGCAATGAGAACTCGCGGTTCTCCGTGCGCTGCTGTAAATCGACGTGTCGCCGGCGAGGGCGCGAGGCTTCCGCCATTGGCTCTCTATAAAAAGGAAAAGGCGAACCGGTTCCCTGCCATCCCCGCATGCCACCGTCACGCTGCCCACTGCCTCCGCTGCCTGTGGGCGCATCGCCGCCATGCCCGGTCTGTTGGCCGCCGGAACCAGCGCCGGCTCATGCGAGGCGTTGCCGCCGTGGCCATGCGCCACCACCGCCGGGTACCCGAGCAGAGATCTTCCGACCGTGAGCATGCCCTCGCCACTGCCGCCTCCGGCTCCGATGGCCGGCCATCGCCCTAATCCCTAGTGACCCAGCAAACCTGAGCCCACGTGGGACGTGCGCCAGCGTGGGGGCACACACAGCAAAAAGGGCCTGTGAGCTAGGATCCGCGAACAAAGGGGGTTTTATCGTCAATTACGCCCGGGGGTGTGCATCTGCCGTCCCAATATAACTCATCAGTGCTGCCAACCACCCAGTAGAACGCGATCACGCGAGTACCTTCTGGCCATGGGTAGCACCGTGCTCTTTGGGCTCCTCATGCCGGCTGCCCACCCCGGGCATGTCCGTCCTCCCATGCTGGCGCCGGCCGTCGCCATCCGGAGGAGGACGGGCTCGCTCCGCCTGTCTGCCGGCAGCGACCACCGCGAGCGACACGACAACACGCAACAGGCGAGGAATCAACCTCTCGTCCTCTGCTGCCTTGCCTTGCTGCCGGGGAATAATGCTCCGCCGACACCCCCTCGTAACAGCCGAGGACGCGCACGCCTCATACATGATCTGGAGATGCTGGTTGAGGAGGTGGATGGAGGAGGCGGCCGCGGGGGTGGCGGTGGTGTGGCTGCGTCCGGTGCGGACAGCGACAGACCACCGCCGCCGCGGCCGTTTTTCTTGCTGACAAACCTCTACATGCGGCGATGTGGACGCCCCGAGCATGCCGAGGACGGCGACGACGACGCATCGGGTGCTGGTGGTGGACATCGTCCAGAGCAGCGGCTACTCATCCCTGAGGAGGATACCGAGCACCACGGCGAGGAGGAGGAGAACGTCCTCGACCGCCGGGGAGGTACGCGTGATGAAGACCGCAATCCTGCGCGGGGCGGGCGCGAGGCGTGCGGCGGCGGGCATGACTGAGCCGGCAATGGCCTCGGCGGCTCAGCCGCTCAGGCGGGCGTTTATTTCGAGGCTTTTACTGTTTTCTGTGTTTTCATTATTTGTCAGCGGTGACCTTGAGTAGGAAAAAGAAACTTATCGTAAAATAAATACAGAAGCGTGTGTTGTAATTTGAGGAATTTTACAAATGGAGTTTCATATTATTTGACAGGAAAAAGAGCGTGGGAAAAAATCCATCTACTCTTGTATTTTACATTTTATACTTAGAGTTTAATTTACACTTTAGTCAACTACTAGCGTGCGAAGTGAGAAGGGGCGTGGCGGTCCTGTTGTTTCTGAGTTGTCTGCCTCGGGGGAGAGGATTAGTTGGAGGCGGGGGAGACCGGAGACGAGGGTCGTGGTGGAGGGATCACCGGCGATTCCTCCATGGACGCGGACGGGAGAGCAATGGATCGGGCGGTCGGAAGGACCGCCGCAGTTTGGGTACGTGTTTTCTTCTCCAATTTCTTGTTGCGTGCCGCAAGGACGGCCCAGCCGCGGGGCTGGGTACTGCTCTGTGCCTCTGTCGGCTACACCGCGCATCTAGTCGGTGGTTCATCGGCGGGAGTTTGCGCGAGGTCAGCTTGTGGGCTGTTGGACTTGGACCTGATACGGAGGAGCAGACCGACACATAGGGTGCGTCTCTCAAAAAAAAGGTAACGGTGGTGAGTGGGGATTGGGTTCCCTTCAGTTGTGTATGTCGATTAGGTCATGGCGTAGTGAGGATTTCTACTATTCCCCATTTGTAAATAAGGGATGATGACGCGAGTATGGACATGGTGCCTAATTCTGTTTGCAGATACATGATGATACATCATTTCTCACTTTCAAAAGGGAGATCATAGAGGAAAGTAATATATTTTCCTTTGTTCTTCCAATGTAATTTATTCATTAGAGATACTGTCACTATGACCAATCTATAGTTCCGTTCTTGTTATTGTGAACCTACATATACTATATTGGCGCACTAGATTTTTTTTACTTCGATTACCCAATATTAATCTCCTGCCTCCACCATTATAGACGAGTGACCGGCGTGGCGGCGTGACCTCATAGAGAGACAAGTAGCAGGCATAGAGATGATGAGCGCCGCCGTATCTCCGCTCCACGTCTCGGATGCCCTTACCGGGCGTGTCCGTGCTCGCATGCTTGACATAGCCTATTTCAAAGAAACCGCAACATCACCTAAGTGTTCTTCTGTCTTTGTTCCATGCATTAGAGATGACCTCGGGGAGTGTCAGAGTCACGCTCCCACATTATTTCATACAGCAGCCCACGCAGCCGCGAAACAACTTCTATTTGTGCCATTCTGAGTAACATCAACACATGATCTGATTTTTTTGATCTGAACGGGAGGGCACTAAATGTTCCACCTCAGCCATCGAAAAATCTTCTCTCCACTCTGTGTGCGCACAAGCCTGATCGAGTCTCACTTTCACGTTACGTTCTCCTTGTTGTCGATTATCGTATGTAAACGATAAGCCTTTGAGGTCACCTGCCCCTTTCGTCTTGCATGTTCTGAACAATGTCCGTGTTGCCACATCGCCTCATTGAAGTCACTTGCCACAAGCCATGTAAGTGTCGAAGTAGTCTGACTAAGGAGTTCCCACATGAGATGGCGGTTCTCCACTCGCGGATCATTATCGACGAAAGTAGCTCTCCAAGTTACTGCATTTTGACCTTCACTTATCGATACATCAGTGTATCTACTTCTTTTGCCAGCACCACTACTGTGTGAGCGACTCATGCCAAAGTAGGGCTAGGCCTGCACTACGACAATCACTCCCTACGCCTGTCAATCTTTTCAAACCCAGCCTTCCACGCATCAAAGCCATTATTTTCCTCTGATTGTCTTGTTTCGCAAAGGAAAACGAGATCGGGGTTGTACTTTTGGCACAAAAACTGTACCTCTTGAATTGTCCGGTGATATGAAGGAATCCATTAGGCCCGCGATGCTCCATCCCAGAGCCCGCCGATTTTGCCAAGTCCATTGATATTGCTGAACAGTGCACCGTTCGATGACTGAACCATGTTGTCTCCCCGCTTCGACGGTAACTAACTGAACTTCGGTACTAACACAAACACAAGATCGGACATAACAAGCTGCTTAACATGTACGCAGACCGGGATCCGGCGGGGTTCCACTTCCACGACACAGAGCAGTTAGACGAGTCGTGTACGCATGGTCGTGCTTCAGCCCCTGCCGCACCCGTCTGACCGCTCGTCTGAATTTCTGTGTCCGGCTCGTCTAAATTGGCCATATGCTGAGAAGGAAATCATGTGCTTTCAACTCTATGGAAGTATAAAAAACGATAAACAGATATGTAATTTCTATTGATCTGACCAGAAGTTGTTAATTAGTGTCATGTATAGATTTCAATTGTATTGCTAATATACACAACATACTTTAGAGCATCTCCAACAACTATCCTAAATTTTAAGTGGTGATGCAAAAACCCTTTTTTTGCATCAAGGAGAGTAAAAAATAGTTGGCTTCAGCATCTTGAAGATCAAAAAGTTTCCGATTTTGATGTTCTAGTGCATGGCAAATGCTTCTTATCTGTTCTCAATCGATGCAGACGAGTGTGGTCGACGATGCTGATCCTCCAGTTACAGCTAGTGTTAGTCTTGACGATTTCTTTAGGTATAAGTCCTAAATGTTCACATAATGCTTGAGGGATAGGCAGCAAGTCCACCCCAGGTGGAAGGATAACCTTACAAAAGTGGGGTGGAGACACCTCATCGTGGAAGTGCCCAAGGGGCCCTTCCTCCTCTTGAAATCACCGTCTCCTTCATTTTCCTCAAAAACCTTCTTGCCCTTCATTCACTCCAAAACAAATAGCCAACTAGTGTCAGAACAAAACTGCGTCACAAAAAATAGCACACAAAGATCTTAGGGAGACGACTCTTATATGACCAAGAGGTATGCACAAGAACTGTACTTGTACATCGCTGAAGGTCCTATAGAATCACCTCCCTGCACATATTTTATGCCACATTGCAATCGTCGGCTATATGCAAAAGAAAAAAACAACAACAAACAACCTCATAAACAAGCGCACAAGCAGTGGTGCTAAGAAATGGCTCCCCAGTACTAAGAGTTGTGCACAAGAGTTCTACATGCACATCGCTTAAGGTACAGTGGAGCCACTTCTTGCACCTATACAGTACTGAAAGTGCATGTTGACCCTATACGTGGTTTTGATAATGAATGACAAATCTTATAGACTAATTTTTGCATGGAGATATTCTTATAGATCTTGTCCATGCATAGGAAAAGATTGGATTTCATGTGTTGTACTCTAGAAGATTACATGATGATCAATGCTCTATTCGAGGGCTTATATGATGAATGATCATAGGTTGAGTCGAGCTTATTGCAAGTGGGGCTTAGAAAAAATATAGAGTGAACATTCATATTTATCTCCAAGTCATCATACATATTAAGAGAAGATTATGAAGTGCAAGTTCAATATGATCCGTCTTGAAAAATATCATTTGATTTAAGCTTGCAATGGAGACATAAAAACGGAGCTAAGAGAGGCCCTACCATAAGCAAGTATGGGTGAGTATTTGGAGAAGTCTTCATCATGCATGTGCTAGCAAGCACGATCAAGAAATGTGCTCCAACTAGAGAGAGTCAAGATCATCATCATTTGGCTCAAGTGTGCTCAAGGCAAAGATATGATCTTAATAGGTTATCTATTTTACCGGTCTCTTGCTTTTGGGAGTCCGGGTTATAGGATCGATAGTCGTAATATCAAGAGGGGTTCTCAAGTGAGTAACTTGATCGCATCTTTATGAAGAGCTCAAACTTTTGCATACTTATCATATCATCTTTCTTGGTTCTTCTCTATGTTGGGTTTTGGTGCTTTTCATGATCTTCATGACAAGTCTAAGTTCTTCGAAAACGGATTTCGTTTGAAAAACCTTTATGCTTTAAGTATCCGAAATATTAGTTCGTCTTTGAGAAAGGTTCCTCACCCTCCAATGAGTGGCATCCTCTCTCTATACATGATTCTTAATATTTCAACTAAAATTGGTTTCACCTGTTTTGGAGTTCAGAAGAGAAATTTATTGAGTTTTCAGTTTTCCTGAGTTGCTGCTGTTTTTCAGGCCTGAGTGTCCGATCAACCAGGGCCGGAGTTCCCGGTGTGCATCAACCGGACACTCCGGACTCAGGGCACCAAAGTTTCTGGCCTACTTTTTTTGTCGAGTGTCACTTGTTGGCGGAACTGTTAATCTCGTCTGGAGGAACACTGGAGTCAATCCGGAGTCTCCGTTCAGACCGGAATCTCCGGACCAAGTTAGACCGGAACCATCGCTCAGACCGGAGTCTCCGGTTTGACTGTTCTGTAACGACTTTTTTCGTGGGGACCTATAAAAGGCCCCTTCTTCCCCAAAGGAGTTGCTGGTTGTTGGGCTCGTTTTTCCCTTGTCTCTCTTGCCGTTGTTGACCTTGGAAAGCTTTCCCATCTCTCAGTACCTCCAATGACTCTTTCATATCTTTAAGGGAAAAGCGAGAAGAGATCTAGATCTATATTTCCACCAATACACCCCTCATCTAAGTGAAGCATCTTGATCTAGATCTTGGAGTTACATTTGTTCAGTTCTTATTTGTTCTTTGTTTCTTCTCCCCATAAGAATTAGGTGCTTTTGGTGAGATTTGGGAGTGAAGTACTTGAGCATTTCTTGTGTTCTTGCCAGTGCATTTGGTGCATCGATTTGTGTTCTTCACGAGTATTCGTGGAAGTTGAAAGTTTGTGAGCTTGTTACTCTTGGGTCATTGGACCCTAGACGGCGCGTGGTGTTCTTGGGAGCCTCCAATTCGGTTATGGATGTGTGCCCCAAGATTCGTTCAACTTTGGGAGACTCCCATTAAGTTGTGGATGTGTGCCCCGAGATTGAAGGTTACCAATAGTGGAAGGTGAACCAATCCTTTGTGGTGCGGTTTATCGGAAAATAGGGTGAGGCCTTTTGTGGCGTTGAGTAAGCCTGTTGCGGTTCATCGGAAATATGGTGAGGCCTTAATTTTGGTGGCTGCCTTATGGTGACAGTGCTACAAATGCCTCACAAGTTTAACACTGTCACTGGTAAAATATAACACTCAAAAGATGACTTCTTAGTACCTACTATCGTACACAAGTAGTTCCATTTTTACAAAGCAATAGATACTAAAAAGACACCTCTAGAATGCATACTAGTAAAATTCAAACCTCATACATCAAAGCCATCAGTGGGCGAAAAGAGTGTCTACAAAAACAGAGTGGTAGCACAAACACTGTCCATGCATTTACCACTTGGTTAAGAAGACAATCTCCTTGCAACTATCCTGGCCTAGTTTGATTATTGGACCACATCAAGAAGAAGAACATAAAATAGTTGTTCTATCAGATCTATTCACGGCCTTAGTTAGCATAATCACGCAGATTTCATAGGGATCGGCGCACAGTGCCACAACCAATGTAGCAAGTTTACCTTGTTTTTAAAACGGAGCCCCTGATCTCCAAGACAGATATGCTAGTGTTTATCATCGTCCCACATGAAGAATACTCACGAACACATACAAATCTTTGTCGGATAGTACCAAGTTACCAACACACAGGAAAACCCCAAATTGACAAACGCAGATCCATTGTGCATATCAACCTACGGCGAAAAATCTACCACGATCTATAAAAATTAGCTTTTAAGGGGTGGAGAACATCTTTGCCGCTATGGATGAAGCTCTCGAGGACGACGGTGAGCAGCGTGGTTATCGATGCCGACAAAGTATGGATGGTCTGCCTTCCTCTCCCACAGAAGATGCTAGCCATGCAGCCGTGGACATGCCGACGACAAAGCAACCGCTAGCAAAAAAGGGAGAGAGGAGACGAGTGAGTGAAAAGAAGCGCGGTGAGGAGATTTATGACGCGTGTACTCGAAGGGAAGCGGCATCTCTTACCGCTTCCCCGCGCGTGCAAGGGGGAGCAGATTTTAGCCTATGAAAGGTTGGCTCCACAGAAACGGCCGAATCGACTCCCTAGACGTGGCTTAACACTGATTTAAGATTTACACAATCAACAAGTAAAGGCAATCAAACAAACAGAAAACGCGTATCAAAAACCGCAAAGGCTAACACTGTCTTTCAAAGGGGAACGTACAAATAGATAAATCGATTGAGCTGACCTCTGGCCAGGTCCAGGTGCAAAACGACTTTAGCTGTGCTACTGGGTTTCAGTTCGCTAGTCCAGGTCTGAATCAATTAAGCATGGACTAATTAATTATGTGCTTATCTCCGGCCACTAGCGCAAACAAACTACTGTAATATATTAGCCCAAGTAGCAGCGCAAGTTTCCCTGAAAAAGTAGCAGCGCAAGTTTCCCTAAATAAAAGTAGCAGCGCAAGTTAATTACAGTATGAGCTAATCTCCGTCCGTTAGAGCATCTCTACCAGTGAACTTAGAGCATCTCTGCCAGTGAACGTAAACAGGCAGAAACTGTAAAATAACTGCTGCTTACAAATTCCGAACCGAAAAAGTCCCGAACAGAAACCGTAAACAACCCTGAACTGAAAAACTTTTTACAGCGCCCGTGAATTTCTCCCTCTAAACCGAGAATACTCAGTTTTCGTGGCCAAACGAGGGTGGCCTGTATCCCATGCGAGGCATTGGCAGGATGAATATTCAGGACCCTCCGGTGACCTTTCACAATAAAACTCGCTGGAATCCGACAAACTTCCGCCGCACTCACCGGAATTGGTGCCGGAATCGGAATCGCCGGAAGTTCGAGCGGCACCGGGCAGGAGCTGCTCGCCGGCCATGGGGGCACTCCTTAATACCCGGCGGCAACGCCCACGAGGAGGGGGGCCGGCGGCTGGGCGCCAAGGAGGTTCAAGGTGAGATGGGAAAAAAAGAGAAAATTTAGGAATATTATTTTTTACAATTTGATTTTCACTGTCTGTTTTGTCCGAGTGCTTTGGAACCCTTAAAATACATTTTTCACCAACTGTAAACACGGTTTTCAGTTCCGCGGACGTCCTTGGCGCCCCTGCCTGGCCAGCGGACGTGTGTGTGGCCGACGCGATCTCGCGGCACACATACATCAGCAAGCTAGCTGAAATATATCAAGCAATACTCTTAAAAAAGAAATATATCAAGCAACACGCAAAAAAAAAAATTCAACCGCAGGGGACGTGGACTTCACCAACCTAAGCACCGTACCTAGCTGAAATAATACGGCAGTGAAGTCACTATTTTGTCGCGACGTCAAAGAGCAACTCTTACCTGATTGTCTGTTTGCTATTTTGTCCTTGCTTCCTTCACAGAGTTTATTTGTTTTAAACTGACATACCATTTCCTCACTGTGAGTTGTAGGTTCGAATTTTTTTGTCCGGTCCATGTCAGATTTGTTTACAGTTCTTATTGTAGAATGTGTAGTTGGTCAAAGGTATGCTCCACTGATTTGAGAAGACATTGGATAAATATCAGAGGTTGCACTAATGCTCGAAGAGTTCTTGGGATTCATGAAATGGTGTAACATATCACAAAAAAAAAAAAATAGATGCTTTTCGCAAAACAAAGTATGTAAATGCACTTTCCTGAAATGGTATTAATTATGAATCTGCATTTGTTCTTGATGTAATAGTATTAGCTGAATTGTCGTTAGGATTTAAGAAATGTGGCACTTTGTTATTGCAGTATAAATGGATAGTGGCAAGAACGGAGGAACCCACTGTGCAAGATACCAACTCCTTTATCTCAACTTCTTGAAAATTAATTGTAATTGTTTCTTTAATGAGCAAACTGCTTTAGGAGGCTGCCGGAAGCTTCATTTATGCTTGTTCCCTTATGCTTTTACTAATTTGAGAAGTTTTGTGCAATCAAAAGTTGAAGCTTGTGATGTTTGTATCTGAATCTAGTTAAAAAAATGTTTGTATCTGAATTCACCACCATACAAACATATACTACAAGTCAACAATAACGATTGTCTTCTTTCTTAGAGATGGAATATCATCAATTCCTTCCTTAAGACAATAGATCTATCCACTGCATTATTGCGAACTTTAGATCGAAGTCTGATCCAAAGCAATCTAAGCTGATGCAAAATTTTGTTACATATAGGAGCAAAGTAAACAACCCTAAACAACATTGACGAAGCTTTCCTGAACAAACACCAAAAGCTAAATGATCAAATAAGACCAAAATTTGATCACATACTCGAGGTTCAAAGCACAAGTTTCCCGAATTGCTCGACTCATTTAAAAGATCACTTGCAACATTCAGAATCTGGAGTATAGAGTAGGACTTACGTGCATGTTCACGTGCTCAATTACTAGCTGGAGGTAAGAAGAAGAAAAAATGTTGATGGTGATGTGGCCAGCTGGATAGATCCAGGCGGACGCGCAGCCGGCGCCCGGCGCGACGTCTATATGGTAATGTGGCCTGGTCAGGCTGACGTGTACGTCGCCGTTGCCCGGCGCGACATCGTGCCGTCTATATGGTGATGTGGCCTGGTCCTGCTGACGTGTACTTCGCCGTTGCCCGGCGCGACATCGTGCCGTCTATATGTACCTCGCCGGCGCGATCTCGTCGCTAAAACTCGCTAAAACTCTTCGAACCCACCACCACCACCACCAACCAAGGCCCCGCCGCCAGACAAGTAGCACGCCTAGAGATGATGAGCGCCGCCGCCGTCTCTCCGCTCCACTTCTCGGGTGGCTTCACCGGGCGTGTCCGTGCTCGCGGGCTGGTGCCGGCCGTCCACATTCGCATGCGGAGGATTGGCACGGTCTCGCTCCGCGCGGCTGCCGTCAGCGGCCACCGTGAGAAGCACTATGACACGCAGCAGGCGGGGGAGCACGCTTTCGGCCTCCACTTCTTTGACCTGAGGATGGGGAATGATAATCCGATGCCACCTCCTCGTAACCGCCGTGGACGCGCAAGCCACGTACATGAGCTGCTGATGGAGGTTGATGGAGGAGGCGACGGCGGGGGTGGAGGTCGCGGTCGCGGTGGCGTGGCTGCGCCCGGCGCGGACAGCGACGGGCCACCGCCGCCGCCACCGCTCTTCTTTGTGGCAAATCTACACATGCGGCGACGTGGACATGCCCAGGACGGCGACGCTCCGGTTGCTGGTGGCCGGGCCGTGCCAGGACCTGGTGGACATGGTCCACAGCCGTTGCTACTCATCCCGGAGGACGGCGAGGAGGACACGAAGCAATACGGCGAGGAGGAGGAGAACCTCCTAGACAGCGGCGGAGCTGCTCGCCGTTCTGCGGCAGCGGGGGGCACACAAGCCAGCGACGAGGACATTGGCCGTGTCACCGCGGCAGCGGACCAGGGTGGCGCGGGCGGTGGGGCGGCACGCGTGATGAGGAACGCAGGGAGCTCATCCAGCTCCGGCGTGCGCGAGGCGTGATGGGGTGCGGCGGACGTCCGGGTGCGGCGGCCGGGTCGCGTCCAGATGATCGGTCAGGTCATCCAGGCCGTGCGGCGTGAGGAGACAGTGACGTGCATTCAGTCGATTCATTTCATAAAGAAATAATAATGGTCGTTTCGTTTGATTAAACAGGATTTTCGCTTGATTTGTATCTTTTCTTTCTTGTAACGAGCTTCGCTTGATTTGTATCATCGTTTCATGTTGGGATCCTAATCTGAACATCAGCTAGATGAAAATTGATTTCACAATCACAAAATTGATTCCTCATTTTCTTTAGTTAGTCTGGTTAGAATTTTTGTGTGAATGGTCGTTTTCACTTTTCAACCCAAAAAGGGAGCGAGTGTCCTTTTTGCTGAGCCACGTCCGCTTGTAATATTTTCTCCAGCATGTGTGTGTGTGTGCGCGCGCGCGCGCATCTGGGAGGAGAAGCGGGAGAGCGAAGGTCAATGGACAATGGGTCATGGCCGAGGGGTCACCGGCCACGGACGAGGACGGGAGAGCAACGGATTGGGCGTCGGAGATCATGGTCACCGCCGCGGTTTGGGTATATTCTCTAATTTCTTGTCGCGCGTCCCAAGAACGGCCCAGACGTTGGGCTCCGGGTACTGCTCGAGAAGGAGTCTGCGCGCATCTAGTAAGTAGTGAGTGGTTCACCGGCGGGAGTTTGCGCGAGGTCGGTTTGTGGGCTTTGCCGGCTTGGACGTGTTACTGAGAAGCAGGCCGACATAGCAGAGGGGGATGCGGGTTGGGATGGGATGGAGGGCAACAGCAGCGAGTGGGGATTGGGCGGGGGTGCTAGAATGTGTTGATTTTCTTTCAGTTGTATCTGTCGATTAGGTCATGGGGTAGTGAGGATTTCTACCATTGCCCGGCAGGCAGCGATTTCGTGTCCTGTCTAAAGGTAGATGTAAGGATCTTTATTAGATTTTCTGTTTTAAATGTTTCTCACTTGCATCTCACCGTTTTATTGCTTTTTACACCAAGTCCGGAGTCAAGCTAGTTCTTATGTCGGCTCAGTTATGTTTTGGACAATCCCCAGATCCAAAACATGTGCATCCTTTCATTCATGCAGCTCTGCTTCAGGTATCAATGGAATCAGCTAAAACTGAGATATGTTTCTTTGCCACATAGTGGCTTCGGTTGTTTTACTTGATGAGAGTGGTCCTGGTGTTTTGCAACGAGTTTGCTCAGCAGCTGGTACTGCAGGTTCCTTTTTTCGCATCAAAGTGTTTATTGTTTACTGCATTATCATCCTGATTCACGTCTTGGCACTGAAACTCACTCACGTCCTGTCAATGCTTTGAACATATCATCTTTTAGATTCAGTTTTTGTTTAGAATCTTTAACTGTTTTTGTGTGCTTCTCACGATTATTTTACTCAGGAAGTTCTCGTATACACTTCAATCATCCTTTTAGGCCCTATACTATGAAAATATTTTAGGTATTGAAACTCGTCAACTTTACTTATTTATCTGGTTTTGCAGCAAATATTGTACTACTGCCATAGTATGCTTGTAACAATCTTGCAACTGCAAGTGCTGACGGTGCAACAAGTCGATTGTGCCACTTTTGTACTACTGCCATATTATACTTTTATAACTATTTTTTGCGGTCCACAGAGTTTCACATATACACTGACTTCTTAAGAATTTTTCTGGAAATCTTCAATGCAATCCTTACATATGCATTGCCAGAAATCCCGAGGTATGTTAGTTACCAATGCAGTTTACCTGATAGGCAGAACCAGATGGCTTATAACACGTTCATCAACAGGTTCTATATTCTACTCCCTCCGTTCGGAAAAGGATGTCACAAAAATGGTCTATCTATAGTTCATTTTTGTGATATCCTTTTCCGAACGGAGGGAGTATATTGCACTGGCAAGAAGTTTTTAAGCCCTTTAAGAACCATCCTCATTTCAATGGATTTCTTGAGAATACTTACACGGCTTATCTTATTTTTTGTGTTACGTGAACTCATCAAAGAAGGAACACAATATGGTCTTCTGTGCTCCAGATTTTGACCATATTCCATCTTCTGAAACTTTCTGTCACATGTTTGATTTCTTCAACACTTGAATGGTCATGGAACAGTTCTTGAGCTATTTAACAAACAATGTCGTTCATGGTGTGCAGAAGGAATGAAGGTGAGAAACATATTATGGCATTGCTATAATTTTCCCCAATCATACGGGTCAAGATTCATGTGGTGATATCTGAAATTTCTTGAATGTACACCTAAAATTTCAAACGCTATTCAGTTATTCAGCTATTCAGCTGCATAACAATACACGATTACATATTTTCCAGATGTTTATGCAGTTACAATTTACATATGAGCAAGAAAGTCACCCTGAGGAATCCTTAATTCCATATGCATGGTGGCTTTTTTTCTATCACCGGGGTAAACATTTCCTGTTTGTGTATGCTGATTCTCACAGATTATCAATATGCAAGTGATGTCGATAAGTCATGCAGCTATTGATGTCATAGAAGTGACTTGGAATGTTTTATTTATTTATGGTATATTGGGTTACAAGCTTGTCAGAAGCTTTCACATATCTATCTCCATGCAATTGCCTAGTTAATTTCCGCTTGGATGTTGGCTTTGTCAGAATTATGGTATGAAATTGGCCCATATCAACTAGAAAGGAGACTAGAGTTTTCTCCACCTCATATGCCAACTAGATACATATATTTTATTATACCACGTGTCTGGCGTGGTTACTCTTCAAAAATACAAACTAAACTTTTTTTTTATTATAACTTACAATGTTGTCCTGTCATTTCACCGTGATATTTTGATATTTTCTCAATTGTTTCCTGCATTTAACAGATTATCTTTTAATCCTGGTGCCTGGAATCTGTTCCTCTATTTTGTTTGAGAATCAGTCAGGCTTTATGCTTAGGGCTCAATTCAGCACATTATCCAGAGCATCAAATGAGTAAATATTAAATATGATGTATTATCAGTTCTGTTTAATTTGCCGTTGTTGTAATAACGATGTTTCTGTCTGTCAAAATGGATCAGTCGCAGGATGCACCATCAGGCATACAGAAGGTTTGTAGATGATCCAGAACCTTTAGGTTCTGACAACAACACAGAGAAACCGGCAACGGCCAGACTCGCCACCATGCCGAATGTCGTCTTACTCCCGGCAAGCTCAAGTATATAGTCATGCTCCTGTTTCATAGCTGGAGGCCTGTAGCTCACCATTTTTTTGTTAGTTATGTCCAGTTCAGTTTCTATCGGTTGACTCCCTTTCTTTTGCTCTGCTTGTGGTCATTCTGATACGATGACTCGTGCTAGTCGTTTTGGCAGTTAAAGGTGTTGTTGTTTGCTGGGCATGGTGTCAACTTGCCATGCTTATTCGCGGTTGCAACGCAGTTGATGTGTTCTTTTACCCTAATTACTTCCATTTTCATGTGGATTGGTTGTAGTAGACTAAGTAGAGTCTACATGCATATTCTTAGTTGCATTGACTAGTAGAACTAATCATCATGAAGATGCCAGTACCATAGCCCACTGTGGCTAACATTGTACTAACTGCATAGCAATCTGTAGCTATGAATCAAGGATGCTTTATTTTTGAACTCATACAAATTATGTGGCTTCTATTATCATAATCTGTGTATTGCAAAATCAGTGTGGTGTTTTGGGCTGAATTCTCTCGTGGAATAATATTTATCGCATTACCCCAGAAAATGATCGCAAACTAGTTAATGATTATTTGGCTACGGTTCACGGTGGCTGCGCCCAACTCAGAGGATTCCTTGATGCATTGGTGGCTCCAAGCAAAACAGAACACAGCAAAGCAGCTGCGCAAGGGGCTGGGCTCAATCACCCTACTGACACCATGGATGGTGTGGAAACACCGGAACGATTGTGTGTTTGAAGGAAGACAGCCCTCAGTCCAGCACCTCGTCGAGAAGATCAAGGAGGAAGCGAGGCTATGGGCCAGAGCCGGCGCAAAGGGACTGAGAGTGGTTCTGCCGTCCACCTGGGACGTGCACTAAATGTGTTACATTTGAGACTCCTGTAACCCTCCTAGGAGGTTGTAAAACAAACTCTATCTTTTCAATGAAATAAAACGCAAAGAATCCTTTGTGTTTTCTCTAAAAAAAATGATTATTTGTTCTAGACCATTCCTGCTGTGTTCATTGTCCAGCTAGATGCTGCAAGAAATAAGATAACTGCCCGAGATAAAATAAAATTTCTGGCTTAATTCTGGATAATGCATATGCCTTGTTACTTATTTTATTTCTGTCATTATGCAGTGCTCCTATTTTTGCGACAGAAAATATATGGCTTAACTCTTGCAGAAAAATACTTTATGTTAACTTTTGGTGGAGCAAACAGTAAAATTATCCTATATATTTTTGGAAACAGGATCCTGAGAAAAAAATATAATAGCCTGCGATGATAAACTGAAGTGATTGTTGGAGGACGTGACCGTCTTGGGTTTTTTGCATGGGAAATTTGAGTTTCTTACAGCAATCACTTCTTATAACTTGCTTCAGGGCAGGGACACCGGCTTTCTTGCTCCCGATTCTTATGAAAATCAAGGTATTTATCTTCATGGTATTATGTTATGCTGTTAAGATTCCTTGGACATTCTTAATGATGATTGTTGTTCTAATAGCCAGGATCCAAAGGAGCTGTTATACTTTACCCAACAAGGGAATTGGCAGCACAAACTACGAGAGAATGCAAGAAGTTTGCAATGGGAAGAAAGTTCTGTATTAAGCTAGTGACCAAAGATCTTTCGCAAGATGGGAATTTCAAGGATATGCACTGTGACATCCTTGTATTCACCCCACTTCGTTTTGACCATGCTATACAAAAAAGAGACCTTGACTTAAGTAGGTCTGTGATCATGTCATGCATGTTTGTCTGTTTAGTTATGCAGCACTATCGGTTTCATAGAAGAATATAATGCTATATTATCTGCTCTGGATAAATTATGATATATTTCTTTATGTTTTATCATAATCTATGAACCTGGGGTTCCGTTTACTGAAATTTTCATCAGAACATTAACTGCTTGGATGGTTACACTGATAGTACTTGAACTATAGTTGATAAATTGTACTGGAATCAACATTTTCTTCATTTACATTTTTTGCATTTAAGTGTTTTTACTTATAAGAAATACCGGAGAGCATTAAGCTTATGCGCTATTTGATATCATCTTAGTCATATGTGTCCTCATGTTGCTTGCAGAGAAACCAAGAATTTTGCTATAACATTTTCTTTCACAACAATACAAAATAGGGCAACAATAACACATAATTGTCAAATGCAGGGTGGAGTACCTTGGCTTGGATGAATCTGATAAACTTTTTGAGCGTGGATTTGTTGAAGTGATTGACTCAAATGTCAAAGCATGCTCAAACCCTTCAATAATTCGATCTTTGTTCAGTGCCACATTGCCTGAAACAATTGAGGCCCTTGCACGCACAATAATGCATGATGCTGTTCAGGTCATTGTGGGAAAACAGTGAGTATAAAGTGTTCATGTGAACAAGCAGATCTATTTTTAAGGGGCTATTTTCATAATGAATTGTTAAACTTACAGGAATTCAGCATCCTCACTGATTAGGCAAACGTTGATATTTACTGAAACTCGGAGGGGGAAGTTGATCTTCACCAAAGCGTTGTGGAAGTATGTCATGATCCTTCACTGGCAGTTTCTGCTTGTTTCCATATATCTGTCATTGTTGTAGGACTATTTTCCACTGGTCCTGTTTGCCTAACCAGCTGAACAGTTTATTGCATCAATTCCCTTCTCATGCATGCACATATATATAAACAGCAAAGCTATGCCAATCATGGTGCTTGTAGCCTTAATCTAACTACTTGCAAAATTGGAGTTTCTATGTGTTTCTGAATTCTTATGAGTTATTGACCGACCATCTTCCAGTGTAGTCCTTGAATCCTCCAGTGTTGATCTTTGTTCAAACAAAGAGAGGGCAAAAGAGTTCTACAAGGAGCTGGCATTTTATGACATTAGAGCTGATGTAATTCATGGAGACCTTTTTTTTTTGCGCAGAAGGACAGAATTGCATTACACCAAGATTCTTACAGAAAAGTCCAGCGAAACAAAGAAATTACAAAGAGGCCCTTGCTGAACTCTGGCTTCGTCTTCCACGGCACAGAATGTTGCGCCGGCGAATCCCGCCGCCATCCCTCCGCACTCTTGGACTCGGAGGCTCCCCTCGGCGACAAGGAAGTCGACACTCCTCGGCATGACACCTCCACCACCCTGCTCCACGGGCGGCGAGGCCATCTTGGTGAACCGCAACCACTCCTTCAGAAACTTTAAAACGGCGCCGCCGCCACGCCGGCACCGGAAGGGGAACGACGAGCTCGACGCACCGAAGAACGCAGAGCTCGAGGAAGTCAATCCGCGCACGCCCAAGCTCCAGAGAGCGCAGACGCCAGAGGAAGAGCAGATCGACCGCAAACACACCACCGCCAGCAACTCCACCTCCCTAGCGCCACCGGCTGAAGACCTACCTACCCCTACGCTATGTACAGACGCGATTCGGGGATCCCCCGACCTCCCGCCGCCGAAGCGACCGGCGGAGGCCGAGGGATCCGACGAAATCGGCGCCGGCGAGGTGGGGAAGACGGGTTCGCCCAAAAGTTCTCCTCTCACTACTTTGGACGGGGGAGAGGGGAACGGTCCAATTCATGGAGACCTTAACGAAGAGCAGGTAACTTTTGCATAGTGTATTATTACGGATTTTTGATAAATATTCATTTTATTTTGATTTCACTGGATTAATATTGTTGACATCAAGCTCACTAGCTCATTTCTATTTCCTCAAAAAGCGCCAAGATGCCGTTGACAACTTGAGAGCTGGAAAGAGCTGGGTACTATTAGCAACAGAGGTCCTTGCCCGTGGAATGGATTTCAAAGGTGTCAACTGTGTAATCAACTATGATTTCCCGGAGTCGGCATCTTCCTATCTCTACTATATAATACGGTTTGAGGAGGTGTTGGTACGTCCTTTTCAATTTCCGGTTTTGCCCCTTAGTTCTACACTGATCTAAGAAAAAATTACGCCCTCGCCACCGCCAAGTTAAACATAACTGTTCGGAGACGGTGGAAATAGAAAATCCCCACGCTAGCATCGTCTCCATTGACGGTGGCCTTCTTGTCTCGTTCATCGCCACCGTCGCTACCTGTGAGCCATCTCTAGCCCGCCGTACGAGCTCCTCCTGAGCCGCCTTCTCTAGCTCCACCTGACCTAGATACGAAACACATCCTCCCAAGCACCCAGGTCTTCGTCCTCCTCAAGCCCGGTTGCCATCCGCTGACCTCCTCCATCGGCAGTTTCTCAGATTGATTCGTGGCAATTTCTCAGATTGATTCGGGAGGTAAAAAACGAGTGCGCGTACCACCGCCGCGGCCCTCTAGGCCGAGGTATCTTCGTCCAGCTCAGCCCGCTGCCAGGAGCTCCCATCCCCTTGACGCGTCCCACCGAGAAGTCTACCGCGCGGGCAACGGAGGTCCACGCAAGGGTCGAGACGAGCTTCTCGAGGCCAGGGAGCCGCCGCGCAGGGGACGACGGCCAGTCCCACACTTCGACGGTGCCGTCAGCCACAGCACGCTGTGTCACCTCGTAGCGGAGAAGCAGCCACCAGCACACTGGCCGCCCCTTGCGGTGTTCGCGCCGTTACCGCTCCCCGTGCTTGGTGCCTCCAAGCTGCGCTGGTGGCGGCTATCCTCTGCTGCTTCGGGCTGTGAACTCCGACCTACGTCTCCGTGAACTCCACTGCTGGATCCCGTGCGATTTGTTCTTGCTGCGAGCCCACTGAACTGTTGTGCACTTGTGCACATAAACAAACGATGCAGGGATGGGAAGAGGGCAGCATATGCGATGGTGCCATGGTGGTGAGAGGATAAGATAAAAAATTGTGTGATAGAGAAACGAACCAGCTCATTTTCTGATGGCCATCAGAAAATAATCCAGTGGACCATTGTTGTCTTGATGTTTGGAAATCTGTCTAGAATAAGCTCCGGTTGCATTTTAGCTGAAAATAGATACACTGCTTTAACAACACAAGACTGTACGATTTTTTTCTTGCCAACTGGTTATAATTAATATGAATCCAGCAGAAGTGTTAGCATGTTTGTCAGCAATAGGCAGACCAGGTTTCAAGGCCAACTTGAACTCCAGTCAGTGAATTTACATCACAATCTCTAAGAAGTCGAGCACGGTTGCAGGCACAAGAGGTCAAGTGTCTAGATGCCTCATGCAATGAAAATAGAGATCCATATATGTACATAAGGTATTCACGACATGTTGAAAAATTCCTTGCGGGAATCATAGTTCAAAGGAAATTATGGCTGGGGATTAGTCGTTCTCCGTGCATGGGCCTTGTACATCTAAGTACCTCACGGTAGCGAGAAATACCTAATTCCACAAAATCTCAGTTTTCTCTCGAAAAATTTCATCACTGGAAGAAAATAGTATTGATATTGACCTTTTTTGTCTATCTATGAAAGATGGCGCGACCAAGAAAAATTTACTCTTGTATATGATCTTTTGACCAGCAAAATTCGTATTTACTTTCATTGCGTTGAATTGTTTTAAACTTCACCGTCGCAGAATAATGATCATCTATAGCAACGCACATGTTGTTTGCTATGTTGTAGTGACAGGTTTGTGGCTCGTGGATAACAAATATACATTTTCTACTAAAAAATCAACTGAATCTAGAGTTTAAATGTTTATTTTTAATATGTCTAATAATTTTACACTGAAATATTGAAACAAAACACGAGTTAGCTTTCCGTACAAGTAACATTTAATTATTCAAAGTAATACTTTAACATTTATAAAAATATGTGCATCATTTTTTAAAAGTTTGTGTATTTTATATTTACATGTGCGGTATAAGTGACAATACAAAATAGCCCGTGGCAACGCACGGGCATTCAACTAGTATTCACAAAATAGGTACGAAAGATATCCGACTTTCCCGCCTGTACACAGACCTCGCAACAAGCTTCTGAACCCCTTCCCTTGTTATGCACAGGACGATCTGGAAGAGCAGGCAGATCAGGGGAGGCGATCACGTTCTTCACAGAGGAGGACAAGCCGTTCCTGCGGAATATCGCCAACGTGCTGGTCTCTTCGGGCTGCGAGGTCCCTTCCTGGATGGTGGCATTACCGAAGCTCAAGAGCAGGAAACACAGGGTTGACAGGGATCACATCTCCATTTTGACTGACGAAGATTGAGAGAGTGCGACTGTAACCATGTAACGTATTTATAGATGACACGTTTGGCTTCAGTTTTCCCTGTTTGAAAGCCTGGTGCACCTTTCAGCTTGTGCTGGATAAAACTTGAGATTTTGCTTTTTATTGCAGCTAGTTCTAGTGAATTATCAAAGTAGGTTGGTTCTGAAATATAATTGATAATTAAATTCATTGTGGCACATCAAACAAACGGCAAGGTTATTTGTGTAATTTCAGAACATGTCACATAGAATGGTTGAAGCGAGTGTCATTCTTGCAAGCTTATCGTGGTGTCAATTCTTCCCCAAGAAAGAATCCCTGTGCTCCTATCTTGACCTCCGAGAGGGAGCCCGGCGGCTGCAACGTACGAGTAGGGGATTTATTTTCCCGATGGTAAAGCTTCGTTCGACCGACCAAGACGGAGCTCCAATATCCTGCCTTCGAGCAAGGAAGTGACTCGCGCCGACTGAAGGTCCAACCACCGGGCTGGCTCATTTAAGTCTTCCTTTTTTCAGTTAGTTTTTATTTATTTAATATTTTGGAAAATTATTCAGATTTTGAAAAAATGTGCAGATTTTGAAATCTTCATATTTTTAAAATTTGATAAATTTTAAAAAATGTTTAAATTTAAAATTTGTTTAGATTCTGATTTTAATTAACAAATGAATATAGATTAAAAATGTCCATATGCGCTGAGGATGGGTTCCTCTCGTGGTGGCGGGGCTGAGGGATTCTGATTTTTCGTTTGTAAGGACAAACAAAGAGCTGCTAATAGTTGGATTACGGGCTCTATGGAACCATAGAAACAGATGTATCTTTGATGATTCTCCGATTGACCTTTTTGTTTGCTTTCAAGATTTTGTACTATCTTCCAAACTTGTGATGCATAGGGCAAAACACTCTCTTAAGGACGAAATGTGCCATTGGTTCGACACTTTATGAACTTTCCCGGTTGTAGTGGTGTATATATGATGAGAAAATAGAAAATTAGACATTAGATTTCCCCCCTACTGTTTTGCACTTCAAAAAAAGGAAACCTAAACATAATTCATGGTGGACTCGCTCTAGACATAATATTGAGTTCGTGAAATCTATTTTTGTTTCTAAATCTAAACGTCGAGATAATGTCTGAATTATTACACATATTTCCGCCCGTTTATTTTGAGTCCACGCGTAGCATTTTCTACTAGTAATTTGTAGTGAACTTTTTTACTTTTATTTTTATTTTACAACATCGACGAGTATAAGTTTATATTGTTATCTTGGCATAGTTAACCATATAGAAATATGTTTAAATGTTAGTTGTAGCATTTCTTTCTATACATTCAAATAATATTTGCTTCATGTTACATCTGACATGTATTTCTATATAATAATCTTCTTGAAGTAGTATTTAAGATCACGTACACTACAAAATATTTGAACATCTACCGACATTTATTTTATTTGTGATCTCAACATAGGGATAATGTCTGAATTATTAGCCCATTTATTTGAGTCCACGTGTCACATTTTTTGCAACACGACTGGGCAATTTGTATTGAACTTTTTTATTTTTTATTCTACAACATTGAGGAGTATAAGTTTATATTGTTATTTTGGCATAGTTAACCATATAAATGTAATGTTAAATGTTAGTTATAGCATTTTTTATAAAGTTGTAATATATATATTCAAATAATATTGCTTCATGTTACATCTGAAATGTATTTCTATAAAAACAATCTTCTTGAAGTCTTTTTCAAAATCGCATACACTACAGATTATATGTACAATATGTATTATAATACAATGCGTACGTCGACCTAAATAATATCTTTACAGTGGCTTCTAGTATATACTACTAGTTTACCGTATTTATTGAAACTTTTAGTGTATAAATTTAACCCTTCGTATGATTCTGTACTGATTTCTTGCAACCAAATGTGCCTTACGGATGATTTCTTTTTGAAAAAATCATGGATATAGATAATGTTGTATTATTTGACGTGTAAAATATCAACTATAAATATGCTGTATTTTTTGTGGTGCAGAAATGACCAAAATTTGACCTGTCTTAAATATTTCAGAGTAGTGAAGAGTGCAAAATTTGAACTCTCTATTTTTTTTTGGAATTTTGTTATTTTTTGTATCTCGGAATATGAGTTATTTTAGGTTGAATTTTTGCATTGTTGTATGATGTATTATTGTATAGTTTCAAGATTCTTTTTCCAATTTTCCAATTTTCAAAATATGATTTTCACTTTTGAAATACTATTTAATGTGTACTATCATACAGTGCAATCACCAAACTTCTTCTAACATACATAATCGCTAACAAAATGTGTATAGTAATATATACAACCACGGATATGGGCTCTATTTTATCTCTGTTTAAAATCAGCTGAAATTTTTCCACAACGCTGATAACATATAGAGCAACACATCATAGACGGAGCGCGGTTTTCCCACGCCGCCGTGTACTGCACGGGCTTATCCTAGCCATTCGTTCGGCGCAGATCCGGAAAACGGGGACGCGTGGGCACGGGCACGTTGACTCTGCTAATCCCTGCAAACTGCCTAGTGAGCAACTAAACTGTATACGTGTACAGATTAGTCTCGAGCTGTCTTCTCCCTCGAGCGGTCGAGCCTCTCTTCTCGCTCCTCGCTCGGCGCCGTCCTCCTAGCCGCCATTACTCTCTCACTCCAATCTGTCCCCATTGGACATTTTAGTGTTCTTACTTGATATTCGTTTTTTCAGATTCGCCGAAACGAGCTACGGAATCGAAGAGGGCGCAGGCGCGATTGGACCTGCTGCTTCGATGACGGGGCGAGTTTCAGGTACCATGTTTTGAGAGAAACGAATCTATCTTCTCCGGATCCTTGATCGATCTATCTTCTCTCTTCCCGAGAAAGAAGCAGCAGTAGATATCGCCCACTGGGGCGGCCTGGACGAGGCAGACGAACGCGATGCAGCAGCAGATTTCGCCCACTGGGACGGCTTGTGAGGAAATGGCGGATGAGATGCGATATGCACTCTGCTGCCCCGCCCTCAAGAAACGGTTAGTAGCAAAAAGAATGATTATAGGATCCATTTTCTGTATGCTAATTTCTCTGCACACGAAATCGTTTGCTAAATAAAAACTGATATTGAATTCATGGTAGCTTCCGTGCTGTACTACTGTTTTTGTTCATGAAAAAACAGTTCACAAATGAGAACTATATTCATATTTAGAACAACAATATCCGTGATCATCATGTACACGCACGATTTCAACAAACTTGTTTTCATTTTGTGTTCGTATGGACAAGTTCAATCAGGCATAGCATATTCAGGGAGAGAATGATGAGTTTTTTAATGTAAACATTTGTCAGATTCCTGGTATATATGTAGTGTGGAAGGTGCTTTTATTCATGTCATCACAAGTTAGCTATGTACTGCACAAACTATTAAACTTTTCTCCTACCCCTTTTCTTTTGCGTATTACCAACGGATGAAGCAAACATACACCCAAAGAGCTGAAAGGTATCTTATTTGTTGCGGCGTATACATCTAGCGTTGTGACAGGATGCAGCAAGAATATAGGGGAGCTGAAAGGTATCTCATTTGTTGGTAGCATTTTAGAAACTTGTGTGTTAAACTGCCTGGTCATTTCCTGGCAAAATATGAGCGATGGCGTGGTTATGTGAGGGAAGCTAATGTTGCAGCTAATAAGGAACACGAAGGTGATCAAGACAATCAAGGTAAAAATGTCATGTTTATCAGGAATGTATGTCTTTTTCCGAAAAAACCTGCGACACAAATTGAGGCCTTGGATTTTTGTTTTCGCAGATGGTTCTGGGATTTGGCCAAGCTTGGATGGATATATTGAAAGTGAAGAAGAATTTGATGAGCCAGAAGTGCCTGTTGAGGTGAGCATAAACTGTGTGCTAAATGTTAATAATTTTTGTAGCCTTCTGCTATCCTTGTTTGAAGCTGCTGATGTATATGTGTTGCCTCCACAAGATAACAATGCACTTGTGAGGGGTTGCATGCATTATAAGATGTTGACCATGCCAGGAAACACGGGAGAACTGCCAGCATTCCTGTCCAATGAAGTTGAGTGACTTGTCTGTTGCTGGTTATGTGCTCTGTCGATGGATCTGGTCAAGTGATGACTCTCTCAATTGTACCGTTCTTTTTTTATTTCATTTGTAAAGATGTCGGTCTGTCGGCTTATCTGCTTCATATCCTTTCAAGATGTTGGACATCTTTCTGAATGTTATTTTGTATTCTCTGTGTTCACAAGACTGAAGGGCGGGCCTGGTGCAGCGGTAGTCTTACCGCCTGTAGCCAGGAGGTCCCGGGTTCGAGTCGCGGTCTCCTCGCATTGCACAAGGCGAGGGTAAGGCTTGCCACTGACACCCTTCCCCAGACCCCGCACAGCGCGGGAGCTCTCGCACTGGGTACGCCCTTGTGTTCACAAGACTGGTGTTGAATTGACTTATTTTATGTCCCTAAATTGTTCCCATGTTGTTGCATTTATTCTTTAGTAGTTTCGTATTTACGAAACATAAATATCTAGTAGCCTTTTGTATTTCGAAAACTGACTAAAATATTCTCGCCACAAATATAAAGATAGTATCTGAGTAAATTTGCTAGAATAACATAGTCTCGTACATTTAAATTCAATCGGTACTTTGGTACAAGATGGGAGCACATAGTGTTCCTGCTTGAGGTTTTATCCAGATGTCCATGATGACGCATGTACATAATGTTCCAAGGGACAAAATGATTCAAAAACAGACATCTAAATCCATACATTTAAATCTGATCGGTACAGAACGTCCGAGTAAATTTACTAGAATTACATAGTCTCATACATCCAAATCTGATAGTCTCATACATTTAAATCTGATCGGTACAGAATGTTCTCGTTACAAATAGAGATAGTATCTGAGTAACTTTGCTGGACTAAAATAGTCTCATATACTGGATTTCGATCGGTACAGTATATTGTTACAAATGAATATATTAAGTTGGGCAGTATCCCTAGTCTTCAATCCTGTGGACGAAGAACGACGGCACCTTGCCTTTGTTGTCTTCTATGGACATCATTTCGTACAGCATGTCTAATTTCAGTGAGTTTATGGATTCCTGCATTACCTTAACCTTAACAAAGCCTTTTGTCCCAAACAAGTTGGGGTAGGCTAGATATGAAACCCTTTCACGAGGACTTCTCAGGAGGTCACCCATCCTGGTACTACTCTCGCCCAAATGGGTTTCATACCCATAGGACTGGCTAGTTTTTACGTTGGCTCGCCAAGCCTATCACAACCCTTAGATATGAAACCTTTCACGAGGACTTCCCAGGAGGTCACCCACCCTAGTACTACTCTCGTGGGTTTCATATCCATGGTACTGTCTAGTTTTTACGTTGGCTCGCCAAGCCTATCACAACCCTCCTCCTTTACCCGGGCTTGGGACCGGCTATGCCTAGAAGACATAGGCGGAGTTTATGGATTCCTGCATTGGTGAAGAAAAATGTTATTATAATGTTATGTGCATGATTAACAATTTCCCTTAAATACGAGTATCCTCTCGGCCTTATCCTCTCCTCCGCCACTGTTGAAGAGAGGCGACGCCGAAGGCGATTTTTGGGGCGAACCCGTCGATCCACCGCGTCCGCGCCGCCGAGGCGTGGGATCCCTCTCCTCCGCCGGCTGCTTCGGCAGCGGAGGGTGGGGGATCCCCGTCTCCGGCCTGTACATACGGTAGGGTAGGGTGGGATCCCCGCCGGCGGTGCCTTGGAGGAGGTGGTGCTGGTGGTGGGGTGTTTGGTGTCGGCGCGTCCTTCTCCGGCGGCGGTGCTCTGCGGGGCTCGTCTTCTTCGCGCGCGACTTGTGGGCGCTCGAGGCCCGGTGGGGTCCTTGAGCTCCCTTGCCTCCCGTCGGATCCGCGGTGGCGGCGGATCCGGTGGCTGGAAATCGGAGCCAGGCGAGGTCGGCGGCTCCTCTCTTCGTCGGGATCGAGATCGTCTTCGGCAAGGTGGAGGTGCAGGCGAGTGAGGGTGCTTGCCATGGTCGTTTACCGGCATAAGTTCCGCCGCGGCGCGGCGGGCGGGCTCTGCGGCATCTTTCAACAAGGAGGGCGCTCTCAGGCAGTGGTAAGAAGGTGGTGGATGGTCTTCGTCGCCGGCACCGGTGGAGTTGCTGTGCTTCGATCTGGTTCTTCTTCCCCTACGTTTTGTACTCTCTCCTCTGTATTTGTACCGTGTACTCTGTATGTGGTGCTGTGGTGTTGAATATACGTAGGCTTTTCAAAAAAAAAAAAAAATCCCTTGAAAAGGAATTTTTTTTTAGAGAGCCGGCTTTTGGAGCTTACGAGGTTTGGTTCAGCTGCCAGCTTTGGCTGTCGAAGTTTATATGTTGAACAAAGTGAACTCACTAATTTCCTCCTGGTGGGCAATGCGCTGGTCCATGATCTCTCTCTATGCAATTGACAACCTGCTAGCTCCTTCTTCACGGCCGCCGGCTCCTCCAACAAGTTGTTGTGCCTGAACTTGACCATCTGGTCGACGTAGCAGCGCACGAGATGTACCCATACAGGATAATCTGGAGCAAAAATGTCAATGTTGAAAGCACAACAAACCAATTTCAGAATCCACATAAATATACATCGCGGATCTCAAACCAAAACCGATGTTGGGATTGGGATACTAACACTGGATCCTGCTTTCTGGCATTGCAGTATTCCCGGTGTGGGTTCCTAGATGTGTCTGCAGTTATTTTTAGCAAGGGGGATTTTGCAAACACAAAGAAGCTGCGGCGGGGAGATCTGATCGGCGTCGAACTCGTCGCCGCTGCAGGGGATCCAAGTGGATCCAGATCCTCCACAGCTTCTGCGGCAGGAAGAAGAGCCGCTCGACATGGCTAGTGAGTTGGCGGGCGGAGCCGCCGTGCAAGAAGAAGAGCCGCTTGACATGGCTAGTGAGGTGGGGGCAGAGCAATGGCGGGCGGAGTGCCGGAGTTGGGCGAGGAGAGCGGCGGGGGTCGCCGGTCGGGGGAGAGAAGAACACGAAATCCTGGCGTGTGAGCTGGCGTGGGCAACGAGATAGGCATGCCTGGGAGTGAGGCAAAATTTAGGCAGATTGGCCGGGCGCGTGGTTAGCAGCTCACTAGCGAGGATTGAGCGGCGCGAGTGAGTGCGTTGACTGGCCGTCCGCAGCGCGCATCTAAAAGCTTTCGACGCCCAGGATAAGACCTGGCAGTATACGACGGCACGGGATGGTGTTTTCGATCATAGACGGCCGAGTGCACATGAACAGTTCAATACTCTGAATTAATGAATATGGAGTATTCTGGTTCTGCATATGTATAGCAAGCAGTAGAGGGAGCGAATAGCAGAGCAGAAACCAAGATTACTAATGCAGCGAAGCATCAGCGCCCAGACCGCCACGAACCAGACGCTCTCGTGCCTCTCCTCGCGCTCTGCAGCTCGCCGGCCCCCGTGCCCAACTGCGTCAACTTTGATCTGCGCCTACGCGCGCTGCTCACCGTGCGGCCGCAGGTCCTTAAATCATCCTCGTCCTCTTCGCGGAATCAACAAATGATAAACCACCTGACTCAAGAACATCGTATGCACCTGACCCGTTCCCATCCACGGACGGGCACGCTTGACTGCCAATCTGCAGCTCACTGCTCACTGCGGCCATAGATCAGCATTGGTGACTACCACACGCGTAATACGACCTGAAATAATGGAGAAAGGCGACGGCGTAGTCCAAATCAAATGAAGAGAGGGCACTGTAACCAGCGGCGACGTGAAGCTACAACCGGCGGCGGAATTTGATTGGGATTTGACGGTCGGGGGAATTGAAAAAGAGGGTTTTCAGGGGATAGAAAGAGAGGGCACGGTCATACGCGCTCTGATCTCCGCCGAGCAGGGATGGCCGGATGAGGCGCGCCAGTGAGCGGAACCATGGAGGCCGGCAGCCCCTGATGACCTCCTCGTAGGTCGTTGCCCCGTTGAGCTCCAGGACGGATCGGGGCCCCGCCGCTGGGAAGGGCCGCGCTGGCCGGCGGGTCTGCTCCCAAATCCGAGATGCTCGACCTCACGACGCTCGCCCTCCCCGGTGCAGTCCGCTCACGGGCCGATTCTTGACGGCGACGACGAGGAAATTTGTGACATCGTTTTTTAGCGGTGGCAAATCATGTAATTATCACGAAACAAAAAGATGTGTTGAGTTGTCAAAAATTGGAGCGATCTAAACCATTGTGAATTTTTGCATTATTGTATGATGTATCATTGTATAGTTTCAAGATTTTTTTCCAATTTTACAATTTTCAAAATATGATTTTCACTTTTTAAATATAAAAATCTCCATGAAGTTCAGTCTCCGTTTGCACTTTCCAGTTGACATCCTCAATATGATTCAGTGGTTGGTACCCCGAGAACAGACCCTGGTCAGTGTAGTCCTCGGTACGCAAAAATGGATACTAACCGCGCCTTAACTGACGAAAATTGAGAGAGCGCTATTTGTAACGATGCACCTATTTTATAAAAAAAACGAACTGTGGGGCAAAAGATTTGCCCCAACCATTTATTAAGAAGAATGCAACTATTTTCTGGATGCCACGTTTGTCTTCAGTTTTCCCTGTCCGAATGCATGGTGCATCATTCAGCTTGTGTTGAATAAAAACTTGAGGTTTTGTCTTTTATTGCAGCTAGTTCTAGTGAATTATCAAAGAAGTTTGGTTCTGGAATGTGATTGATAGTTCTATTCATCGTGGCACACGAAAGAAATGGCAACAATAATGGAAGAAAATCCTATGCGACCCATGATGGAACGACCCAGTCGTGGACCTTATTCAGCGCCGTCCGATTTGATCAGCGAGAAAAAGTGAGGAGATTTGATTAAGGAGAACGGCACGTGTACGATGGAGGGCGTGGTCCACGCGTGGGTCGTACCACCTGTAGGTCGCATAGGATTTTTTTCCAACAATAATCTGTGTAATTTCAGAACACGTCACATATAAAGGCTGAATCCGGTGTCATGCGTCAGCATGTTAAATTCATCTTGTCCAAGAAATGATGCCCGAGCTCCAATCTTGACCTCGGGGTGCAGTCGGTTGTCACATAAAAATGATTCTCAAATTCTTTCCCAGCTCCATGGTCCGAAAGAAATCCATGTCTAGGCCGCTTGCGAGGAGGGGAATAGTTTTTTCCTTAAGAGCAAAACCTTCCTTCGACCGAGCCTCGCGTAGTGAGTGACGGCCTGTTTCCAGCCCAGCCTGGCTTCACCTTCGTCCTCTTCCTCTGTCCCCAACTCCCCATACCCGTTGGACTGAAGCTCGGCAATGGCTGCTCCGGTTGATCAGAAACAGAGAGAGAGAGGATGTTCAAGTTATTATCTTGCTCCACACGGGGCTAACGAAATATGTTCGTGCACAAGGTGACCCGCTCGTGCCAACGAAATTACACATGTCCGATTGGTCCGGAACAGGGAGGTTCAGCTTCGACGCCGGGAACCGCCGCGCTCGCCCCTACGGTGGGCCCCACATCATAACAGAATTCGCGAGCCTGAGCCTCGGTGTCTCCCTCCCGCCCTCCAAAACGCCGGCGGTATAAGAGCCCCGGCGTCTCCCTGCTCTCTCGAACCCACGAGAACAAACCAGAACCTCCAACCGGCAACCGCCCGTCCCTCTCCTCGCCCCCGCAGCCTCACTGAGCAATGGCAAGCACCGTTGCCTCGTCCGCTCTCCTCCTCTCCCCCGCCTTGCTCGCCTCGCTAGGCCGTTTGGGTCCACGTGTCGCATTTCCTGCAACACGACTGGGAAATTTGTACTGGACTTTTTTACTTTTTTTTTATTTTACAACATTGACGAGTATAAGTTTTTATTGTTATTCTGGCATAGCTTTATAGAAATATTTTTAAATGTCAGTGTAGCATTATTATTTTTACAAATTTGTAATATATATTAAAATAATTAATATTGCTTCTTGTTACATCAAAATAATATTTCTATGCAAAAATCTTCTTCAAGTCTTCTTTAAAATTGATACACTACGGATTATATGTATGTTTTAGAATACAAAAGCGTACGATGGTCTAAATAACACCATTATAGTGGCTTCTAGTATATACTACCAGTTTACCATATTTATTGAAACTTTTAGAGTATAAATCGAACCCTTCATATGATTCTTTACTGATTGTTGCAACCAAATGTGCCTTACAAGTTAGTATGGTTAAATAGTAGGTTGACAATGTAGTGTGACGTTCTGGAGGCCGAAATTCATGGAGCTCTTCATTAAAAGAAAAAATATCAAAAATCATATTTAGGAGTTCAAAAAAAATCTGAAAAAATCATGGATGCAGATAATGATGTATTCTCTCACGTGTAAAATATCAACTATAAATATGTTGTATTTTGTGTTGTGCAGAAATGACCAAAAATTTACATTTGAAGTAGTGAAGAGTGCAAAATTTGAACTCTCTAAAATATTTCAAATTTAGTTATTTTTGTATCCTGGAATATTATTTTTGAGGTTGAATTTTTTGCATGTTTGTACGATCTATCATTGTATAGGTTCAATATTTCTTTTTCATATTTTCACTCTTTAAAATATGATTTTCAATTTATCGAATATAAAGAGCTCAATGAAGCTCAATCTCCATTTGCATTTTCCGGTTGACATACACAACATGGTTCAATGGCTAATTTTGCCAGACCAGACCTTGGCTACTCTAGTCCCCAGGACTTAAAAATGGATACTAGCCACGCCCTTAACTGATGAAGATTGTCACAGCGCTATTGTAACAATGTAACGGTTTGCAGATGACATATTTGGCTTAAGTTTTCCCTGCCCAAATGCCATGCGCATCATTCAGCTTGTGGTGAGTAAACCTTGAGGTTTTGTCTTTTATTGCAGCTAGTTCTAGTGAATTATCAATGTAGGTTGGTTCGAAATCTGATTGATAGTTCTAATCACAGAACACTTCACATGGAACGGCTGAAGCCAGTGTTATGCGTCATCGCGGCAAATTCTCGAAAAAAAAAAATGGAGCAACAGTTTGTTCTACCGAGAAAGAGGGGGCTGGACCGCTGGGGAATGTTTTGTTTTTCGATAGCAACAGTTTGTTCTACCGAGCGAGAGCCTCGGGTAGTGACGGCCCAGTTGCAGCCCATTCTTGCTTCCCTTCTTCCTCTCCCTCTGTCCCCAACTCGCCATACCTGTTCGACTGATGAGCTCAAAGACAGAAAACACGGCAATGGCTGCTCCGGTTGATCAGAAACAGAGAGAGAGAGGATGTTACACGTGTCCGATGATCGGTAACAGAGCAAGAGGTCCTTCTGCTCCAACGAAAAACATTGTAACAGAATTCTGGCCTGGCCGAGCCTCGACGTCTCCCTCCCTCCCGGCCGCCGGCCGGCGATATAAGAGACCCACCCCCTGCATGCGCTTCCCACGAAACCACCCCTGGATCTCTCGAACCCACGCGAACCTCCAACCGCCGCCACCTCCCTCTCCTCTCCCCCGCGCGCAGCCTCGCCGAGCAATGGCAGACACCGCCGCATCCTCCGCTCTCCTCCTCGCCCCCACCTCGCTCGCCGGCCGGGCCCGCGCTCTGCCCCCGCAGGACCCTGGTGCGGGTCTTCCCTGCGAGGAGGAGGAGCACGGCCCCGCTCCGCGCGGCTGCCGGCAGCGGCCACCGCCGAGAGGAGGAGGAGGCCGACGCCAAGGCCAAGGCGCGTGCGGAGCTCCTCGCGCTCTGCGCCCTCGCGCTGGGCGTGGACGCGCAGCCTCGGGCCAGCCTCGACCTCCTGCTGGACGAGGTGCTCCGCGTCATCGCTCTGCCCCGAACCACCAGCGGGCGCGCAGGGCTCGCGCTCCTGCTGGAGGAGGACGCCGACGCCCAGGCGAGCGAGGAGCGTCCCCTCCTCTGCGTCCTCGGGCTGGGCGTCGACGCGCAGCCTCGGACCACCAGAGGGCGCGCAGGCGTCGAGCTTCTGATGGAGGCGGTGCGCGGCGGCGGCGGGCCCCCTCGCGGTTGCGTGGCGGCGCCCGGCAAGGACCGCGACGGGCCGCGGCCGCGTCCGCCCATCTCCTTCTACGCGCGTCGGCGGCTCGTGATCCCTCGGGTGACGCGCGTCGCCATGCGGCGTCGGCGCGCGCGTGGGCTCGCGGTGGCCCGCGACCCCGAGCACGCCGATCACGTGTTCGTCTGGAGGACGAGGAGCGCGGGCGCGGCGAGGACCGCGGGGCCACCTGGTGGCGGTGATGGTGGCGGGGCCGCGCCGGGCTCTGGTGGTCGTCGGCTCATCCTCGAGGAGGAGATGGACCACGACGGCGAGGGGAACGACGACGGCGACACAGGCGACATCGTCGCAGCGGCGGCGCGGCGCGCATGAGCAACAGCACCGCAGACGGCGAGCGCGTCGCAGTGTCAGTCGTACAATGGCGGTTTGCCGGAAGAATTTTCAACGGAGTATCAGTTTTGTTTTGCCGTTAGCCGTTCTTCTTTAGAAAGCATTCGTGTATTCACCAAAGATCGGATTACAAGAGCAAGAACACACGCACGCTACAATTGAAGCAGAGGACTGACACCACACCTACGCTAAGAGGAAACTGCAACAACACCAACACACACCGCAAACCTGGACGAGAGAACACCTCCAACATTGTTGATGGCCGCATGATCCACCTGACGCAAGCACCAGGATCGTCGACGATTAATGAGCACAGCCAAGCCGCCCTCTCCTCCACCAGCTCCGGACACCACCAGCAGCCCAGCTGCGCCGGAACCACCACCCAACAACCACCGGAGCACCGCAGCAACCTCCAGCGCGAGACGAAGTGCAAAACTCCACCTCCATCCTTACCTCCAGCACACCAGCACCTCACAAACCCTGCAGCGCCGCAGGAGGAGACGACGCCACGACGAGGACAGGGCCGGAGGACGGGGACTCCAAAGCACGCAGACGACGCCGCCGTCTCGTCGGCCGCACGCAGAGAGCAAGAGCTCACAAGATCCGCAGATCTTGGAACACAAAAAAGCCCACCGAATCGCTCAATCCGGAGACCGCCAACGCCGGATGCTTCCCGCCGCTGCCACGCATGGCCTCGCCGGGGAGGGGAAGAAGCACCAGCACCCTTATTCCACTCCGCCGCCGCCTCCACCTCCGAAGCCGCGACGCCGGGAAACCTACCCCTAACCCTACTATCTACACGCCTCAGGCACAGATCGGAGGTCCCTCCACTCACCCACCGCCGCACGGGCGGCCGGAGAGGGAGAGGACCGCCGATCCGGCCGTCGGCGGAGCACAGGAGCACAGGGTTCTCCCTTTCGCCTTTTCCGCCTCGCACTTCACTGTAGACGGGAGGGGAAAGGAGAGACGTTAATTCGTTGTGTACATAATTAGTTGTGGATGGAATCAGTCTGATCTCTGAACATAAACTTGATGGAATGAGTTCTTGAAATTTCAGTTGTTTCTGCCTGCGAATTTTCTGAATTCAGTTGTTTCTCACACATAGGAGTATTCAGTTGGTCTCACACATAACCCCATCGACTCTGGCGACCTAGCTCTCGCGACCAGCCATGGCGACCGCGCAGCCTCTGCCGCCGTCGCTTAGCTCCGCCCCGCTAGCCCCTCCTACCCGCTAGCCCCTCCGCCCTCCTCGCCATGCCCCATGGCCTCCCCAACCACCGAAGCCCGCCACTCAGCCTCTGCCCCTCCTCCTCATCCCATCTCCCGTGCTACCGGTCTGGATCCATATCCACCTCAAGCAGGCTCTACGGTGGTGGTATCCGGTGCAGGGGAGGTGGAATCGGAGGCGCCCTCCGTGGACATCCAGTGCCTCTCCCCAGCTGCGCCTCCCGCCGCCTCCACCGGATAGGCTCCCGCCCAGTTTCAGGCCGCAAGTGGTGAAGCTGCCGCCGGGTGCCGGCCAAGAGGATGTGGGTGACAAGAAGGGCTGGCAGGAGGTGTGCAACCGCCGTCGCCCGCAGCCGAACGTGCCGCCCCGCTCTCCTCGCCGAGAGGGTGCAGACCGGGCCGCCATGGCCTTCAGGCGGTGAGTGCGTGGCCGCTGCTTTGGTTGCTTGGCGCCGGGCCATCGCGTCGCCGCCGGTGTCTCTCCTGCCACTGCTCTGGCCACCGCGAGCGCGACTGCTGGCGAAGGCCGGTCAAGCTCCCTGCTCCGGGTCGCCTGCAGCTGGTCCCCTCCGCCTCGACCGGTGTTGGGCTGCTGTCGCCGCCGGGTTGCCTGCCTCGCATGAGAACCGGAGCCCCACAATCCGTGCGCAGCCGAAGGCCAGCTCCGAGTCCGCTGGAATGATGGATACACTGGAGGCGACGCTGAGGTCCATCTTTAAGGAGCAATCGACGTTGTTACGGGCTGAGCTGCAAGGCCTGGTTTCGTCTCAGCTGGCTCCCTCTTGCGCTGGCGATTGTGCAAACGTCGCCAGTGCCACCTCCGCCTGCTGAGACCAGTGTTGGCGTCACAGACGGTGGCGATTTCGAGCTCTTTGGTTGATTATCCCCTAGGGTGGCGACCAATTCGGCGTCTATGCTCGCTTGGACCGCCACACCTCTGGTTGCTTCGGAAAGCGTGTGCAGGCCATGCCCATCCAGCAGGGGCTTGCTGTGGTGACGGTTGTGCCTCCAGCATTGGAGGACCTGAATGAGTTTGGTGTGCCTAGTTCTAAGGAGAAGATCACAAAGGGGGCTTATTCTACCATGAGGGTAAATATTTCTTGTTTGTGTATGATGATTCTTACATATTCTCAACATGCAAGTGATGTCGATGAAGATGTAGGTCATGCAGCTACTGATGCCATAGAAATGCCTTGGAATTGTTATTTTGATTTATGGCAATATTGGGGTACAAATTTGCCGTAAGCTTTCACACATTGGTGCAGTTCATGATTCTGCTTCTGTTACTTCAGAATTCAGACAAATCACAATCTAAATCAATGATGCTTTATTTTTGAACTCATACAAGTTTGTGGCTTCTGTTATCAGAAACTTTGTATTACAAACTCAGTGTGCTGTGTTGCGCTATATTCTGCCGTGTAAGAATATTTATTGTATTACCCCAAAAGATGACCACAAACTAGTTAATGAGTTGTTAAAAAAAAGTTAATGATTATTTGTTTTAGACCATTCCTGTTGTGTTCATTGTCCAGTATGATACTGCAAGAACTAAGATAAAATAATTTCTGGTTTAATTCTCCTCTTGAGATAAAATAATTTCCTGGCTTAATTGACGGAGATAACACAGCCCATGATTCTGGGCCGTCACAGAGGGAAATATCATGGTGCACGATCCAGTCCTGTAATTCAGAGTTAGTGCGGCGCTAGCTTGCTAGCGTCCTGAAGTGCTTGGAGATGTGATTGAAACGTTGGAGGCCAAGAAAGCTATATAGCCTTGTAGGAAGAACGTGGCTGTTTATTCAGCTGACTGCAGAATATTGAAACTGATGTGCAGATAGAGTATTTAAAAGCTAGTGAAATGAGGGACTGTGGTGTGTGAAGACTGAAGAGGTAAGGGCATGCTAGTTTTTTGTGGTAGCGTAACTATCAGTTAGTGCATAGTGGTATTTTGGCATAAAAACAAAGATTGTAATGGTATTTTGACAACTTTGGTTTTTGAGTGGTATTTTGGAACTCTCGGCTTTCACTAGTGGTATAGTGGCCATTCTCTCTCCAATGCATGCCTTGTAACTTGTTATATTTCTGTCATTACGCAGTGCAGCTATTTTCCCACAGAAATGGCTTAATCCTTGCACAAAAATATTTGTGCTTTGAACTTTTCATTGAACAAACAGTAAACTTATTCTACATGTTTTTTGCAAACAGGATCCTGAGAGCAAGAGGATAAATAGCCTGCGATGATAAACTGAAGATGATATTTGGAGGACGTGACCGTCTTGGGTTTTTTGGAATCTCTGGGCTCCTCAATAACCACTTCCAGAAATGATAGGACTTATGTAGATCTTGCTCCTTTCTGTACTAGGAGTAGCAAAGACTGTGTTGTATGTAGATAGTAAAAAAAAAGACTGTTGTATGTGTTGTATGAAGGGCCTGTAATTGCGGTTGATGAATAATAGACGTGTTCTCTGAATCTGGTATATGAATGGTACACGTATTCTCTGAACATATCGGGATTTTGTACCAACATAAGTTTTGTCGTTTTTAAATGTAAATAAGCGCCTCTTGTAACCTGTTATTTTGGAATGTTATCAGGAAGGGGTCTATGTTTCTAATGTATAAATAGCATCTGTGTCATTGCACTCTTTCATATAGAGTTTATGATTTCCTGTTGGTATAAAGTTTACTCCTGATCCTGTTTATCTTATGCATAATTCATGCTTTGCATGTAGAAACTAAGTTCCAGTTCTGTTCAATTTTTTTTATTTCTTCGGAAACGGTCTGCTATTTTAGACCTTTATTTTGTCGAGGTAAGGAATCGTGACACAGAGATTGTTTTTTTAGGGGAAGACAGAGATTGCATATAGTATATTTTTTTGAGCGGAAGATTGCATATAGTTTTTTTTTTTTGAGCAGATGATTGCATATAGTTGTGCGGAGCATCTGGAGGGCAAAACCTGGCCATGGCCCGCCCAGACCAGGAGAGGATTCTTCTTTTACTAGTACTATGCTGCTATGTTCAAAGCCCACTAAACCAGCCCAGTAGGTTAGTACACACGACGACTTCTCAAAAAACAAAAAAAACTGCCTTGTTCACGATTCAGACATCCCGTGGTCACTTCAGCAGAGGCAGAGCATCCATGGCGGCATGGCGCAAGTTAGGGCATTTGCGAGAGCCTGTGGCTGAGTGGCGGATGCACCGTCCGGACAGCCGGAGTAGGGAGAGAATCGGTCTGGCGAGCCACCGGCCGCCTAGGGCTACAACCCCCAATCGCCTTGGCCCAGGCAGAAACAGCTAGCATACATCTGTTCACTGGCCGCTGGACACACCATTATTCCGGAAGCCTTTGACTGGCGCGGGGGCCGAGATGATGAGAACGCTGCTCACGGGCGTTTCTGTTTCGCGACTTTTCGCCCGTGTCACAAACAGCGCTGGCCCGCCATTTTTTGTGCGCCAGTGCCCCCAGGCGGAACCCGACGGGCTGAGTTCCGCCTAGGTGCGCCGATGATAAATATCGCCGAAACGACGCTTGGGCAAAAAAAGCGCGAAACGGCGCCATTTCTCGCCTTCTGGGCGCTGGGGGGGAGTGAAGATGCCCTTACAGTTCGTTCGGGCCAAGCATTTGTTGAATGGAGAAACTCTGTTCGTTCGATCTTGTTGTTTCATTTGTCTCAGTAAGGACAGGAAAATTGAATAGTAATCGGAGCATTGCAGATATAGTCAGTTCTATTTTCTTCTCCTTTCCGAATTTCTGGTTCGCAAAATCTATTTCTTGCGCGCACACTTTTCTCCTCTCGCGGTGCTCGACTACTCGCGCCCTGCCTCGTCAATTAGGATCGGACGCCTCTCCCTATTTTAGACCACACCGACAGAGGGCCGGGTAACACGTGCTTCCGCTGCTCGCCGAGTTTCGAAAGCAGCACCTCCTCCTAAACATTTATTTTGTTTATGAATCTAAACGTCGGAATAATTTCTGAATTATTGGACATATTTTTGCCCGTTTATTTTGGGTCCACGTGTCGCATTTTCAGTAGCATGACTGGGCAATTTGTACTGACCTTTTTTTTTATGTTACAACATTGACGAGTATACATTTATATTGTTATTTTGGCATAGTTATATAGCAATATTGTCAAATGTTAGTTGTAGCATTCTTTTTGATAAATTTGTAATCTATTATTCAAATAATATTGTTTCATGTTACATATGAACAATATTTCTAAAAAAAGTCTTCTTCAAGTCTTTTTTAGAATTGATACACTACAGATTATATGTATTATAATACAAAAAAATAGGACGACCTAAATAATACCTTTATAGTGGCTTCTAGTATGGACGCGAACTTTTGGCACACGGAGACACGCGAGGATAGTAGCTAGACGGCTGTTAGGACTTCACGATTACTAAACAAAGAAGCGTCTCCCACCTACTGATCGTATAAAAACAAGACGCTGATATCATTGATACAACATCCAACAACATCTATAAGAGCATCTCCAACCGGATCCCCAAATCCGTCCACCATAGTGCGTCCGGACGTGTCCGCGGACACCGATCGGACAAACCCCAAATGTGCTGTCCTACAACCGTGACCCCCAAAATCCGCCCCTATATCGATGCAAACCATGCACGTATGGAAATAACGTAGATCATAGATAGATAGTTTGTTCATACATAGTTCAGACATAGTAGTAGTTCATATATAGTTAGCAAAATACTCTGGCGATGGAGCTTCTCGAGGTCTACGGCGGTGGAGCTTTACTGCGGCGCCTTCCCCTTCCCCTTCTCGCCTGCGCCTGGCCGGCGTTCGCGCTCGAAGACGGCGTAGGGGTCGCCGCCGCCGCTGGAGCCGGAGTTGCCGCTCCTTGACCGCGCCGCCAGGAGGCGGACAAGGCGCACCTGCTCGGAAGCGTGGCGCGCCGCCGCGTTGTTCGCCTCCGCGGTCCGCATGGACGCGGCGACGGGGCGTCGAACATGTCCTTGTTCTTGCGGCGGAGGCGCCGCGCATCCGTCTCCGCCGTGGTCAGGGAATACGCGAGAACGTCCGGGGGAACGTCGGCCTCCTGGCCCCTCCACCGAGGCCGCCGCCGCTCTCGGGTCGGCGTTGCGCAGGCGGCGGAAGGCCTTGCCTTCCGTTTCTGGCACCCTCCGTGTTTCCGGCGCCCTCCGTGGAGGGGTCACCGGCCGCAGGCGCCAGCCGTCGTCGCCGTTAGGGGTCATCCTCCATCCCGCCAGAGCACGAACAGGCGGAATGGGGAACACCGCCGTCTTCTTCCCGCGCGTCTGCGGCGCGGAGCGCATCGGCGGAGAGGGCGGGGCCTGGCGGCGGCGGGGACGCGCGCGGAGCCGCATCCACTCTGCTGCGGTGCAGATTTGCGCGGCGGAGCAGCACAGCTGCATTGCCCGCTCGCCGCCGGGGCGACGTCATTGAGGGATTCCTCAATGACGAGGCGGTACGCGAGCTCGTCCTCGTCGATTGGGGACTCGGAGCCCGCCGCCGGCGCCGGCGCGTGCCTTGACTCCGCCTCGTCGATTGGGGACTCGGGCGCGTCCCAGTCGTAGGAGGGGGAGGAGGATGCCATTACGGTGGCGGTGGAGGGGAAGAGGCGCCGGAGCGGGAAGGGGGAAGTGAAGGAGAGGAAGTGGGGAGCGGAGATGCAGAGGCAGCGGTATTAATCGCGCCGGTGGGCAGTGGCCACGCGGCGGAGGGCGCCTGGGATTCCGCGCCGGTGACTGGACTCCACGCTGCCGGCGCCGGTCAGTCTCCCGGCGCGTGGGGCCGCGCTGTCAGCGATACAAGGGCGGGCGCGTCCGGGCGACCCCAAACCCGCCCCAGATATGGGCTGGGTTTGGGGTGGCCCGGACCGCCCGGTCATTTAGGGGCGGTTTGGGGGCCTCCTTTGGGTGGAGAATTTTGGCCCAAATGCCGTTCGGGCAGTCCGCCCAGACGTTTGGGCTAGGTTTGGGGGAGGCGGTTGGAGATGCTCTAAGGGTGCATTTAATAGGTGGGTTATATATGCATGTGCGCTAACAGTCTAGTTGGCGGTTAATTAGTCCAATGGACGAATGTGAACAATAAATAATGTGCATGCAGCCTCACATTAACTTAATCAATAGATTAGTTATATATTTTTTATTCACCCACCCATCCTTTTTAGTCTTGAATTGTTATATCTTTCGAACCGAATTTTTGATTTTTGATATTTTTATATATTTGAGATCTCGTTGAGAAGATCTTCAAAACAAGATCAATATTGGATATTTTTTGATGCGAAAAATATCCGAATTTTGAGCTTTTTTTAAAATATGCATGAAAAATATCCAATATTGACCTTGTTTTGAAGATCTTCTCGTCAGGAGCTCAAATATATAAAAATATCAAAAATCAGAAATTCGATTCAAAAGATATAACAACTGAAAAATAAGAGTTGAAATGATGGATAGGTGAATAGAATAGAATATAACTAATCTCTTGATTAAGCTAATGAGGCTGCATGCGGATCATTTATTGCTCACATGGGTGAGCTTCTGCTTGTCATTAATTGATGGTTGACATCACCACGCTGTTGTCTGAGCTGCCGGGAGCGTATTATACGTTGTGCATGCGCGCGGGATACAACATCAAATGCGTTGGTTGGTTGTGATGGGCAACGGTGAGATTCCAGGGGGCGTCGTCGCCGGGTGCTCCTTCGCATTTTCGCTTCTAGTATATACTACATATTCATTGAAACTTTTAGGGTATATATTGAACCCTTCATATGATTATTTACTGATTTCTTGCAACCAAATGTGGCTTACAAGTTAGGATGATATTTTTTTTGAAAAAATCATGGATATAAATAATGATGTATTCTTTGACTTGTAAAATATACTCTATAAATATTCTGTATTTTCTGCGGTGTAGAAATGACCAAAATTTGATCTCCCTTAGATACTTTGGAGTAGTGAAGAGTGCAAAATTTGAACTCTCTAAAATATTTTTTTGTATCCCGGAATATGAGTTATTTAGGTTGAAGTTTTGCATGTTTCTATGATGTATCATTGTATAGGTTCAAGATTTTTTCTAGATTTTACAATTTTCATAATATGATTTTCATTTTTTCAAATATAAAGAGCTCCATGAAGCTCAATCTCCATTTGCACTTTCCAGTTGACATCCACAATATGATTCAATGGCTGGTTTTGCCAGAACAGACCCTGGTCAGTCTAGTCCCCGTGCACTTTCCAGTTGACATCCACAATATGATTCAATATGATCCAATCAATGTTCCATGTCATTTCCCCAAATACTTATTAATATACACATCATACATTACCATCTAATAGTTCACATTAAAAATATATAATACACACGCAGTTCATGTATATGAAAACTTAGTATGGCGACTATGACCATTTAATTTTCGTATATTCATTTAATATATCATACCTTATATACCATTTTATTTACATGATATAGCTTCTAAAGTGATACCCGCTGCAACGCGTAGGGTATCTTCTAGTATTTTCAGTAATGAAGTCTTGCAAATTGACAGTACAGTACATTCAGGTGGAATAGCAGGAACCACTTTATCGACTGAAGATATTTAGATGCTTCGGCCGGAACGATTTCCAAATATCATTAAGAATGGTGATCTCCCCTAAATATGTAGGTTATAGCAAGGCATATCAAATTCTGTTTATGTAGTTGATTATGTTTATGGTGTTTATACATAATTTGTCAGTCTATGTATATATTAAGGGTAGAAATAGTTTCCGTGCATTGCTATCGCTTCTTTTGCATAATATTGATTTTGTTCTTCCCAGTTAATATCAATTGGATTTTGCGACGATGATTTTATTTTGAGAATATGACTGTCCATTGACCTGATGACAAAAATTAACTGATCAAATTGAATTCTCGAATTCGCGAGAAGCTTCTATATATATGTTAACTTTTATTAACCAGATACAGGACCTTAGGACGTCCTGAAATTGTTAATGTTGTTTTTCAGTTTGGTGTATTCGAAGTCGATTGGGTCCACCAAACGCAGTTAAAGACATGCACGCTATGACTGAAATCACCACAATCCAAGCATCCAAATGCATGAATTGTTAGTTAGTAAACAAAATAGCTAATTGCATCATGCTATTTAGGCATTCAGCTTTGGTCGTCATTGATGCACGGCTCCTTGATGCACTGGCCGCTGGGCTGGCCTCGAGTACTTGCACAAACAATTGCATCTCTGCCTCCTCGAACCGCTCCTAATGCATCTCGTTTCTTCTCGTTCTTCACATAGTTTCACCACCCTGCCTTCTCTTCTTCCAATTATTATCTATCAAAAAGAGTAAAAGACAACTGAGTATTTCGTCGCTCGATTCCCTGGTGCTAGATATATCCTTGAGGTGCTGCTCAGCCATAAAATACATGTAGTGCAGCCGTGCAGGATGTAGTGCAAGATCGATCTGCTAGCATCAGCGATTCAGCGGGATATTGATGTTTGGGTGAATTGCTGGCTGGGAAGAAGGAAGAGTGCGGAGAGGGAGGAAAGAGCAAAAGAGCGGGAGCGCGTAGGCAGGGAAGTACGCGCATGGAGCGGGACAGCTGCGTGCGTGCGTCCAGACGGCCGGGTCATGGCGTTGTGGCGCGCCGTTCATGCCTTCGAGGTGGGCATGAGATGGCGGCAGCCGCCGGCATGCGGGGCGGTCAGAGATAGATGTATAGATATAGATTTCAGTCCGGTCCCCGTGAGGAAGAGGAGCACGACCCCGGTCCGCGCGGCTGCCGGCAGCGGCCACCGCCGCGAGGAGGAGGACTAGGACGCCCAGGAGCGCGAGGAGCGACTCGCCCTGTCCGTCCTCGCGCTGGGCGTGGTCGTGACGCCGACGCCGCCTCGGGCCAGCCGCGGGCGTGCAGGGCTGCAGCTTCTGCTGGAGCAGGTGGATGGAGGCGGCGGGCGTCGAGGTGGCGTGGCCGCTCCTGGCGCGGACGTCATTGGTAGCAGTGTGCTACTCAATCTCATTTTGGTACCGCATTTTACCCATATTTTCTCATTTTGGTCAAACCACTCGCTGATTCTACTTAAACAGCCCTTCTGTCAGGGAGGGCCCATCTGTCAGGCTGACGTGGCAAGCAGGCCCCACTTGACAGTATAATTAAAAATTAAAAATCTAATGTTGTGAGGTGGAAGTCCCACTTGTCAGTCTAATAAAAAATATCTAAAAAAGAAAAGTCATCAGGATGCCCGCTCTCGTCGAGCTCCTGGCTGTCCAGCGCCACCGCGCGCCCTTTCTTCCGCCGCCGCGCGGCCCCTTTTCCCCCTTCAACCACAAGGCTCTCGCGCCCCTGCTCGCCCTTCCTCCTCTGGCGACCGGCTCTCGGGAAACCAAGAAGTTCGACGGGAGATGGCGCGACGCGCATGGACATGCCAGGCCCGTAGAGCCGCAGCCGGAGGCAGCCAAGAAGGGTGCCGGAAGGCGCAGCGGTGCACGCGGGCGTATCAAGCCCGTGGAGACGCAGACGGCGTCGGGCTAGCTGCAGTGTCAGGTGAGCTACAGAGGTGCTGCAATCGGCGTGCCTCGAAGACGGTTCAGCGGGGGTGGCGGGGGTGGAAGGGACGGGGTCTCGGGGTGGTGCACCGGAGTCGTCAACGGCGCTGTCGGAGGCCGGGTGGTGGTGCGGGGCTCGCCAGCGTCGGGTGGCGGCGGTCTGTCTCCAAGAAGAGAGTGCGGCGGCCTTGGGGAATTTTCCTTTCATTTTTTGTATTTTCTCTATTTTTTCCTTTTTTTTGTTGGGGCCCACTATCAGTTTAGTTGTTAATTCCTCTCAGGTTGCCACGTCAGCCTGACAGCTGGCCCTCCATTTCAGAACGGTTATCTAAATAGAATCAGCGAGTGGTTTGAGCAAAATGAGAAAATCTGGCCAAAATGTGGTACCAAAATGAGATTGAGGAGCACACTGGTACCAATTAGTAAATTTGGCTACAAAAGTGGTACTTTTACGCTATCAACTCACATGCGTCGGCGGCTCATCATCCCGCGGGTGACGCGCGTCGCCATGCGGCGTCGGCGTGCGCGTGCGCTCGTGATGGCCCGCCAGCCCGAGCACGGCTTTGTCTGGAGGAGGAGGAGCGCGGGCGCGCCGAGGACCGGGGGTTCGTCTCGTGGCGGTGATGGTGGCGGGGCCGCGCCAGGCCCCGGTGGTCGTCCTCTCGTCCCTGAGGAGGAGATGGACCACGACGGTGAGGAGAACGCCGACCTCGACCAGGGCGACACCGGCGCCGCGGACCAGTGCGGCGGGGCGGCGGCGCGGCGGCGCGGCGCGTATGAGCAACACCACCGCGGGCGCGTCCCTCGCCGTACAGTGGCGAGAAGCTTGGTTGTCCATTGTTCGTCAAACTGTTAGGGAAGTATATGCATCGTATCTTGTATGCACGAATTCGCTGAAAGTACATCGAATTCCTTCCATTTCAGGTGTGAGTTGAGTCTTACAACTATACTTTGTCAGTTTGTCCTGTACATTTTCCCCTGTTGTACAAAGGTTTTCGACAACTCTGGACGTAGTAATATTCAATTTAGTGAAATCTATTTTGGTGCCTGCGGATCTCTCTCAACTTTGCATATACGATATATGGTTCTACACTTCTACTGGCAATGTCAGTCTTATTTGACTAGCTCACACATGTATGATGTATGTTTTATGCTCAATCTTTGTGGCTGAGATTATAGGGAAGGGTTCTACGTAGTTTATGTTCAATGATTTGCAGGAATCATGCATATGAGTGTATACGTTTATTTTCAAAGGATGTATGTTATGCTGATTTTTTTTTTATGTTCAATTGGTTTCAACCAACACTATCTACATGAGTGATTCAAATACCAATGTCAAGGATGTACTTGTTTTTCATGAGAATCCTTACTGCAACGTGCTAAACAATGCTAATGACATTCAATAAAAGTCAACAAAAAAGCTGATGACTAGTCGATACATGGCTGTTTGTCAGTTAGTTCATATAAAAGTCATACATGAATTCAGTCTTGATTGATGTACACAATTTTAGCATTAGCACTACACCAAATTCAGATAAATGAACTCTTGGAGTTGTTCGACAAAACCCATCATGTTCAACCTCATTTCAGCAAACACATCATGTTCAACTTGAGAGCAAACAGGACAACTCTAAGTGGAACAAGATGCTGAGATGCTTAAAAGGAATGGTCCGGCTGGAGGAGAGCAACGGGTCGGCGACCATGAAGACACTGAGATTGTTGCTCAATGACCAACGACCAAGAAGTACTGTAGTTATAACCTGGTAAAAGGGAAAAACTAGTGTCAACATGGCAACTAAAACCTGCTGTCTACTATTGAAGCATGACACTAGCATCATATTTGTGTTCTAGGATAGCCCGAATATACAGGAACATTAGAATTGACAACAATGTAAGTATACAGGAGCCTTCATTGCAGGACATGAAATGGAAGTGACATTATATATTGGAGCATCAGAATTCAGAACTCACAAGTATTAGTCGATCTGAGCATGATGCTCCGAGGAGAAAGTATCTTATGGAAACCCAGTTTCAGTGGAAACATGCAAACCAACACATAGGCCGTTGGACGTAAAATAAATGGTCTAGATTAGTCTCATGTCTGTCCCAAACATTTTGCAAAAACACGCCCACCTCGCCCAGTCTATTTTTGCACACGGGACCTCGTACTGTCGTACATTTTCCTCCTTGTATAGGAATCCAAACGATGTGACGAGTCTCGTTCAGCACTCCGGCCGACGAGGTGGCTGCAGCCTGCAGCACTGACACTGCTAGGCTCGCCGTCATCTGTGGAGGATCAAGTCATGCTCGACGCGCCGCCACATACTTCATCCACCGCCGCCATGTACAGTCTCCACTCTGACTCTGAATGATACCCTGCCTTGTGAACATCCGCAGATCTGGCAAGGCAAATCAAGCCCATGATTTTCCAGATCGATGCATTCACAGAACCTGTACATGGTGGATCCGTTTCTTCTCTTTTGGGATTTAGACCTTCCTGTTTATAATTGTTCCTTCTAAACATAGATTCATTAGATTTTCTAGTACTCATGTGTTCTTCCTCGTTCATGTCATTGATCCTTTGCTCCAGTCTCAGATATTGTTATCCGAAGTCGAATGTATTACACGAGGCCATCTCGGCACATGTAGATATATCGCTGAAGTTCGTTAGTGCTTTACCCCAGATCTGAATTTACCGTAGCCCTGTTTTACAGGAGAAGTTAGTACAGAAGGTACGACAACAAGGAGTTTTCTGCGAAACAACACCCTGCAAGCGGGCGCTTGTTTGCAAAAAATTGTGAAGCACATAGTTGTTTGATCTGCAGCATATATCTAAACTCCAATGGTCCATATGCTAGTTCCATTTCCATGCTAGTTTCCATGTTTCCATTTTGCATGTCTCCTGCTAAGCTTGGACCTACACATGCAAAATGTATAGTAAGCATACAAAATTATTTTTATGCATGTGACTTCTTAAAGAAAATTTACCTTCATTGTTTGGGATTTTAATAAGCCATTTCTTTCCGCAAACTAAAGCTTCAAGCACATGTGGTGTTAGCGAGGCTCGTGTATCTTCTAGAACTCTTCCACCGCAACAGTACTTGCAAACAGCTCTCGGAACATCGCCCACGACGACAAGCCGTTCTCAAGGTGTTCCCACACCTTTGATCTCTTGACGGGTGTCACCGAAGGTGCATCCATAGCATCAGTAGTTCCAGAGCTCTCTGACATATTACAGGAGATGTTAGCAAGCCTAGTTGACACTGAACAAATTAAATACATGTCACATACATAATTGAGTACCAAGATACATTACACTAGCACCATTTCAGCTTCACAAAAGTAAGAAAATAGAATTGACAATCCTAGCAGTGGCATCATTTTTAATACACCAAAGCAGTGCTAGAAACAACTTACATGAAGCAATTACTAGTACCAATTTGTACCGACTAGAACCTCCAACCTCCCCTCTCTGCTGGTGGTGGTGGTGGCGGCGAGGCTGCACCATGCCTGGGTGGTCATGGCACATGGCCGTGGCCGGTCGTCTTCGAGGAGGAGAGTGAGTCCTCGACAACATCGAGAATGAGGACATCGGCATCGTCCGTGACACCGGGGCAGCGGGCGGGGGCGGCAGGGCAGCGCGCATGATCAACACCACCGCGGGGAGCTCATCTGGCCTACGCGAGGCGTCACGGCGTGCGGCGGGCACCAGGGCACGTCTCCGTGATCGGTGAAGCCCCACGGTGCGGGCTTGAGGACAAGGTACAATACAGTTTGGCTGAAACGTTTTCTTTAATCGAGAAACGCTCTTCGTTCAATTTCATTGTTCATTCTTCGTTAGTATGGACATTCAATAAACGAGAAACCTGAACAGAAATCTGAACTTTGCAGATATATTCAATTTCTGGTTAGAGTTTCATTTACAAGTTGTTTTCCACCCCTAGTCAGTGTAACAGGGTTTCATTATTGTTCCCCCCAGCCACGTGTTTGCATCACATAAACAGTTGGAAGCGGGAGACAGGAGGGTTACAGCGGAGGGCTCACTGGGCGTCGGGCGATTCATCCACGACGTAGACGGGGGAGCAATTTGTATTGAACGTTTTTACCTTTTTTTATTTTACAGCATTGGTGAGTATAAGTTTATATTGTTATTTTTGGCATAGTTGAGCATATAGATATATTGTTAAATGTAAGTTGTAGCATTTTTATAAAGTTTTAATGTAATATATTCTAATCATATTGCTTCATGTTACAACTGAACAATATTTCTATAAAAAATCTTCTTGAAGTCTTTTTAAAATCGCATAAACTACAGACTATATGTACATTATGTACTATAATACAAAGCGTACGGGGACCTAAATAATATCATTATAGTGACTTCTAGTATATATGAGTAAATGACAAAAAAACCACCACATTTGGGGAAACTATGACACTCGTGTGTTCGCTTTGAGAAAGACTTCCATCAACATGGTAATGATCGATCAGCTGGATGCGACCAATCTCGTGCCTTGTGTTCCCATGAACATCAAAGTTTTTTAGGACTCCTGGCACCAATTTGAGTTCTTGGCCATCCACACCGTACTTAAAGATCTTGGTGAGGTTTGTTATCAGAAAGAGCTTTTTAATAGTTGTATCTCTTATTTCATAGTTATGCCAATTTTGTGAGCCATTGCACTTTCGATCTTTGTTTACTTCTAGTGAATTAGTAGTGTTTTTAGCGGATTAGAGGAGATATCTGGTTTTGGATGGGATGATACTTACGAACCGCCTCATTTTTCCTCTAAAGACTAAACAACATTATTTGACCCTTTTTATTAGGGATGTAATGTTATCGCCAATTGGATTGGGGATGACAGGGGAAAAATTCTGGCTTCCAGCGAATCCGCAAAAATAATCGTCCATCCCAATATTACACTAACATGAGGATAGAGTTTTTAATTTAATCAAAACATGAGCCTGTTGGTGAAAGATATCTAGAGATCATCCCATACAAAACTCAATTAGTATAACGTACTATTAGAAATTTTCCTGGATAAAACCGTCCAATCGCATAGAATACACTCTAAAAACTTCAAGACCTCTATGACGCAAGTGAAGGGGCTAATGCATGTTTCAACGCTAGTTATTCAAACTTAAATTTGCTACACAACACTACACACTAAGAACTTATCTATTTGAGCCGTCTACTTTGAATTAAAGCTATTATTCTGAACGAAACCGCCTGGTACCACACTTTGGGTTTTGATTTAGAACACTAAATCATTAGCTAGTGTACTAGAATGAAATAGTATTCTTTGGCAATTTGCAGGGATTGGGTGAAAGTAAGCTTGCCACTAAATTCCCTCCCATCTTCGATCCCCTTGGGATAAAATTACACCATACTAAACAAGGCCTCAATTATGACTCTAGTATTCTACAAAGAAGATGATGACACCTTAGTGATCGTCGTGTCACTAATGTAGCTTGTGTTGTGAACTAAGTATACGATCTTCGTGATGATGGTGTTTGGTTAAACATTTTTCTTAGCTTTTGGTTTTGACTTATAAGTCACCAAAGTATCTAAATAGATGATTTTGGCTTTTGGCTTAAACCATAGTGCCTTTTGGGCTTATAAACCAAAGCAAAAAACCAAGTAAAAAACCTAACCAAACACCCTTCTGACGGAGCTAGATAGGACCAACAAGTGTCCTGGCCCCCTTAGAGCAAGTACAATAGGCTTATGTAAGCGGGCTATAAGGAATAAAATAATATGTTTGCCTACATGGAGGAAAGAGAAGAAGAGAGCGAAGGGAGGTGGGCTCTCATGCAAGAGCCGGCTCTACGTGTGCTCCTAGGCAACTTGTGAGAGTGAAAAGTGGGCCATGTATTAATAAAGTAGTACATCTTTGTATCTAAGTATTGTACATGTTGGGTATAAGATGACTATGCAGGGCTGTCTCCAGAAATTTGAGGCCCCGATGCGAAATGTAAAAAAGGCCTAAATTAAGTGTAAACCTTAAAGCGAACTGGACAATCGGCTCAACCTCGCACGATTGCAGCGTCGCCTCGTCGAGACATAGAGAAACTTTTATTTTGAGTGCACTTAGCAAACCAAAAATCATTGAATATGCAGAATTTTCTTTTTTTAGACAATGTGGAAATCAAACTAAAACTGGAAAAGCATAGTATGTCTTTCCTAAGCCACACGTTGCTGCACAGAAAATTCAAGGTTGTGCTAGATCATAGACATTTTTTTTAGGTTGATCATAGACATTATCTAAGAAACGTCATAGACATCGTACTTCCAAAAAAAAACAAGCAGGCACCGTTAGATGGGCCCTGTCACTTAAGCACATAGACAGACTCTAGGCCCATTTGGATCATCTTCTTCTCACGTACAACAGAAAGCTTGGATCGAGCTTCCATGGAGGTTTCGTTCAAAGAAAAAAGATGAGGCACAGCGCTGCTCTCATGCTCTGCTAGGCCGCTGGATACTAGAGGCAAGGTCAGGTGTGCGACGGAGTATCCTCTCCGCCACAAGAGATCTAGGGCAGCCGCCCCAATGTTTGTCTTGCGATTTGGGGGCCCAAAATTCAGAAATAAAATTTACTGTCAGCATTTGTCGTACCCTTTGATTATCTTTTGTACTCAGAAATAGAATCCGCTTCTCTTCTATCCGTCTCAGAACATAGGAAGCCGGTGTCTCGGTTTGAGATATTTGTTAGTCACCTCACCGGTGGGCGTCGCAAGAATAATATTGGACGCTTCGGTTTTAAATAGTCTGGCTATAGTTCCGATGTACTAACTCCACTAGTAGAAAAAGAGAAAAGGGGTGCATTGGTGCGCCCTCTTTAGTACCGGTTAAACAAAAACCGGTATTAAAGGGGACATTGGCACTGGCTGGGTTCGTGTGCCCGTCGGGGCCCCGCGGCGCGACCCTTTAGTACCGGTTTGTGTTAGCAACCGATACTAAAGGGTTGGTAATAGGGTTGGAGGCCCCGCGGCACATGCGGCTGCGGTTGGTGGCCCCACGGTAAGCCCTTTAGTACCGGTTGTTATTAACAACCGGTACTAAAGGGTAGCCTTTAGTACCGGTTGCTAACACAAACCGGTACTAAAGGTCCTGCCTATATGTGCATCTTCCATCCCGAGCTAGCTCCATTTGAAGCAACTCGACCCAACTCCATTTTTCCTCTCTTCCAAGCTCTCCCAAGCTCTAGTTCACCCCATTTTTCTCCAACATTTGTCAAGATTGGTGGCACCCTATACAAGGGTTAGCAACTTCTTCATCTTCTTTTCCGGCATTTCAAGTTTAGCTCATTTTTTTGCAAGTTTAGTAAGTTTGATTTTGGTGGTGCTTGCAAGGTGTTTGATGAAATGCCTAAGTTAGGGATTTCATTTGTTTTATATGCATTTTGAGCTCAAATTAAAGTATAATTTGTGGTTTTATATAGTGTCGTCCCGTCCCCTTCCTCACCGCCGTCGATCGCCCGCGCCGCTCCGTCACCGACACCACCTCGGTGAGCCTCTTTTTTTTATCTTTTATTTTATAAAATGTTAGTTATATGATTTAAATGCATAATTATTTCTTGCATAATTTTCTTATGTTTTTTTATATGTATAGTGTCATGGTTTTGATATCCGTCCCCGTCGGCCCTCGTCCGGTCTATGATTCGGATGTGGTATATTTTTATAACTATTTATTTTGTTTCGTGTTTATAACAATCATGACGACCAACTTGACATAGATATATTTTTATTTAGGAGGTAGTTGAACCGGAAATTCCAGCTGACCCTATTGTCGAGTTTTAAAAAAAAGAAAACAACGATTTGAAAGCAAAATTGAAGATAAGTGAAGATCTTCGTCTCCAATGCCTAGAAGAGAAGATGGTATTGGACTTGAAGATTGCCGTCATCGTTGATGGTCACGGGGTCGAGCTTGCCGATGTCGTCGCTGCTTACGAGATGAAGATGGATACAATGCGCGTCAAGTTTAAAAAGATTAGAAAATATGTGATTAGTCAAGAGGCTTGGTATCATTATGTTGTTGGTTCAATAGTTACCTTGGTTGCGATTCTGATCGCATTTGTTGTTGGATTTAAATTCTTTAGATAGTTGTATGTTAGTTTCGATTGATGTATGTTTCGAGAGAACTATGTATTACATTTGGGCACTACTCTAGTTTGGTTTTAATGTGATGAACTTGTATTAATTAATTTGGTCACGTATCTCTATTCATTATTTAGCTGGTGTAATGGTTTTTGATGTATTTATGTAATGCAGATGAGCCGAGAATGGATGTACGGTGATCGACGCTGTCCCGAGTTCATTGATGGCATGCATCATTTTTTCGATGTGGTTAAGTTAAATAAGCTGAAGAATGGTTTTATGACTTGTCCATGTGATGAATGTCGGAATACAAGGAATTACCCGAGCGTAAGAACCATACACTCCCACTTGTTGCGACAAGGCTTCATGCCCAATTATTTTTGTTGGACCAAGCATGGAGAAAGAGGGGTTATAATGGAAGACCCTGAAGAAGAGGATGATGACAACTATCCTGTGTTCTCTGAACACGGTGATACTACAATGGGGAAAGACGAAGTTGAGCTCGAGGTCATTGTTAATCAGTCCGATGATGATGATCTTCGTCGGGTCATTCTTGATGAACAGATGAAGTGCGGAAGTGAAAACGAGTGTCGAAGTTGGAGCGCATGTTAGAGGATCACAAAAAAATGTTGTACCCAAATTGTGAAGATGGCCAGAAAAAGCTGGGTACCACCCTAGAATTGCTGCAGTGGAAGGCAAAGAATGAAATATCTGACAAGGCATTTCAGGTGTTGCTACACATATTTAAGAAGAGTCTTCCAAGGAATAATGAATTGCCGCACAAAACATACGAAGCAAAGAAGATTGTCTGCCCTCTAGGATTAGAGGTGGAGAAGATACATGCATGCATCAATGACTGCATCCTCTACCACGGCGAGAAGTACGAGAATTTGAATGCATGCCCGATATGCGGTGCATTGCGGTGTAAGATCGGGCGAGATGACCCGGGTGATGTTGAGGGCGAGCCGAGCCCCAGGAAGAGGGTTCCCACGAAGGTGATGTGGTATGCTCCTATAATACCACGGTTGAAATGTTTATTCTGAAACAAAGAGCATGCCAAGTGGTTGCGATGGCACAAAGAAGACCGTAAGGAAGACGAGATGCTGAGACACCCCGCTGATGGGTCTCAGTGGAGAAACATCGACAGTGCTTTTGGGGAATTTGCAGCTGACGCAAGAAACTTAAGGTTGGGTCTAAGTAAAGATGGCTTGAATCCGTTTGGGGAGCAGAGCAGCAGTCATAGCACCTGGCCCATGACTCTATGTATCCATAACCTTCCTCCTTGGTTGTGCATGCTTATCCAAGACCCGAAGCAACCCGACAATAACATTGATGTGTATCTGAGGTCATTAGTTGCCGAACTTTTATAGTTGTGGTCTGACGAAGGCGTACGTGTGTGAGATGAGTACAAACAGGAGGAATTTGGCCTACGAGCGTTGCTGTTTGTAACCATCAATGATTGTCCTGCTCTTAGTAACATTTCAGGACAGTCAAACAAGGGATACAATGCATGCACGCACTGTTTAGATAAGACTGACAGTATATATTTAGGTAACAAGAATGTGTACCTTGGTCATCGTCGATTTCTTCCAATAAGGCATTGATACGTCTCCAACGTATCTATAATTTCTGATGTTCCATGCTTGTATTATGCCAATTGCTACATGTTTTATATACACTCTATATCATTTTTATGCATTTTCTGGGACTAACATATTAACAAGATGCCACAGTGCCAGTTCATGTTTTCTGCTATTTTTTGTTTCAGAAAAGTTGTTCTGTAAATATTCTCGGAATTGGACGAAACAAAAGCCAAAGTTCCTATTTTCCTGACACGTTCACGGAGTCCGATGGAGAGACGAAGGGGGGGGGGGGGGCGTGGGCCACCCTCACCATGTGTTGGCGCGGTCCCACCCTCTGCCGCGCCGCCACGTGGTGAGGATGCCACGGGCCTCCACCGACGTTGCCCCTTCGCCTATAAATTGCCTTTATCGGGAAAACCCTAAATACCCGAGTCATATTCCACGAAAAGTTCCAGAGCCGCCGCCGCCGTCAACCCTAACTCGGGAGGGTTCTGAAGCTCTTCCCGGCACCCTGCCGGAGAGGGGAATCATCACCGGAGGGCTCTACATCGCCATGCCTGCCTCCGGAGTGATGTGTGAGTAGTTCATCTTTGGACTATGGGTCCATAGCAGTAGCTAGATGGTTGCCTTCTCCTCTTGTGCCATCATGTTTAGATCTTGTGAGCTGCCTATGATGATCAAGATCATCTTATTATAATGCTACATGTTGTGTTTGCTGGGATCCGATGAATATTGATACTATGTCAAGTTGAATACTGAATATTATGTCTATGTCTTTTATGATCTTGCATGCTCTCCATTACTTGTTGAAACTCTGACCAAGTGAATGATTGTGACTCCAAGAGGGAGTATTTATGCTAGATAGTGGGTTCAGTCTCCATTGAATCTGGGGGAGTGACAGCAACCCCTAAGGTGATGTGTTGTTGCCACTAGGGGTAACCTAATGATGCTTTGTCTAAGGATGAATGTGTTGTTTACATTATGCACTTTACTTAATGCAATTGTCTGTTGCTTGCAACTTAATACCGGAAGGGGTACGGATGTTAATCTGAAGGTGGACTATTTAGGCACAGATGCATGCTGGATAGCGGTCTGTGTACTTTGTCAAAATGCCCAAATGAATCTCATAGTAGACACCACAACTTGCACATGCATGTTATGCACTTATCAATATTGTCAATTGCCAGCTGTAATTTGTTTACCCAGCATGTTAGTTATTTATTATGGAGAGACACCACTAGTGAACTGTGGACCCCGGTTCATTCTTTTACATCTGAAATACAACCTACTGCAATCATTGTTCTTTTTCATTCTCTGTAAACAAACATCATTTTCCACGCTATATGTCTAATCCTTTGTTTTCAGCAAGCCGGTGAGATTGACAACCTCACTGTTAAGTTGGGGCAAAGTAGTTTGACTGTGTTGTGCAGGTTCCGCGTTGGCACCGGAATCCCTGGTGTTGCGCCGCACTACACTCCTTCACCAACAACCTTCAGAAGTTACTTTGATCTCCTACTGGTTCGATTAAACCTTGGTTTCATACTGAGGGAAAACTTGCTGCTGCACTCATCATACCTTCCTCTTGGGGTTCCAACGAACGTGTGACTTTGACGTCATCAAGCACATTTTCTGGCGCCGTTGCCGGGGAGATAGGAGGTGCTTCTGGAAGTCTTGCATTCCCATCAACTATGCACCAGAACATTTTCTGGCGCCGTTGCCGGGGAGATAGGAGGTGCTTCTGGAAGTCTTGCATTCCCGTCAACTACGCACCAGAACATTTTCTGGCGCCATTGCCGGGGAGGTCAAGCCTTCTGTTAGGGGAGTCTCTCACTTCCAATCTCTTTACTTTGTTATTGTCTTGCTTAGTTTATTTTTATTTTGTCTTGTTTGCTCTCTTTATCAAAAATACAAAAAATTAGTTACTTGCTTTTATTTTGTTATTTCGGCCTAGTGTTTTTTTGCTAAAATGAGTACTCCTGAGAACACCAAGTTGTGTGACTTCACTAGCACAAATAATAATGATTTCATATGCACTCCTATTGCTCCACCTGCTTCTAAAGCAGACTTTTATGAAATTAAACCTGCTCTATTAAATCTTGTTATGAAAGAGCAATTTTCTGGTGTTAGTACTGATGATGCTGCTGCCCATCTTAATAATTTTGTTGAACTTTGTGAGATGCAAAAGTATAAGGATATGGATGGGGATATTATAAAACTGAAATTATTTCCTTTCTCTTTGAGAGGAAGAGCTAAAGAATGGTTGCTATCTTTGCCTAGAAATAGTATTGATTCATGGACTAAATGCAAAGATGCTTTCATTGGAAAATATTATCCTCCTGCTAAGATTATATCCTTGAGAAGTAGCATTATGAATTTCAAGCAATTTGATAATGAACATGTTGCCCAAGCATGGGAAAGAATGAAATCATTGGTAAAGAATTGTCCCCCCATGGACTGACTGCTTGGATGATCATCCAAACCTTTTATGCAGGACTAAATTTTTCTTCAAGGAACTTGTTGGATTCGGCTCTGGAGGACCTTCATGTCCATCACTTTGGGTGCTGCAACAAAGCTTCTTGATGATATGATGATTAACTATTCTGAGTGGCATACCGAAAGGACTCCTCAAGGTAAGAAGGTAAATTCTGTTGAAGAAACCTCTTCTTTGAGTGATAAGATTGATGTTATTATGTCTATGCTTGTGAATGGTAAATCTCATGTTGATCCAAATAATGTTCCTTTAGCTTCATTGGTTGCTCAAGAAGAGCATGTTGATGTGAACTTCATTAAAAATAACAACTTCAACAACAATGCTTATAGGAATAATTTTGGTAACAACAATTATAAGCCTTATCCTTCAAATAGTGGTAATGGTTATGCAACTCTATGGTAATTCCTACAGCAATAATAGAAGTGTGTCCTCTGATCTTGAAGCCATGCTTAAGGATTTATTAGTACACAAACTGCTTTTAACAAAACTGTTGAGGAAAAGCTTGGTAAAATTGATGTTCTTGCTTCTAAGGTTGATAGTCTTTCTCTTGATGTTGATCTTTTGAAACTAAAAGTTATGCCTAATGATGTTAAAGAGAACAAGACTTTTGCTACTGCCAATGCTATCCAAGTTAAAATTGACAACAATATTAGGATGTTGGCTGAATTGCATGCTAGGTGGGAAAGAGAGGATAAAATTGAAAAAGAGAATAGTATAGCTAGAGTTTGTACTATTACCACCACTAGTAATGCTAATGTTTCACATGCTAGTAAGCCTCCTACTATCAATGGTAACATAATTGGTGTTGGCAATGTTTCTACTACCTCTGCAAAACGTTTAAAATTGCCCAAAACCACTGAAACTGTTCCTGATAAGAGTGCTGAAATTTTTCGAAATATGGGAGACAATGGTTCCTTTCCATTGACCATAATGATTTTGATTTTGATGATTGCAATATTTCTGAAGTAATTATGTTCTTGCAAAAGCTAGCTAGAAGTCCTAATGCTAGTGCTATTAATATGGCTTTCACAAAACATATTACAAATGCTCTCATACAAGCTAGGGAAGAGAAACTAAAACATGAAGCTTCTATCCCTAGGAAGTTAGAAGATGGTTGGGAGCCCATCATTAAGATGAAGGTGAATGATTTTGATTGTAATGCTTTATGTGATCTTGGTGCTAGCATTTCTGTTATGCCTAAGAAACTTTATGATATGCTTGATTTGCCACCTTTGGAACATTGTTATTTGGATGTTTATCTTGCTGATAATGCTATGAAGAAACCTTTGGGGAGAGTTGATGATGTTCTTATTATGGTTAACAATAACCTTGTCCCCGTTGATTTTGTTGTTATGGACATCGAATGCAATGCATCTTGTCCTATTGTTTTGGGAAGACCTTTTCTTAGAACTGTTGGTGCCATTATTGATATGAAAGAAGGAAATATAAGGTACCAATTCCCACTCAAGAAAGGTATGGAACACTTCCCTAGAAAGAGAATGAAGTTGCCTTTTGATTCTATTATTAGAACAAGTTATGATTTGGATGCTTCTTCACTTGGAAACACTTGATTTTCACTTTCTGCGCCTAGCTGAAAGGCGTTAAAGAAAAGCGCTTATGGGAGACAACCCATGTTTTTATTTCTGCAATTTTTCTTTTTCTTTGAGTCAAGGAGCTTGCTTACTTCTGTAACAACTCCTTTGTATCTTTATTTTATTGCATTGTTGTGCCAAGTAAAGCCTCTAATAGAAAGTTGATGCTAGATTTGGATTTCTGCGCAGAGACAGATTTTTGCTGTCCACCGTTTTGAGCTGTACGCACTCCAGAAAAATCAAAAATTCTGAAAAATTCAGGCGTGATCCTCATATATGTACGCAACTTTCATTAGTTTTGACTTTTCGCATCTGAGCAACTTAAGTGCCTCGAAAAAATTCGTCTTTCCAGACTGTTCTGTTTTTGACAGATTCTGCCTTTTGATTTGCATTCTCTCTTTTACTGTGTTTGAGTGGATTTCTTTGCTCCACAAAATATCAGTGGCTGTAGCTAATGTCCAGAAGTGTTGGAGATGATTGTGTCATCACAGAACATGTGAATTTTTGATTATGCACTAACCCTCTAATGAGAATTACTCTGAGTTTGGTGTGAAGGAAGTTTTCAAGGATCAAGAGAGGAGGATGATATGATATGATCAAGAAGAGTGAAAAGCCTAAGCTTGGGGATGCCCCCGTGGTGCATCCAAGCATATTTCAAGAAGACTCAAGCGTCTAAGCTTGGGGATGCCCAAGGCATCCCCTTCTTCATCAACAACTTATCAGGTCATCTCTAGTGAAACTATATTTTAATTCTTTCACATCTTATGTGCTTTACTTGGAGCGTCTGTGTGCTTTTATTTTTGCTTTGTTTTTTTTTTCTGAATAATTTGGATCCTAGCATTCTTGTGTGGGAGAGAGACACGCTCCGCTTTTTCATGTGAATACTCATATTCTTCACTTATATTTGTTGAGTATTCTTAACTAGCTACTGCAATGCTTTTAGCTCCTGTTTTTCATGCATCTCTTGTTCAGAGCTGTTAGTTCTTGTAGAGAAGTACTCTCTTGTTTCATTGTGTATTATTTGGAGAGTTTTGTTGAAATAAGTTGATTGGTGTTTGGTTGGAAACAGAAAATGCTACATGTGGTAGATGGTATATTGAAAAGACATACTCATTCTTGTAGATCATTGTCTTGGATAATTTGATGCTTTGCAATTGTTTTGAGCTCTCAAGTAGATCATGTTTAAGCTCTTGCATCATGTAGTTAAAGCCTATTAGTGGAGAACTACCGTAGAGCTTGTTGAGACTTGGTTTGCATGTTTGATATCTCTAAGGTCTAGATATTTTCTGGTAAAGTGTTTGAACAACAAGGAAGACAGTGTAGAGTCTTATAATGCTTGCAATATGTTTTTATGGTCTTGCTGTACCGGTTGATATCCTGTGTTTGCTTCAAACAACCTTGCTAGCCTAAACTCTGTACTGAGAGGGAATGCTTCTCGTGCATCCAAACCTTGAGCCAAAACCCATGCCATTTGTGTCCACCATAACTACCTATTATGTGGTATTTCCTGCCATTCCAAGTAAATACTTCATGTGCTACCTTTAAACTATTCAAAACTTTATTACTCCTTATTTGTGTCAATGTTTTATAGCTCATGAGGAAGTATGTGGCGTTTACTCTATCACCTTGTCATTTACTCATGACAGACTTTCACCAATGGACTAGTGGCATATACATCCGCTTATCCAATAACTTGCAAAAAGAGCTGGCAAATGGGGTGCCCAGTCCCAATTAATTACAACTATAATTTAATTCTCTTCACATGTTTGCCAATGATTTATCAAAGCAAATTTCAAAATGTTAAACTTTATCAAATAGGCACTCCTCCATGGTATGTGATTGTTGGAAGGCACCCGAGGATTCGGTTAGCCATGGCTTGTGTAAGCAAAGGTTGGGAGGAGTGTCATACCAATTTATAAATATGCATGTGTAAACAAAAGAGAAGAGGGATGATCTACCCTTGGGTAGAAATAACGTCCTTCATGGGAGCCGCTCTTGAAAGTCTGGGTGATAAGGGGGATAGAGTGCCCACTGCCATTCGTTGACAACAACAAACACCTCTCAAAAACTTACTTTATGCTCTCTATATGATTTCAAAAACTTAAAAAGCTCTAGCACATGATTTAATCCCTGCTTCCCTCTGCGAAGGGCCTTTCTTTTACTTTATGTTGAGTCAGTTTACCTACTCCTTTCTATCTCAGAAGCAAACACTTGTGTCAACTTTGTGTGCATCAATTCTTATATGCTTACTTATTGCACTTGTTATATTACTTTGTGTTGACAATATCCATGAGATATACATGTTGAAAGTTGAAAGCAATTGCTGAAACTTAAATCTTCCTATGTGTTGCTTCAATGCCTTTATTTAGAATCTATTGCTTTATGAGTTAACTCTTATGCAAAGCTTTTTGATGCTTGTCTTGAAAGTACTATTCATGAAAAGTTTTTGCTTATATGATTCAGTTGTTTACTCTTTATCTATTTGTTAGCAAACTATAGACCATTGCCTTGAGTCACTTCATTCATGACATGAGCCTTGCAATATTATTTGATCAAGATTGTGTGAAGCATGTCTCCTCAGAAATTATTTTGTTGTTATCGTTTTACCTACTCGAGGACGAGTAGAACTAAGCTTGGGGATGCTTGATACGTCTCCAACGTATCTATAATTTCTGATGTTCCATGCTTATATTATGCCAATTGCTACATGTTTTATATACACTTTATATCATTTTTATGCATTTTCTGGGACTAACCTATTAACAAGATGCCACAGTGCCAGTTCCTGTTTTCTGCTGTTTTTGGTTTCAGAAAAGTTGTTCTGGAAATATTCTCGGAATTGGACGAAACAAAAGCCAAAGTCCCTATTTTTCTGACACGTACACGGAGTCCGAAGGAGAGACGAAGGGGGGCCTGGGCCGCCCTCACCATGTGGTGGCGCGGTCCCACCTCTCCGCGCCGCCACGTGGTGAGGACCACGGGCCTCCACCGACGTGCCCCTTCGCCTATAAATTGCCTTTTCGGGAAAACCCTAAATACCCGAGTCATATTCCACGAAAAGTTCCAGAGCCGCCGCCGCCGTCAACCCTAACTCGGGAGGGTTCTGAAGCTCTTCCCGGCACCCTGCCGGAGAGGGGAATCATCACCGGAGGGCTCTACATCGCCATGCCTGCCTCCGGAGTGATGTGTGAGTAGTTCATCTTTGGACTATGGGTCCATAGCAGTAGCTAGATGGTTGTCTTCTCCTCTTGTGCCATCATGTTTAGATCTTGTGAGCTGCCTATCATGATCAAGATCATCTTATTGTAATGCTACATGTTGTGTTTGCTGGGATCCGATGAATATTGATACTATGTCAAGTTGAATACTGAATATTATGTCTATGTCTTTTATGATCTTGCATGCTCTCCGTTACTTGTTGAAACTCTGGCCAAGTGATGCTTGTGACTCCAAGAGGGAGTATTTATGCTAGATAGTGGGTTCAGTCTCCATTTAATCTGGGGGAGTGACAGCAACCCCTAATGTGGATGTGTTGTTGCCACTAGGGGTAACCTAATGATGCTTTGTCTAAGGATGAATGTGTTGTTTACATTATGCACTTTACTTAATGCAATTGTCTGTTGCTTGCAACTTAATACGGAAGGGGTACGGATGTTAACCTGAAGGTGGACTATTTAGGCACAGATGCATGCTGGATAGCGGTCTGTGTACTTTGTCGTAATGCCCAAATGAATCTCATAGTAGACACCACAACTTGCACATGCATGTTATGCACTTATCAATATTGTCAATTGCCCAGCTGTAATTTGTTTACCAGCATGTTAGTTATTTATTATGGAGAGACACCACTAGTGAACTGTGGACCCCGGTCCATTCTTTTACATCTTAAATACAACCTACTGCAATCTACGTACATGGCCGGTGGGTCGGGCGGCGAGTACCAGACTGCGTCGGAGTCGGACGAGGTTAGGTCGCTGAAGATGAGGAACCTCAAGCTTGCTGATGATTTAGTTAAGGCCCTGAAGGTCGCCAAAAGGAGCATCGACGGCGTAATCATGGTCAACGAGCGGCTGACTAAGGTGCTGATTACGGCGATGGACATGGATGAAAAAGTGAAGGAGATCCTTGCCAGCAATCTCGATCTGGCGAGGAAGGTTTGTGACCTCGAGGTCAAGCTCGCGCTTGATCGCCAGGGTTGTGGTGCTGCAAAATGAAGTTCTGGACGCTAAAAAAGAGCAACTCGACAAGCAGATCGAAATGGCTATGCGAGAGAGCACTTAGATTTATCGTTGTAATACCTTCTAGTTGTTTCGTGATTTCAAACTGGAAATGGGGATAGCCCGATGTTTACAAGTCGCAGCCTGACTTTTGCTGCCTAATTTAGTAGATTCTACTCGCTTTTCACCTGGGCCTCCACTGGGGTTTTTCCCTTGGCGCGGAGCTTCTCGACTTCTTTCTCCAGGTTATGGATGTCATCTTTCAACTTCTTCACTTCTTCTTCAGCTATTAGTTTAGCCTCGTGGGCGTCGACGGCCACTTTGAGGCCCTGATGGCGTTCCTCTAACATGTTGATTTTCTCGCGAAAAAGTATTTCATACTCCATCTGGAGGTTCTTCTTCTCTTCCGCAAGCTCCTTGATCAGGCACATCGCCCTGCCCTTCGTTTCATTACCCTCTTTGTTTAGCCTGTATAACGTGGCTACCTCAATCCGTAGATCGGAGCAGTCTGTACGTAGGTTTGCTGCTTCCTTCGAAATCGCTTGAGTCGCCTACTTCTGTAGCTCCACATCACCACGGAGGCGTGCAACCTCTTGTTTCAGGATGTTGATATTTTCCAGAAGCGTGGCGCACCAGGCATTTGTTTTGGCCTCCTTGGCTTGGATCCTAAGCCTGGTTTCCTGGAGGCAGTTATTAATTAGAAGTGAAAATGTGAGATAAGTCCGAAAATGTGGAATAGAACCAAAAAATTGGATAGTTCATACCTCGCTGTTTTGGAGATCGAGGAGGACGTTCTTCAATGATTGTTCTTTGTCTGGATTGCCATCTTCTTGGACATGCTGATTTGGGATCGAACTAGAGGTGGAGTTATCGCCCGTCTTCAGAGGACAACCGCCATCTTCTTGAGCCATTTGCGCCAGGTTTTTTCGGCGTTTTGTCTCGTGGGCCTCAGCAGCCATCGTCGCAGATGTCTGTTCCTTCCGGCTTGAAGCTCGACGATGGAAGACATGGCTGGGGTGGTATGTAGAATGGGGAGTTCTCCGCTGAGTGGTGGCGAGTGGGGAAGAAGGTGAATAGTGGAATGACAGTGACTTGTGATGGCAGTGCTAGTTTTAATACGTGGCAATCGGCTCCTAGCATTCACCGCGCAACCTGGTCCATCCATTTGGAATCAACGGCCTAAGGAAGATGCCTTACCATCGAAGGGACTTGCACGAAACATGATGGATAAACTTATTTACTGCCAGCCACCTACAATCAATAATTACGCTGAGTAGATTTTTTCCAATGACGGTGTTGTTATGCTCGGTATCACCAGTTCTCTCCCACCTTGTTTTTGGTTGATTTAATTACTGTCATAAACGGCCAAAACGGCATTGAGCCTCAGCCGTCAATGACAGGTGGGCCAAGGCAAAACATGTAGTAGCAGCACTCTCACTGCAAACAAGGACGTAAATTACAACAGTGTATAACAGGTGGGGTCCACAAACCAACCGTCGTGATCGTTGTCAGTCAACGAGGCATACAAGGGCATGGCCTGGTGAGACACGAAAAGCCGCGACGTTTTTCTTGACGTGGGTCACTTTCGTCATGATAAACTGGGCTTCACTTGACGAGAGACGAAGAACCACGACGTTCACGTCGACCCAGTTCACTTTCGTCCCCACAAACTTGGGCTAAACTGGACTAATGGGCCGAGGACTAAGATCTGCAACGAAATTTATGCGAAATGTCGTCCGAATTTGCCCCGCGACGGCAACCAAACAAACGTCGCATGAAAAGTTGCCCTTTTCGACCGGCGCGACGGATTGCGGCGACGTAATGTAATCGTCCCTACAAAAACGTTGCAGATCTCGAATAGTTTTGTAGTGTCTTGTGCCATCATGTTTTGATCTGTGAGCTGCCTATCATGATCAAGATCATCTTATTGTAATGCTACATGTTGTGTTTGCTGGGATCCGATGAATATTGATACTATGTCAAGTTGAATACTGAATATTATGTCTATGTCTTTTATGATCTTGCATGCTCTCCATTACTTGTTGAAACTCTGGCCAAGTGAATCCTTGTGACTCCAAGAGGGAGTATTTATGATAGATAGTGGGTTCAGTCTCCATTGAATCTGGGGGAGTGACAGCAACCCCTAATGTGGATGTGTTGTTGCCACTAGGGGTAACCTAATGATGCTTTGTCTAAGGATGAATGTGTTGTTTACATTATGCACTTTACTTAATGCAATTATCTGTTGTTTGCAACTTAATACCGGAAGGGGTACGGATGTTAACCTGAAGGTTGACTATTTAGGCATAGATGCATGCTGGATAGCGGTCTGTGTACTTTGTCGTAATGCCCAAATGAATCTCATAGTAGACACCACAACTTGCACATGCATGTTATGCACTTATCAATATTGTCAATTGCCCAGCTGTAATTTGTTTACCCAGCATGTTATTTATTTATTATAGAGAGACACCACTAGTGAACTGAGGACCCGGTCCATTCTTTTACATCTTAAATACAACCTACTGCAGTCATTGTTATTTTTCATTCTCTGTAAACAAATATCATTTTCCACGCTATACGTCTAATCCTTTGTTTTCAGCAAGCCGGTGAGATTGACAACCTCACTGTTAAGTTGGGGCAAAGTAGTTTGATTGTGTTGTGCAGGTTTCACGTTGGCACCGGAATCCCTATTGTTGCACCGCACTACACTCCTTCACCAACAACCTTCAGAAGTGACTTTGATCTCCTACTGGTTCGATTAAACCTTGGTTTCATACTGAGGGAAAACTTGCTGCTGCACTCATCATACCTTCCTCTTGGGGTTCCCAACGAACGTGTGACTTTCACGTGATCAGGCATCCCGTAAGAAAGCCAGGCTTTAGAAAAAATGCAAAGAAGATGAGGGTGGAATAAAAAAAAGATGGCCCCTTCTTTCTTCCTGAGCATTACCGACAAATTGGGAATTATCAGGAGCTTGTCGTTGAGGAGGCAGTAGCCCTCCTCTAAAGAGCTATAAAATAGTGGTGAGTGTGTGCCTTCTGCCTGTGAGGTTTCTCTTCATGAAACAACATTCATGGAATGAGTTGAGGCAAAACCTCTAGCTCTTTTTGAGAGTCAGGGGCAAGCCCGGCCTAGCGCTTTAAAAAGGGTTGTCTGCATTACTGGATTCACCGCTATTGCTCTCGCGTAAAGACTTTTTTACGCGACAGGAAAAAATGACTACGAATTCCCCTTTTTGTTTGTGAATCCCTGCTACGCTGGGATCAGCAGCTTCCAATGAAGACAAAATGAGTCGGGAAGGAAGAGGAAGATCGGGCGGGGAAAACGGGGTTCGAACCCGCGGCAATTTTCGCTGTTAAAGTATCAATTCACCACTGGCCATATGAAAAACTTAAGGCGCTCCCGGGGCACGGTCCAGACGACCAAGGTGTGCCATGTTTCTCGATCAAAAATGAATGAACTTCTGGTTCAGAAACCAATCGTGTGGCACAGCACAAGGAAGTAGCGCACCAGAAGAACCCATACGAGAATCCTTCCTTCCAGCCAGAATCCGTCTTTATTGTCCTTTGCATTCGAGGAATGGGATCTGCCTTGTGGAAACAAAAGCTATTTGTTTGAGGGAAATGGTATCCTGTACTATATATCGCGCGCGTGATTTCTCCCCTTGCCTGCGCGATTCTTCTCCCACAGAATAGCTCTCCTCTGCTAGCCTTCGGATCTACCCAATACAGAGAGAGAAAGTGAAGAATGATCTTTACTAATCAGTTTACTTGCTCCTCTTCGGAGTAGTTCAACACTGTAGTTCGTCATTCTATTCCTCTCACTGTATTTGCTTGGGTGAGTCCTCGGCCAACTCACTCTATTTCTTTGCAGAATTGAGTTGAGATAGCCAATCCTTGGCGGAATAGCCACTACTTTGTATCGATGTACGGATCACTCAAAGCATCTCGTTCCTTCACGATACAATTAATTCAAGTATCGCTTCGGATCCACTCCCTGGAATAGAAACAAGATCTCGACACAGATACGTTCTTTTGAAAATAAGCTAGCACCATCTTACTTTTCTTTCGGCAGAAGCACCAGCTATACCGATTGGAATTCCTATTTTCTATTTGAAGCAGCGAGCTATCATTTCTTTTTGATACGATGATTCGAAGATCCGATTGCATTTCCTTTGTCTACTCGGGGAAGCCTGTCAACTCGTATTCTTTCATGCGTCACTTATAATAGATTCATTCCTTCGTTACGGCGGTTGAGGGCCGTTCAGAGATGCTATCAGAGTAGGAAAGTTAGCTAGACGAATATAAGCATAAGTTACATTTGACGTCCAGCCTTTTTATAGACGAATATAAACAAAGTAGGTTAAGGCCAAGGGCGCAGCATAAAGCCTAAGCTAATCACTTTTGGTACTTAACCACATGAACTAGGAATCCAGTACCCAACTCTTTACTTTGTTTTTACACCCAGGCGAAGACAACAGAACTGGCTAAAATCTATGCACGGCGAGAGAGCTTTCTCGTAGCTTGGAGTGGGAGTGTTGCGGGAGTAAGGTCAGGAAAGTGGCCCAAGAGAGGAAGCCAAACAAACCAACCAGGGCCTTTTGAGCGCTGCTAAGCTAATATGCGCTAGAGAAAGAAAAGGGCACCAATTAATTTCACTCCTTCTAACATATCGAGTTAATACTTGACTGAGCTCTGCTTTCTGTCGAGGACTCCTATCTCTTGATCGTCACCACCGGATGAAATTGAGCCATAATAAAGGAGTTACCAAGCATTTCAAAGGTGAGGCAGATAACCGAACGAAGCCTACACGCCCTGATGGTGATGTTATATATGGCATGGTCAAGGATTTGGAAGTAATATTTGGAAAGGGTCCTGGCAGTCTAAATGTTCCGAAAGACGCTAACAAGCGCGTACCCTTATGGAAAAAGAAATCTATATTTTGGGATTTACCCTATTGGGAAATTCTAGAGGTTTACTCTGCAATCGACGTGATGCACGTGACGAAAAATCTTTGCGTGAACCTGCTAAACTTCTTAGGCGTGTATGGGAAGATGAAAGATACATCGGATGCACGGCAGGACCAGCAAATTACGCACGAACGAGACAATCTGAATCCAGAGAAGTGCCAAGGTACTGCCAGCTACGCTCTTACCAAAGAAGAGAAGGAGATCTTTTTTCAAGTCCTGAGCAGTATCAAGGTCCCGTCTGGCTACTCGTCGAATATAAAGGGAATAATAAACATGGCAGAGAAAAAGTTCCAAAACCTGAAGTCTCATGAGTGCCACGTGATTATGACACAATTATTTCTGGTTGCATTGAGGGGGCTTCTACCGGAAAACGTTCGAGTACCAATTGTGAAGCTATGTGCATTCCTGAATGCAATTTCTCATAAGGTAATCGATCCAGCAACTCTACCAAGTTTACAGACGGGTGTGGTCCAATGTCTTGTCAGCTTCGAGTTGGTGTTTCCACCGTCCTTCTTCAATATTATGACGCGCCTCATAGTTCACCTCGTCGAAGAGATTTCCATTCTCGGTCCTGTATTTCTACACAACATGTTCCCCTTTGAGAGGTTCATGGGAGTCTTAAAGAAATACGTTCATAATCGTGCTAGGCCAGAAGGAAGCATGTCCAAGGGCTATGGAACAGAGGAGGTCATTGAGTTTTGTGTTGACTTTATTCCTGATTTTAAGCCGATCGGTGTTCCTCAATCACGCCATGAGGGGAGACTGCGTGGAAAAGGCACGCTAGGAAAGAAAGCAACAAGATGTATGGACGGGTATTCTTTCACTCAAGCACACTACACAGTTCTACAAAATTCTAGATTGGTGGCTCCGTATATCGTGAAACACATGGATATTTTACGCTCCTAATACCTGGAGAAGACTAACTTATGGATTAAAGGGAAACACGTGGATACTTTCGGCAGTTGGTTGCGTACACATCTCATTAATAACACCACTGTTGGACAAGAGCTATACTTGTTGGCCAAGTCACCATCTTCGACTATATTGACTTTCCAAGGGTACGAGATAAATGGGAATACATTTTACACGGAAACCCAAGACAAAAAGAGCACTAACCAAAATAGTGGTGTCCGCTTTGATGCAACAAACGACAATGGGACAAAGGACACATATTATAGTTGCATACAGCAGATATGGGAACTTGACTATGGACCTTCTTTTAAGATCCCTTTGTTTTAGTGCAAATGGGTCAACCTGTCAAGCGGGGTAGAGATAGACCGGCGGTACGGAATGACTATAGTGGATCTCAAGAATCTTGCATACCGCACCGGGCCATTCGTCCTAGCCAATGATGTGGCTCAGGTTTTCTATGTGAAGGACATGTCTTCCAGACCGAAAAAAAATAAAAGATAAGCAAGCCGGTACATCATACGATGAGCCAAAGCGCCACATAGTTCTTTCAGGAAAAAGAAACATCGTGGGAGTGGAGGACAAGACAGACATGTTAGAAGATTACAATAAGTTTGATGAAATTCCACCCTTCAAAATGAAAACTGACCCAAGCATCGTGTTAAATGATGAAGATTGTCCATGGCTATAGCACAATTAGAAGAAAGGGACACACAAGAAGAAAAAGTGAACACTAGATAGGGATGTTGTTGCTGATGTGTAATAATGTATTAAACCTTTTATGTAACTATGTCCTGAAAACTCAGAAGAGAGATCTAATTAAACACTAATTTTTGGTTCTAAAAACTCCAACGGCTTACAAGTGCTCGAAAAAGTTGGATCAAAACACACGGCTTCCCCGTCATACAGCCCAACGGTGGCTCGTGACTGCCTGCATATCAAATGCACCGTTGGGCTGTATGACGGGAATCTGAATGATTTGTATTCGGTCGATGAACTGGAGTATTTTATAGATAGAACAAAACACACGTTTCCCCTACATACAACCCAACAGTGGCTCGTGAGTGCCCGCATATCAAATGCACTGTTGGACGTATGCAGGGAATCCGAATGCGTTGTATATCAAATGAGTGTCGAACATGCTCGAGAGAGGGGGTTCATATAGGGTCATGTGGCTGATCCAACACTGGTTTTGCCCACAAAAGAAACACACCCCCTGATCCAACGGCTTACAAGTTCTTCAAAGAAACACACCCCTGATCCAACGGCTCACAAGCGCTTGAAAAAACACACGATCCGTGTGCTTCTTTACTTCCGGTTGGTGTTACCAACCGGGACTAAAGGCGGACTTCGCGGTCACGACTCGTGTCAGACACGTGTCCTACCCCAGCACTGGGGAGGACACGTGTCCCCCCCTACGTATTGACGTCGTTGGTGTTAACGATGTTTCTAAAATAAATAGATAATTATTATAAGACAATTAAACTACATAGACATAAAATAAAAAGAAACTAGAGAAAAAACAAAACAGAAACCAAATAGAAAAAACAAAACAGAAACAAAATGGAAAAAAATAAAAGGCCCATTAGTACCGGTTGGATTAGGTTGGGCTTCGCGCGTGAATTTTTGCGCGGCCCAAAATTAGCCTTTAGTACCGGTTGTACTCTAGAACCGGTACTAAAGACCCTTTAGTACTGGTTGTAGAGCACAACCGGTGCTAAAGACCTGTTGGCTGCAGTTAAGTGCAGGGGATCGACGCATTGATCCCCAAATTCGACGAAGCCCTCTGCCGCGCGACGCCTCGCTCCTCGATGTACGACTCCGGCGAAGCCCTCGCGCCGTCGTGTGCCCTGCCGTCGCGCCCCCCGCCGTCACCTGCCCCTGCTCCGGTGGACTCCGGCCTCCCCCGTCGCCCTCCGCGCCCTCCGCGTGCCCCTGCTGCCGCCCTCTGCCGCCCCTGCTCCGGCGCGCGCCCTCCACCGCCTCTGCGCCGGCCTCCACGGCGCGCCCCTTCTCCGGCCACCCTCCACCCCCGCGCTACGTCGCCTCCCGCGCTGCTCCGGCGCCGACCTCCACCACCACGCGCCATCGTCGCCTTGGAGATATCTCCGGTAAGTTTTTTTTTCATTTTGTTATTACTATTTTTTCATTACTGTTTATTACTGTTTTTTTGATTTTGTTAGTCATAGAAAATTTTGCATTTTGTTTAGGTTATTACAATTTAGGTTATTATTACAAAATGTAGCAAATTTGAAAACTTAGCAAACTTAGCAAAGACAGAAAATTTAGCAAATTTGAAAATGTAGTTAGCAAAGAACGGTTATATTTTTGCAAAGTTAGAAAATTTGAAAATGTAGCAAATTTAGCAAAGTTAGAAAATTATTGTATAAGGTAAAAGCAATGTTATTTTTAGTTGCAATATTTTTGTGTATAAGAAATGTATCAAAGCAATGTTATTTTTAGATGAATATTATTGTGTATAAGAATATTAAAGTTGTTTGCTATGAATTATAAATTTGCAGTGACATTGAGCTATGGAGGACGATGCCCCCATAATCGATGCCCCGGCCTTCATCCGAGACTTAGAGAAAGAAGAACGCTTTCAAGCAATTATATTTGATAAGACCCTTGGACCCAATTCCGATGGAGAAGAGACCGACGAAGAAGACGGCGAAGATTTCAGCACGAAATGTTTGAACGACTCCGGTGTGGGACTTGAGTTACAAAACTTCAGAGACGACGACGACGAAGAAGAAGTGCAGGTAGAAAACTCCGTACAAAACTCCGGCAAGGTATATATTAAGTCTTGTTGATCACTAGCTAGATGCATTAATTGATTTATATGCGCACTGATTACCCCCAAGAGCAGGGGATCACTATAGCACCTCTCAATGTGGAAGTAAGGTATCGATCCGCAGGAGCAAGAAGGAAAAGTTATATATTCCCTACAACTAAAGTGTCACAAGTTTTAGTTAATTATGCACTAAACAAGTTTAAAGAACAAGGTGGTTGATTTGATGGATGGAAGTTTAATGTAACCAAGCAAGAATGTAAAAGTGTCCCAATCCTCTTCAATGCAAGAGGACAAGACAAAGGTTTTCTCTTATAGGAACAATGGATATGGGTTCATGGGTTCACTTAATCCTCTCTCTCTCATCTATGTTGATTATCATGTTATAGATAAAGTATACACAATTGTCATGTTTTAATGGTAGCTTTTATGACGGCTATATGTCCTAAAACACATAGTTGAAAGAAGTACTCATTTGTGTTGCTAGGTCACCCTCGTAAGGCTAGTGTGGTTGCTGTCACTCCCACATAATACTCTTCCTTTTTACCCCCAGATAAAGGATGTTGGGCGGTACCGTGTCACTCAATACCTATGCCGTGTCACATCGGCCATCCCGTACCCACATACATCATACTTCTAAAGAACAATATTCTATCAAAGTATGACAAGTCATAAAAGTTTCAACACAACAGTAAATGCATAACAAATCATCTCATACCACAATATCCACCATAAGAATTACATAGATGACCGTAATCATGTTTAGCAGCTCATACGGTACTAATTAGTGAAGCTCAAAGAGAGGAGAGATACATAAGTTACTTCCACAAACCCATAGTCCAGAGGTGGACTACTCCCTCTTCATCATGGAGATGGTGGAGATGTCGATGGAGAAGATGGAGACCACCCCGACAGCGCCCCGCCGGAGTTTTCCCCCTCCAATCTGCAGCTCCAGATCTTCGTTTTCATGTTTCTGTGATATGGCGGCGCTTCTTCCAGAGAACGTCGGGGACCTTTCTTATAGGCATTTTTAGGTCAGGACTAGGTCGGTGGAGCAAAGATCGACGGCAGCGGAGCCCGAGGCCCAAGATGGTGGGCCCCACGTGGCCAGGTACAGTGGCCACGTGGGCCACCCCCTTTTGGCCTCTGGCCTCCGTTTGCTTGATTCCTTCGCTCCTACGTCTTCCTCCTTCCAAAATAATGACGCATGTATTTTTCCAGATTTTTATGACGTCGTTTGGGTCCCTGAAACATAAAAGGAAAGAAATAGGGTTTTCTGCCTGCAGGGTTAATTCCATAAAAATAGGAAACAATTATTTTATTTCCTAAAATCATTAAATAACAGTGGTATAACCCTTATATGATGCAAATATGATTGGAATATGAGTGATATAGTGCAAAGTTCATGTATGCATTTTACATGCATCAACATCCCCAAGCTTAACCAATACTCGTCCTCGAGTATGAAGGTGATAAAACTAACATGGGCTTTGCAATATAGCACTAACAATGAATATCAAAGATGATTGCTACTGCTACATAGAGTCAAATGATTCATTCTTCAAAGGAGTAGCAATATGCAAAATAGTTTATGAAGTGATATCAAGTATTCAATGCAAGGATGTTCAATGATAGTTCACAAAGTGTAACATAGAAGATAGTAATATGGACCACATGTATGCATAATGATAAGTAAGAACATCCTACATTGGTCATAGAGTGTAGATGAAAATCTGAATATAAAAGGTGGACACTTTGGAAAGATGTATATGTGAGTAGAGGTAAAGCATGCATAAGTTTCATCTAACTTCCAAACTCTTCTACTTAAGTTAATGATTGCAATGTGGAATTCTTGGTGTCAAGCTCTCATTACCCCTATCATAGCATCTTGAATGATTAAAGTTTAATGTGAAAGCAAATATGAGTAGTGTGCTTGATAAAGTAAAGGTTAGGTGTCTCATGCCCCTTGAATACAAGTACCTACACCATGATTACTCAACTTAGGAAACAAAGCAAGTTCAAGTTATATCATTGTAAGTAATAATAGTATCATCAAGAGCGTCAACTGGGGTACCTCTTGTCCCAGGATATGGAACAAGCCCATATCAAAATGACAAGACAAACAAACAAGATGAACAACCTCAACACCCTTTTTATTTACCATTGGAATAGCTTTTTATTATAAGGTGCATCACAGACGGTTCACCATAGCATGTAAGTAAATTTCCACCATGAATGATGCATGGCTTAGATTAGCGGCCCAGGCGTCTCTCTAACCATTTATACAAACTCATTTAAACTACTTCATTTCCACCTCATTTCACCATGATAGGCATCCATAAACAAAAGTACATGATATCAACTAAATGATGAAGGAGCATGTTGAAAGCTTTGCATGTGACAGCACATATGGGCTAACTCCCAACCTCGGACATTTATCAAGCCACTAGCATCATATTATTAATCACAATGGGTCATGTTTTATTTATGCAATAAAAATAAAGTTGTGCATCAAGTTCGTGAGAGCTATATAACCAACTTTTCCCATAACAATCAATAACATAAACATTTTCATTCAGAGGTATAGATAACACAAATATCATGATATACATACTCGGAATAGCATAAAGCCATTAGGTAGATATGGTGGACTCACTGGAATAACTTTGGTTGAAGGTGTTGGAAACAAGTTTTTGCTTGTTGGAATGTTTGGGCTAGCAAGAGGGAGAAAGTTGACCATCTAGATGCATGCATGAGTGTCCATAGAACTAACTAATCCATGTTAAACAAAGTAAAATAACATTCAGCATCAAAACATGAATAAGTGATAGCTCTTGATAAAGCATTTGCAAATTATTACTCATAAACAAGCTCATGAATCATGCAACTATATGTATCATTAAAAATCAACTCAAACATCCCTTTTCCCAATATGATAAAAGCATCCAACATATTTCAACCCATATTTCCAGTAGCTCTTTATCATATAAATGATAATGTGGTGGTCTCACAAAATAACAAACAAACAAAAACAAACAAAAAGACGCTCCAAGTTTATGCGATAAAGTGTTTCGATCGAAAAACAGAAGTTAGACGTGCGCAAACCGAGAGTGTGTAGGTCCAGTGGGGTTGTCTTCACATCCCCAAGCTTATGGTCTTCACCATCCTTGGATAACTCTTGGTGCATCTCCTCCAATCCCTGTGAAAAAACTTCAAAACACCGTTTCTCCCATTTTCTTTTCTGTGGGGTGCATTAGTAGTGATAAACAAATAGGTTTCTTGCTGCATATAATCCTTAAACAAAACATCATATGAATGTCCAGAAAGTATATTATGTTGTATGCCTACTCATAAACTCATTTGAATCAAAAAGATTCAAGATAAAAGTTCAAAACATGCATAAAACAAAATGGGACAGAATCTGTCCAGAAAAACAGCAGCAGCAAAACGTATTTTTCTACCCTACCAAACTTTGCCGAAAAATTCTGCAAAAATTCATGCATACAGAGGATGAAAAGTTGCAACTACAGTTCAAATATGAGCTCATTCGGAGTTACAGAATAAGAATTAAAAATCATACCGTGCACAGATTCGTGCAGGAATAAAATCTCCGAACGCTATAAGCAACTTTTCAAACCAAAAAGGGTAAAACTTGGCACTTTATTCAAAATTCCAGAAACTAAACTAAAAAAAACTCTCTTGTTACAGCAAGAGGACACAAAGAAAATCACACATAAAAATAACCGGGTTGCCTCCCGCAAAGCGCTTTTTTATAGCCATATAGCTAGGCTTCTTACTTGATATCAAGATGGTTGGAGTGAGGTAGCTTGGCATCCCCAAGCTTGAGTGGTTGTCCTCTTGATCTTTGAGAAGTGTTTCATGCATAATACCAGGATCCCATGGTGCTCTCAAGCCAATGAAGATAATAGTCAAGTTGAAACCTGGTAGAGAGAAAACAAAACACAAAAGTAATAACAACGAAGTCTAACTTTCTTTCTATGCATTGGCATTTTGTATATGAATGAATCATAATAAATAGAAGTTTTCCAATGCATATTAACAAAGTTACTTGCAGCCCATAATTATTAGTAGCATAAAGAGGGTTCATCACCTCCTCTCTCATAATAGTTGCAAGTAATAGAAGTGTATTCAACCATATAACCAATAGGATCTTCCAACTTAGATAATTTAGGAACATAAAGAGGATCATTAAATTTATTTTGGAATTCATTAGCATGCTTCCCTCTTTCAAAATAGTTATTAAGATCAATATCAAGTTTAATATCATGGTTGCAACAAAGATTTGGAACTAAAGATAATTGCAAACCACATAAGTATTTCTCAACATAAGCAAATTTCTCCTCTATGGTGTTATTAGGAGAATTCAGGAACAAAGTAGGACTCTTATTAGTAAGAGTATTTTCACAAACAGCAAGTATATCATTTTTATCCTCACATAAAGTAGTAACAAGTTCTAAACATGGAGGATTATCAATAAGCATAGGACCATCATCTAAAGCATTATCATATAACATATTTAAGCAACACTCCTCATTATTATCAATAAGTTTACTAACAAAAGGTTTTTGAGTTTGAGTGTTACTATCATATGTTGATGGTGAAGTTGGGGGATCCAACTCTTCATTCTCCAGTTGTTCATCTTTTTCAGCATCTTCTTGAGATTGCATGGGCATCCCCAAGCTTAGGTTTTTATCTCTTCTTCACATTCTTCCTCTTCCAAGCTTATGTGTTCATCATCTTCTTCCTGCAAAATATTAGTACTTTCTTGGGGAGTAAAATATTTAAGAAAAACCTCCCTCAAAATACTCCAATCAGTTTTCACTTCTTCATCCAAAGACATGTACCAATCACGAGCATTACCAGATAAAGACAAATATAATAGCTTCCTTTTTATTTGATCATCAGAAATACCAGGAAGCCTAAATAAACCACATATTTCATCAATTGTTTCTATGTGTTCACATGCAGACTTAGTTCCATCCCCTGTAAATGGTTTGTTCATAACTCTTTTAACATGACAATGGGAACTTTAAATCCCACTTTAGGTACCTCAGACACAGTAGTTTCAACCACTTTAGCAGTAGTGGCATAAGCACTTTCATATAAAGCAAGATGCAGCGATGCACGATTCATAAAAGCCATAAACCTCCCCAAGCTTAGATGATTGCAAGATATAAAACAAGTTTAAAGAAACCTCCCCAAGCTTAGTCTAGTGCACACAAGAATAGAAACTTAAGCGCTACGCTCCCCGGCAACGGCGCCAGAAAAGTACTTGATTACCCCCAAGAGCAGGGGATCACTATAGCACCTCTCAATGTGGAAGTAAGGTATCGATCCGCAGGAGCAAGAAGGAAAAGTTATCTATTCCCTACAACTAAAGTGTCACAAGTTTTAGTTGATTATGCACTAAACAAGTTTAAAGAACAAGGTGGTTGATTTGATGGATGGAAGTTTAATGTAACAAGCAAGAATGTAAAAGTGTCCCAATCCTCTTCAATGCAAGAGGACAAGACAAAGGTTTTCTCTTATAGGAACAATGGACATGGGTTCATGGGTTCACTTAATCCTCTCTCTCTCATCTACGGTGATTATCATGTTATAGATAAAGTACACACAATTGTCATGTTTTAATGGTAGCTTTTATGACGGCTATATGTCCTAAAACACATAGTTGAAAGAAGTACTCATTTGTGTTGCTAGGTCACCCTCGTAAGGCTAGCGTGGTTGCTGTCACTCCCACATCATACTCTTCCTTTTTACCCCCAGATAAAGGATGTTGGGCGGTACCGTGTCACTCAATACCTATGCCGTGTCACATCGGCCATCCCGTACCCACATACATCATACTTCTAAAGAATAATATTCTATCAAAGTATGACAAGTCATAAAAGTTCCAACACAACAGTAAATGCATAACAAATCATCTCATACCACAATATCCACCATAAGAATTACATAGATGACCGTAATCATGTTTAGCAGCTCATACGGTACTAATTAGTGAAGCTCAAAGAGAGGAGAGATACATAAGTTACCACCACAAACCCATAGTCCAGAGGGTGGATTACTCCCCCTTCATCATGGAGACGGTGGAGAAGTCGTTGGAGAAGGTGGAGACCACCCCGGCAGTGCCCCGCCGGAGTTTTCCCCCTCCAATCTGCAGCTCCAGATCTTCGTTTTTGTGTTTCTGTGATATGGCGGTGCTTCTTCCAGAGAACGCCAGGGGACCTTTTTTATAGGGTTTTTAGGTCAGGACTAGGTCGGTGGAGCAAAGATCGACGGCAGCGGAGCCCGAGGCCCAAGATGGTGGGCCCCACGCGGCCAGGTACAGTGGCCGCGTGGGCCACCCCCTTTTGGTCCTCCGGCCTCCGTTTGCTTGATTCCTTCACTCCTACGTCTTCCTCCTTCCAAAATAATGACGCCTGTATTTTTCCAGAATTTTATGACGTCGTTTGGGTCCCTGAAACATAAAAGGAAAGAAATAGGGTTTTCTGCCTGCGCAGGGTTAATTCCATAAAATGGGAAACAATTACTTTATTTCCAAAAATCATTAAATAACAGTGGTATAACCCTTATATGATGCAAATATGATTGGAATATGAGTGATATAGTGCAAAGTTCATGTATGCATTTTACATGCATCACGCACTTATTAACGAAACATTTTTCTTTCAGCCCTCTAGATCTACGTCGTCAATCCCTAAACGAGGCCTGGCCCAAGGGTTAAAGCTGCCAGTTAGCATAAAAGGCAAACCGGAGAAACCCGATGGAATCTACACTGAATATGTAGCTCAATGCGGAGTTCTTGTTAGGGACATGGTCCCGATCACCATTGCAGAATGGAATGAGCCGAAGAAAAAAAACATTGGCGCAAAATATCTTGATCAAAGAATTAAAGATACCCTTTGGGACTCGATATTGGGTTCTTTCAGCCTACCGACAGATCTCTCAGAGAGGACGAAGGATAAAGTCAAGGAGTGGACTCTTAGCAAGATGGACGAGCAATTCAACAATTGGAAGAAAACATTGTGGAGAAAATATGGGAACAAAAATATAGTTTTCACTAGACATCTAGAGAAGCTAAAAGATGACTGGGCTGAATTTGTGGCTTATAAGAAATCGGATGTGGCTGTGGCCCGATCGACCCGAAATAAGTTGAATGCTAAGAAGAAGAAATATTTCCATCGTTTGGGCTCAGGTGGCTACAAGACTGCCTTGTCTAAGTGGGAAGCCTATGAAAACGACCTGCGTCAAAAAGGGATCACTCCACAGACAGATGACTGGCCCAACAGGTCGAAGTTCTGGTTGTTCGCGCATGGGGCAGTGTTGGACCCAGACACATGGCTGATTGTTGCAAAGGGAAAATGGCAGAAAAGAATTACAAGAGTCGTCAAAAAACTAAAAGACGCAATAGCGCTAGTCAAGGAGGGAAAATATGTTCCCGATAGAGAGGACGACGAGCTTTCACTCGCCCTCGGGAATAAAGAACACTGGGGACGATGTCCAGGCAGAGGAGGCGGGGTTGGTTATCTTCAAGGGTTTTCGGAGGACGTTGCAACTTATAGAAAACATTGCAGAAGTAAGAAGAGGGAGGCGGAGAGGCTTACTGCATTAGATGCACGGTGCAGGCTATGCAGGAACAACTGGCCTCAATTACCCAGACAAGGGAATCTCAACTGCGAGTAGAATATCCTGCAGGCGATGCCTGCCCATCTCAGCGGAAAAGCAGCGTGGGTTCCACGCAGCTACAAGATCCTGCAGTTGATGAACCAGTTGCTGAACCATCGGCGGCTCACTACCCCGTGGATGATATCACGGAGAAGACAAATTGTGAGTTACATGCGCCAATGAAGAACATTAGTTATCCAGTGGCGATTGGCTATGCTTTACCACATCAACTTGGAGCAACCTTCCATTTAGGTGAGATTTCGGCTGGATTTGCTCGTGTCGGGGTCACGAAAGTTATGTCGGGATTCAACTCAATAAATCTTGACATTCCTGGAGCTGAAGGCGAGAAGACATTGGGAGAAGTCGAGCTTGGTATCGTTCTGTGGAAGAAGAAATACATCAAGTTTCCAGACTCGGCGCCAAGGCCACCGACTCCTCCGGCTAGAAATTCACCACATCAAAGTCCACCCGCCTCCCCCGCGGATTGGGAGCCCACCGCGAGTCCATCGCCCGCGCCATCCCGTCAGCCGACTGATGCGTCCACTAGTAACTTGACAAAGCGGAAGCTGTTCACGTCGTCCCCTGTCAAGAAACGTGGAAAAAAACCCAAGGAAGTCAAGACTCCTGAGAAGTTAGCTTGTGAGATGACTCAGGAGGAATTAGATGTGAGTCTACATGAAGAGTCCAGAGACTTTTTTGAGAAGAAAAAAAAGGAAAGACTGGAGGCAAGACTTGACCCCATAAAGGAAGTTCTGAAGACTATACCAAGTGAGGTAAAAGATCGCACCGTTGACAACCTATATGACCCTCCACCGCCGCCCATTTCAGACTATGAGCGAGGTATTGACAAGGTACTTTCCTCGCAGATGGAGCAAGATAAAGTGTGCAGGAAAAGAGTTGCCCAGCTCGGAGAACAAGAAGCACAATCGCTCGCCCCGCTTGTTAGCGTAACGTTATACTCCACTATTTCCTAGCTGTTCTAACTGCTCCCTAGTCTTCAGTTAGCACTTAGGCCACCTCCCACGATTCTGTTGTACACGATCTCCACGATCTACTGATCACGATACATGTACTATATATACTAGAGGAAATACAACGAGAGCACTCACGGAGTGCCTTCAATCTCTTCCTAGTGTTCTACATGGTATCAGACGCTCTCACGATCTATCTGTGAGTTCCCTGTCTTCCGCTGCCAATCCCCACCATGACGAACCTGTCATCGCGCTCCGCCGGCGTCCTCTTCTCCAACGCCGCACCCTCTTCCTCCTCTGCTCAGCCAGGTACTCTCTCCGCCCTTGCGGACATGCTCGCCACCCACCAGGCTACTCAGGGTCCTGCTCCTCTCTCTGCTCTGGCTCCCAACCCTTCTGCTCCGGCGCCGCCGCCGGCACGCCAGCCGCCGCCCACGACCCGCGTCGCGCCTCGCCAGAACCTGCGTCACGTCATCATTAAGCAGCAGGTGCAGGTCCTGCTTGACCTGCAGAGGCCGACGTACACCATGTGGCGTCGCCTGTTCACCGTCACGCTCGGCCAGTTCGGCGCGCTGGACCACATCGACGGCGACCTCGAGCCGCTCCACGACGATCCGGAGTGGGTGCAGGACGACTACACCATCGTCTCCTGGCTCTACACCACCGTCTCCGAGGAGATCCTCTCCCTCATCCTCGCGCCGGACGACATGGCGTTCGCGGTCTGGCGCCGCATCGAGAACCTCTTCCTCGACAACGCGGTCACTCGCGCCGTGTACCTCGACGACGAGTTCCATGGTCAGCGGCAGGGCAACATGACCATCTCCGCGTACTGCTCCCGCCTGAAGTCGCTCGCCGACCGTCTTCGCGATCTCGGCCGCAACGTCACCGACGCCGATTTGGTGCATCGCGTCCTTGCCGGGCTCCGCTCTGACTTCCGCCACGCCGTCACCACCCTCTCCCGCGAGCGGCCTCTGCCGTCCTTTCAGGACGTGCGGTCCTTCCTGGTTCTCGAGGAATCGCGGCGCGACGACGACGACATAGCCCCGGCCGGCGCCGCGCTCCACGCGGTCGCGCCGCCCATTCATGGCCAAGGTGCTCCCGCGCCTCCGGCTCCCACTCCGCCGTCTCCACAACCTCCGGCGCAGCCACCGGCGCAGCCAAACAAGAACAAGAATGGCGGCAACTGGAACCGGAACAAAAACAAGAGCGCCGCCCCCGCCGTCACGGCGCCCCAGCCGGCACCCACGGCTCAGCACCCGTGGACTAGGATGGTCCAGGCTTGGCCCTACCAGTGGCACCCCCACTACCCCGGAGCCAGCATCCTCGGCCCTGTCCCGCGCCCCGCTGCACCGCCACCGCCATTGCCGTTCGCCGGGACTGCACAACTGCTGCCTTCTGCCGCCCCAGTGTACCACACTCCACCTGCGGCACCTGCTCCATGTTGGGATCAGGCCGGCCTCATCCACGCCCTACAGCAGCTCTCGCTTCAACAGCAGCAGCCCTCTGGCGGCGAGTGGATCATGGACACAGGAGCAACGTCACACATGACATCGGCATCTGGTAATCTCTCCTCCTTGCAACCCTGTAACTCTACTTCTCACATTGTTGTTGGCAATGGTCACCTGTTGCCGATCACGCATACTGGGCATTCATCTCTCTCCACACCATCTCGCCCCCTCCATCTACAAAACATACTCGTTTCTCCATCTCTAATCAAAAACCTGCTTTCTGTACGCACTTTAACTCGCACTAATCCCGTTTCTGTCGAATTTGACGATGTTGGCTTCTCTATTAAGGACCGGCGTACCCACCAGGTGCTTCTCCGATGTGATTCAGCCAGCGACCTCTACACCGTCAACCCGACCAACACCGCCACCACCCTCCTCGCTAGCACCGCCGCAGACCTTTGGCATCAACGCCTCGGCCATCCAGGACGTGACAATCTCGCCCGCACTCTGAAGCACGTCCCTGTCCACAACAAAATCCCTTCACATACTTGTAATGCTTGTCAATTAGGAAAGAATGTTCGATTTCCCTTTTCCAATTCTAGCACAATTTCCTTTTTCCCCTTTCAGCTTGTACATTGTGACCTGTGGACCTCTCCGGTGCCCAGCGTCTCTGGTTATAAGTATTATTTAGTTTTACTTGATGATTTTAGCCACTTTGTCTGGACTTTCCCTCTCCGTCAGAAATCTGAAACCTTCACTGCCATCCGTCGTTTCCACGCGTTTGTGCTCACACAGTTCCGCCTCCCTCTCGTTGCTGTTCAGTCTGATAACGGGCGCGAGTTCGACAACCATGCTGCCCGGCAGTTCTTTGGCGATCATGGCGTCTCCTTTAGAATGTCCTGCCCATATACGTCTCCTCAAAACGGCCGTGCAGAACGCATGATCCGTACGCTTAACGAAACAGCCCGCACCCTGCTCTTCCACGCACACATGCCACCTGCATATTGGGCTGAGGCCTTGGCTACGTCCACCTTCCTCGTCAATCGCCGTCCCTGCCGCCCACGACAGCTTACAACTCCGTTTCAGCTCCTATACGGCTCGGTCCCTGACTACTCAAACCTGCGTGTTTTTGGATGCCTATGCTACCCAAACACCACACCCACCACCCCAAACAAGCTCTCACCCCGATCCCTGCCTTGTGTTTTGCTTGGCTACTCACCTGACCATAAAGGCTATCGTTGCCTCGATCCATCTTCACGCCGGGTCTACATCTCACGGCACGTTCACTTCGACGAGCAAACCTTTCCCTTCTCCGGTGAACCCACCACCACCTCGTCATCGTCGCTCGATTTCCTCCTAGACCTACCACCCACACATGATCACACAATTCCCCTCGACACTCCCATGCCCCCATGCCCAGCCTCGGCAGAGCACCAAGAACCCCTGCCGTGCCAACCCGCTACAGCCCACAGTCCCCCTGCTACCTCCATGTCCTCCCCTGACAACGCAACCACAGGAAACACTGCTGCGCCCGGTGCGATCACCACACCTAGGACTGACGCTCCCAACTCTCCTGCTGCCCAAACTGCCACACCCAGCCCACCTGACTCACCTTCACCAGCACCGGCTGCCACCATGCGTTGCCCTGTTCCTCTACCCACACACACCATGCGTACCCGAGCCCAGTCCGGTCTCTTTTTCCCAAACCCAAAATATGCTAATCTAGCTACAACTGATCCCATCTCCCCCCTGCCTAAAAATGTGCGATCGGCTCTAAGTGATCCTAATTGGCTAACAGCAATGCAAGATGAGTTCAGGGCTTTGCAGGTGAACCAGACATGGACGCTCGTCCCCCGACCTCGTGGCGCCAATGTCATCAGCGGCAAGTGGCTGTTCCGGCACAAGTTCCGCGCTGACGGCACTCTCGAGAGGTACAAGGCAAGGTGGGTGGTGCGCGGGTTCTCTCAGCAGCCCGGCGTTGACTTAGACGAAACGTTCAGCCCCGTCGTCAAGTCCGCGACCGTCCGTGCCGTCCTCGCCATCGCCGCACACAAGGACTGGCATGTTCATCAGATGGACGTGAACAACGCCTTCCTCCACGGCTTCCTGCAGGAGAAGGTCTACTGTCAGCAGCCCGTGGGATTCGTCGACACCGGCCGCGCCAACGACGTCTGCCTCCTCTCCAAATCCCTGTACGGTCTGAAGCAGGCTCCCCGAGCTTGGTATGCTCGCTTCGCTGGCTTCCTCGGCACCATTGGCTTCGTCTGCGCCAAATCGGACACCTCCCTGTTCGTGCTTCACCATGCACCTGGCACGGCCTACCTCTTGTTGTATGTGGACGACATCGTGCTCACGGCATCCTCCGACATGCTGCTCCGTCGCATCATTGACCAGCTGCGGCGCGAGTTCTCCATCAAGGACCTCGGCGCCCTCCATTACTTCCTCGGCATCAGCGTCACGCGTTCCCCTGACGGCTTCTTCCTCTCGCAAGGCAAGTACGTGGACGAGCTGCTCGAGCGGGCACACATGTCCTCATGTCGGCCGTCGTCCACTCCCATCGACACCAGCGCCAAGCTCTCCGCCACCACCGGTGCCCCGGTCCCTGACGCTTCTGAGTACAGGAGCATCGTGGGCGGGCTGCAGTATTTGACCATGACGAGGCCTGACCTCACGTACGCTGTACAACAGGCCTGCCTGCATATGCACGCGCCCAAGGACATCCATCTCGCCATCGTCAAACGCATCTTGCGTTATGTCAGTGGCACGGCCGGCTACGGTCTACATCTACGGCGGTCCGCCACGCTCGACCTCGTCGCCTACTCCGACGCGGACTGGGCCGGCTGCCCCGACACACGCCGCTCCACATCAGGCTATGCCGTCTTCCTCGGCGACGCTCTCGTCTCATGGTCGTCCAAACGGCAGCCCACCGTGTCGCGGTCGAGTGCCGAGGCAGAATACCGCGGCGTCGCCAACGTCGTCGCCGAGAGCTGCTGGCTTCACCAACTCCTTGGCGAGCTCCACGTCCACATTCCCAAGGCCACCGTCGTGTACTGTGACAACGTCTCCGCCGTCTACATGGCTGCCAACCCGGTGCATCACCGTCGCACGAAGCATATAGAGCTGGACATCCATTTCGTCCGAGAGAAGGTTGCACTGGGTCAGGTGCGCGTTCTACACGTGCCCACGACACAGCAGTACGCCGACATCATGACCAAAGGGCTGCCAACGACGCCGTTCCAAGAATTTCGCTCCAGTTTGTGCGTTCGGCCACCTGACGCTCAAACTGCGGGGGCGTGTTAGCGTAACGTTATACTCCACTATTTCCTAGCTGTTCTAACTGCTCCCTAGTCTTCAGTTAGCACTTAGGCCACCTCCCACGATTCTGTTGTACACGATCTCCACGATCTACTGATCACGATACATGTACTATATATACCAGAGGAAATACAACGAGAGCACTCACGGAGTGCCTTCAATCTCTTCCTAGTGTTCTACACTGCTCATTGTGCCTTCTGAACCGCGGGAAATCGAGCATGGAGAAGTTGTCGTTGGCGACACAGGTTACCCCATGATGGAGGTTGCCCCACGATATGATTTTGAACTCGGGCTGCCTCTAGTCGAAAATCCAAGTGCTCTAACAACACAGTTATATAAATTGCATACCTGGTACATGACCGCCGCAAAAGAAGGGAGATTCTATCTCATGGTGGCGGTTAAGGAACAACACTATTTCTGAGAATATGGTGTGCAGGTTGAGTTCAAAAAACTTTTTCAGATGTACAATCAACGTGCTCTCGACAAATCTATACTCAGCTGCTATTGTCTGTAAGTAATTTATTCGTGTAATTTAATTATCCTTCGTCCATCAGCTGCTATTATCTGTAAGTAATTTATTCGTGTAATTTAATTCAATCTCCTCTCCTCAACAACGATGCATCGAGCCCTATTCGGGTTAGAAAACGCCAGGGCGATACTAGTCCCGTAGTCCGTATGAGCCTCGGTGACTGGTTCCTACTAGTACCAGGAAACGACCTACTCCTCTATAATAACGCGTGCAATAGGCCACTAGCACCAGGGCGCGGCAAAATATTTCCAGCGTTATCACTGCCGAGTCGACATAGACGAGACCCCAAATTATCAACGATGTCAAGGTGGCTCGATGGGATCAACGGCCGCTCCCAACGCCAGCCGTCCCCGCGTGAAGTCGAGTGCACCCCTCCTCGCCCGCCCCCGCGGCGCTCCGCTCTCCAGCTGCCGCGTGGTAGTGTCTTGCTAGAGCGCGCTTGCTGTACGATCGTCGCAACGGCAACTTCCGCTCTGTGTTGGTGGTTATGGAACTACTTCCAATCAAGGACGAGCTTGCGCACCTACGGCCGAGACATGACCGGCCAGGGCGATCCCGTGATCGGCCGCGACGACGAGATCGACCGCATCGTCGACATTCTCTGCCGCCAGACCAAGAACTGCGCCGCGCTCGTCGGCGCGGCAGGAGTCGGCAAGACGGCCATTGCCGAGGGCCTCGCCCAGCGCATCGCCTACGGGAATGTTCCTGCCGCGCTCGCCGGAGCGCGCGTCATGGAGGTCGACCTCGGCGCGATGGTGGCCGGCACAACCCTACGCGGCATGTTCGAGGAGCGCATCAAGAACATGATAAAGCAGGCGGAGGCGTCGAACGGGATGGTCATACTGTTCATAGACGAGATGCACATGCTCTGCTCCGCCGGCAGTAGCCTGGACGACAAGTGCTCGACCGCCTCCAACATGATGAAGCCCGCGTTGGCCCGTGGACGCATCCGCTGCGTCGGAGCCACCACCTTTGACGAGTACCGCCAGTATGTCGAGAAGGACCCCGCGCTCGAGCGGCGGTTTCAGAAGGTGCAGGTGGAGGAGCCGACGGCGCAAGCAACCATTGCCATCTTGAGGGGGCTCAAGGAGCGGTTCCAAGACCACCATGGATTGCAAATCCAGGATGCAGCTCTTGTTGCTGCTGCGCATCTCGGATCCCGCTATATCACTGGTACGTCAAGAACAATTAATCTACTCTTACTTTCTTTTCCACATACCAGGTTGCATCCACGAGTGCACATAAATACTTGAGAAAATGATGATTTTATTGTTGTATCTATACAGGCCGTCAATTTCCAGATAAGGCAATTGATTTGATCGACGAGGCATGTACTATAATAGCCAGAAAGAATGCACAGATTGACAACCAAGTACATGAGAACACCACCACACGAACTAGGCTGACAAATAGTATGGAGAAAACAGTTGCCAACCAGGAAAATTGGTCTGGAAATAGAGTGGAGGAAGCAATTGTTAACCCAAATCATGTCGCGCAAGTAGGCACTCTCTAACTCATTACATTTCTTATAAGTTGGTTTTGTAGTGTGATGTCTTTGTCATGCATGTTTTGACAATTTTCATTTGAAGGTTGTGAGTCGATGGACTGGAATTCCTATTGCTACGCTCTGTGAGGAGGAGAAGGGCAAGTTAATTCACTTAGGAGACAGATTGCATGAGCGAGTTATTGGTCAGGATGAAGCTGTCAGATTGGTTGCACAGGCAGTGTTGCGTTCTAGAGCGGGTCTAGATCAAACTAGCCAACCAATCGGTTCTTTCTTATTTTTGGGCCCGTCTGGTGTGGGAAAAACAGAAGTTGCAAAAGCTCTCGCAGAGCAGTTATTTGACAGCGAAAAGATGTTGGTTAGGGTTGACATGTCCGAATATGAAAGCGTTGGTTCAATAACACGTCTCATTGGAGCACCTCCGAGGTACTACATACCTTCTTATGCAATTATTATCTTTTAACATTACGCAATGTTTTCATGCTTCGTCCAACTATTTTGACTTATATGACTGTATCACCTATTATCTCTTAAAGGTATATTGGATATGACGATGGAGGACAATTGACTGAAAAAGTGAGAAGGCATCCATACAGCCTTGTTCTTTTTGATGAGGTAGAGAAGGCACATCCCTCCGTGTTCAATATTTTTCTTCAGATTCTAGATGATGGTATACTGACGGACGGCAAAGGCAGAAATGTGGACTTCAAAAATACTATCATCATCATGACCTCAAATTTAGGATCAGAACACCTAACGGCACAATTGACAGGAGGAAAAACCCCAGAAGTTGCACGGAACCTTGTCCTGAAGAAGGTTTGTTAAGTCTAAATTGTCGTTTAAGTACTCGGTCCTGCTACTAATGGGCATACCTGTTCTTGATTCATGCAGGTCAATAAGTTCTTCAAGCCTGAGCTTCTCAATAGAATGAGTGAAATTGTGGTATTTGATCCTCTTTCACACGAGCAAATGAAAGAGGTTGCGAAAATCCAGATTAAGAACGTTATAGCTAGAGTAGCTAACAAGGGTATCTCTCTGTCCGCAAGTGATGCCGTGTTGGATGTCATCTTATCGGAATCACACAACCCGGTTAGCACATCTAGCCTATTTTCTATATTTCACGCATAAGTTTTACCACCATATAATTTGAATAACCATGAGTGTACATGCAGATGTATGGTGCAAGACCTATAAGGAGGTGGGTGCAAAAGAACGTGATGACGGTGCTTTCTCAGATGCTAGTCAAAGGTGAAATGGGTGAAGACTCCACAATATTTATGGATGCAACAGATGACAGGAAGGGATTAAAGTATGAGCTGGTGAATACGCCAATGCTAGAACATTTTGGTGCAATCGACGAGACACTGTTGCTTATGAGCTGATTCTTTTTGTTGGTATACCGTGAAAACAATGTATTTCACTAACTAGTGGTGTGGCGAGGACATGCTAGAAGATCAATGTAGTCTCCTTTCAGAAACTAAATGAACTCGCAAAATGCATGTGCATTGCAACACAACAAAATGGTAATAATCATATGTATATATAAGATCGATTGATCAGATAGGGATCTATTATGTACATGTGTGCATCTTGTTAGTTGAGCCATGTGTTTTGTTATGAAATTAGTAAGAGAACAATGAGCGCAGTTTAATTTAAGAGAAAGACATCTCCTCACAGCCGGTTCAATCAAACTCTCAACATCCTCATCTAAAAAAACTCTCAACATCCTCGTCTTTTTTGACCAACCATGTTCTTTGCTCCGATCTAATGATATGCTTTGTCCTTTCATTCCATCATACCACATTGTATAACAATGACGATGGACAACAAGATACGGTGACTTGCCTACAGTCATTTGCGGTTAAACAAAAAGTTAATAGTTGAATATCTATGGATACAAAGGCTAACATGCATTGGCATTATAAGAATCAACCTTTTTATCTCATCGATCAAAAGGGATGAGATAAAAAGGGACCTTCTCATCCATTTACTACCATACATGAACATTTTATTAGCATTCCAGTTACAGAGAGGTTAGATAAACATTTATAGCTTTAAGTGATGGTTGGTGGTAATGGTTCGGTGTAAGTTGTGTCTGCCATGTTGTTGTGATTGTCTGAAGCGATTACCACAACACATTTAAGATCAGAATATATGCTCGTATTTGCAATAAACATGTTTCTACAAAAACATTGCAACAAACACAACACATGAAAATAAAGAGATACATAATGATACAACAACTAAAATAATAACAACTAGCTGGGCGGCCCGCGCAATTGCGCGGCTAGACTGGCTACACATAGTCATATGATAAGGAAACGATTGTAGGGCAAATTTATGTCATCCGAAATATAAAAATATATGGTAAAGAAAATTAACCTTTTTAAATTGCAAACATGTGGTACTGAGATATGGATCCGACATGCAAACATCAGATATTGTTATATTACCTCCGACTTTGTCTTCAATACTACTGCGTCTCTAATGTATGTATTTCCTGCGGTAGATAGTTAAGTAAATCAACATTGTTGGCTCGTACTTTAAAAAATATGTTTTCTTCCTCAACTCGACTCATCAGATGTCGTGCATGCTCATCCTATCATAATTTCCCCTGTTGCTTTCCTTTCTAAGGATATTTTGTTACCAATATATATTCATTAGAAGTTTTCCAAATATTGTCTCCCAATGTCATCGTAGCTTATCTTTGTTGTCATATCGACTTTATTTGTAAGCGACATATATTTCCATTATATAAATGAAACTGCTTGTTATGTACATGACAATATTCATTTTTTCTGACATTTTAGTGTATTAGCCAAAACAAAATTATTATTCCATAGTTCGCACAACACATTCTACTTTCACATGTAAAGCACAATCCATATCGAGTCATATGTTCTCAATACATGACATCATGCATGTATTTACGTGATTTATATATTAGTAACATACCACCATATGTCGGTTCTAACCGCCACAAACTATGCAGTTGAATATTTGTTTATGCATGCATTCCTTGTGTCTATGATTTATAAGTATGTTCATTTACCTGTTTAAATTCTCGAGCCCCATGATTGTTACTAATGCAAATTATATTGTATTTACGTTTTTCCACATTTGAGTTTCAAGGTATTTTATTATGTAATACAAATTCGTTCTCTATATGAATTTACAACAAAAAATGCAGTTAACAAATTTCACATGGTGGTTTTCCTAATTTTGTGTTATCAAGATCCATCTTTAGTCCATCAAACGAACATATTGTAGGGAGTGAGGCTAGGTCACTTTGTTGGGGGACATCATGTCCACCCAAATATATTTTTATATTTAGTTTTTGTAGGCCCGTAGTTTGCATATTACCACTGATATATCTAAAAGTAAGTGATATGTGAATCACTAAGAATAAAAATATGTTACAAAAGCATATGGCAATTTATCTGATGAACCATTGTACCAAATAATAATCAATTAACCGATGTTCCCAGGTTTATGTCAACATAATTGAGCCATCGATTCAGTGAAATCTTAATGTAATAAACAACTGACATCTATGAACAACCGACATAATGAATTGAGAAAATAGGAAATATAGGCAATAAGAAAAAGCTACCTGACATCTATCAAAAACAATTTATAGTACTCCACAAATTATCAACCGGCAGGTTCTGACACCTGCAAAATGAAACATCCATGAGAATATGTAAACCAAGAAGAATGCATTCATGATCTCAGGCCCTAAGCATGTTTCGAGCATAGTGTGGCATAAAAAATTATATGCTCTCTTGTCAAAAAGATTGGTAGTACCTGTATTTCAGCTATATTGCAAGGATTCTTCTGTACATCATCTACAATTATTAATAAGTTTAGTGGCATCATTAGGGCAGTGAATTAAATTGCTAAGAACGTGCTCCATTTACACTTTCTAAATATCCAGAAAAGAGTGCTTAGAGAAATTTTGCACCCCTAAGAAAGCAACAGTGTAGAAAACCGGGTGACTGAAATTAATAATAGGTATTTGCGTCTATTTACAAATAAAGTTGCATGAGGATGCATATTCATTCCCATATCATACGTCCTATGTATGGGCTACTTGTAAGATATTTATGCTGGACAACCCCTTCGATGCTGCTTCCGGCTGTCGTGAAATCTGATAGTTAGCTTCGTTTGAAGTGTAGAAAAAGAGGTAATCCAAATATACATCTTGAATAATACCACGGATCTTAAATACTCATTTCTGAACTGCATGCTAATTAAATGCATCAGCGAACCTAGCTGCCACTTTTCTTCCTGCGCTATAAAACCTAGCACGTCGATGGATCACTGATCACTCCATGTCTCCATCTATCTCACTATCTGGATTGTGCGTTGGTTGTGTCATATATATGAAGTGTACCCCCTGGCTGGTAGGGAAGAAGGTGGCATTATTCCAAATTAACCAACTACATCTTCATAGTAAACCGTGTGGCGTGTGTGGTCGACTACAACACTGATCCGGTCCTTCCCATTTTCCTCTTCATACAGACATTTTGTAGACTCGGTTCCTTATATGTTTGTCAAGATCGCTTCCGTGAGATCACCGCAGTTTAATTTGGCATCCAATATTGCAGTCGCTGCCTCGAGCTCATCGGAGGATGTATGCTAGGCATTAAGTCCGTGGCTTTTCGACGACGTCGTTTCTTGCAGATTGTATGTTCCTCGTGGAATCATGGCTCTTTGTATGTTTGTCAAGCTCGTTGTCGTGAGATTGCTTTCCACGCCTCGCTGGGGAATTGCGGGGATGCTGGAAGCGACACCCATATCAGGCTAAGGTTTCTCCATCATGCAAAACCTCTAGGCTCGATTCCCTTTACGCTGGGCCTTTGAAGACGACGCCACCAGCCAAACCGATAAAAAAGAATAAAATAGGTAGAAAAAGATACCGCGATATAACACCGTCGCTGTCTTGCCTCCTAATTGCGGAGCGTCTCATTGTACCCTCAGCTGATCCAAAAGTCAAGATACCATTACCGTCGTACTTCTAAATTGAGCGTCTCATCCTACCTAGTGTGATCCAACTGAGCACAGACCCAACAATCCACTCTCACATCCAAGCATCAGGATGGTCACCATGGCTTCCGAATATTGTGTCTTCAGTTTGCCGATCGTTCGATCGAAAAAAACATCTGGATGGTTAGCATGTCAGCCCTCTTTCGTTTGCCGCCAGCGCACCATAATCTTTGATCGATAAAAGCATCTGGATGGTTAGCGTATATATCAGCCCTCTTCAGTATGCCGATCGTCCGGCCGGGCCTTCCATGACCAGCGCACCATAATCGCTCTGGCGAGACAGCAGGCTTCCCCAGAGTAGGTCCAAAGTTTGACGATACTTACCCCGTACTCCAAAGCTTGATGTCTGTCTTATCCACGTGATTAAGCCTGCAACAAACGCCTGCATATTGTCTATACATCATCCTCTTCCTTGTGGTGGCAAGTGAACGACCATGTCGTCTAGATTCCGCACTGATCGAAAACACCGGTGCTTGCCAGATAGCAGACAAAGCTTTATTGCGGCGGCGCGCGGAACCATCTGCCGCCGTGAGACCGTGACGGCGAACATAGATAAGCTATGTGGTTTCTTCCGTCCATGAGGCGATCGAGATTGAAACATTGAGCTGCGGAGGAGGTCGTTGCCAGATAGCAGACAAAGCTTTATTGCGACGGCGAGCGGAACCATCTGCCGCCGTAAGCCCGTGACGGCGAACATAGAGAAGCTGTGTGGTTTCTTCGTCCATGAGGCGATTGAGAATGAAACATTGAGCTGCGGAGGAGGTCGGACGTACGGCGGCCGGGCCAGCCGAGTCCATCTAAGAAAATACGGCGGTGATGGCGGCGTGCAGTCACGATAGTCTAGGTCAAGCTCACGACTTGTCTTAGGATGGTATATATTAGGTGTAGATGAAGACGTCTCCTATTACAACACAAAAAGTGTCGGCCATGAAGTCGTTTCGTATTGTCAATTTACAATCTCAATCGCCCACGTACGTCTTCTTCGATGCCTAGTCAACAGATCTGGGCCATTGAGATCTTCTAAGTTTACGTTGTTAAATCTCCACCATCGGTTGTCTTGTGTTTTAATTATATAATAGATTTACACTGAACTTTTTTGTTTATATTTGTATGGTTTGTATTTTACAACATTGACAAGTATAGGTTTATATTGTGATCTCGGCATAGTTAACCATGTAGCAATTTTGTTAAATGTTAGTTGTAGCTTTCTTTATTATACGGTTGGTGTCTATATATATATTCAAATAATATTGCTTTATGTTAAATCAGATTGTGTTTATAAAAATCTTCTTGAAGTATTCTTTATAATTGCATATGTTCTGGGTGAACTAAAATAACATAAAATTTTATACTAAACTATTTTATTTTTCCTCGCTTTTCTTTAGTAACATTGATGAGTATATGTTTATATTATAATCTCGTCATAGTTAATCATATAGGAATTCTTTTAATGTTAGTTGTATAATTTTTTATTATACAGTTGAAATCTATATATATTCAAATAAAATTCCTTCATGTTAAACCAATTTGTGTTTATAATTTTTTATTAAGTATTGGTTAAAATTTCATAAAATATAGGATATATATTTATATAATATATAGAGCGCGACAACCTAAATAATATATCTTCATAGTAGGCTTCTAGTATGCATGGCTAGTTTTCCATGTTTATTATAACTTTAGAGTGTAAATCGAACCGTTCAAACAATTCTTTGCTGATTTATTGCGATCAAATGTGTCTGAGAAGTTATAAGAAGTTAAATTGTAAGTTGACAATGTGTGTATACTCCGTACTTGGTATTTTAATATTGTCACCTATATCATACACCAATGAACATAAAATGATGTGGATTACTATGCATGCATACACGCAATTTAATTACTCCCTCCGTTCACAAAAGGATGTCACAACAAACTTTAAATTTGCATGTATCTAGACATAATTTAGTGTGTAGATACATGCAAATTTGAGGTTGGTTGTGACATCCTTTTGTGAATGGAGGGAGTATTTCGTATGCTCCTCGGCAACGCCTTATCATCTGCCATATATAAGTGCTCCAACCAGTTCTTAAATATAAAGGTTTTTGAAACATATAAATTTAATTAGCCATTTGTAATATGGCCTAACTAAACTCGCCTCGGAAGATAAGATATTAGCTTGTTTCCACATGATATATAGTCGGTGTTGTGACTTGTCAAGGTCCTATTACGAATTCATATTTTACCGATAGTCAACAATTGTGTACAAAACATAGTAGATCATCATAATGCAAGAAATATATTATAAACAAGATACCATTATAAATTTTAGATGTTATACTTATAACTGGTATAACTTTTGTGTTATATAATTTACATATATTAGTAAAATTGGTGAGTAGAGATTACACAAAAACGTAGAGCATCTCCAACCGAGGCCCCCAAACAGCCCCCAAAGCGGTTTATTTCTGTCCAGGCGTGTCCGAGCGCGTCCGCACACCCTTGGGGGCGTCCAGTCATGTCCGCATGCCTACTTTGTACCACCTTTTCCCTTTCTTTTCATTTCTTTTGTCCTTCCATTATTCTTCTCTCTACTTTTTCACCAATCACATGCAAGTGGCACCAAAGCGGTGCAGCGGCACCTGGGGCACTGGCAGCTGCCCGTGAGGCGGTTCGGCGCCCTTTGCCGTCCACCCTCGAGTTCTACGGCCATGGCATTGACGGCGGATTCTACTATGTGGACATCGGGGGCATCAAATTGGCTACCCCGGATCACCTGACCGTGGTGACCGTGCTTCCCGAGCAGGACCTGGACCCATCAGTGGAGATATCAGCTGAGACCATCCGCTCTGAGCTTGTGGGCTTGGATCGTGGGTGGACTTGGGTGGTGAGGGAGCTCTCCCCGACTGAGTTTGCGGTGGCGTTCCCCACTGCTGAGCTCCTCGCCCACGTGTCCTGGAGTGCTACCATCACCCTCCCGCTGCACAGCATTCGCCTCTCCATCAGGCCTTCCGACACCGACCCGGACGTGCCCCACCCCTTGCCGAGGCCTGGATCTGGATCCACGGGATCCCATCTGAGCTACGGAAGGAGGTGGGCTACGTCGCACTGATCTCCCAGGCCGTGGGTCGCTTCGAGGAGGTGGACGATAGCTCCCTTAGGAGGGATGGCCCTGTGCGGCTCCGCGTCAAGGCCCCGGATCCCAGCAAGCTGAACATCGCCTTGCCCACCTTCTACTTCGACGGGGTGGGCAGGACCTTGGTGGTTGAGCTGGAGTCTGCGGTGGACCAGCCGAGGACCACTTCCCCGTCCCCCCGCCCAGCCCGTCTGATGACGAGGATGGGGATTCTTCGGAGGACGACCCATCTGACGGCGACATGCCTCGTGGCAAGGAGGACGCTCTCCCACCTCCTGCGACCTCAGCTCTGACCGCTGTAGCTCTCTCCTCGTCCGGGGCGGCTCCTCCTGCAGGCTCTCAGGTTCAGGCATCTGCGCTTGGTCAGAGTCCTCCAGCGGCGACCACTCTGTGCAAGAGTGCGCCGATGAAGCTGGGGAGGGCTGTCGACGCCCACACCTCCCTCCCGGCCCCACCTCTGTCCTTTGGGTTCCCGCTCGCACAGTACGGGTCCAACTTCTGTGAGGGGCCGGGATCCATGGACATCTCCGGCCTCGTCTTGACAGCCCTGGGGCTTCAGTCCTCTCCTCAGGCGGAGGTGGAGGACTCTGAGGACTCGACGAGTGTGGGGATGGAGGTCATGGCCCCCGACACCCCGCGCTCCCCGGGCGCGGTCTGGTACACCCGCTCCCCGGGCACCCCGGCAGCTCCAGTCCTGGAGCCAGTCACGGTCTTCCCCGACACTCCTGTGGCTGGCACCAGGGGCGCCCTAGGCGTCACCGGTCTTCCCCCCCCCCCACCCCTGGCACTCGCCGCCACAGTGCGCGCTTGGCGAGGGCTAGGACTGGTGGCGAGGCGGTGGAGCCTACCGTCACGATGGTGGCGACACGCCGCCGAGAGGCGCTCGACCGTGGGACTGGTACGTCCCGACCTTCGCCCACCCCTACTCCCCCTCCCCCTCCCCCTCCCTCTCCTCCTTCTGGTTCCCGGTTTTCGGTTCTCGACTCTGTACCGTTGGATCATCTAGCTCTGGTTGCGGGGGACTGTGACATTATTTTCCGTGGAGAGCGGGGGCCTCGCCTTGAGCAAATTGCGGCCATCAAGGCTAAGGAGGTCTATGAGGGGGCCCTAGCGGCGGCTCGTGCTCAGGCGGAGCATGAGCGGCAGGGGCCCCCGGCTCCCGCTGGACCCGTGCAGGAGGCACAAGGGTCTGGCAGTGGAGCCCCTCCTAGGCCTGATGATGCCACAGTTGCTGTGCCTACTTCCCAGCCTGGGAAGAGGCGCGGGAGGCCCCCTAAGGCGACGTCCCGGCCCTCGACCTCTGGTAGGGCCCAATCGGTCCCCCTTAAGGGGACCAACCCCGACATTGTTTCTCAATGAATGTCCTCACATTCATTTGGAACATGAGGGGGTTTGGGCAGGAGGGCCGACGCCGCCAGTTGATCAACTATCTGAGAGACGAAGATGTGGACATTGTGGGTTTGCAGGAGACGATTCGCCAGGATTTCTCGATCTCAGAGCTAGAGAGCCTAAGCCGTCACAAGTTCTCGTGGCATTGGCTCCCGGCGACGGGACACTCAGGGGGCATCCTCCTTGGTGCCAAGGAGGATACCTTTGAGATAGAGGATATGGACCGCGGGGAGTTCTTTGTGAGCATGTTGCTCACCCATAGACGATCGAACCTCCGCTGGGAGGTGATTATTGTCTATGGCCCCGCGGATCACCGGAGGTCCGCTGAATTCTTAGCTGAGCTCAAGGCAAAGGTGGAGCGATGCTCTACCCCTGTGGTGGTGGCAGGCGATTTTAATCTCATTCGCTCCCCTGATGATAAGAGCTCGGATAATGTGGACCTCCCTAGGATGCGTATGTTCAACGACTGGATTGCTGACATGGCTCTGAGGGAGATCACTCGTGTTGGGGCACGTTATACGTGGTCCAACAACCAGGCCGTCCCGATCCGGAGTGTGCTTGACCGGGTTTAGTGTCGGTGGAATGGGAAGTTGCCTTTCCTCTGTGCTCGCTTCGTGCGGTTACTAGGATTGGCTCAGACCATTCCCCCCTCCTCCTCTCGTCTGGAGGGGGGCCCCCCGAGGTCGAACCGCTTCCACTTTGAGGAGTTCTGGCTTGGTCAGCCGGGATTTGTGGAAGCGGTTCGCCAAAAGTGGGACTTGGCGGTCGCGACTCCCCCCGCGCCTATAATGCGGTTGACATTTGGCACCACTGTGCTAAGGTCGTGCGCCAATTTATGAGGGGGTGGGGCGCGAATTTAGGCGCGGAGGTGCGTAAGAATAAGGCGGACATCCTCGCCCAGATTCAGACGCTTGATATGGCGGCTGACTCGACAGGTTTGTCCGCGGATGGATGGTTGGAGCGGTATGCTTTGGAGAACTCCTTGATGGAGATCTACAAAGGCGAGGAGATATTCTGGCGACAGCGTAGTCGCCAGAATTGGATTCTTCGCGGAGATGCTAATACAGCATACTTCCATGCCATTGCTAATGGTCGCCGTCGTAGGTGCTCTATCCCTTGCTTATGGGCGGATGGCCTCCTATTAGAGGAGGCCCAGGACCTTTCCGACCATATATACTCCTTCTATAAGGAGTTATTTACGGAGGGTCCCCGCACGGGAGTGGCTTTGGCCGCGCACTTCTGGCCCTTAGGGGCCTTAGTCTCGGATGACGAGAATAGGGAGCTTACTCTCCCATTCAGTCCCGAGGAGGTGCGCCGGGCCATTATGGGGATGAAAACCAATTCGGCCCCAGGGCCGGATGGTCTCCCTGTATCCTTCTTCCAGAAGTTCTGGGAGTATATTGAGGCGGTGATTATGCCGATGTTCCAGGAGTTCTATACTGGGACACTAGTTATGTCCCGCCTTAATTTTGGGGTGATTACCCTAATTCCTAAAGTTGTAGGGGCCACGGATGTTCGTCAGTTTAGGCCGATCACGGTGATCAATGTCATCATGCGTCTGCTCGCCAAAGTGTGTGCAACACGCTTGGCGCCAGTTGTGGAGCGCCTGGCTCACCCACATCAGTTCGCCTTTCTCAAGGGACGATTTATCCATGATGGGATTCTGGCTCTTCATGAGGTTGTTCATGAAGTCAAGACGAGACACCTTAAAGGTGTCTTTCTTAAGCTAGATTTCCAGAAGGCATATGATCGTTTGGACTGGGCTTTTCTACGCCAGGTCCTCGAGCGTCGTGGGTTTGACGACCGCTTCATATCGTGGATTATGCAGATCGTCATGTCCGGGAACACGGCCATAAACATTAATGGAGACATTGGCCCTACTTTAGGTCTTCGCGTGGGGTGAGACAAGGGGATCCGATTTCCCCCCTTCTTTTTGACCTCGCTGGTGACGCCCTGGCGGCCATCTTGGACAAAGCCAAGACGGCCGGTCACATCTCTGGTGTGGTAGGGCACCTTATTCCTGGAGGTGGGATCACCCACCTCCAATATGCGGACGATACCATGATCATGGTGGAGGGTTCGGAGCTTGACATTATTAATCTCAAGTTCCTTCTCCTCTGCTTTGAGGCCATGTCGGGCCTCAAGATTAACTTCGACAAGAGCGAAGTCATGATCATGGGATACTCCCCTGATGAGCGACAGCGGATAGCGGACAAACTAAATTGCAAGTTGTCTACCTTCCCTGTTACTTACCTGGGGACGCCCATTAGTGATTCTAGGATCCTTATTAAGGACCTAGAACCGGTCACCCAGCGTGTCAAATCCAAGGCGGAGCCTTGGCAAGGGCGGTTCACCTCTAAGGCGAGCAAGACTGTCCTGATTGACGCCTGTCTCTCTAGTCTACCTATGTTCCTGATGGGAGTTTATATACTCCCAGAAGGCACACGTCTCATTTGACAGGGATCTCTCACGCTTCTTCTGGCAGGGGCCAATGGGCGTCAGAAGTACCACATGGTCAAATGGGCGGATGTGTGCACCCCCAAAGACATGGGGGGCATTGGTATCATTTCCTCCCGTAAGATGAACGTTGCGCTCATGCTACGATGGGTATGGCGGATACTTAGAGAGGAGGGGGGACTATGGCTGCAGCTAATCAAAGCGAAATATCTGCAGGGTCGCCCCCTCTTTTCTTGTGACCGCCAGGATGGATCCCAATTTTGGCGATCTATCCAATCCATCAAGCATGAGATTAGGAAGGGTGTCCGCTTCTCCATTGGTAATGGAGAGGACACCCTTTTTGGCTGGACCCGTGGCTCGATGGGAGCCCGCTACAGCATAGGTTCCCTGCTCTTTTTGCTATCAGCGCGGACCCGATGCAGCTTGTGGCTTCGGCAATACCCAATGGGACTTGGAACATCTCGTTCCGACGAACATTCGGTATTGCCGAGGCTGCAGCTTGGACAGAGTTACGGAGTTTGCTTCCTGAGTCGCTGCCAGGCGGTCGTGACCTCGTGTCATGGCACCTGACACCGTCTGGGATGTTCTCTGTAAAGTCGGCGTATCGGAGTCTCTTTAGTACCCCAGTTAGAGCTTGGACCTCCCCACTCTGGAAGTCCCCCATACCGTTAAAAATCAAAATCTTCGTGTGGCAGCTTCTTAGGGACCGCCTCCCCTCAGGGGTGGAGGTTCGCAAGCGACAGGGGCCGGGTGATGGGCTCTGCCCCATGTGTGGGATCCCCGAGACGGGAACCCATATCCTTTTCACCTGCCCCGCTGCCAGGTTTCTATGGAACTTCGTCCACGAGGCGCTGGGGCCTGCTTGGCAGGCCTCAGACCTTGGCGAGTTCCTAGAAATCCAGGCGAACCGTACCGGGGAGAGGCGACGCCTCTTCTGGTTGGTGTTTGCCGCGTTGATGTGGACCCTATGGACGATTCGCAATAAGATGGTGATCGAGCGGATTTTTCTCCGACGTGCTTCTGACTCGATGTTTAAACTTCTGGCTTTCTTGCAGCAGTGGCACCCGTTGTCTAGGCAGCGGGACAGGGAGCAGCTGGACGCCATGATCACTAGACTTGTGGAGACCGCTCGGCGCGTCTCCGCGTCTTCTTCCAGCTAGCGCCGGAGGGGCTTAGTTTTTTGTGTTCGCTCTCTTCTGTCTTTCTTGATGTATCTCTCGCACCCCCCCCCCCCACCCCCCCCCACTTCTTTCTTGCTTTTTCATGTGGGCTTACTTGTGCTGCGCCCCCAGCAAGCGGCCTTTCCGCTCTTATGTTTGTAACTGTGTTGGACTTGCTTGGCATGTTGCTTTATTTATAAAGCGGGGCGAAAGCCTGTTTCGAGAGAGTGGCACCAAAGTTTGGGGTGACATTTGAGGGCAACGGTTGGAGAAGGTCACTTTTTAGGATTTCATCCGGACACCTGCCGGATAGTTTGCACTACAGGAATGGCGAACTGTGCCGACGGCTATTATCTGTGCCGATGGCTATTTATCGGGGCCGTCGGCACAGGGGCGACCCAGGACCAGCCGTCGACAAGTCCGTCGGCACAGAAACGGCCGTCGGCACAGACATTCTTTCCCGACGGCCACCGTCGGGACACAGGAGGCCGTCGGCACAGCATATGAGGTGACGTCGATGGCACTCTGTGCCGACGGCAAAGCCGTCGGCACAGGCCTCTACCATTTTTATTCATTTTTATGTACATAGATGGGTGTCTATTGCGTCGTCAATTGGTGGGTGTCTATTCACAAAATTTGAGAAACAATCCTTCAGAAGTCGGCTTGAGTAGAATTTTCCCTCACGGTAGAGCTGCAGACCCACAAAACCAAGTTGTTGAACTACTTTTGACACCGAGGAGTCGCTCTTTGGGTCAATAAGAAGACCAAGATGAGAGGATTTCATCTCTATAGGTCAAACAGTCTCCCTTGTCAACAATCTCTTGCAATTTGTTAATGTTGATGTTTGTCACCTTCCCATGGCCTAACCTAACCCAGCCAAGCAAAAAAGTCCACTGGGCTACCCCTTTCGACGCACGTCATTGGGGGTAGACGAAAACGTTAGGAATTTTTGCTTCTGCATGGTTTTAGTGTAAGTTTGCAAGATTTTAGTGTGCCCAAGATTACACAGAGAACATTCTTGAACCGCCGATACATAATTGACTAAGAAACAAGTAAACATGCATGTAGAACAAATTACAACAATCACGAACAACTAACAAATTTCTCCACCCTATGCCGTGCGTGTGCTGCCACCCTTGCCCTTTGACGAAGATTCTGCCTTCTTGCCTTTGCCCTTGGACGAAGCTTCAGCCTTCTTGCTCAGTGCTTCAACCCTCCTTTCCTTTGACGATGGCATGAAATCGTCGTCATCATCGCTGTCAACTACCCAGAGACAGGAACGACCGTACGAATTACGGTCAGCTTCAGTTCGGTAGAACGGACTATTCGTAACTTTCCTGTCAAACTTATCTGCAAGCCTGAGCATTTCTGCACGAATTTGGAGCGGGGTTCTATACGGAAACCCATCGCGGCATAGCTTCGCCCCGAGTGAAGCGAGATGACTCTCAGTGTGCAAAATTTCTTCAATTGGAACTACTACCATCTACCTTCAAATTGCTTGAAAGCCTAGCGAGATGCTCGGATGCGGAAATGTGAAACCCAGACACACACTTCTCGCAAGGACCAATACACACCATGCTTGCGCTCAAGTGAGTACCATGCCTACCTTCGACTGGGTTATATAGAACTACCGGTGGCGGGAAATATTTGGGCGGGAAACGGTGGCGGGAAATATTTGGGCGGGAAACGGTGGCGGAAATATTTGGGCGGGAAACGGCTCAGAAGCACACGAAGGAAACACACGATCTGTGTGCTTCTTCTGGATCCAACGGCTCACAAGCGCTCGAAAGAAACACACGATCCGTGTGCTTCTTCCTGATTGGGCAACAAAACACACGGTTTCTCCTAGCTACAGCCCGACACTGATTCACGGTCGAATGTCGTTGCATTCAGTGTCGGGCATAGCTAGGGAACCCGAATGTTTTGTGTTTGAGGGTCACTTCGATCCGGCAAGACATCTCTGATGATTACAACCGTCCGGCAAGACGTCTCTGATATTCTACAACCGTACGGCAAGACATCTCTGATGATCTGCAACCGTTTGGAACGGTCACAGGTCATCAGAGACGTCTTGCCGCTGGTTGCCCAAAGATGCCTCTCCGAGTGACGCTGGAATGTTTTGTGTGAGTGAGTAACCTGTCTGAGGAGGTGGGCTATATATAGGGTCGCAAGCCCTTTCGAGTGACTCCCTCCAGCTAGCCAATCAGGAACAAGTACGCGGATCGTGTGTTTTCTTCGAGAGCTTGGGAGCCGTTGGATCAAGTGAAAGAAACACACCGCTGATCCAACGGCTCAGAAGCGCTGGGAGGAAACACACGATCCGTGTGCTTCTTCCTGATTGGGCATACTACAGCTCACAAGCCCTTTCGAGTGACTCCCTCCAGCTAGCCAATCAGGAACAAGTACGCGGATCGTGTGTTTCCTTCGAGAGCTTGGGAGCCGTTGGATCAAGCGAAAGAAACACACCGCTGATCCAACGGCTCAGAAGCGCTGGGAGGAAACACACGATCCGTGTGCTTCTTCCTGATTGGGCATACTACAGCTCACAAGCCCTTTCGAGTGACTCCCTCCAGCTAGCCAATCGGGAACAAGTACGCGGATCGTGTGTTTTCTTCGAGAGCTTGGGAGCCGTTGGATCAAGTGAAAGAAACACACCGCTGATCCAACGGCTCAGAAGCGCTGGGAGGAAACACACGATCCGTGTGCTTCTTCCTGATTGGGCATACTACAGCTCACAAGCCCTTTCGAGTGACTCCCTCCAGCTAGCCAATCAGGAACAAGTACGCGGATCGTGTGTTTTCTTCGAGAGCTTGGGAGCCGTTGGATCAAGTGAAAGAAACACACCGCTGATCCAACGGCTCAGAAGCGCTGGGAGGAAACACACGATCCGTGTGCTTCTTCCTGATTGGGCATACTACAGCTCAGAAGCCCATTTCTCACTATATATATGTAGTCATGGCCTCCATTGGCATAGCACATCTAAACTGATATCTGATCCCTCATCACTCTCCCGTGGCGTCACCACCGCGTGTGCCGTCCGCCATGCCAAGGTTCTGCCCTCTCCCTCCCCTACGTACCTAGGTTGCACGCACCTTAGTTGTTTGATCAAATTCCCCACTCATTTTTTCAGATCTCGGCGGGAATCGATGATGACAACCGGCCATTTGTTGGACACGGGCAATGTCCGGGACTGGGCTCCGCCGGGGTGGCACTGGGAGGTTTCTTCCGGGACGCGTAGTTTGGTGAGGAATCCGGGTGACGTCGTCGACCCAGATCTTGTTTGGTGGCCGTCGCGTGGGCCAGCCTCGGTGCAGAGGCCGCCGGCCCCTGAGGTGGAGGTGCGTCGCCGTATCAGAGAGGAGGACGAGCATGTCCGTCGCTACCTGGTTAGGTTGGATACGCAAGCGGTGCATGACAATATGTGGTATACACTTTATAGGGATCCTCCTCATGTGAGTATTGCCCCAGTGATGGTTCCTTATCTTTGGGTGCAAGCCGCCGGCCGCTCAGCACCTCGCGGCTTAGGACCCGGCAAAAGTTAGTTACATTATTTGTGATGTATTATGGATTAAATAAAGATGTAACTGGTGGCTATAAGCACATTCCTACTAGTGCAAGTTTGTTGTCACTCGTCTATGTACCCAAGTTTGTTGTCATTCGTCTAGTTTAGTTTTCTTATGTTCCATGGTAACGTGACTCTTTTGTTTTGAAGGGTCCTCAAGATGCAAATAGTTTTGCAATTAGCACTGATTCATCTCATACGCAATCACTGTAGGATCGGTCGGAACCCCACCCAAACCTAGGTGTGACCGACATCACCGGCTTCACTTTCTCTCTAGTGAGTTTCTGCACTTAGAGGTGAAAACTCCCCTTTCGGGCGAACCGGATGGAATCTTGTGTCGATTTGGGGTAGACTTTGGTTTCTCATGTTCCTATGGCCTGACCTAACACAACCAAGCAAAAAAGTCCACTGGGCTACCCCCTTTCGACGCACGTCTATGGGGTAGACGGAAACGTTAGGGTTTTTCCAGCGGATTCAGGGTTTCGCCGAAGCGGGGCCCCGGAGCGTCGGAACCCCACCCAAACCTAGGTTGTGCCATACCATATGTGTACAAGTGTGTTGTGTGTTTCAAATGTCCAAGAATCTACTCCTAGGTGTGACCGACATCACCGGCTTCACTTTCTCTCTAGTGAGTTTCTGCACTTAGAGGTGAAAACTCCCCTTTCGGGCGAACCGGATGGAATCTTGTGTCGATTTGGGGTAGACTTTGGTTTCTCATGTTCCTATGGCCTGACCTAACACAACCAAGCAAAAAAGTCCACTGGGCTACCCCCTTTCGACGCACGTCTATGGGGTAGACGGAGATATAATACAATATGTTTTTTTTGTCTTCGGTCAACTGCTAGGGTTTCGCCGGAGATATAATACAATATGTTTTTTTTGTGTGGCCCTACCATATAACTGTAAAAATTTATAACAAAATTTATTAAAAAATTGTACAAATTTATAGCAAATAGGTGCTGTCTGTTTTTTAAATGGAATAAAAAAAAGCCTAAGCCGACGGCAAAGCCGTCGGCATAGGTGCTCTCTGTTTTTAGACAGGGCACGCGCCCGAATCGGCTACCTCAGTTCCAAATCGAAATCCAAATCGAGCACCCGCCCGAATCGCTTGCTCCGGCGACCCTCCCCCCTCCCCCCTCCACCGCACCACCGGCTCCTCCACCAGATCGAGCGGCGGCGCGGCCGGGCCTGCTCGCCGGCGTCCACCCGCATCTCTCCCCCACCCGCTTCTCTCCCCCACCCGCCGCTGGGCTCTGGCCATTCCACCTCCTCCTCCACGCCTCCTCCGTCCACCCTCCACCCCGTCGTCCACCCTCCACCCTCCACCGCGACGCCGCCCACCCTCCTCTCGAAACCCTGCAACCACCACCACCACCACCAACGAAAGGAGCATGAGGGGAAGGTGGGTTCCTCGCTGCCGCCGCCGGTAGAAGCACAACCTGAAGCTCCTCTTCCTCAACTCCTGTCGCTGCTGCTGCTCTCCACCAACCAGAAGGTGGGTTCATCTCTTCCTCTCTTCAATTTCTGCAATTTCCCGTGAACTAGTGTTGTGAGCAGACTAGATTGGAATACAGAGACATGTACGTGCTAGTTTGGTAGCTGTTTCCTAAATCTGAAATGTATGTGAATTTGTGAGCAGACTGCTGCATTTTTTTCGGTTGTTTAGCTACTAGGCACATTTGTGAATTTGTGTAAGAACAATAATTGCTAACAGATTCAGAATTTTCAGATTTAGGACTTAGTGAAAATTTGTCATCTAAATTGCTATTTGTAAAATCACCGGGAGCTTGTACTTATGAATGATCCCTGTGGAAGAACGATAAAAGGAACTATATTTGTGACGATCAAATTTCCTCTCTTTTTCTTTTTTGTTCTTTAGTTTACTATTTGCTTCAATATTAATGTTGTCATACTTGTGTGCTAATATTTATTGTTTCTCAATGCAGTTGATTGAACAATATGAGTCAGGGCAAGGAAAGCGCAGCTACCTTGGTTAGTACGCTGAAGGCACAAAGTCTAACCTTACACGGAGTGGACGACCTACCACCTCGCGTTACGCCGCGGACGAGGGTGCACGAGTAGGACGAGGTGGAGGACGAGGTGGAGGACGAGGTGGACGGCAAGGTGGAGGACGAGGTGGAGGGCGAGGTGGAGGACGAGGTGGAGGAGACGTGGAGCACCCACCCTCCGCTTCTGGCGACGTGGATTCCGAGTTGCCCTCCGCTTCAGGCGACGTGGCTTCCCAGAACCACCTGGAGGACGAGGTGGAGGACGAGGTGGAGGACGAGGTGGAGGTGGAGGTGGAGGCGGCGCCGAAGCGGAAGAAGAGCCGTGGCGAAGCAGGAGTCCCCGAGGAAAAATACTGGCCTAAGACCGAGGAGGCGAAAACCCTCATTGAGCCTCATGGCGTTGAGTAAGTGTACTAGTTTTGTAATTTTGAACATGAAATTTCATTTTGGTCATAACAATTTGGCATATGTACTAATGTTTACTTATTGTGCAGTTCATGGACATGGACAGGCCCTAAGATTCCACGCACTCCTGGGAGCTTGCTTGGAGCTCTGATTAGGAAATACTGGCCAGGCTTGTACACTACAGGGCCCGAGGACGAGCTGAAGTTAGCCACGAAATGGGCGGACTATGAGGCTGCGCCGTCCCCACCGTTCGAGACAGCTGCTCACGCCGTGATCACCACTTTTTGGGTAACACATATTTTTCGAATTTCGTTCATAGTTAATGACCCCACCGTGATAACTCATGACTCACAATTTTTTTATGCATGGTTGAAGCGGTTTTATCGTGTGCTGGACCAGCAAGCCGCGGATAGCATTTTGCATGCTCATTGTGTGAGGTTGACACGGCAGCAATTCTACAACCAAAAGTTTACATCCGCCAATGACTTTACCTATGAGAAGACGGGCAAGAGGGCCAAGAAGGCGGATAATGCCAAGAATGCAGCGGAGATGACAAAGGAGGAGTACATTTCGGTAAGTACATTGTCAATGGAATTCTATATTGCTGCTAAGTTGCCATTGCACTTAGCTCTTCTTGAATTGCATTTTCAGGTTATGCCCGACTGGGCCGACCGCAAAGAAGACGCATGGGATGCGTTGGTTAGGAGGTGGGTCGGGGAAGACGAGGATTTCAGCGCCGTGAGCCAGCGGAACAAGGCAAACCGAGGCTCCGAGGGAACACACAGTGCGGGAAACCGCAACCACTTCCTCTTTAAGGATAAGATGGTATATATATACATGGAACGACGTGCATTTATTTTTACCGCATGTTTCTACTTGGTATGAATAACATTTCTTTTCGTGATGCAGGACGCCGAGACTGGGACGGTAAGCACCCACATCGGTGCGTGGAAGAAGATGAGGGAAAAGAAGCCCGATCCAAAGAAGCCTCAGCCACAGGCTCCTGAGTACTACGGCAGAAGCGAGGAGGCCGTGAACAGCTACTGCACGACGTTCCAGGGGTTTCACCCGGAGGTGGATGACCCCTTGAGCGAGGAGGTCGACGAGAGGTCGGTATATATATATATATATGGAACAACGTGCATTTATTTTCACCGCATGTTTCTACTTGGTATGAATAACAATTCTTTTCGCGATGCAGGGCGGTGGTCCTCTCGGGGCACGGAAGGCCGCATGGCCGTAATCGCACTCTTAATAAGGTGGTTAGGCCTGCCATGACCTTCACGCAGGCAAAAGCTACTCTCCCTGACAACAGCCCACTGATCCCGCCTCGTCCACAGCCTCGTCGATCCACTCCCATCGATGTAAGTTTTTTTGCATCCTCTTTCCGACATTCGTTCTTCCATGGCTAAGTTGACCAGATTCATTCTTTTCGAAATTGTAGCCCGATTTTGAGGAAGCCTACGCTGCCGCTCATGCGCAGTATGAGGTGGCCTTTGCCAAGTGGGAGGAGCAGAATAAGCCTTGGACCGAGTATCAAAAGTTGTTCCGAACTGTAAGTTTTAACCTTTACTTTTGTCAAATATGACAAGTCCCACTTCCCTAGTTTGAGCCTTCATTTTTGCAACACCTGACATCTAAACTATCTTGCAGTCGGTGCTGAACTTTTTCACCACTGGAGTGCGGGTAGCCCCTCCTATGGAGGAGCCTCCGGAGCCGGGTCCGACTCCACGGATGCCATCGAGGGACGTGTTCGCTCTCTCCTACTACAGAAGAATCCCGGTATGTTTGATCCCAAACCACTGGTTACTGCTTTCCTTTGCCTCGCAGTTGCTAACTCTTGCTCAAACATGTAGGAAACGGAAACCTCGTCGGAGAACCCACACATTGATCCTTCTGCTTCTCCTAGTTCCTCGACGGGTTCGCCTCGCACCACACCGTTACATAGCGGTGGTCCTTCTGCCGGTGCTTCAGCTTCTCCTCGTGCTTCCGGTGATTCGCCTACTTCCGGTGCTTCTGCTGCGGCGATCCGACGCTCACCTATTATGAGCCGGGGAGATATGGGGTACACCCCGTCGCCGCAATAGATGTAGGGCTTTCGGCGTCTAGACATCTTCCTATGTATGTATATACTTGATGATGGTCCTATGTGTATATACTTGATGATACAGCATTTTGTGATCCATTGTGATCAATAGATGGAGCCATTGTGTGATCTTGCTTGTTGTGAATTTGTCGTGATTTTTGATTATTTTACTGCTATTATTGCTGCAAAAAACGAGCTGCTGGATGAAAAAATTCTGGTAACACCTGTGCCGACGGCAATGCCGTCGGCACAGACCCCTAAATGTGACCAAATGGGCACACCTGTGCCGACGGCATTGCCGTCGGCAGAGGCCCCTCCCAGGAGCGCCCAGCAACATCCACGTGTCCACTCTGTGCCGACGGCATTGCCGTCGGCACAGGCCCATCCACCTCGACCGGCCTGTGTGGGCCCCACACGCCGCTGTGCCGACAACCTAGGTGCCGACGGTGCGTTTCTGGCCGTCGGGAAAAGCTGTGCCGACGGTTTATACCTGTGCCGACGGTCAGGTGGCCTGTGCCTACAGTGGTCTATGCCGACCACCCTGTGCCGACGGTGGCCGTCGGCATAGGTATGTGCCGACGGCATTTGGACCTATGCCGACGGCCGTAATGCTCTAAGCGAGCCTGGAGGACTGGAGATTGTATGGGTCGTTTCCGTTCCATCTCGATTGGTGTGGTTCAAAGCCCCAATCTGTAAGAGTCACACACAAAAAAAAAAAGATCTGGAGGTGCTCTCCCTCCCGATCTATTTTTTCCCAAACTTTCCAAGAAAATCCTGAAATGAATCCAAAATAAATGTGTTAATGTGAGCTTATCCATGCGGTTAGGCGCTCTTCAAATATGAAACCATTTTCTAACTGGCTTTCCTTGCTTTCGTGAGTCATTCGAGTATGATCCAATCAATAGTTGACTGAGGCTTCATAGGAGATGCAGCCTTTAGCGAGCAGCCGCCTGCAAGTTGCTTTCCAGTTCCAGTTCCTTCTCCGACCCTTCGCTGGGCTAGTGGGATTCTCTTGTATACTATGTGATAAAGTGATCGAAGTGGGCACATGGAAATTCCTGGACTTCTTGTCTCGCGGTTCGATCCGCCCATTGTTTGCATGACTGGCCGCCTGGACAGAACACAACTATTCGCATGGCCATGACAGTAGAACTAGGACATTTCGCGGAGCTTCACCTAACTAAATCTAAATGGGATGAATACTCTGTGTTACGAAGGCCTGATTCGACTGTCACCGTCGCGCATGTTGTTTTTGGTACACATTAGTAATTCATGTCCACTTAGTCACTTAACCGTTGTTAGTTCCTAATCAAGGACGGCTAAAACTAATCCTAACATTGTGGTCAGGAGGCCATCCACATTGGCGCAATGATAGAACCTACAGTAAACTGGTCGCAATCAAATTGCACGAGCTCTTATCCGGTGTATTATTCTATATTTTCCGTCGCCGGAGACATGTGCTCACGAATCTTGACGACGGAAACCGCTGCCGCACTTCTTCCTTTGCGACGGCGGAAACAGCTGCGGGACTTCGTTAGCTGACACAGCTCGCGTGGACTGTCATTCAACGGGAGAGTAATATGATGATATCCTGCATGCGGATCTATCTATTTATAGGAGAAGAGGGTGCTGCGAGCTTGCTACTTCTAGCTAGTGCTGCTGCTCTGGTAGACTGGTACGCACAGCTTGAACAGAACCCACAGTAAACTGGTCACTCAATCCACAATGGCGAACGTCGCCGAGCACCGCGTAGAGATGCCGGCGGCTCCTGCCGCCGCCGCAGGCAATGCGCTGCCGGAGAGGTGGCTGAACCGTTTCGTGCGCGTGGTGGCGTCCATGGAGAGGCTGGGCAACGCGCTGGGCACGCTGGCCTTCACCTGGGCCGCCGTCGTTCTGCTCGGCGGCTACCCGACGGTGCTCCGCCCCAACCGTGATTTCACGTTTGCGGCGGTCATAATCTTCCTGGAAGCCTTGAGGTACGTGTATGCAGTGCAGCTACGTATCGCACAGTAAAATTCCTGTTCGGTCACTTTATTTTTCATCATATTGATTCTAGTTCAAACAAATATTATTTAGAATAGGAGTCTTCGGAGTTGAATTAATGCAATGCTTAGCAGTAGATTACCTGATCTAATTTCGACTAACCAACTTTACACACTGTTTAGAGTTTATAAGCTATTAGGTCCTCCCACTTTATTAACGTACATTATGTTTCTTCTATATGTTATTTCTCACCACATTTTTGTCGGTTCCAAATAAGATCTTCAGAAAAAAAAGGATAATGCCATCCCAACTATTTCTCATCTTAAAAAATATATCTAATATTATGTACATTCTAGCTGTTAGTGGATTGAACCAGCCCAACTAGTGTGTGGGACGATCAGGAACTGTACAATCACAGAACATGCACTTTACTATGCGGATTGTGCGAAATATGTTCTGGTTTGTGCGAAATATGTTCTGGTTAGAGAATTACGTCCAAGTTTCTTGAACAACAAACCAATCAAATTTATGAAATGGAAACACATCTCAGAAATAGGTTGCAGTAAGAGTAACTAAATTTATGAAAACAATTGCTGCATGAAAATTATTCGTACAGGCGAACGGTTACTGTTACTGAACATCTCATATACAGATTAATAAAAAAATACATGGTTACCTGTTCCCACAAACATGGCAAAAATTGCTCGGAGCTTTCAACATGAACTCGGAGCCTGAAAGTCCGAACCTGAACTAGCACTAACCAACGGAAGCATCACCAGAAGAAAGAGAACTTATGAACCAAATAAAGTAAAATGGGTGCACCGGATCCAGAGGAAATGGCGGTCAAAGAGACCATGGATGGCTGTCGTGCTTTTGGTCCCTAGATCTGTCAAGATGTATATAAATTGGGCAGAATACTACGAAGATATATCCCATATGCCTAGAAATATTTGGAGCGACATTTTTTCGTCAAACAGTTATTCAATTATAAATGTTAGACAATAAATAACCACCCCACCCCTCTTAACTATAGCAAATTTCAACAAAAAGCTATATACAGCAATCGCCGGGGTATTTCCCCTTTTCGAAAAACATTGAACTGTAATATTAATAGTTTGCACTGGTGCACTTTTTTTAGTTTCTTTTTCTCTTACAATTACAAATCATATTCCATTTTATTTGTGATATAATTTATGGGAGAAATACTAAGATGGTGCAAAGCTACACAACCCCTAAGTTTGGGCCGACCAGAACTGAAATAGAGAGAATAAAAATACACTAAATTAAGCCGACATGGGAAAAGCAACAACCAGACCAAAAAGAATGCCAGCAAGGGTTGGCTTAAATCCTATCTTGTGTTTTTATGTTTTGGCCTATGCATCGTTTTATGCACATACCAAATATTCTTCATAATGCTGAATCCACCAAGCAACCACTAAACCTTTGGTAATAGAAAGAAACAAAATAAAACTACACAACTTTAGTCTAAATCTTTAACAAGTATAAGCTCCAGTTGCGCCGAAGTTGATGAGTAGTTGGACTCGAGATTTTCATCTCCAAAGTCGAGTTTGGATCCACCAACTTTATCAAGGAGACGACGCAGCCCTGTGTCCACATAGCCTGATCACAGATCTTTTGTTTCCACCGGCATGTGCATACTCGTCACTGAACCGCCTCTACCATCATGCTTTGTTCGGCTACTGACTTCTCGATAAACGGTCACCTCTGGAGGAGATACCGGAAGAAATAGATGTCCCATACCTTGTATTTGGCTGCAGTACCTTGAAGTTGGCAAGCTTATGTCATCATGCTGCACTTCACATCATTTGTACACGTACCAGCCCAACAAGAAGGCAAAAAGAATTATCAACTCTGACAAAATAAGTGGAACCAGGACTTTTAAGTTATTCATGTTAGGATGTATGTCTTATAATTATGGATTGTATGTTATCCCTTTTGTTTAACTATACCATATGTATGTACTACAGGATGTTCAGCCCCAGCAACAGGCTAGACTACCAATTGTTCTTCTGTACGAGAGGTGCTTTCAGGTCTCTTGGCTCGAATGGGCTGACCTGGTTTGTCTGTATGTCCAATGTTATGGTGTGGATGATGGCGTCAATGACAATATCACCTATGTGGGGTGCAATCCTTGTGACTTGCCCATTTATGTGTCTGAGACCTGCAAGAGTACTCATAGCCAACCCGCTACGTCGCGTATTATCATTATGGAGCCCAATGGTTGCAGTTCTATTGCTTTACCCACCTATACTTTATAGTTTGGATGAAGATGGCTACACTCACAAACTCAGTTTCAAAACCTCAGTTACCATGCGGACAGCACACCTGATACTACTTGTTTCCGTGCTCCTACTGACAATAAGCAGGTTGCAGTTGCCAAGTATCATCAAATTAGTAGACTGGGCTCTAGGCAGGAAAATAGTGTTTTGGCGTCCAGTTATTCAAGACATGAGCATGGTTGCAGCAATAGTGATGTTGGTGTTCACTTTCCATGGCACAATTAATAAAGTATATTTTATCACACTTGACATAGTGGTTCTAATGACTGTGTTCTTTGGCAACCTTCAGATTCCAGCTGCTGCATTGCGTATCGTGCTGGCAATGTATGGCATCCTTAAAGCCAACAAAAACTACAGTAGAGATCATGATGATGGCAAGGCGGACCTTGGGGACATCTCAAACCTTATACCAACTCTCATTATCTTTTATGGGATGGTGCTTGGCCAAGGAACATTATATATTGTTGCCAGCATAATTGACATGTTTTCATTCATCCCAAGGAGATCTCTCATCCCACGTGCTGGATTTAGAGGCTTTGCAGGAGTGAAATATGTTAATTTGTACTACGCATATGCCTTCAAGAAATCCATGCAAGGGATGTGCTTGCTCCAGTGAAGACCAGCCTCGTCACATTTGCAATGGATTCTTTAAGGTCAGACTCACCCAATATGCAGCTATATGGAATTAAGATGCTGCACGTCTTTCTGCAAAAGGAGCACTTAAAGACTAAAGCCATATCTGAACTCAACACTTCCCCTGAGACAGTGGCTTGCTTGGTCAACATGTTGGGCTGGACAAGTGAAGGGGACAAAGATATTAGATCATTTGCCGCAAAGGTGATAGTTGAGATTGCTGATAACCTCCAAGTTGTCCATGTCCCCGGGGCAATGCAGCTTATAGCCTCACTTCTGGATACTGCTGATGTACAAGAAATAAAGTGTCATCTTTTGTACATTGGTAGCACTGAGCTAAAACAAGATAATCTGATTCAGAAAGGTAGCAGGAGTGAACAGACCTCCCCGATGCTGAAATGGTTCAAGAAGATGGCAAGATATTGTTTTATTCCGAGGGAGGATCCAACTAACATGGATGAACAAAAGCCACATATACTCAGATTCTGGATGTGGTCCGCTCCGGAGGAAGAACCATCGACAGATGTGGATCTCCTCCCTGTATTAGCCATGTTAATTCTTGACAAGATTTCTAGCTTTGATCTTCAGAGTTGCGTAGAAATCTACAAAGAAACTTCTCTCATCTCAAAGATCATAGAGTTCACTACCAACATAATTGATATGACAAATATCAATGAAACCCACAAGGTACTGCTGAAAGGTTCATCACTGAAGCTTCTGAGAAGACTTTCAAGTGCTAAAGGGAAACTTGGTGTAACTTTGCGCCGGAAGATTTCAGAACATCCTTTCTTTTTGAGCAATCTTGCAGAGATCCTGGATGACAATAGGAACAGCCAGGAAATTAGGAAGCTCACAATAGAACTTCTTAGAAACCTTGCCATGGACATAAATATAAAGGAGGAGATAGGGCACATGCCTGTGATCATTAGCAAGTTGATGCATGGATTTCTCAGCCAAGGTGCACCCTCAACTACAGATTCAGGTGAACTGCTGCGAATGATCTCTGGGCAAGCACTTGCAGTACTATCAATGGATAGTGCCAATAATTGTTTGGCTATGATAGCAGAAACAGGGTATGTATTCATCAAGGCACTGACAGTTATGATCCACGGAGACAAATACAAGTATGTAGCATCAATCCTGTTGCGGAATATGTGTGTGAATGCTCGGTCTGAGCTTGGCGACTCTGACATGAAGGAAATCTCCTCCATTCTGAGAGAGGTGAGTATGCAAATATATGCTATATGTGCAATAGTAGAGGCGGATAGTGTAGCTTAATATTTACGCATTTTTTTAAATCTTTTCCTTCTCAAACATGTAAGCTACTACAGTAAATAGATAGCAGCATGATGAATTACCCCTACTAAACACAATACAATTACATGACCATACAAACAAAAAGCTGCAAATATTACTGAAGTATTATCGTGGATTACACAACAAAACTATTTCCCATGTAGGTGTTGGAAAAAATAATGGACGCGGAAGGGGCAGAACTGGAGGTCCTTGTTGGCCTTAGCTCACAAATATGTAATGCCATTCCTGACGATTTTGCACGAGAACTGGAGCGTGGTCAGATCAAGGAAATATTTATAAAGAGGCTTGTTCATGCACTTACCTCAAATATGACACCCACGGCTCATTGTCCTGGAATAAGGAGGGTGATAGTTGAACTTGTCATATACATGATGGAGTATGACCCTGGGTATGCCAACTATTTCAAGAAATATCGGATGATGGAAGCACTGCTAAGGGTGGAGCGTACACCTTCAAAAGCTGAAAATTACAAGTTCTTCTTGGGTGATGCAGGACTCATGAAGCACGGTATACCTGTATCCTCTCTTGTGTCCAGAGCAAAACAACTCATGAGCACTGAGTAGCTAGGAGGCATCAGCAGTGTGACCTGACATGTATTGTGTTGATATTGTACTGCTTATCTCTATACTGAGACTTGTAAACACGCTCAATTTACTCACCATTGTATGTAGTGAGTTATGTCATTGCAGTCCAAGGAGAACCCATGAGTTAAGAGTTTATATTAGAAGTGATGTAAGACCATGGATATATACGGTGACGCGGAGGGAAAGCTAAGCTAGTACAAATTTGTATGCAAATGACGTCAAATAAATCGAAACAGAGGTAGCACTTATTTGTAGAGATAAATGATATATGTATGGCCGTTATGGAAAAAAGATTCGGCTTTGTTATCCAATATGAAGTGTCATCGTGCTTGCGCATTGTCAGGTGTCGAGGCTTCAGACTGTTAAATTTTGGGCCTTGAAACGGGTGTTTCTCCTAGTAAATGGTATGGCATCTTAGTAGTACACTAATATGGAGGTAAATTTTTTGCATTCCAGATTCGTGTAATTAGGCACTAACTGAAGAGAAACTACAGAGCACCTATATCACCTACAGCCACTAACTGAACTGAAGAGACGCAAGTAGAGGCCATGGAGAAGGCAGACCTGCTTTGTGATTCAAATGAAACGCCATATCACCCTGTGTATGGTCTTAGTGCTGCATTCTAAACCAAACCCGAAACTCAATGGCTTGAACATTGAATCCACAAAGTCGATGACGTTTGGTATCGACTATTGTGTGGTCAAGAGGACACACTGCACTAGAGATCCTAACCAGGATGTAGTTTGGGCTGCTAGTTTCCAACTGTTGACCCTATACTAATAACCATTTTAACTGGCAACAAACCTCACATCAACACTGTCAACTGCCGGATAATTCAGACACCAGAGAGCTGACATTTCAACCACACCATCGCGGTTGGCCAGAAACCACAACGGAAGCTTCTACCTACATCGATAAACCCGAAAGCTTGGGGGTGGGGGAGCCTCTCCGATGGGTGCTGGAGCCCCTGCGGCTCGTAGGCAAGCGCCGACGGCGCAGGGCCGGCAGGCGGAAAAGGGGAATGAGGGAGACCGGGAGGAACGGGAGGAGGGGGTGTTGGATGTCGACGAAGAGCTGTTCAGTGATCCCTGCCGTAGCAGAGACGGTGGCGGTGCGGTGGCCGCCGCTTGGTGTTCCCTGCGGTAGAAGAGACGGTGGCGGTGCGGCGGCCGCCGCCGCTTGCGAGCGCCGAACCCAAAGGGATGAATTTCTTCTCGATTAAAGGTTGTTCTTCCAAATAACCACGTCAATATTTTAAGTCAATACTCTCCCAGAAACGCATGGAGTTAAATACACGGGTACTAATTCTTTTTACTAAAATCAAAATTTTCAGTTGCAATGAGCATCTAAAACCAAAGGTTTTTCTAGAAAACAAAGAAACAAAGAAAAACAAGGTATTGGAATAATGTGAATTGACCTATAAAAAATGTACCCTCGAAAAATATGTACCTATTGAAAAATAATTCCAGTTTATTATTATGAATAACTTGGATTAATTAATAGACTTTTATGTGTATAATTACTCAAACTAATGCGTGAGGTGCTGCAAAGTCTTGTAAAGCATCTCGTGCACCTCCACCACGCCCTTCGGGGGCTATTCCAAGCAAGGTGAGCATGCAAGATCTTGAGCGGTGTCTACCCGGCAGAGAGGGGGTCACGAGGTCGATCTCCTTAACCACGTCGGTTCCCACCTCCTCAGTGTCAGTCATGGATCGAGTCGTCGTGGCGGCGCAGACCCGGGATCACGTCGCCTCAATTGATATTGTGGATGGTATCAACGAGTGCGGGCATGACAATGAAGTTGTCGCACGCCCAAGCCTAAACCACCTCCCCCAAGTCTACAACTCGCTCCATGCTCCTAATCGCTGCCATAAAGAGTGTTCTTAGTATCATTTTGTACTAGTGGAGGAAGAAGAGGAGACAGACAAGGAAAAACGGTACCACAACACCTCCGCCCACCCCCATAAGTCATTCCTGCGGTTGACACCAGCCTAACCTCCCCCCCCCCCCCCCCCCCCCCCACCACATCCTCCCCAAATTGCTGCCTCCCCCGTTTCACCACCACCGTGCCACTCCCCCTACCGTGCAACTTATTCTCCGGCGTCGACAAGTATGCAACTCCCCCCAAGTATAATGCTTACTTTATTCTCCTAGTCGCTTTCTCCGCCGTGGCGTTACTGGTTCCAGTTTCGGCGAGCAGGTGGCTAATGGTAGAACGCGGGTGGGTGTTGTGACAATATCGGTGAAAGAAGAAGGACATGGAGAGTGGATTGGGGGAGGAATATAAAAGGAGATGCAGGGATGACACCCACCATGTGAGCACGTGTCGCGCGAGTTGCCACCCTCTAAGAATACCTCCAACCCCCCCCCCCCCCCCCCCCCCCAAATCTCTCCCTATTTGTTGTCTGGGCAGACGGCCCGGGCAACACCCGGATATGAGAGAAAGTAAAATAGTTTAACCAACCGGTTCCTATATATTCGGACTGTCCGACACTCGCTCATACTTGTTCTGAACCACCTTTTATCTTTCTTTTTATTTCTTTTGTCCATCTTTTCTTCTCCAGCGGCGACATGCAAATGATCGGATAATATTTAGAGACATGTCTAGACACATGAAAAAACGAGTGTCCGAATCGGACACGTCTCGACACAAGACGTTCCCTCAGACATATATGAGGGGTCAAATTAGAATTCGCCTATGTGACGACCTTCTAACGTTGTAGGCCTAGATCCCCACTCATTTGGCTGGTAATGGTTGTACACGAGCTCGAAACGAAAATAATAGTGTAGCCCCAGCCATCGTCCATTCAACCTCGAGCCAATGGCATGTAGAAGTTATGTGGACAAAGCCTGCCGGCCTGCCCGGCAAACGATATACAATTAAGAACCCAAAGTGGCCGGCCATTGTATAAGTGTTTTGTACTTTACTATAAACCCGTTGCCGATAAATGCAAATGTTCAAAGCCTATGTTGCCGCGTGACGCGAAGTTCCTTGAGCGAAAAACGATGGCCAGCAGCACAGCCGGCGGCGGAGAGCACCGCGTCGAGGTACCGTCCGCAGCTTGCGGCGGCAGGGAAGGCAAGACGGCGGCGCCGGAGAAGCTGCTGAACCGGTTCGTGCACTTGGTCGCGTCGTTGGAGCGGTTGGGCAACGCGCTGGGCACGCTGGCGTTCACGTGGGCGACCGTCGTCCTGCTCGGCGGCTACTCCAAGGACCTTAGCCGAGAGCTCTTCCAACTCGTGACATTCGTGGTTTTGTTGGAAGCTGTGAGGTACTCACTCTAATTCCTGGACATATTTTAGTTTATGCTTCAGAAATGCCGCACTATTTTGTATACTCAACACATGCCTTTAACAACGGATGAACGAAGTTGCATACTGTGCGTTGGACGCTGGAATTGCATGATCACGGTTTTTCACAGGAGTAGAAGGAAGACGCGTACAGTTCACACACAATACACCCATACCACCACACGCATACGAACGAGTGCGTACTTCCTACACATGGTACAAATATATCAGAGGCGAGAGAATATCTTTCCACAACTGCATAATAGTACTATCTACTACTACAACTAAAAATATAAGCACAAAAGATACATGAGAGCATTTTTCTTGCACTTGCTCGCTCGGTGACTATGAGCACACAAACTCGGCCTCATGTGGCCTCAATATTAGTATCACCATGCAAACCTTGCATCAAGGTAGCCACCAGAAATCCCATTCGTATTGGACCATCTCTGGCTCTCCAACCATGTACTCCCTTTGTGTCAAAATACAAGGCACGCTATTTTTAAGGTGGTCTTTGAGTCTTAACTTTGACCACTAATATATAACAAGATATATTGAATGGGAATGTATATATGGTACCATTAGATTCGTCTTGCAAACTTTTTAAATTTCATATATCTTTGTAATAATTTTGGATACATATTCTAAGTATAAATCATGGTCAAACTTATACGGCGTTGACCAACGGAATTAAATGACGCCTTATATTTTGAGACAGAGGGAGTACCTACAAAGCAGATACCAGATGCCTTCCACCATCATTTTGAGCATCATCATTTATTATTTGTCAACTCCGATTCCTACAGCGCACTATAGCATAACCCCAACACTAGCTCTTATACAGTCGCGGCCATCTCACCTCACCATTCTCCTGAACCATGCACGCTCTTCTCAGCCCAAGACACTCTCATTTCCTTCACACTTCTTCCACTTCTCAAACACATTTCCAACCTTGAAATCTAGCATTTCTCTATCAAAAGTCTATCCCATGTTGGTCCCAACCATCTTCGCATCGGGTCGGACTCCACTTATGTGAAGACCCTCAAAATTGAGCGTCTTCATTTTCACAACTTTGGTAACGACTGTTTGTCGCGAAACAGATTAAAACGCAATAGTGATAATTCTGGGCACGATAATTCTTCCCAACCACCATAGTTAGAGAGATAAATATTTGTAAGTCCTTGTACACAAACAACACCTTACATCCTTGCAAAATTCGAAATATACATTTAGGTCCTCCTCCACAATCCCTTGGCAGCCACGGTAGTCTCCAGCTCACAACCAGCACATCGATGCACAAGTGTAAAATCTGAAGTGTATGTGTTACAAGTGGTAAACATGCATTATCCGTGTTGATTATCTTTGCCTTCCTGGAGTGAAATGATTTAAATATGAACTGATTGTACGAATAATATGCCTAGTGTTCTACTCTTCCTAGATCGGTGATGCTAGTGCATCTTCACTCATGCCAAGATGTAAAACCTAATTAATTAACTTACTTCAAATTACTTATTTTTGTCATAAGTTGATCTAAAGCATGGCTCTGTTTATTAGTAAAGTATATTGTCTTGATCTAGTTTTACAAAGAGTAAATAGGACTAGATTATTTATCAATCCAGCACTACATGATTATTACCCCCAATGCACTCATCTAGTGTGAGATCCTGGCTCAGGGCTCAATAGGATTGATAGGATACTCATGTCAACAAGTTGCAACTTCTTTTCCGGAAGCTCATCTGGAAGGAACTCTGATGTTAAGCGTGCTTGGCCCGGAGCACTCCAAGGATGGGTGACCGACCGGGAAGTACTTCCCGGGTGCGCACGAGTGAGGACAAAGTGCGCAGAAAAGACCGGTGTTGATCTGTGGGGCCAGTCTAGAGAACCTAGAGAGCTGCCAAGGGTGACAGGCCCAGCCGGGGGTAGGCCGGGGTGTTACATCTAGTATGTAGATTAATAGGACATGTGCATGCATTACTCGTTACATTTACTAGCACTAGCAGTAGTACTAGAGTCAGATGCATCAGTAGAAGAGAAAAGAAGAAGGGAATAGATGAGCACGTACCCGATTGAGGAGGCCGGCTGTGGCGCTCCATCGCCGGCGACATGCATGCGCCGGCAGGTAGCATACTAGCTCGGGCCGGCCTTCGCGGCGCCGGCGCCGATGCAGCCCATGGACGCCGGGCTGTACGATGCCTCGCTGTAGGAGTAGCCCTCGAGGGAGAGGGCAGGACGGCGCCGTTGGAAACAACAGACAGTGAGCCTCCTGACCAGGGGAGCGGCACTAGGTTCGGTGGCGACGGCAACAGCAAAAAGTTAGAGAATCAGCAGAGAGGGTAGTGTCATGGACTGGATAACCACATGGGCCGTGATGGTCTTTGGACCGGCCTATGAGCCCAAGATGGCAATGCATGCAGCTATAGAGGGCAAACCACAAAATAGAGACAAAAAAGACGGAAAACGTTTTTTGCACTCGGGCATCATTTAGGTTAGTTAATAGTTTAGGCCTACGTATTTGCACTGTTCCTCTATAGCTAACAAATGGTATAGTTCTCTATATTTCTCCGTATACACGGTAGTATATCATGCAGCTCTTCATTTATTGCGGTGCCAGCGCATGGACTGATGTCGTTTCAGAGACTGGCCGTCATCTCCCTTGGTCAATATGGCAAGTCAGTGTAGCTGTTGCACAGTGCCACAGTGCATCGTTCCTGCCTTACACAGTACGGTTTGTGTCCATATATCCACCAGATGTGCACCGTCTTTTTAACCCTTCTAATGGTGTCATTATTGAAAAAATAAATACTTGGCCTTGATTGAACCTTTCTAATGGAATTTGTCAAGAAAACTACTATGTAAACCGAATTTATAATTTGTAATTTACGTTCTCCACCATTTTAAATATTTTTCCTTTTTTTATTGGGCGGCTTGTTTATTTATTGTCATGATTAAAGTCAAACATTACCCAAAATATAGTCCAGGAATCTAAATCTTTCCATTTCCTCTCCGAATCTCTAGGGCCAGCTGAAAAAAGAGGCTGATATAATGTCAATAATGTCTTTTGGGACGGACTAGTTTATGCTCCCACTATGCAAAACCCGTACTTTAAGACGTAAAAATATATATAATAAAAAATCTGGGTATATAATCGGACATTCTATATTAGCACAAGAAATTCACTGGAAAAATACAATGCTTAAAAAAGACAAATCCCAAGGTTGTAAAATGACTTTGCAAGTATCATTTTTTTGTCTGTTTACACAAGTCACAAAAAGTTTTTTGTGGATTTTTTGTGTATGAACTTAAAATATATGTATGTTCATCCGAATTTTTATTATTATTTTAAATTAAAATATATGATAGATAACGGGTGTATCAGTCCAACAATGTCTTGTTCTGTTTTTCGTTCGCCGTCTCTTTTTTTTTTTTTTGAACAAGAGAAGGGCCTCGAAGGACCCCGAAGTCGCTGCATTAAAACTGGGCGGTTACAGATGTTTGCATACAAGACCGTAAAAGATGTAAAATTACAACCGGGGCCTACAATTTAGCATAAAGAACCCTGAAAAGTAAGAAAGAAAAGCCATCCGGTCCTTGACCTTCTCCGCCACGAACAGAGCACCATCGCCGGCAACCCTCCCTGCCACCGGGGACAAGACCACTTGGGGCAAGAAGAGCTTTGAATGCCGACTGCACTCTGCGGATGAGCCTCCACACTGGAGGTTGAACTGGCCTCTTTGTAAGGCGATGAGCACGGCGGCAATCAGCGGCCACCATGGATTGTTCCTCAAACCGCAGCTTCTTCAACCAAGGTACTCCTCCCAGCTCGCAAGACTCCATGCCGCGCAGCTCCCTCCCCTCGCCACCACGGCCGGCCGGAGGGAGGAACAACACCAAAGAACTTGAGAAAAAGAGGAGCACGAGCACACAAACCTCGAGCTTATTTAGAGGGTAGGCCACGAGACCCTTGCTGCCCATCTTTGTCTCCGACCTCCGGAACACCATGGACAGAAGAATCACCGCCGCCGGCCGCCGCGAGCAGCTCGGATGCCTCAGCAGCTCAATCCCCTTCGGCATGACGCCATTCTGCACTTGGGAACATACAGCCTTAGCTAAACTACAACTACAATAATATACAGAGGAGGGACGGCCTCCCCTCCCCCACCATCTCCGGTCGGCAGAGCCGCCGGATCTGGGGAAGAGAGGAGCCAGAGCACCACGGACGACTCTCAGACGGGAGGGAGGAGAGAGAGAAGGAGAGAAGAAAAGAAAAGAAGAGCGGTCGTTCGCCGTCTCTAGTTTTCACACGATCCCTTCACAGGTCCAAAGTCCCTACCGATAAAAAAACTGGACCAAATTACTCCACCCAGTGCACTGTCACATCAGTCTGAGAGCTACGAAGTACGAGTACTACTGTACTACTCCACACTCTGAAATGAGCGCACGTAGTTGCCACCCTCTGAAACACTTACGAGTTGCAGAGTCCACTGTTACAATGTACGAAGCAGGTTGTATTTTTATTTTCCACCGCTCCGTATTTCATTGAAAAATCACTTTGGCACAAGTATCCAGGCCAGAACGAACCAATCAGCTTGGCGGGTTCACTGGTGCACGGGTGTAAGACATCCCCTCTGCAAAAAAGAACATAACAGTACATTGTACTCTGATCTCCCTAACCCCTTCGTCTACCTTCCAACCCTTGTATCTCTGGATCATGCCATGAGATTGCTTCTATCTACTCCTGAACCCTAGCTTCCCTCTTGAATCCCCCTTCCCGTGTATCCCAACGATCTAGGTTCGTGACAAAATGGTATCAGAGCTAACGACTCCGCTCTCCGCCGACACGATAATCGATCCGTCCACAGATCCCTTCGATCGCGTCATTTTCACGTGCAAGAAGATTCTTGCCATGTTGAGATCACCTGTGGTGCAGCCAGAGGACTCAGGAGTCGACCGGGAGCTCGTGGACGTCTTCGACGGTGCCATCAGCACCCCAGACGGTGCGGTGCCCGCCAAGTGTTCGACGCTAGGTTTCAGCCCCAACGTCGGCGGCGTGGAGGTCGGATTCGCGTCTATGCAACCGGATGACTCGAGTGCCGACCAGGAGCTCGCGCACAGATGCGACAACGCCAACAGCAGCCCAGATGCTGTGGTGCCCGCCAAGTGTTCGATGCCGGGTCTCAGCCCCAACGTCGTCAGCGTTGAAGTTGTGGACTCATCTCAGTAGTCGGGGATCGTTTCCACGGTCTATCCTGGACCTGTGGGAGCTCCGCCGTCGTCGACCATGCTACAGCTCGGGATCCTCAAGCCGGGCAAGCAAACACCCACCACATGTTCGACAGATGTCCTCAACATCAACACTGATGCCAAGAGCGCCAAGAGAGACTCGAACACCCTACAGGAAGGCTTGGTGTCCACCTGTGCTATAGTTGTACCTCTCCCTGCAACCACGCCACCACATCCTCTGGATCAGCTCGGGTTAGTTCTAGCTCGGCCACCACCATGGCCTGTGTGGATGGCATCGGCGCCCTCGACAATCTCACCAACCATTAGGTACACCCATGTTGTGGATCATGTCGTCACTACTAGTGGGAATGGCCAGGACGACCGCACAGAATGGCTACCGGATAGGCTGGTTGATCTGACAGAGTCTAATGCTTTTGTGTTCTTCGCCACATCTTATCATGCCTGGGCTGTACTCCTGCATACGTTGTCAGATGAACATAATTGAGTGGAAGCCAACTTGGCATCAATCTGGATTAGTTTTGGTGCGGTCACCGCCATGGAATCTATGGAAGCCAACTTGGACATGCAGAAGTGCATTGTTGTTTGTTCCTGTAGGTCCGTCTGCATCAGACTCGCACAACGAGTGTTCGGCGTTGAACCTCAACCCCGACACCAGCACCACCCATGTCAGGGAGGCACCATGGACTGGACAAAATAGGCTGCATATTGTTCCTTTGGCTGCAGATGCATTACATACACCTGAGCTTCGACAGTTCACTGTCTTCGAGAATGAAGTGGACACCACCCAGCTAGATACGAGGGCTGTGCCAGCAAGCATGTCGTCCAGTCCTCAAGTGCATGCATCGCTACTTGTAGCTGCATGCAACGAGATTCAAGTTGGAAATGCCATGCCTCTTGATCCCGGAAGGAAGCCTCAGTCAAGGGTCAAACTTGTTTAGCAATTCCATTTGCTAGTTCTGAGGTACGTATGTTGCCTGGTGATTGGGAGAACCATAACAAGCTCAACTTGCACAGTATTTGCAATGTTCTTCCTATAGTCAATAACCAGTGGGCCTGCAAGATTAATTCATGGAGTAGTGTCATCAATTGTCAGCAATACAACAGGCTAATACTTGATTCCTTGGGAAGAATAGTGGCATGGAAGGTTGATTATAATTGCATGTACATGGGCAGGAGAATAATCAATGCACTTGACATAAATCTCATCTTGTAATGGTATCCAGGTGAGCATCTTATCCCGTGTGAGATGCCTCGGATGGTCTCTTGCATTTACTTTCAGATGAACAACTCTAAGTGGACTGGACAACAACTAACTACTGAAAATAACATGGCTGCGTCTGTACGTAGTGCAATATGTGGTCGTGATCCTGTTGGTATCAACTCATATTACAAGCATAAGCATATCGCTGGCTGACCCCGCTGGCGACATAAGATGTGCTGATTTTTTTCCACCACATAGCATGCTCCCTATGATTATTCAAGCCACTCATTCCTCTACAGAGAGTATGTTTCCAGACTTAAGTGCAGCTGGTGCCACTTGGAGAATTTATTACCAAGCCCATCCCTTGATTTTGTGGCATCTTGTGGTGATAATGCTGGAGATCTTGTCATGTTATCTGTCACTATACCTTGGGACCCAGGGTTTGCAACCAGCTGAGGAGAGCAGAGCTGCAATCTGAGTGACTGGAGCAGCATAATAGTTGTCCTAGTGCGATGTGGTGCTTTTGGTCACTTTCTAGGGCTGCAGAACAGCGAACCGAGTTACAAAAGGTGAATCCAATTGGTGTTCAGATTACTCTGTTGCTAAACCTTCTCATACCATTGCAGCAGAAGCATGGTGGTTTGGTTCTTCTTCAAAGAATTTTGCCAACAGCCAAATGTTTGTTACATTCCAAAAGTGACTTGGTAGGGCGTACGGCTAGTTCGCCAATATGTGGAGATTTTGTGGCATCTTGTGGTGATAATGCTGGAGATCTTGTCATGTTATCTGTCATATACCTTGGGACCCAGGGTTTGCAACCAGCTGAGTAGAGCAGAGCTGCAATCTGAGTTACTGGAGCAGCATAACAGTTGTCCTAGTTTTTTTTTTCGAAAGGTCCAGCAATTGCTGGCTCTCGTATGTATTAGCAGGGGGAAAACTTGTACACAACCGTACACCGATGTCGCCCCGGACGAAATTACGTCCGGAGGCGAACAGAAAACAGAAAGAAAGGAAAAAACTGGGCAACGAGCTAGCCACCCTTGTGGCACTGAATCGGAGCACCTGCAACGCAGAACCACGGCCCTGCCCCGTAGAGCCATGGCCGCAAAGCCTCCCGAGGCCGCCGCCTCGGCGCACGTCCACCGTCCGGGGCCGCCGTCCCGGCCTCCACCGTCCAGGCTTTAGAGCCACCCCGCACGACCGCTGCAAACCCGAAGCTCGACGAGGGATAGGACACTCCAAGGCGGCGCCTCCAAGGAGGTAACGACGTGTGCGCCGCCGCCGCCCGCTCCAGAGGAGCTTAGGTTTTCACCTGGAGAGCCTAGTAGCAGTCACGCCGGTAGAGGATCGTTGCTCCCAAACAGCGCAGTCAAGAAGGAGAACGACGCCCTAGGGCGCTGCCGCCGTCGGCACCTAAGTGCGAGGTTTTCACCTGGAGAAACGATCCCGACCGCCAAGCCCGAGAGCTTGGGCCAGGGAGCAGCCAGTCGAGTGGCCTGGTTCTGTCGCCGACCACCTTCTGCACTGACGCGAAGCCGAAGATCTCCATGTCAAAGACCAATTCGGATCTGGTCCCCGACGCTCTACAGAGCAGCACATCCGGATCCCTGGCCGGGCCACCTGGGAGGCGGGAGGCCAGAGCCGGCCCTCCCGCACCACTGCCGCCTACCCGGGGCCGCTGCCCCGTCTCCCATGCTGCCGGAATACCAGAGAACTCCGGCAGCGAAGACGCTGATGACGACCTGACCACGCAGGCGCCGTGAAGACCAACCGAAGAGCATGACGCCGACGCGATGCACGCACTTGGAGCAGGGGAGCACCACCGAGCCCACCCGGCTGTGGCCCGCTCATCCCAAGGCGGGCCCAGATCGGGCCCGCACGGCCCGCCACCCGGAGCTGCGCCAGGAGCCGCCGGCATCGCTGACGCGACCCCGCCATGGCCGCATCTAGCAGATGCGGGCGAGCACGCCGCCGCCCGACGAGGAAGGCAGTCGGGCCCCAGATCTGAAGAGGAAGCCCCGCTGCGACCCGCCCGAGATTCGCTCCCCTTCGCCGCGTTGTTGACGAAGATGGAGGTTGCAGTGACCACAAGTTCCGGGGCCGCCACCCCGGCTTCCCGACGCCGGCGAGAACGACCACCTCCCCCAGCAGAGTTGGCCGACGGCCGGCGAGACGATTAGCAGTAACCTCCCCCCAACAGCATTTGTCCGCAGGGGGGCCGCCGCCACCGCGGCAGGCGCCGGCGGCAGCGGTGGCGAGCGGGCCCGGGGAGGAGGTGTTGGAGGCGGCGCGTCGGTCGCCCCCGGTGTCGCCCTGGGGAGCGACATGGGAGGAGGGGAGAGCTAGTGCCATGTGGTGATTTTGGTCACTTCCTGGGGCTGCAGAACAGCGAACCGAGTTACAAAAGGTGAATCCAATTGGTTTTCAGATTACTCTGTTGCTAAACCTTCTCATACCATTGCAGCAGAAGCATGGTGGTTTGGTTCTTCTTCAAAGAATTTTGCCAACAGCCAAATGTTTGTTACATTCCAAAAGTGACTAGGTAGCGCGTATGGCTAGCTCGCCAATCAGCACGCCTTGGGATCCAGTTGTGCAGATTAGACAAACAGCTCTAGATGTTGTTCTGTCACAACCAGTTCTAGATATTTGGGCAAGTCATCAACTCAATGTTTTGTGGTTGTACGATCCTGGTGGTTTAAAACCAACACTTGGCTAGGGCAAGCCGAAATTTAAGGTGAGGGAATGTCATGGACTGGATAACGACATGGGCCGTGATGGTCTTTGGACCGGTCTATGGGTCCAAGATGGCAATGCGTGCAGCTACATAGGGCATGCCACAAAACAGAGACAGGAAGGAATAGGACAGTCGATTGTACTCTGATCTCCCTGACCCCTCCCGACCCCCTGTATCTCTGGATCATGCAATGAGATTGGTTCTATCTACTCCCGAACCCTAGCTTCCCTCTTGAGTCCCCCTTCCCGTGTATTCCAGCGATCTAGGTTCGTGACAGGTGAATTCTATCTCGACCTTCCTATTTTGAAAAGAAAAATGGAAAAATAGGAGAAAAAATATGACAGAAAAAAAAATAGGAGAGAAAAAAACCGAGAAAAGCTAAAGTCACTTTCGAAGGTTTAGTTACGGAAGCCCTACCCAACAGAATGTTTCGCGTTCGGCTAGAGAATGATACCATAATCCTGGGCTATATTTCAGGAAAGATCCGTTCTAGTTCTATACAAATACTGATGGGGATAGGGTAAAAATTAAAGTAAGTCGTTATGATTCAAGCAAGGGACGTATAATTTATAGACTTCCCCATAAAGATTCGAAGTGTATCAAAGATTCGAAGGGTAGCGAAGATTTGAAGGATAGCGAATATTTGAAGGATACCACAGATTCAAAGGATTAGGGTTTTTTTTCTAGGGTAAAAAATTGAAGTGAAGAGACTTATTTTTTCAAAAAGATTAGATTTATAGTTTAAGAAAGGATACGGAAATATGAAAGGCAGTGAGAGTGAGAGTGAGATGAGAGAGAGACTCGGAGGTGGCCGGATGTGGTCGATCGAGTTTTCCTTGGCAGTGAGAGTGAGATGAGAGAGAGACTCGGGGAGACGAGTCGACTGGGTAGGTTCGGGTTACTGGAGTAGTTTATTTAGTTGGCGTGCCTCGCCCGCTTGGTCCACACAGGAGCAGCGAATCGATTTAATTTGACTAGTCTTTCTGCTCTGTACTTTGATTGGATTAGCCTGAATGTCTAATCCTTGTTCACATGTGTGTGGCATCGCTTGCTTAGCTAGCCAAGAATTGCATAGCTGAGAGCAGGGGCTCAGCCACCCCCAACATTCAAATTTTGTTCACAAACTGTCTAGTACGCATGCTTGTAATCAGTGTTCTAAGCCGACTCCAACAAGATTTCGCTCCCTCCAACAAATTTCGCCCCTCCAAGCCTAGCGGCTAGCTCCGTCCCTGGTTGATTGTGTGGAAGTGAGGTTCCCCTGGTTATCAGCTAAAAATTTAACCAACTGGCGCTTACTTCAAAGCGGCGCAAACCATGCTGACCATGGACCTGGAATAGGACGGGCTGAACCGACTAACCATGCCAAGTAGCTACCTCTGCACGGGTGAGAAGGTGGGCTGTAGCCGGGTAGGTGCAGTCCACCCTAAGGCGAGATCGCCGGTCAGGGATCTCGATCCATGGGCTTTTAGTAAGGTAAGGAGGTAAAGCAGAGGTAGTGTACAGGCCAGCTAAAGGTTCTGGTTCCTTGGTCTTAGTCTTGCGCAGTGGTAGCGCATGGACGAGTTTGACCAAGTGATGCCATGGGCAAAGCAGTACACCTCTGATCAGAGTAAATGTGATATCACGCCTAGCTTCCGGGGTTGGAAGTGCGTCGTGTGGGTTTTCCTCTAACAAAGGATGTAAAATCCCACGTCGTTCTGTCGCCAGCTGATGTCTACGCACGCTTCTATTTTGTAAACAATGTTGGGATTCCAAGTGCAGAGGTTTGTAGAACAGCAGCAAGTTTCCCTTAAGTGGATCACTTAAGGTTTATCGAAATCAGGGAGGTATAGGTTAAAGATATCCCTCTCAAGCAACCCTGCAATTAAGATACAAGAAGTCTCTTGTGTCCCCAACACACCTAATACACTTGTCAGATGTATAGGTGCACTAGTTCGGCGAAGAGATAGTGAAATACAAGTAATATGGATGATTATAAGTGGTAATTGCAATCTGAAATAAAAATGGCAGCAAGCAAACTTGAGCCAAAATGAGAGCAAACGGTGTTTCAATGCTTGGAAAAAGGCCTAGGGATCATACTTTCACTAGTGGACACTCTCAACAATAATAATATAATTGAATACATAGATATTTCCTCTTCACTATGCTACTCTGAACTATTCTCATGTTGGATAACAATTCATTGTGTAGGGCTACAAAAGCACACCTTAAAGTTGCATTCCACATCTAGGGGACCCCAATGTCACTAAGAGCGCCCCAAAATAGTACTAGACAAACACCACAATTTCATAGAGACATCCAACACAAATAATAGCTCATGATAAGTATTCCTGTAAACTTTAGCCTAAGAGTCACACACGGTGCGCACACTGTCAACTTCGCACCATGGGACAAAGGTGACTCCGGAGTTTACATTAATAAAACCACTCAAGTAGCATAATTCATAAGATAACAAGAGTAACATCCATGGATCCAACTAGATTACAAAGCTCATGATCACATAAAGATCACACCATGGGAGAGAGATGAACCACATAGCTACCGGTAGAGCCCTCAGCCTCGATGGAAACTACTCACACATGGTCATGGTGAGACACTTGATGGAGAGGTTGATGAAGATGGTGCTGGTCTTGACGGTGGTGTTGATGGAGACTCCGGAGGGGGATGGAGGAGCCCTCCGGAGGTGATTCCGGCGGCGTTCCCCCCTCCGATCTTCTCCGGCGGCAGCCTTCTGTCTCCTGTTTCTTGGTTTTCTGTTTCTCCGCCGCTCCTCACAAACTCCTCGGGGGGCTATTTTTATAGTCGGTTTTAGGTCAAGACGAAGCCACGGAGACGAAAACGGACGGCATCGGAGCCACGAGGGGAAAAGAGGTGGGCCCACGCGGCCAGGTACAGTAGGCCGCGTGGGACCCCCTAATTCCCAGCCTGTTGGGCTTCTGGTCTTCAATTTAAGCCCATCGCTTCGTCTCGAAAATTCTGAACCGTGCTCTCTGACCTTGCCCTTTTTGGAGTCCCGAAGCTCCCGGAAAGTCCAAAACACTAAAAAAGACGTTTTCTGACTGTGCAGGGTTAATTCCATAAAAATAGGAAACATACCAAATATTCCCAAAATCATTATAAAACATTGATATAACCCTTATATGATGCAAATATGATTGGAATATAAGTAATATAGTGCAAAGTTCATGTATGCATTTTACATGCATCAACATCCCCAAGCTTAACCTATACTCGTCCTCGAGTATGAAGGTGATAAAACTAACATGGACTTTGCAGTTTAATACTATCAATTGATATCAAAGATGATTACTATTGCTACATAGAGTCAAATGATTCATTCTTCAAAGGAGTAGCAATATGCAAGATAGTTTATGAAGTGATATCAAGTATTCAATGCAAGGATGTTCAATGATAGTTCACAAAGTGTAACATGAAAGAAGTAATATGGACCACATGTATGCATAATGATAAGTAAGAACATCCTACATGGTCATAGAGTGTAGATGAAAATCTGAATATGGTGGACACTTTGGAAAGATATATATGTGAGTAGAGGTAAAATGCATAAGTTTCATCTAACTTCCAAACTCTTCTACTTAAGTTAATGATTGCAATGTGGAATCTTGGTGTCAAGCTCTCATTACCCCTATCATAGCATCTTGAATGATTAAAGTTTAATGTGAAAGCAAATATGAGTAGTGTGCTTGATAAAGTAAAGGTTAGGTGTCTCATGCCCCTTGAATACAAGTACCTACACCATGAGTTACTCAACTTGGAAACAAAGCAAGTTCAAGTTATATATCATTGTAAGTAATAATAGTATCATCAAGAGCGTCAACTGGGGTACCTCTTGTCCCAGGATATGGAACAAGCCCATATCAAAATGACAAGACAAACAAACAAATGAACAACCTCAACACCCTTTTTATTTACCATTGGAATAGCTTTTTATTGTAAGGTGTATCATAGACGGTTCACCATAGCATGTAAGTAAATTTCCACCATGAATGATGCATGGCTTAGATTAGCGGCCCAGGCGTCTCTCTAACCATTTATACAAACTCATTTAAACTACTTCATTTCCACCTTTTCACCATGATAGGCATCCATAAACAAAAGTACATGATATCAACTAAATGATGAAGGAGCATGTTGAAAGCTTTGCATGTGACAGCACATATGGGCTAACTCCCAACCTCGACATTTATCAAGCCACTAACATCATAATTTAATCACAATGGGTCATGTTTTATTTATGCAATAAAAGTAAAGTGTGCATCAAGTTCGTGAGAGCTATATAACCAACTTTTCCCATAACAATCAATAACATAAACATTTTCATTCAGAGGTATAGATAACACAAAATCATGATAACATACTCGGAATAGCATAAAGCCAATAGGTAGATATGGTGGACTCACTGGAATAACTTTGGTTGAAGGTGTTGGAAACAAGTTTTTACTTGTTGGAATTTTTGGGCTAGCAAGAGGGAGAAAGTTGACCATCTAGATGCATGCATGAGTGTCCATAGAACTAACTAATCCATGTTAAACAAAGTAAATAACATTCAGCATCAAAACATGAATAAGTGATAGCTCTTGATAAAGCATTTGCAAATTATTACTCATAAACAAGCTCATGAATCATGCAACTATATGTATCATTAAAAATCAACTCAAACATCCCTTTTCCCAATATAAAAGCATCCAACATATTTCAACCCATATTTCCAGTAGCTCTTTCACATATAAATGATAGTGTGGTGGTCTCACAAAATAACAATCAAACCAAAAACAAACAAAAAGACGCTCCAAGTTTATGCGATAAAGTGTTTCGATCGAAAAACAGAAGTTAGACGTGTGCAAACCGAGAGTGTGTAGGTCCAGTGGGGTTGTCTTCACATCCCCAAGCTTATGGTCTTCACCATCCTTGGATAGCTCTTGGTGCATCTCCTCCAATCCCTGTGAAAAAACTTCAAAACACCGTTTCTCCCATTTTCTTTTCTGTGGGGTGCATTAGTAGTGATAAACAAATAGGTTTCTTGCTGCATATAATCCTTAAACAAAACATCATATGAATGTCCAGAAAGTATAATGTTGTATGCCTACTCATAAACTCATTTGAATCAAAAAGATTCAAGATAAAAGTTCAAAACATGCATAAAACAAAATGGGACAGAATCTGTCCAGAAAAACAGCAGCAAAACGTATTTTTCTACCCTACCAAACTTTGCCGAAAAATTAAAAAATTCATGCATACAGAGGATGAAAAGTTGCAACTACAGTTCAAATATGAGCTCATTCGGAGTTACAGAATAAGAATTAAAAATCATACCGTGCACAGATTCGTGCAGGAATAAAATCTCCGAACGCTATAAGCAACTTTTCAAACCAAAATGGGTAAAACTTGGCACTTTATTAAAAATTCCAGAAACTAAACTAAAAACAAACTCTCTTGTTACAGCAAGAGGACACAAAGAAAATCACACATAAAAATAACCGGGTTGCCTCCCGCAAAGCGCTTTCTTTATAGCCATATAGCTAGGCTTGATAGTTTTAATGATGCTCACATCGGAAAGAGAGCATCAAGAGAAAAATATGAAACACATTTAAGTCTAACCCACTTCCTATGCATTGGGATCTTGTAAGAAAATAAATCAATGAAGCACAAAGTGACTAGCATAGGAAGGCAAAGCAAGTGCAACTTCAAAATTTCAACAAAAAGAGAGGAGACTTAATATTATTGAGATATATGAAACCGTGTCTCCTCTCTCATAAGGACCAGTAGGTTTTAAAGTACCCAACAAATAAAAGCAAATCAAGAGAAAGGCCAAAACCTTCATCATAAAGAGGATAAATTTAGTAACATGAAGATTTCTATAACCATACTTTCCTCTCTCAAAATAATTTTCAGCGGCATCATGAATAAAATCAACAATATAGCTATCACATAAAGCATTATTATCATGATCCATAAGCATAACAGTACTATTACTCTCCACACAAGCATAAACAGTTTCATTAGTAATAGTGGGAGTAAAAATATCACATCCATCAATGTAATCATCATAAATAGGAGGCATAGAATAATCGAAATGATTTTTATCCTCAATAGTAGATGGACTGAAAATATCATATTCATCATTGTAAACATCATATATAGGAGGCATATCATAATCAACATAAACTATATCCTCAATAGTAGGTGGAGTGAAAATATCACAATCATTATAATCATCATATATTGGAGACAAAGTATCATCAAAGAAAATTTTCTCCTCAAAACTTGGGGGACTAAAAATATCACATTCATCAACAACGGCTTCCCCAAGCTTAAACTTTTCCAGAGCATTAGCAATAATGGTGTTCAAGAATTTATAGTGATAACATTGCTACCATCATGCAAATAATTTTCCATATGTTTTTTAATTTTCTCTTCAAACACATCATGTCCTAACTCAAGATAAATTTCATATAGCTCTCTAATTTTTTTCCATTAAGCCTAACTAGTGAAATAAAAACAAGAAACAAAAAGATATAATTGCAGAATCTAAAGAAGATACCTTCGAGCACACACACGCCGGCAACAGTGCTAGATAGCTTAGTAGCCAGAAGATGTGAGTACCTTTTACCTTACCTCCCCGGCAACGGCGCCAGAAAATGTCTTGATGTCTACGCACGCTTCTATTCTTGTAGACAGTGTTGGGCCTCCAAGTGCAGAGGTTTGTAGAACAGCAGCAAGTTTCCCTTAAGTGAATACCCAAGGTTTATCGAACTCAGGGAGGTATAGGTCAAAGATATCCCTCTCAAGCAACCCTGCAATTAAGATACAAGAAGTCTCTTGTGTCCCCAACACACCTAATACACTTGTCAGATGTATAGGTGCACTAGTTCGGCGAAGAGATAGTGAAATACAAGTAATATGGATGATTATAGTGGTAATTGCAATCTGAAATAAAAATGGCAGCAAGCAAACTTGAGCCAAAATGAGAGCAAACGGTGTTTCAATGCTTGGAAATAAGGCCTAGGGATCATACTTTCACTAGTGGACACTCTCAACAATAATAATATAATTGAATACATAGATATTTCCTCTTCACTATGCTACTCTGAACTATTCTCATGTTGGATAACAATTCATTGTGTAGGGCTACAAAAGCACACCTTAAAGTTGCATTCCACATCTAGGGGACCCCAATGTCACTAAGAGCGCCCCAAAATAGTACTAGACAAACACCACAATTTCATAGAGACATCCAACACAAATAATAGCTCATGATAAATATTCCTGTAAACTTTAGCCTAAGAGTCACACACGGTGCGCACACTGTCAACTTCGCACCATGGGACAAAGGTGACTCCGGAGTTTACATTAATAAAACCACTCAAGTAGCATAATTCATAAGATAACAAAGAGTAACATCCATGGATCCAACTAGATTACAAAGCTCATGATCACATAAAGATCACACCATGGGAGAGAGAGATGAACCACATAGCTACCGGTATGAGCCCTCAGCCCGTGGAAACTACTCACGCATGGTCATGGTGAGAGGACTTGATGGAGAGGTTGATGAAGATGGTGCTGGTCTTGATGGTGGTGTTGATGGAGACTCCGGAGGGGGATGGAGGAGCCCTCCGGATGTGATTCCGGCGGCGTTCCCCCCTCCGATCTTCTCCGGCGGCAGCCTTCTGTCTCCTGTTTCTTGGTTTTCTGTTTCTCCCGCCGCCCTCACGAAACTCCTCGGGGGGCTATTTTTATAGTCGGTTTTAGGTCAAGACGAAGCCACGGAGACGAAAACGGACGGCATCGGAGCCACGAGGGGGAAAAGAGGTGGGCCCACGCGGCCAGGTACAGTAGGCCGCATGGGACCCCTAATTCCCAGCCTGTTGGGCTTCTGGTCTTAATTTAAGCCCATCGCGTTCGTCTCGAAAATTCTGAACCGTGCTCTCTGACCTTGCCCTTTTTGGAGTCCCGAAGCTTCCGGAAAGTCCAAAACACTAAAAAAGACGTTTTCTGACTATGCAGGGTTAATTCCATAAAAATAGGAAACATACCAAATATTCCCAAAATCATTATAAAACATTGATATAACCCTTATATGATGCAAATATTAGTGGAATATAAGTAATATAGTGCAAAGTTCATGTATGCTTTTACATGCATCACCAGCCAACTTCATAAGTAAAACTTGGTTTTCCAACAAAATCATGGATTGGGAAAGTATTTCTCATACAAAAATTTGATCGGACGGCTTGGTGTCCGTCGAGTTTTCCTTTTTAAACCCCTGACCGAAACCTTTACCCTCTGCGACTTGCGTAGTACGTCTTGTATACGCGCTCAGCCTTGCTTTCTCCGTTGACCTGGCAACTGACGATGAAAGAAAAGTTTGTCAAAACATATTAGGATGAGATCTGGTACTAAATACTCGCCGAGGCAAACCCAACAGTGAAAACAGGTCGTCAATTGAATTAACTATTTAAGAGATAATTTATTTTGAATTAACTATTTAAGAGATAATTTATGTGTTTTTCATGTATTTTGAGTTCAAACCATTAAATATTACTCAACATAATATGACTAGTAGCATCAAAACTTCTCCCATGTCTTTAAGAACTAAACAAACTATTTGCAAGACATAATATGGATCCTGATCAGAGAGCACATAATTATAAATAACAATCCGGCCATAAAAGAATTTACCGATAAAACTCAATAGTATCAACTATTATGGGTAATTGGTACCAGCGGAGAGATCCCAATGAATAACACAAGCTACAACCCTAGGATATACAATGAAACAAGATGGAATGGTGAAGATGATGGTGCTAGTGTTGTAGATGTAATATTTACGTAATATTTATGATGACAAGATGGAATCCCAATGAATAACTATTATGATGATCCTGATGATGCCAAACGTGATGACGATGACGACGATGACGATTTCCCTCTTCGGGAGGGAATTTCCCTGGCAGATTTCTCCCTACCGGAGGGCTTTTTCTGTCTGTCTCCTCTCCGCCCTGAGACGACAGAGAAAATTTTTGCAAATCCTCTCCCATGAGTTTTAGTTCAAGTGGTAGAAGTACGCCAAGGGGAGCTCTGGATGTGGGCCGTGCCTGGGGTCCCCAAAGCATGCTATGGCTCCCCTCTACTTCATATTGGCTCCCCCCCCCCCCCCCCCCCGATCTGACGAATAAATAGCTTATGTATTTTCTCGTAATTGTTGGAGATCCAGAAATATAGTATCTTAATGGTGCTTTTTCCAGCAGATTCCTAACTATGGCGGAGAAATCCTGAGAATTTACAAACATGCAAAATAAAATAAAATAAAATAACATAAGTATTGCATCCTAATATGAAATATATCAATGAATAAGAGTAAATTATGATAAAAATAGTGATATAAAATGGACGTATCACATGGTCGGTTCTCCAACGAGCGACGTTGCAGTGGTGGCGTCTCTCTTTGACTATGTGGATAGCGAGGAGTGGATGACAGGAGGCCTTGGTGTTGGTGCTGCTTTGGCGATGTAGATTGAGAGATCCTGAAAGTATGATTAGGTGGCAGCATGCGCGCCTGGTACCTTGTTATGGCAGAGGTGATTTTGGGCGAAAGCCTAACGCTACGACGTTAACGAGGTGATGCATGTGGGTGTCGTGACCCTCTTGGGGGGCGTCCGGGTCATCTTCCCTATTAGAGGTCTCCAGGTGCAAACGTTGGACCGTTTCAGCTTCACAAAAGGCGGCGTTAATAGTCTTACCCTCTTGGGGCTTCGTCGTGGAGCTCATTTACCTTTCAATTGTGTCACATTGACATCAGCGGGCAAGCTTGGATCCTGACTCAAAGCTGCTTCACATTTAGCGTGGGATGGTGTTAGGGGGATCCTATCTTATACAAGTGACGACTTATTTGTTACAATTTTTGGTCCTTGTTGTTTGCTGGCATGATCGGCGCTCCGCGGCCTCGAGAGAGAAGGCAGACGGTCCTCTCCAGCGAGTCAACGAGGGCTTGATTTGTGTGGTGTAACGTTGTTAGTCATTTTACCAAAGAGGCGTGGTGTTACTTCAAGTAGGTTGTCTAGAGGGCTTCTAAGAGGGGTGCGACTACTCCTCTTATTTTCTTATATATTTGATTTGCTTTGTAAGAGGGTTCCCTCACCATTTTATATCGGGTTGCCGTGCTAATTAATATATAAAGCAGGACAAAATCTTACTTTGAGGAGGGTATTTAAGCAATATTTGTTTTGGATAAATGGAATTATATAACAAGATACAATTACACACTGCCTTTGCGACAACACGATGTCTAGGGTAATCAAATCATCGAAGATGGCCACAACCAGATTATTAAAGAAAAATCAATCAATAAAAATAACTACATCAACCATCAATGATGGAAATCGAGATAACATTAGAGGTAATCTGACAACGATGACTCTAAGAAGGAAACGACACATGAAGTCGATATTGTTGGAACCAACCACTAAGACCATGTCATTGTTTTTGCCACAAACAAAAGTCTGAGCAAACTTCAACCAATGCCTTCGACAAGGGAACCCCGCGTGAATACTGCCATTGCCAACTTTAACCAATGAAGGTCGAACCTAGAGATTTTCAACATTGGAAATCAAGCCCTATCACTCAGAGTATCACCTAGTCGCTTTGTGCTGCCATGACATGTCGATCCATCATCCCACAACCAAACACTCATGGTCCTGACGGGACCAGCCAGGCAACTGAAACCATGCATGTCGAAGGCATGTTGGCGAACCAAACAATGCAAGTAATCTTGTTTCGTTAAAACCTAACATAAGAGAAAGACATAGAGCAATAGAGTTCACCTGGACGTCCAAATAAACTACCGTCTATGAAATAATCCCATATTGTCGTTGACCAAGTGTCCGCTGCTCATATTGCAACTTCTGAACTCCACAACCTAAATTAGCAAGCAAAACATGTTTATTATGTTTCTTATTTCATGGCAGATCACTCAGGTATTTCATAACTGCGTATGCACTTCATTTGTCTTTATCTGCACTTTGTCTTAGTTATGTGGATTGAACGATGACCTTTCGCTTAATGACACCATATATATATACTCCAGGATGTTCAGCCGCAATAACAATAGACTCGATTACCAATTGTTCTTCCGTACAAGAGGGGCTTTTAGGTTCCTTGGATGGGATGTGCTGATCTTGATCACATTGTTACTGGATATTGAGGTGTGCTTGATGATCCGGAGTGGCGACACAATACTTGTGATTGTTTGGGTGACCTTCTGTCTGCCAATACTTGTGCTTGGGCGGTTTCTAAGTTCAGGAGCTGCAAGACTACTCACACGCACTTCAGTATGCCATGCAATATCATTATGGAGTCCCATGTTTGCAATATTATTGCTAGGTCCTTCGGTACCATATGGTCAAGGTTACAGTGACAAGCTTATTCCCAGAAACTCAATGACCAGATGGACAGTGTACCTGGTATTGTTTGTGGTTGTGCTCCTACTTACATTTAGCAAACTACGATTCCAAGGTATCGTCAAGCTAGTGGATTGTGCTCTGGGTCGGAAACTGGTATCTTGGCGTCAGGTTATCATAAACTTGTGCATGTTTGCTGCCATAATGATGTTGGTGTTCACTTTTCATGGTGTGTTCCGAATTTGGATTATGTGGTTACAATTATATGCTCTATTCATAGTGTCATTTGGCAACCTCCAGTTTCCAGCAGCAGTAATACGCTACGAGCTCGCAATGTACTACTTTCGTGGTAATTCTAAACATACTAGCGCGGAAAACCTTGGGCAATCTCTCAATATCTTCTACGTGATGGTGCTTAGCCAAGGAGTATTGTACATTGTTGCCTGCATCCTTGAGGTATTTTCTTTCATCCTCCGAAGATCCCTCCTCCGCCGTGCTGGATTTAGAGGTGCCTCAGGAGTGAAATTTGTCAATTTGTACTACGCTTACGCCTTTGAGAAATGCATGAGAGGGGCTGTGCTTGCTCCAGAGAAGATCAGCCTCATAACATTTGCTTTGGATTCTCTAAAGTCAGATTCACCGAAGATGCAGCTTTATGGGCTTCAGATGCTGCACAGTTTTCTGGAAAAGGAACCCTCAAATACTAAAGTCATATCACAACTCACCACATCCACGAAGACAGTGACCTCTTTGTTCAGTATGTTGGGCTGGAACGGTGAAGGTGATAAATGTGTTAGATCATTTGCTGCAAAGGTCACAGCCAAGATTGCTTGTAGCCTCCGAGTTGTCCTTATTCCTGGGGCAATGCAGCTCATAGCCTCACTTCTGGACACTGTTCACCAACATAATATAAATCATTCTCTTATGGACACTAATGTCCAAAAGATAGGACAAGACACCTCAATTCAGCGACTTGGGAGGGATGAACAGATATCACCGATGCTTACCTGGTGGAAAGAGATGGCAATATATTGTTTGAGTCCAGCAGATGAGCCATCTAACAAGGAAGAACAGAACTACCATATTTTCAAATGGATTAGAAAATGTTGGTCCGTTCCTAAGGAGGAGCCATCCACAGACCAAGATATCCTCCCTTTACTAGGCTTGTTGATTCTTGAAAGGATTTGTACTTCTGATCTGGAGAACTGCATAGAAATCAACAGGGCATTTGGACTGATCTCAAAGATCATAAAGTTTACAGCCAATATAACTGACATGAAAAATATTAATGAGACACAACAAATACTGCTTAAATGTTCCGCACTGAAGCTGCTGAGAAGACTTGCAAGCACTAAAGGCCAGTTTGGTGTCACTTTGCGCCGGAGTATTTCAAATAACCCCTTCCTTTTGAGTAACCTTGCAGAGATCTTGGATGATAGTGGGAGCAGCCAAGAACTTAGGGAGCTGGCGACAGAACTCCTTAGAAACCTCGCTGTGGATGGAAACATAAATGAGGAGATCGGGTACATCCGTGTAATCATTAGCAGGTTGATGCATGCATTTCTCAACCAAGGTTCACCTTCAAGTACAGATTCAGATCATTTGCTACGAATGACCGCCGGACAAACACTAGCCGTCCTGGCAATGGAGAGCTCCAATAATTGTTTGCTTATGTTAGCTGAACCAAAGTATGTATTCATCAAGGAACTCGGAATTATGATTCATGGTGATAGGTTTAGGTATGTAGCATCAAGCCTATTGCAGAATATGTGTGTCCATGCTCGACCAGAGCTCAGTAACCTGGACCTAAAGGAAGTCTCCTACACTCTGCAAGAGGTGACAATTGCTATTTAAGTTCCAAGTGCAATTATAGTAGCTGATACTGCAACTTAATATTTCGACATGTGCTTGCCAGTCTTTATTTTCATGATTGTTGTGGACATTTAATTTGGAAGTGCAATATTAGATACCGAAAATTAGTATACACCTTCCTTCAAATTTTGGACTTCCTGCATACCCATGTGTGCTCTTGGTATCCATGGCATTTTGAACCTACTCATGCGATCGAGTAATTTGAACACTACTTATAAGAATAATTACTGGTATATATACACAATAAAGCAAGTAACTCGATGCAGACATGATGGATTTTCAAAAAGGTGTGAATATTATTGAAGTTCAATTGTGGCTTACATAGGTTTGCTATTTCCACCACAGGTGCTTCAAGGAATAATGAATGCGGAAGGGACAGAACTTGAGGTTCTTGTGGGACTTAGTTCGCAAATATGTCGTGTCATTCCTGAAGACTTTGCACAAGGATTAGAGCATGGTCAGATTAAGGAAAGATTTCTTAAGAAGCTTGTGAATGCACTTAAATCAAATGTGGTACCAGCTGTTCATTGTCCTGGGATCAGAAGGGTGATAGTTGAGCATACCATATACATGATCGAGAGCAATCCTAGCTACGCAAACTGCTTCAACAAATGCTCAATGATGGAAGCACTGCTAATGGTAGAGCGTACATGTTCAAGGGCTGAAAATTACAGGTTCTTCTTGGGTGACGCAGGACTCATGGAGCACAGCATACCTCTATCTGCTCTCGTGGCTAGAGCAAAAGAACTGATGGGCCGTGGCCCGTGAGTGGCTACGAGGAATCATCGTATCACCTGAACAATGTAATTGGATGAAATTGGACTACTGATAATATGCCGCCATGCTGGGATCTGTAAACACACTCACTCTGCTCACTGTAGTATTGGGTTGCGGTCGAAGAAGAAGATTCCATAATTCATAGTTGACGTTGAACATGATTCGTCTTGAGTCTTGACAGGCCGACATTGTGTGCCATGACCCATGATTGAGACTTTGAGAGCAACTCAAATAATGGCTGCATTAGTGCATTTTAGAAAGATGGTGAGTCCGAAATCCTAATTTGTGATTCAATGAGCAGTCGAGGAGCGCCAAATTCAGGCCAAAACTCTATAAGCTCGTCCTGATAATTGCTCATGAACACTCGAGAAAATTGCAAAAAACCACCACAATTGGTGGTTACGTTGCAAAAGACCACCGGTTTTCAACGAATTCGCAAATCACCACCACCACTATTGAATGACAGTGTTGCAAAAACCACCGTTTTTTTTCTATGACCACGTTTTAGACGAACTGACGCCGTTTATGACAGGTCGGACCCACTGTCAGGTATGATGTGGCGCAGGCAAATTTTCACAAACGTCCTACACAATTGTTTTGCCATTTCATCTTCCTCAAGCCCGCGCGTGCCTTGGCTGGCGCCAGTGGCCGGCCGGCGCTCGGCCGTGCCCGTGGGCGCGCCCGCGCTGGTGGCCGAGCGCCCGCGCTCGAGCCGTCGCTGGCCGTCGCTCGTGACCGTGCCCGTGCCACCCCTGCCCGCCGCCACACTGGGCCGTGCCCGCGAGATTGGGTCAACGCTAGCATGAGAGAGAAAATTAAAGAAAAAAGAGAAAAATATTATGGAGGATTTTCTTGCAAAATTTTCACTCGCCACGTCACGCTTGACAGTGGGCCATACTTGTCAGAACGAAAGTTAACTTAGGTAAACAAGGTCACAGCAAATTTCGGTGGTTTTTGCAACACTGTCAGCGTATAGTGGTCGTGATTTGCGAATTCGTTGGAAACCGGTGGTCTTTTGCAACGTAACCACCAATTGTGGTGGTTTTTTGCAATTTTCTCTGAACACTCAAATTTCAGTTGAATAGATTGCTGCGTGAACACTCAAATTTCACATAATTGCTTAAGCATTCAGTTGTGCCAACATGGCAACATAGGTGTCGTGGAAACCTGGTGACTCCCACTTTTGGGCCAGCCTAATGGCGACTAAGTGTATGTTTTGTCCACACCAAGAGACAATAAAACACTTATTCTTCGAGTGTAGTTTCGCACGTTCTATATGGTCATCTATCCAGATAGCGTTTAACTTATATCCACCTGATGCATGTAAAATGCATACATGAACTTTGCACTATATCACTTATATTCCAATCATATTTGCATCATATAAGGGTTATATTACTGTTATTTAATGATTTTAGGAAATAAATCAATTGTTTCCTATTTTTATGGAATTAACTATGCGCAGGTAGAAAACCCTATTTCTTTCCTTTGATGTTTCAGGGACCCAAAAGACGTCCAAAAATTATGGAAAAATACAGGCATCATTATTTTGGAAGGAGGAAGACCTCGGAGCGAAGGAAGCAAGCAAACGGAGGCCAGAAGGCCAAAAGAGGGTGCCCCACGCGGCCCCTGTACCTGGCCGCGTGGGCCCACCTCTTTTGGGCCTTGGGGTTATGCAGCCGTCGATCCTTTCTCCATCGCCTTCGTCTTGACATAAAAAACGTCTATAAAAAAGGTCCCCTGGCGTTCCTGTACAGAAGCGCCGCCATATCACAGAAACATGAAAACGAAGACCTGGAGCTGCAGATTGGAGGGGGAAAACTCCGGCGGGGCGCTGCCGGCGTGGTCTCCTTCATCTCCATCGACATCTCCACCGTCTCCACCATGAAGAGGGAGTAGTCCACCTCTAGACTATTGGTTTGTGGAAGTAACTTATGTATCTCTCCTCTCTCTTGAGCTTCACTAATGAGTACCGTATGAGCTGCTGAACACGATTACGATCATATTTGTATTACCTATGTGGTGGATCTTTTTGTGAGTTAATATATGTTGAGATTGCAAATGTTTGTTTCAGTTATGAGTATAGATGCATATTATGTACCCCGTTCTTGTCTACTTGTTATGATCAAGCATGTTTATGAGAGCGTGTGTGGGGTGATGTGTGCATTAGTTTGAGTAATGGGGAGTGGTGAGTGCGGTAAGATGACAACTGAAATATCGCGATCCACTTGGGTGTTTACCTTACTTTGTTACCTCACTAGGGATAAACAAAAATACCATGCTGCAAGGGTTGAGGGTGACCAAGCTTCTTCCTGTGACTCTTATTTTCACTTCATGTCATGAAACTTATTGCTATACTCTGAGTCATCTTAATTACCGAGGTGTTATGATTTAGTTCGCATCTTGGTGAAGTATAAGTGAGACTAATAATCAAAAGGCCTCTATGTTAGGACGTGATGCCCATATAATTGTTAACTTGATATCAAACTTTGTGCTTGCAATCCCATATGTCAACTCTATATCCACTTGTCTGCCACACCATTTAAAGAGAGAGTGCATAAGTGAAACCATGAACCCCTGTCCATTTTTAATCATAAGAAACACCTTTCCAACCATTTTGCCACCTTGCCATTTTCTGTCATTTATAAATCCGAAAATTCAAAAAGACTTTTCCACCTTGCATCCATCATATAAACCCAAAAATATATCATATATCATTGCCATCATCATCCTAGCATATTCATCACCCATCATTGCATATTTATCTTGATATCATTCTACACCTTGTGCTTGACAACCACAGGTGAGGTTGAGGACCAAAACACTTAACTTTGTTTTGCAGGTAACCAAAAGAAGGATAAGGAAGATAAATCTATCACTTCTGATTCCCCGAGAGTTCGATATTAAACCCTCGAGTCACCCTCGTGGGGAAAACACTTCTTCCACTACTACATACTCTGCACTTGGAGGCTCAACCTGACCCCGTATACTTTTCACTGCAGGTAGCTACTACGGGTATCAAGACTGTTGTCTGGCGCCGTTGTTAGGGAGATAGAAGTAACACCGCAATATATCCCCTAGTCAACTTAGCGCTCAGCAAGGTGTTTTCTGGCGCCGTTGCCGGGGAATCGTAGCTGAAAAGATTTATCCAAGGGTGCAGCCTTGAAGATCTGACTCCACATCAACAGCTGTTTTCTAGAGCCGGATTGATTCAAGGATATCACAACAAAGTCAACTTCATCACCAACTTGTGCTAACACCTAAGCTTGGGGAGGTTGCACCTACGTGAGCATCATCTTATCCATCTTTACCTCAAAGCAAATTCATTTGTTTTGTCATTGTCATTGCATTGTGTCTTGCATTTGTAATTCGGTTTGCATTTGTGAGTCATATTTATTTTCAGTTTTGCATCATAAAAATAAAAACACATAAAAACTTGCTAAAATGGGAGAAAGAACTAAGTTGTGTGACTACACAAACACTCCTAATGATCAATTCATTGCTAGGCCGATTGCCACACCTGAGATTAAAACTGATAGTTATGAAGTGAGTCCTAGTTTGCTTAACTTGATAACTAGGGAACAATTTGGTGGTAATGCTATGGAGGATGCCTCAATGCATCTTCATGATTTTGTTGAAATATGTGACATGCAAAAGTTTAAGAATGTGGAAAGTGATATTCTGAAACTGAAACTTTTTCCTTTCTCACTTAGAGGAAAAGCTAAAGAGTGGCTGCATTCATTACCTACTGATAGCATCAATACTTGGAGTGATTTGAAAGAAGCTTTCATTAAGAAATACTATCCTCCTGTTAAAATTTTGCAAAATAGAAACAACATCCTTTCTTTTAGGCAAAATGAAAATGAACATGTTGCTATGGCTTGGGATAGGATAAAGCTTATGCTTAGAACTTGTCCTTCGCATGGGGTTAATGAATGGACCATATTACACTCTTTCTACAATGGTTTAAACTACATGTCTAGAAACATACTTGATTCTGCTGCTGGAGGTGCTTTTATGAGTAAGACTATAGTAGAGGCTAAGGATATATTGGAAAGCATTTTGCAAAACTATAGTCAATGGCATACTGATAGGGCGCCGAATCCTTCTAAGAAAGTGAATTCTATTGAGGAAACTAATGATTTGTCATCTAAGATGGATACTATTCTTGCTTTGCTTAATAAACCTAATGTTGAAAATATGCCTTTGCAAGAACTAGTTGGTACAATTCTGAAAACATTGATGTCAACTTCATTAGGAACTATGGTAACAATGGGTATGGGAACAACAATTATAACTCTTATAATAAACCCCCATATGTGCCAAATAAATATGCTTCTAGTGGTAGTGTTTCTAGTGATTTGGAAAATACCATTAGATCTTTTATATCTACTCAAAAAGAGCTCAATAAAGAGTTTATCTCTAAGTTTGAAAAACAAGATGCTTTGTTTGAAAGAGTAGATCAGCTTGCTAAGGAAGTCTCATCATTAAAAGGTATTACAGCAGCCCAAAACATGAGGAAACAATTAAGTATTGCCAAGAAGTTATCAATAAGTCTTGGGAACACATTCATGAGCAAGAGAGAGTTGCTAAAGAATCTATTGGGGTAATGAAAGAAAGAGAGTTGAAGTTAAAATGCTTAGTGAAGTTAAGGATCCTTTGCTTGACTTAGAAAATTGTAGCTTGCATGAATTGATATCTATCTACAAAAGTTTGCAAGTGATCCTTCTATCAACACTAATCAAGCTGGCTTTGGTTCCTATATTGCTAATCATGTCTTGAAAGAGAAAATTGCTAGGTACAACCAAGAGGCCATGATACCACCTAAGCTTGGGGATATATGGATCCCAAGGTGCTAGTAACTATTGGAAAAGAGACACACCATGCCATACTTGATCTAGGATCTAGTGTCTCTGTCTTGTCTAAAGAACTATATGAAATACTTGAGTTGAAAAATCTTGAAAAATGCTCTATTGAACTTGCACTTGCTGATGATTCTATTAAACATGCTTTAGGGAAAGTAAGTGATGTTATGGTAGAGTACATATGACTTTTGTGCCTGTGGATTTTCTAATCATGGACATGGGGAATAAAACCTCTAGTCCTATTATTCTTGGAAGACCTTTTCTTCGTACCACAGGTGCTATCATTGACTCAAAGGAAGGGAATGAAGTTTCAGTTCCCACACAAGAAGTGCATGGAACACTTCCCAAGGAAGAGGGGCACATCATTCAAGCTCCCTCATGAGCTTCATCTTCATAAACAACAAGTAAGAAGCCTAGCTATATGGCTATAAAGAAAGCGCTTTGGGAGGCAACCCGGTTATTTTTGTGTGTGATTTTCTTTGTGTCCTCTTGCTGTAACAAGAGATTTTGTGTCTAGTTTAGTTTCTGGAGTTTTTAATAAAGTGCCAAGTTTTACCCATGTTGGTCTTGAAAAGTTGCTTATTGAGTTCGGAGATTTTATTCCTGCACGAATCTGTGCACGGTATGATTTTTAATTCTTATTTGTAACTCCGAATGAGCTCATATTTGAACTGTAGTTGCAACTTTTCATCCTCTGTATGCATGAATTTTTGGAATTTTTCGACAAAGTTCAGTAGGGTAGAAAAATACGTTTTGCTGCTGCTGTTTTTCTGGACAGATTCTGTCCCATTTTGTTTTATGCATGTTTTGAACTTTTATCTTGAATCTTTTTGATTCAAATGAGTTTATGAGTAGGCATACAACATTATACACTTTCTGGACATTCATATGTATTTTTGTCCAAGGATTATATGCAGCAAGAAACTATTTGTTTATCACTACTAATGCACCCCACAGAAAAGAAATGGGAGAAACGGTGTTTTGAAGTTTTTTCACAGGGATTGGAGGAGATGCACCAAGAGTTATCCAAGGATGGTGAAGACCATAAGCTTGGGGATGTGAAGACAACCCCACTGGACCTACACACTCTCGGTTTGCACACGTCTAACTTCTGTTTTTCGATCGAAACACTTTATCGCATAAACTTGGAGCGTCTTTTTGTTTGTTTGTTGAGTCTTGTGAGACCACCACATAATAATTATATGGGAAAGTTGGAAATTGGGTTGAAATATGTTGGATGCTTTTATCATATTGGGAAAAGGGATGTTTGAGTTGATTTTTAATGATACATATAGTTGCATGATTCATGAGCTTGTTTAATGAGTAATAATTTGCAAATGTTTATCAAGAGTATCACTTATTCATGTTTTGATGCTGAAAGTTATTTCACTTTGTTTAACATGATAGTTAGTTCTATGGACACTCATGCATGCATCTAGATGGTCAACTTTCTCCCTTTTGCTAGCCCAAACATTCCAACAAGCAAAACTTGTTTCCAACACCTTCAACCAAAGTTATTCCAGTGAGTCCACCATATCTACCTACTAGCTATATGCTATTCCGAGTATGTTCATCATGATATTTGTGTTATCTATACCTCTGAATGAAAATGATTATGTTATTGATTGCCATGGGAAAAGTTGGTTATATAGCTCTCATGAACTTGATGCACATTTTTACTATCATTGCATAAATAAAACATGACCCATTGTGATTAAGATTATGATGCTAGTGGCTTGATAAATGTCCGAGGTTGGGAGTTAGCCCATATGTGCTGTCACATGCAAAGCTTTCAACATGCTCCTTTTAGTTGATATCATGTGCTTTTGTCTATGGATGCCTATCATGGTGAAATAGGGGAAATGATGTAGTTTGAATGAGTTTGTATAAATGGTTAGAGAGACGCCTGGGCCGCTAATCTAAGCCATGCATCATTCATGGTGGAAATTTACTTACATGCTATGGTGAATTATCTATGACACACCTTACAATAAAAAGCTATTCCAATGGTAAATAAAAAGGGTGTTGAGGTTGTTCATCTTGTTTGTTTGTCTTGTCATTTTGATATGGGCTTGTTCCATATCCTGGGACAAGAGGTACCCCAGTTGACGCTCTTGATGATACTATTATTACTTACAATGATAGATAACTTGAACTTGCTTTTCCAAGTTGAGTAACTCATGGTGTAGGTACTTGTATTCAAGGGGCATGAGACACCAACCTTTACTTTGTCAAGCACACTACTCATATTTGCTCTCACATTAAACTATAATCATTCAAGATGCTATGATAGGGGAATGAGAGCTTGACACCAAGTATTACCACATTGCAATCATTAACTTAAGTAGAAGAGTTTGGAGTTAGATGAAACTTATGCATGCTTTACCTCTACTCACTTATACATCTTTCCAAAGTGTCCACCAAACATATTCAGATTTTCATCATCACTCTATGACCATGTAGGATGTTCTTGCTTATCATTATGCATACATGTGGTCCATATTACTATCTGTTATGTTACACTTTGTGAACTATCATTGAACATCCTTGCATTGAATACTTGATATCACTTCATAAACTGTTTTGCATATTGCTACTCCTTTGAAGAATGAATCATTTGACTCTATGTAGCAGTAGCAATCATCTTTGATATCCATTGTTAGTGCTATATTGCAAAGCCCATGTTAGTTTTATCACCTTCATACTCGAGGACGAGTATTGGTTAAGCTTGGGGATGTTGATGCATGTAAAATGCATACATGAACTTTGCACTATATCACTTATATTCCAATCATATTTGCATCATATAAGGGTTATATTACTGTTATTTAATGATTTTAGGAAATAAATCAATTGTTTCCTATTTTTATGGAATTAACCCTGCGCAGGCAGAAAACCCTATTTCTTTCCTTTTATGTTTCAGGGACCCAAACGGTCCAAAAATTATGGAAAAATACAGGCATCATTATTTTGGAAGGAGGAAGACCTCGGAGCGAAGGAAGCAAGCAAACGGAGGCCAGAAGGCCAAAAGAGGGTGGCCCACGCGGCCCTGTACCTGGCCGCGTGGGCCCACCTCTTTGGGCCTCGGGCTCCGCAGCCGTCGATCCTTTCTCCACCGCCTTCGTCTTGACCTAAAAACGCCTATAAAAAAGGTCCCCTGGCGTTCCCGAACAAAGCGCCGCCATATCACAGAAAACGAAAACGAAGACCTGGAGCTGCAGATTGGAGGGGGAAAACTCCGGCGGGGCGCTGCCGGCGTGGTCTCCTTCATCTCCATCGACATCTCCACCATGAAGAGGGAGTAGTCCACCTCTGGACTATGGGTTTGTGGAAGTAACTTATGTATCTCTCCTCTCTTTGAGCTTCACTAAGGTACCGTATGAGCTGCTGAACATGATTACGGTCATATTTGTATTACCTATGTGGTGGATCTTTTTGTGAGTTAATATATGTTGAGATTGCAATGTTTGTTTCAGTTATGAGTATAGATGCATATTATGTACCCGTTCTTGTCTACTTGTTATGATCAAGCATGTTTATGAGAGCGTGTGTGGGGTGATGTGTGCATTAGTTGGAGTAACGGGGTGGTGAGTGCGGTAAGCTGACAACTGAAATATCGATCCACTTGGGTGTTTACCTTACTTTGTTACCTCACTAGGGATAAACAAAAATACCATGCTGCAAGGGTTGAGGGTGACCAAGCTTCTTCCTGTGACTCATGTTTTCACTTCATGTCATGAAACTTATTGCTATACTCTGAGTCATCTTAATTACCGAGGTGTTATGATTTAGTTCGCATCTTGGTGGAGTATAAGTGAGACTAATAATCAAAAGGTCTCTATGTTAGGACGTGATGCCCATATAATTGTTAACTTGATATCAAACTTTGTGCTTGCAATCTCATATGTCAACTCTATGTCCACTTGTCTGCCACAACATTTAAAGAGAGAGTGCATAATTGAAACCATGAACCCGGTCCATTTTTAATCATAAGAAACACCTTTCCAACCACTTTTGCCACCTTGCCATTTCTGTCATTTATAAATCCGAAAATACAAAAGACTTTTCCACCTTGCATCCATCATAAAAACCCAAAAATATATCATATATCATTGCCATCATCATCCTAGCATATTCATCACCCATCATTGCATATTTATCTTGATATCATTCTACACCTGTGCTTGACAACCACAGGTGAGGTTGAGGACCAAAACACTTAACTTTGTTTTGCAGGTAACCAAAAGAAGGATAAGGAAGATAAATCTATCACGTCTGATTCCCCGAGAGTTCGATATTAAACCCTCGAGTCACCCTCGTGGGGAAAACACTTCTTCCACTACTACATACTCTGCACTTGGAGGCTCAACCTAACCCCGTATACTTTTCACTGCAGGTAGCTACTACAGGTATCAAGACTGTTGTCTGGCGCCGTTGTCAGGGAGATAGAAGCAACACCGCAATATATCCCCTAGTCAACTTAGCGGTCAGCACCACCCAAGTCTGTTGATAATGTTTTTGGCAACTGGCTACATGGGATAGATAAAAAGCTTAGAACGGTTATTAGGGTGGGAGCGATTGCCGTTATATGGTCGCTTTGGCTTAGTAGAAATGAGAAGGATTTTAATGATAAAGATGTTTCTCATATGCAGGTACTCTACCGGTGCACAAGTATTCTCCGTTCGTGGTCCACCTTACAACGAGTGGGTCATCGAGACCTCTTTACGGAGGCGTGTGCACGACTGGAAGAGGTGGTGAGGGACATTTTTTCACAACATGGATGGCCGCTTGATCGTCGGATTGGTTCTCCATAGGCCGTCGAGCTGGCTTTTGTCGTAAGCGTTTTACACTATCATTCTTGTTGATTATAATCCGTCTATGGTTGCACTTCTTTTACTTTCTCAGTTGGATTGCGGATGTGTGCATCGTTGATGAAGAGACCGGGTGTAATACTTAAACTTTTGATTAATAAAGCCCTTTATCTATAAAAAATGGCAACATATAGTTATGTGCTAACAAAATAGTATAATCACTTGCAAAATAACTGTAAAACGTAGCCGGACTTGTTTCAGCGATGAGGATATGCAATGACGTGGCTCAAGGAGAATACTGAAAAATCATCTAGTGGGGCTCCTCTATTTAGATAGAGACGCTATTTAGATAGAGAAGATTGGTTCTCGATTTCAAAAAAGAAAATCCATTATTAAAAGCGCTTCACATTTATATATCCATAGTGACGAGCACTATAGTCGGTTAGGTCCCCTTTGTCTCACTTTTTGTGTATTTTATGCATAGGTGGTATAAAATTTTCGACCGGGAAATCTAATCAGCAGGCGCCTGCTGGTGGGCAGAAGTCGACACACGCACCCGCACCGTCGGATTGCGGACCGACGGCAGATCTCGCGCGTCTTTGCGTTTGCTCCACCCGCGGGCCCCAAGGGCGAGTCGCGACGGCGCCCGTCCAAACCCCCTGGTCATTTCTCCTCGCACGAGCGAACTGCCCCTCGACCTCGCCCCACCTACTAGCGCCACACAACACCCTCGACCTCGCCCCCCTACTACTAGCGCTGTCGGCCTCAACCTCTCCACGCCCTCCGCCTGGCCGCCGCTCCGCCGGACTCAACCTCTCTGCTCCCGACGCCGGCCGCCGCTCCGCCATCCGTCGGCAGACCCTCTACGCTCCGCTCCACACTCCGCCGACGCATGGAGGAGAAGGAACCGCTGTTGACCGCCGCTCCAGCTTCCGCTGGCTCGACGGGAGCTCTCCCTGGCGGCGGCGCGTGTAGGAGGAGAAAAGCTCCGGCAAGCTGCTCTGGCTAGGGCATGGAGGAATAGGAGGGCCTGATTGCGTTTTGTTTTTTCTCTTCAAGGACATTTTTGTAAACTTTGGACCTTTTTGTAATTCCTTACTCATACGTGCTACCAAACAGCATCTCTCTTCAACAAGTTCCAACTCATATGAGCTACCAAGCATCCAACATAATCTCAACACATCGTGTATATGCCTAGGTTGTATCTACTGGGAAAGTCATGTCGGCGAGCTAGGCTACCAAAAACACCATAAATGTTGGTGGGAACGGCAGGGCGGCGACATCGAGGCCATCCGCGGGGTCCAGGATGGCGGCGACACGATGTGGCAGATGTCGTAGCGCACGACGAGCGGGCGATGTATGTGAGCGAGTCTGCGAACTTTGACTCTGTCGGGCGGAACACCGGCGCCACCAGGACAGGGACGGTGGAAGTTGAGACTCAGGGCTTCAGCCGGTGGGGGAGGCGGTGGTGGCCGGGAAATAGTTACTCATAAAGTGTGGTAACCATATGAATTTCGTGGTGGATAACTATATCACTCCATCCCGTCCGTGGAATCGCGACGAAGAATTCCCCAGCCAATTCCTCACCGGAACCCTAGCTTGCACCACACTGCCTTCGGCCGATGGCCACGAAATAGTTACGGACACTCTGACTCCTGGCCACCACCGCCTCCCCGCCTATTACGGAGGGATAATTTACTATTTGCCACACTTAACTTCAGATTCTTTATAATTTGCCCTGTGACCACCACCTGTCAGTGACACACCGTGTGGCAAATAATAAAAGTGAAAAGTAAAGTGTGGTAAATAATACTATTACGGATGGAGTTACCCACCCTGTACCCATGGAGTTTACCCACCTAGTACTGATAAATTTACCCATATGTTTATGTACCACACTCTCTCGGTAATAGTTACCCACCCAATACTTATATAGTAGTTAGCCACCCAGTACTAATAATGTTACCCATATGTTTTCATGTGTATTCATCACGAAATCTTTGCAGTTACCCCACCCTCTCAGTAATAGTTACCACCAAATATTGATCGATTTACCCACCTAGTACTCATAAAGTTACCCATATGTCTTCAAGGTGTAGTTATCCATCACAAAATCAATTTAGTTACCATACTCTCTCAGTAATGGTTACCACTCCAATAGTGATGAAGTTACCACCCAGTATTGATAAATTTACCCATGTTTACCATACTCTCTAGGTAATAGTTACCACCGAATACTGATTGAGTTACCCACTCACTACTGATAAAGTTGTCCATGTGTTTTCAAGGTGTAATTATCCACCACGAAATTAATGTAGTTATCATACTCTCTCGGTAATAGTTACCACCTAATACTGATAGAGTGACCCCACCCAGTACTGATAAAGTTACACATGTGTAGTTATCTCCCACAAATCAATTTAGTTACTACACTCTCTCGGTAACGGTTACCAACCCAATAATGATGGAGTTACTACCTAGTACTGATAAGTTACCCATGTGTTTTCATGTGTAGTTATCCACCACAAAATCAATTTAGTTACCATACTCTCTCCTGATATTAGTTACCCACCCAATATGGATGGAGTTACTCACTCTGTAGTTATGAAGATATCCATGTGTTCATAATGTAGTTATCATATCCACCATGACATCGATGTAATTACAATGTCCTCTAAATAATAGTTACGAACACAATGCCCATCTCTGTTATGCGTAGTTTCATTATGAAATCGACAGTTATCATCATAACACTTATGCATGATAAATTGATCATCTCAAAGTAATGTGGTAACTTTAATGCTTGTAAAAATCTAAAAGAACAACAAAAATGGTTATATTTCACCCCGAAAACGAATCGCTAATATGGTGGGTAACTTATGTATTCAAGCCTGGTTAACTTATATGTTACGGGGTGGTAACTTCTTGGCAAAAAAAAAAAGTTGTCAGAACATATCGACATGGGATCTAGTTTAGTTTTGAAGATCTCGTCGCGACTAGTCCAACAGTGAAAACGGATTCTAAATCGGATAAATGGTTTGGGCTACAAAACATTTTGAATTTGCGAGTTTCGCATTAAATGCTGGATGACATTATCTTATTTGTTTGTTCATACATGCATGCAAATGGAGGCATTTCTCTTGCTTGGTATAGTTAACCTAACCAGCAGGCGCCTGATACACTGCCTGATACATAGTCATCATTTTATATTAGCTATGCATAGAAGTGGACAAACAAGTCCAGTTTCGCGTAGAGCAACTCTAGCCGATTCCTGAAACGAAATTGCTTTGAAATAAGTCACCTTGTTTCCGGGCCGGCTACGTTACCTTGGTTACTTTCGAATAAATCTCGGGCGTATTTAAATCACTTTCCATATCTGCCACGTAACAAACCCGCTATATATATGCCGACTTCAACCAGCAACCAGAGCCTACGTACTAACGTACTGTACATCAGATATTCAGATCCAATCCTTCCTTTGCTCCATGGCTGAATCAACCGATGCCGACGTGTGTGCCTTCTGCCTCGGCGGCATGGCCCGTGGCCAGGCCAGCTTCGTGGCGGAGTGCTCCCACGCCTTCCACCTCAGCTGCATCGCCGCCAGCGTCGCGCACGGCAACCACGACTGCCCGCTCTGCAAGGCGGCCTGGACCGTCCTGCCAGCCGTGAACGACCCACGGGCTCCACCGCCGGCGCGGTCGACCCAGCAGGCGATGACCCGCCTCCGCGTATACGAGGACGACGAGCCGGTGCAGCAGTCGACCGTCCGGACACATGCCGCGGCGACGACAACCGCGGCGGTGGTCCTCAGGACGCACTGCGAGTGCCCTGCCGTCGCGAAGGGCGCGGCCCGCGAGAACTTCGCGGTGCTCGTCCACGCCAAGGCGCCATCTGCGGCCGCCTCGGACAACGCGGCGCGCGCGCCGCGACCTCGTGACGGTGCTCGACGTCAGCGGCAGCATGAGAGGCCCCAAGCTGGAGCTGCTGAAGCAGGCGATGGGGTTCGTCATCGACAACCTCGGACCCGCCGACCGCCTCTCCGTCGTGTCCTTCTCCGACCAAGCGACTCGCCTGATCCGTCTCACGCGCACGTCGGACGAGGGTAAGGCCGCCGTGAAACGCGCCGTGGAGTCCCTCGTCGCACGCGGCGGCACGAACATCGGCGAGGGCTTACGAGTGGCCGCACAGGTACTCGACGACCGCCGGCACAGGAACGCCGTCGCGAGTATCATGCTTCTCTCCGACGGGCGGGACGCGTTCACCGCGGCGGTAGAAACGGTGCTAGATACATCAACCTTGTGCCGTATTCGCTCAGGTCCGGAGCCGGCAACAGGACTCCGGCTGCGGTTCACACTTTTGGCTTCGGCGCCGATCACGACTCTGCGGCGATGCACACCATCGCGGAGGCCACCGGCGGCACCTTCTCGTTCGTCGAGGACGAGTCGGCCGTCCAGGACTCGTTCGCGCAGTGCATCGGCGGGCTCCTTACCGTCGCCGTGCAGGAGGCGCGAATCGCGGTCACGCGCGCTTGCATCCGGGAGTCCGCGTCCGGGAGGTCAAGTCGGGACGCTACGGTAACCGCGTGCATGCCGCTGGCCGTGCTGCCTCGGTGGACGTGGGCGAGCTCTACGCCGACGAGGAGAGGCGCTTTCTGATACTCCTGGACGTACCTGCAGCAGGAGACGATGACGTCACCGGGCTGGTGAAAGTGAGCTGCACTTACCGAGACGCGGCGACGGGGCAGGAGACCAGCGTCGCTGGAGACGATGCTGTGGTCCAGAGGCCGGTTGAGGTGGCCGCCGTGGAGCCGTCTATGGAGGTGGAGCGTGAGCGCGTCCGCGTGGCGGCAACCGAGGACATGGCGGCGGCACGGGAACCGGCTGATCGCGGCGAACATGCCGAGGCCGCACGGATACTTCGGTCCCGTCTGCAGGTCCTGGAACGTTCGGCGCTAGGGACGGCCGGCGACCCAGCGTGCACGGCGCTGATGGACGAGCTGCGTGAGCTTATCTCTCGCGTGGCAAGCCGGCGGGAGTACGAGACGACCGGGCGCGCGTGTTTCCTGTCCGGCATGAACTCGCACAGGCAGCAACGCGCCGGCGGCTCGATGAAGTTGTACAAGTGCGGACCGGGTTGGGGGTCAGGTAAAGCGCGGGGCGCTCCCCGGCCGCAGGCGTACTTGACTCCGGCAATGCAGAAGATGGTGAAGATGTCGCGCGAGCAGCGGACGGCGCCACCGCAGACTCCCAAAGGGGAGCAGACAGGCGGGCAGAGCGAGCCACGGAAACGGCACAAAAAACTTTAAATTGGTGTTTTGGAAGTGCATTACTCCAGCGCATTTGAACTATACTCTCTACCTTAGGTTAATTTTCTTATGTCAGTGCAGAGCATGTTGTTCTTAAATTATTGAGTGGTTTCGGTCCTATTTGCAAATCTGCATTAAGAATTCTCTTCTCAGGTGATAATGTGGTATATGATCATATATCAGAATTGGCTAACTCATAAAAGGAAAAGGGTTTTGTATAAATCGTGTGCATTCAATCTTCTAATATTCAGGAAAATCCACAGAAATCAATATAAAAATATTTCCTACACAAATATAAGATTATAAAAAATCACTTTATTTATAAATTGGTTCAAAAGCCTTTAAAATACCTAAACTAGGTGTAGAGTTTATTAAATCATAATACTGTTTCTGAAAATCCAAATCTGTAACTAAACTACAACAAGACCATCTACATAAGATCGACTTTCAAACTTTTCTGACTTTGCCCTGATTCGTTCCTAAATGAGTGAATCATCACACAAAAACATAATTACATTAATACGAATCAGGCCAAAGACAAAAAAAAAGATAGAAAGTCTTATATTTTTGAACTGAATGAGTATAATGTTTTGAGCATTCTTAGAATATCATCTAAATAGAAATATAACAATAGAATATTTCCGACCGATAACTATTATACTAAACAAACTTGGGAATATTTGAAATGGTCCAAAATATCAAATTTGTGCAATAAAATGTGATTGTATTATTGCTCAAAAAAAGGTAGAATTGTATTCTAACTTTCTCAAACCAAAATCATATTGTTTGTGAATAAGGCTGAGAAGATAAACGGTCATAAACAAACTTTTCATTTCTTTAGAAATTTCAACAACCATATACAAAAATCGATCATGTTTATTTATTTTACATTCTAGAATTGATTTTTTCCTTGTTACATTACCTTCTCTGCTTTCCACATCCTCCCTGAAACCGCCGTCTTCGCTTCCATACTCCTTGTACCATAGTTATCAATTTAGCCGGCTCGCACGTATGTCGCCTTCCATAGACGATGGACTGTTGTGAATGCACAAGCAATAGATATATGCTTGTCGAAAAGCCGATGCCGTGGACCGTCCCATTGTCAGAAGCCACCTAGAGGTTGTCGTTCTTCTCAGCTTAGGATGGCCTCGAGCCACCGTGCTAGAGGGCGGAGCAATATACACTCTGTCTGTGATGTTTGCTCTATTTGCGAATAAAGTGGGGTCAACAAAAAATCGCTAGATCATTTGTACTTGGTGCAATACGGGTCGAAATAAACCGCAAAGTACAATTTATAATAAATGTTTCTACTTTTATAAGTAATTTTGAGGTTTCTACAATCTTAACGGGTATATGTTATCAATTAGTTGGCATAGATAACAAAACTTATAGCAATGTTGCTAAATATTAGTTCTAATATGCTTAATTTGATATACAGTTGCAATGTATCAGTCAATATATTCTTGCAGCGAGCTAAATTTAATGTCTATTTCATATAAGAAGTTCTTTCCTACATCCGTTTTGACAGATGCATAATCTATAAAGTGTATATATGTATTTGTGGCGTTAATCTCTAAAGTGTACAATCTGACTAAAAAAATGACAAAAGGAACACATATCGTTGTCATTGACAGGGCAAAAATAAGTTTACTATTATACAAGATAGCAAATGAGAAAAAAATTCTTCCTCTTAACAAATATCTTAATCGAGTTTCTAGTGTTGGCAGTGTGAATGACTGGATGTATTTATATTTTTTAGATAAAGTGAACGTATTTATATATCCTTCTAGAGTGGAAATTGGTTTTATTCATTTACATGGATTGTGGCGCCTAACAACGCAAATGAATTGACTGATATATATTCAAATCGGTATTAATCAACAACACATTTTTGAATAGTGTCTTTACTAGAGACAATAGCATGTATATATTCTTGTTTGCTTGAAAATGATAGTTCATCTCCGATCGTGGCCACAAGTTTCCGCCTGCATAAAAATTCACTATCCGGTTACGAAATACCGACAGATTGGAGCATCTCCTAGGGTCTTCTCTCAGCCCCATGAGTCAATGGGGTCGTGACTTGGCTGAATCCAACAACTTTGGTAAGATTTGGAGGTCAATCACGTCACAAACTTTCAGATTCAAGTAATCATATATTTTGCCTTCAGTACATCGGGTCTCCAGGCCGCATCCGAAATCTGATTGGGCCGTTCTTATGTGCGAATTAAAGGTATGGAAAATTTCAACAACTTTGTAGTTCACGAGATATTCGGTTGACGTTGTATTCAAGGCTAGAACTAACGACCTCGGAAATTTGTAGGGAGGACAGATTTTAGTAAAGTCAGAGTCCACCTCCAACGAGTTTTTTTTGTGTGTTTTTGCCAAATTTCCATGCAATTCCTACTCATCAAAGTGTAAAACAAGAACATTGTGCATTTTTGCAACTATTAATAGATTAGTCTAAACAAATCATGAACTTAATATAAAAAAGTGTCAAATGCATAAAAGTAGCACGAAACAGTCAAAAATTACAGATACGCTTTGGACATATCGGTGGGGGGAAGGGTTTGCCCCTCCTCCAAGCACCCACTCTCCCTCATATATAAACATTCATCCCCTATCTTTCGGGAGACACACAACTGGGACTTGATCCAGTCAGTGGGTTTTAAGATGTGTCCTCCTGTTCGTTTAGAGTGAGATCCAAACTATCTATCCTTTTCTAACGTGTTGATATCTGAACCTTCATGTCCACCGGTGGAGGCTTAGTGTTGGACAGTGAAGATCTGTTGAACCAGATTTGACGGGCATGTGCGAGCTCTAAGAGGGGTGAGACGTCTGACCCTTGCTCAGTTGGATTCAAAAGGCTGGACACGGGAGTCAGCTACATTCTGGTTGCTAGGCTTAATTGTGAGAATATTCCATAGGCTTCATCGACCTCGTCGTCAATATCTATTGCGCTTCAACGGTGTTGGTAACGAACTACTGCTAGATGTTACTCAGTTGTAACTTTATAGATAGATCTTGTGTGTTGTGTAGCATGGTGAAAAGTTTTGTATTTTCATTGCGCAACCTGACTCACGGCCGCCCGCTTGAGATCCCACTGGCTCGAGGGGAGAGTGAACGCCATCCGCCATGTATGGAGGGGAGGGAAGATGAGAGGAAAGAGAAAGGTGGGCGCAAATACTAGTATAACCGTCTCCAAAATAAATCCAACAAATTTATTGTTTCCAATTTACAGATTGTCGTGGTGGTATCACGGCAGATGCCATGGGTATGGCTAATTGTGGGGTCGATGGACGCTGGGGGATCCGGGGAGGGTTTGCGTGCTATGGAGCACGCGATGATGAACACACACAGAACCAAGCACACCAAGATCTACCCAGGTTCGGGGCCCTCGTATGGAGGTAAAACCCCTACTCCTGCCTGCCTCTCATTATATATCTCAGTGTCTCACAAGTAAAAATGCTCCTCGAGTTGTATGATCCAACAATGGTGAAACTACGAAGTGCTCAAGGAAGAAGATGAAGCTAGGGGGGGGGGGATGGATCTCAGGGCATCATCCCTCACGCAGGAGGGGGTGATTGAAAGAACATTTTGTGTATCCCACATGTTTTGTGTGTTAGGTGACAACCCTAGCATTGATGTATCTAATGTGTTATTAAGTGGTGTAGAAAAAACAAAAGAAACAAACTCATAGCATCAACTTAATGCATAGCAAATTGGCTGAAACTGTCCAGGCCGGAGTCTCCGGCCTCAGGTGGCTCAGGGCCGGAGTCTCCGGCCCCCAAGTTTTCGAGCAGAAGAGAGCAACCGATGGCAGCCTCTGTATAGGGGTCCGGAGTGACCCCGGAGTAACCCCGGAGACTCTGCCCAGGAAGACCGGAGTCTCCGGCCTCAGGGACCGGAGTCTTCGGCCTTCTAGACCAGAGTCTCCGGTCTAAGTGGACTGCAACGTCTAGAATTTTTGGAGGGGTATAAATACCCCTCCACCTACCTCCAGCCACTGAGCTCACCCAGAATTGAAGTCCACCATTATTGCAAGCTCAAGATTTGCTAGATCTCCCAATCCCTCCACCCAAACTCGTTGATCTTTGGAGGATTGAAGGAGAAGGCCCCGATCTACATCTTCACCAAGCAGTTTTTCATTTCCCCCTCATTCACTTGAGGGACCATTTGCTAGGGTTTCCACTAGGAAAACCTAGCCCATTGTTGTACTTACTTGATTGTCTTTGTGACAGATTATAGCTGTTTGGGAGCCCCCAATCCATTGTGGGTTGTGCCCCAAATCATTGTTGTAAAGGCTCCGGACTCCGCCTCAAAGGTTTCCGATAGTTGAAGTGAACCAATCCTTTGTGGTGCGGTTCACCGGAGAAGAGGGTGAAACCTTTGTGTCTGTTGAACCATTGTGTTGGTTCACACCTCTCCAACGAGACGTACTCCCCTAAAAAGGAGGAACTCGGGAATACATCCGTGTCTCCGCGTGCTTTCACTTCGGTTACCTCTATCCTTGTTTACCGCCTTACTATATCTTGTGCTTAGTTGCTAGCTTGTCATATAGGTAAATTCACCGTAGTTGCATATCTAGAGAATTTACCTTTTGTGTCCAGCCTAATTTGAAAAAGACTAAAATTTGGAGTAGCACCTATTCACCCCCCCCCCCTAGGTGTCATACCGATCCTTTCAGTGATGCCCTATTTAAAGGCTAATCGAGTTACGGTTTTGCCCCTCTCTGCACACTGTTGCCATGACACTTATGTGTCATGATGGCACTCCTGTCAGGGACAAGACGTGGCCTGCCCATCCCCTGCAGCTAACGGTAGAGCTAGAATGTCCCCTCTGACAGGGACAGGACGTGGCCTGCCCGCACCTGTCTCGTAGCCTTTCCCCGGTTATCCCGGAGTCAGCGGTCAGACGCGTGCAGCCCCGTAGAACCCGCAGCACGCCTCTGCCAGATGCTCCGTGTCAGACGGGAAGTGACAGGAGCATTGACTGCTCTCCAAGGCTTACGCACCTAGCCTCGGTCTCTCCGACATGGTTATGTCGGATTCCTCTTCCATGTTAACTCTTCCCTGCACATGAGACAAACACGGTCATGCCGACATACATATGTCGGCCACTATACCTTGGATCATAAGTGTCGGTCTGCATGCCTCAGACCATATATTTTGGTTTGTCCCATTATGTTACCTCGGACCCCTCTGGGCCTGGCTATGTCGGTTAACACCAACATTGTATCTCGGAACCTCTTGGGCATAACTGCACAAGCTTTTCCTGTACCTCGGTCCTTCCTTATACATACTTTATACCATACCTTGACCCTACCCGGGGGTAGCCCCCCGACATTTGTCCCCGAAGCTGGTGCAGTCCTACAGCCTCGGATGAAGGGCCACAGCAGGTTTAAATAACCCGCACAACCACAACTGAATCCGGCATAACTATGTCGGTCAATTCTTTATCTTTTATGACGGTATTTCCCATGACTTCCGAAATGGCCATGTATGCCGGTTTTTCCGACACACGCAATCCCGGCGGGTATCTCCCGAGATGATGCCTGAGTACGTGGCATCGAATCTCTGCTTGGTGCCTCGGTTCTCGCGCACGGACAGGCGCACCACTACGCGCATGCCTCCCACGTCATGCGGGTTCTACCAGCTGTCCACTCCGCAGAGCACTCAAGTACCTTTTGACCGAATGCGACCCTTGATTCTCGCGCTGACCACCGCATGCGATCCCGCCGCTAGCAGTTACCACTCTGTAGCCCACGATGTGGCCCATCGTGCGGCCACAATTTCCTTAACCGCACGCACACGGAGCAGTTAATCCCACGATCTCTTAGGAGATCGTGCGGGACGGTTCCATTAATCGCGCGCCCCCCGCGCCTATAAATAGGCGCACGGCGGTTTCGTCTTCCTCCTCCTCACATCCACCAATCTCTCCGCGCCCACCTCGCTCCTGCCGACGCCGCCCAGTGCGCCTCCGCGACCACGCGGCGCCAGAACC